>OY283143.1:2483451-3725177 GCA_958299785.1 Medicago lupulina | reverse complement strand
CTCTAACAAACTTCATAACAAACTAAAACTAACCATGTGATTAACACTAAGTGTGATTATCACTAAGTAAACTTGAATTAACACTAAAACTAACATAACTACCATAGGAAAGAAAAAATACTTAACTACCATAGCGAGAAAAAGAAAGAAAAAAAAACATTAAAGACTAAACGATCAAAGTGGTATATACCACCATATGTTTGGGGTGCATGGAAAACTTTAACAAGAGAATGGAAAAATGAATCTGGTAAGAAACTTGTGTAACAAAGAAATAGCAAAGGATGCAACACTCTCACTCATAACAAATCTTCCACTAGAAAGGCTTCTTATTCGTAGTTGAGCACCCGAAAGATTGTTTGTTGCTGAGTTTCTTGAAGTAAGCAAAATGAACAATATCCAAGATCTTGATGGTCGTTTAATATTAGAGAAAATATCCATGAATTAATGAAAAAAATGAAAGCATAGAAGAAGAAAAATGGAATGAAGAGGATGGTCATTTCTTCAAGGGGATGTATATGAGAGTTTTCATGCATGGTAGATATCATGACTTTGTTAGGTAATATTAAAATTTGAGTTGAACCTAACTCAATTTTACAAATCGGTTTATAAGGCGATGATTACCCATGTATCTAAATTCATTGTCTGATTATATCATTTAATGAT
Organism: Medicago lupulina; assembly: GCA_958299785.1. NCBI lineage: Eukaryota > Viridiplantae > Streptophyta > Magnoliopsida > Fabales > Fabaceae > Medicago > Medicago lupulina. Next base: position 3,724,514 of record OY283143.1, on the reverse strand, counting down.
GTGAGACATTTAACAATATGTGTTCTTTTTAATTTGTTAGTAATATGGTGTGAGACTCTTGAAATGCATGTAATGGAGAGGAGATTAAATGCTAGTTATAAAATTAATGCATGATACAATTTGAAAATAATGAAAACAATTCATAATTTTGCATTTTTATTGTTTTCAAAAAATGCACAGAATTGTTCATTTTCAGAATTTAATATATCTTTGTTAGCAATTAAAATTAACAAAAATTTGAAAAAAAATATTTTCATAGGTCTATGCTGTTTCTTTGATCTCTACCTTGAGAGAAGAGGCCGTGAAAAAAATATTTTCATAGGTGCTATGCTAGAAGAGCTAGGATTATAGGCCCTCGGTTTTATTTTATTCTTGGTTATTTAATTTAGCCCTCAAGAAGGAAAATAATGCAAGATAACACAAAAATATAAACTCGAGAAAATCTTACATTTTGCGTAAAAAGACAGAGATAAAAAAGAAACATCTTACATTATGTTGCTTCGACGCACAACAAAAGTGCACATCAATTATTGTTGTCACGTTTTAAGATATAGAACTATGAGAAAGATAAAATCTCAACAAATATATAATATTTTTAATAAATAATATTAATATTATTTTTTAGAATGTGTGCTCAAATTTTACTATAGGTTCAAAAGTATGTCGTATACCAACTCTAAGAGACATTAGGAGGAGGAAGAAGGAAAAAAGAAAGTGGTTTGTCTTACCGGATAAGTTAGAACTATTAAACATTTTTTTTTTTTATAAATACCGGCGTTTAGACGGACACTTCTGTCCCATTTTCTTATTGCACTAATACATATAAATTATGAATGATACTTTTTATGAAATACTAACTTATCTCAAATGAAAATTCAGATGCCTTGTCCCTCGCAGCCACTTTATGGTTTATTTCCAAAACATGTTTACTTTTTGAACCCATTAAGTTTACCTAGGATCATGCAATTTGTAACGTCACAACGAGTTGAAACAGATCCCCTTGGCTACCAAATCATGACATTGAAGGGCGACGTCTGCACTGGTCGCTCCTTTAGTCTCCAACGACTACTTACACCTATAAATACACTCTTCATAATAACACAAGTTACAATACTTAAAAATCTTTCATCTTAACTTAATTACCGACTTGAGTATCGAAATGTTTGATGGTACCAACCTAACATTTAAGTTCAACGGAATGTTACTTCAGTTCGGTCCACATTCTCGATCGGTTTGTTATTAAGATCAAGTTTGATGATTGATGTAACTGATTTATAAAGGAAAAAAGACCCAATACTAGATCACCATGTGCATGCGTTATAGTAAAATTATTGCCATATACTCCCATATATTTTTATCGTTTTATTTGTGAAGATGGAGACGGCGCAGTTATGGGGACCAAAGGGGTTAAAATAAAACTTGAAAATTAATTGGCTTGTCTCCTTCTCAAAAAATAATTCTCATTATTCCGTCGGGTTCTGTCCATTTGCCTGCACACAAGCATTCAATGATTTTGATTTTTGCATGTCAAGCAAGCTCATGATCATGCTCATGCAACTCTTTTTCTTTGATTTTCACATCGTTCTTCAAGAGTCCCACCACCGAATATGAAAAGTTGAATTTTTTTCAACTTTACAGTGAGGATATTTTAGTAGTTAATGCAGTGATGAAATGTAAAAACTACTTTCTGCGGATAAGCTTTTGTCATACGTATGGGGTCAGCGTAGTAGCATTCCACACACTCCATATATTTTGTCTTTTTTATTTGTCTTCTTTGTCTCTCATCAACTCACGTGAATGTCTTAGAAATACTCCAGTAATTACCATTTTTCTCTCTCGTATTTTCCTTCATATATATGCTTACTGCGAAAATTAACTATTTTTGTTGTTGTTGTTGGATTTGTATATATTCTCTCATCTTGAAGCAATCTCATTTGAAGTAAAAATATAGAAACCTCTTCTCATAATTCAAATCTTAGTTCCTCATATTGTATGAGTCCAATTTCTTCTATTAAACTCAATCTCTGTTGGTATCACTTCTTAATCATATTAGTAAAGTAGTCATAATATTTAAATTTGATTCATTCACTATTTCGTTTTTTATATGCATGTATATTTGATATTTAGACACAAACATTTATAGTTTATTAGAAGTTATATTTTCAAAATAATAAATTAAATATATCAATTGAATATCAAATTATGGAAAGAGATCTAAGTGAGTGAATATTCTATCAAAAGATACTCAGTATTTTCTTTAAAAAGGCCAAATAGATTCTCCGTTAATTTAACTTAATATATGCAAGAGCCGAGATTCGAACCCTGGACTCCCATCTCTTCACATTTACAATATGTGAGCTTCAACCAATAAACTACTTGACAAGAAATAAAAGGCCAAATAGATAACAATGACAAATACAACACCAAAAACTATGGTGTCTCCAAACCAAGCATAAAAAAAAGGTGTTGCTAAACGGTGCCCTAAGGACATTGGTTAATGATTCCATTAATAGAAATATTGTCTTGAAAATACAAGTTTTTACTTTTGACTTGACAATAATTACACCACTTTTTAATACAAATTTTACTTATTTTAGTATTTTAATCAATGTCCTAAGTGCACTCATTAGCATTCTCCTAAAAAAAGACTTAGAATCAAATTAGAGATAAAATTACTCCTAAACATCTAGTGCCCCATTTATAAAAATCAAATGAAATTTTTTTAACTTTGGACTTGGTCCATGACCATATTAAAAGTTTTACCAAACACCAATTAAAAATTTGTTGGATTAATATTTACACATTCCTTTGTATTTGAACCCAAGACATCAACTTCTTTTCACTTAATTCAAATCAATTGCGCTATCCTACTCCATCGAGAGATTGTGTTTATCTCTATTGTTTTCGGAGTGTGTTCATGAAGCCGTATACAAACAATTATGTTTTTCTCTTAAGATATAGGCAAGTCTAAATTGATAATTTTAATATATAGAGAGAGAGGCACACAAGTTATATTTATTTTAAATTAGTTTATTTAAATAAGAAAAACTTAGATAATTAAGTAGGTATACATCTAATAATATGACAAAACAACACAAATTCAAATTCAGTTTTTTTTTAAGGGAAATTCAGTTGTTAATTAGTACATATATAATCATCTTATATGTTTACACTTATCCCTACATTTATATTATTTTTACTTCTATTCATATTTCCCCCATGATCACTTTCACTATAAAGAGGATGGAGAAAATTGTCCCTCCTAATTTTCATCTAAAGGTTTTGATGACCAAACATCAATGAGTATTTTGACCAGAGTCTACTCCAATCATTTAAGAACTACTAGGGTGTAAAAATTATTATTTATATTTTTGACAAAAAGGGTGTAAAAATTAATAATGACAGGACATATTTTTGAGGAATATATTTCACTATATGACGAATTGGCCTGGAGTAGACATGTTGCCACATATATCTTGTGATGATCCCATTCTCTCCCTCTCTTATAATCCTCTTTATATATTAGTGGACAAAATGATCAATGAATACCGTTTCATTTCAGTTGCATATATACTCCTCCTACTTTGCTTGCACTGATTCATATCTGATCTCCCTTCAATTCTCTAAGCCTTGATTAATTTATGTGTCTATGCATCCATCATCCAATATGATACCACCACCTTATCGCCATTCAATAATATCTTCGTCCGTCATGCCTTTTGATCTTAATCAAGATCATAACCATGACCTTTCTAGTCCAAATTCTTCTTCTTCATTTTCTTCTCTATCAGCATCATATCCTACTCTCTTAGATCCACAAGATCAAGTTCAACAACCATCTTATTACTGCCAAACAAACCACTTGCCACATGATCAAGAGGTAAAGTATATATATTTATATTAATTAAGATGCATATATTTGTTACATGAATCATTATATATAGTAGCATAATTAATCCCTTCCCCCATATTCATAATAATTAAGTCTACCAGTCTTTGTGATTTGATCCTCTTTAATTAATTTGATGATGTGATCTTAATTAGGTTGAGAAGGTTAATATTCCCTCAAGTGGATCATGGAATTCTTCAACTGCAGAAAACCATGAAAACTACAAGACTAAACACAAGCTCACAATTCGTTGGAAGAAAGAACAAATTAGTGATGAAATGAATAACAATCAAGAAGCTGATCAGGACGGTACTTCGGTGAAATGGATGTCTTCAAAGATGAGAATAATGAAGAAGATGATGGTTTCAGATCAAACGGGTAGTTCTAACTTAACAAGCAACTCTAAGCAGATTAAGTTTGAAGATCAAAAGCAACCAGTGTCACCACAAGGAACAGATAATAGCAGCAGCAATAATTATTCAACTATTAGGGTTTGCTCTGATTGCAACACCACTAAGACCCCTCTCTGGAGGAGTGGACCAAGAGGCCCAAAGGTATACATATATATGATCCACTTCCACCCTTTATAAAAAAATCAAATTAATAAAGTATATGTTTGGATATGTCTATAAACCTCCAAATTAAAGATTCAATTAAACCCTAAAACAATCACTTTGTTTTAATTTTTTATAATTGCCAATCAAACTCGATACCCTAAATTTACAACATTCTAAAATGTTTATTTATTTGTTAGGCTCAAACTTTTGATGATAGTATTAGTGCTACTTAATTAGGTAAGTAGAATTAGAAGAAGAACATTATTTTCTAATATTTTGCTAATAACTTTGATGGTGAAATTTGACAGTCACTTTGCAACGCATGTGGGATTAGACAAAGGAAGGCAAGACGTGCTTTGGCTGCCGCTGCAGCATCGGCAAATGGTACAACAATTGCTGATCAGACAGCTTCTGTGAAGAGAAAAAAGTTGCAGAAGAAAAAAGAGAATAAATCCAAAATTGAGTTTGATTGTTCAACAGTACATATGAAAAAGAAGCACAAACTTGAAGCAAAACCATCTCATCAAAGTAGAAAAGAGTTTATCACTTTTGAGGATTTGAAATTAAGCTTGAGTGAGAATTTGGGTGTTCAACAAGTTTTCCCCCAGGATGAGAGAGAGGCTGCAATCCTTCTCATGGCTTTATCTTATGGATTAGTCCATGGTTGAGCTTAGTTCATTGGTTCAATTTAAGAATATTGTTCACTAGGTTTTTGATACTACGTACTATTTTATATCTATCTATCTATCTATTTTAATTAGGAGTTAGATTAGTTTGAATTTGATTAGTGGTTTATGGTGTACGAGAATAAGGTGCAATAAAGTTAGTTAGTTATCTTAGGAAATGAAATGATCATTGGAAATTAAGGTGAAGGACAAATAAATTGCATCGTTGTAACCGGGTGGTGGGAGTGTGATTTTTATTTTATTTTTATAATAGGTGGGAATGTGATTTTGTGAGTTGTGAACTTAATTATATAAATGTATGATGATTTGAGAAAGTAGACGATAAAAAGAAATGTCCATCTTGTTCATCTATTTCTTATTATCTGTAGAAAAAAAAAATCTCAAGGACTTTATATGCTGAAATACTAATTGCCTAATTTTGCATTTGAATTATAGCATGTTCTTAATTCATATTTGTATAAGCTTGATTACCTACATGTTTGTATACATTATAATTAATAAAAGGAATATTAAGATTTTATATAATGCCGGTTTTAAGCAATAAACACACTATTTTCAGATGAGAAAGCAACATGACTACTTTTTTTCTTTTTTCTCCCACGTTCTTTCCTGTCCCATATCAATTTGAAAAAAATGTTAATATAAAAATATTTGACCTATGAGTGAGGTTCTCTTCTCTCAATCATGACAGTGATGATTCATGTTTGGGAAGCAGCTTTATGTATCTAGAGAAAGCCCTTTATAGGATGCACCGTTGATTTTAGATTTTGTCTGCTTCAGAGTAATAGTAGTAGTAGTAACTAATAACGCATGTAACTAGTTAGACTTGACTCTTCATGGTACCGAAATGGTAGACAAGAGCGGCGCGACTCAACAATGCCCATTTTAGATGGAGACAAATCCCCCAGTGGTATGGTACTATAGTAGTACTCAGTACTGACTCTCATTCAAAATACACTAAATAAGCCAATGTTTTTCCTATATATATAAATTCAGAAAAATAATAAATAAATGAGTGTAATACTGTAGTTTCATAAATAAATAAATAAAAAATTGATAGGGTTTGGATTGGAACGAAAACTTATTTTTATTAATCATGAAGTATCTCTTAAGTAAGATTTCATTTGAGTCTTGTACACAGAAAATATGTTTCGAAGGACTACTAGAGGTGATGGATGAAATTCTCTGGCAAAATTAGTCACGTATAAATTGGTGGATATTTTGTATCTATTACATGAAAAAGAAGATATATACATCATAACCGTACTGATAAAAACTATAATGCTTTGAATGCAATACACCATATATATAGCACAACACAACATTAGTTTGAAAATAAAAGTTAATATTTTTCGTCTTTAATATAGGACATCATTGATTAAGACACATAAATTGCTCTTATGCAATTAACCAAAACTATATGACAATATATTAGAAGAGTAGAGTTTTTTTTTTTTTTTTTAAAGAATTAGAAGAGTAGAGATGAAACTAGAGTATTTGCATTATACTCTTCAAGGTATCCCATTACAACACAAGATGGATATACTATTTACATGACATATAGGTTACAAGTAAGTGAATAACCCCATTTCATTAATTAATATTGAGTTAAGATCGCTAGCAATTAGTAAGCCAACTAGCAATTAGTAAAACCTTCCACCAAAGAGAATTTTAGATCAGGCCAAAGGAAAGTGGAAGACAAAGAAGAAGCTGACACCCATGCAATATATATTTATAACATTTTTTATTAGATGTTCATCGATGATATGTCTTAAACGAAACCTTATTAAAAAGAAATCGAGGAGGAAAAAATGATAGCGAAGGAAAAATAGTAGAATATTCATTTTGTGAAAACTCTTATAAAAAATCTTAACTAAAAAATTTAGTAGAGTTTTATTAAGGGTCAGTTTAACGAGTCAACTCTATTGATTCACAAAAATTATGTCAATCAAATGTCTAGATAGCCATACAACACTCAACAATCCGATGAGTGTGTCATATCTAGCCAACTAACCCTGAGTCTTGACCCTTGGAGTTAAACCTTGGTAAAGGAAAGAAAAAAAAAGTTTAAAACAAATTTTCATATACTTTGAGGATCAAATTGACGAATTTCATATACTTAATAAACTACTTAATATATTTACATAGGATAGGTTAGAAACTAAATTAATTTAGGACTAAATTAATTTATTCAATTTTCACTAATTCTCCCTTTGATTTTTGTCATATTTTATCATTTCACACAAATTAAAAGAATGTTGATTTTTACCCTAAAACCTCGTATTAACGATTGGTATATTTCTATTATCAAAGGTAAAAAAATAATAGTAACTTGGAACGTGATAATTGTAACAAAAAAAACTTGAAAGGTGTGTTTGGTTTGTAAAAGAGTAAGAACTAGACAGAATGGTACAAGACAGAACAACACAACACAAGGCATAACAATACATGATAAATTTTTATAGCATTGAATAATTTTTTTGTTATATACGATTTTTGGGGGACGAAATACTATTTTTGTATTGTAGACAACTTGTACGTGGGACAAAAAGTTGTGCTGTGGTTTGGTGAGGAACAAAAATAACAGTTTTTGTCATATGTCTTGCCTCCAGTTTGTCTTGTACCTGAAATAGTGTTACAGATTAAACACAGTTGTTCTGTTCTCATTTTTTAACAAATCAAACGCACCCGAAACGTGATAATCATTTTAAGATAAATTATAGTTATTTTTGCAAATGTGATCATTATTACATGCGTTTCCTAAAAAAAATATATTATTATATGCACATCATTTTCTATTATGCGATGAAAATACAAAGCAAACTCGACAAAACAGAGAAAGGAATTATTCAGTCGCATTCAAACCACATTCACGCCATTTTTATTGTGTTTCAAGGATTTTCACGATTGCTTGATAGCGAAATTCCCAGTGATCATCATCGTTATCGTCATTTCAATGAATGAGACCCCTCCACCACCTGCACCTCCAACTGGGTTACCCATGAAGCGCTTCAAATTCGTTTGGCGCTTTCTCTTGCTTTCCAATCTTGCACTTGGAGGTCAGTTACATTTTTCTCAATTTCCATCTCAATTCTTATTTCTCGTCAACTTATGATTAATGGGTCATTTTCAATTACTGTATTTGTAGGCCACAATGTGTTGTTTCCTTGTCACACATTTTGCATATCATGTGTTTGATATATTGCCTAACACATCTTTTTATAGCTTTAAATGCTGTGTCTTATTAACTTTGCAAGAAACCATTCAAAATTTCAAATAATATTCATTTCTTTGATTGCATTGTTCATTCAGAGATATGAAATATTTCTTTGTACTTAATTCTTATAATTGATTGATTTTTTTCTTTCTTTTTTTTTAAGAGAGTAGTATGAATGATCGATCATTGGCAATGAGAGAGAAACTAATTCATTCATCAATCAAAGCCTCACTCACTCATTAACTTGAAACAAAAAAGGAGGCTCAGAAACTTATTCTTATAATTGATTGATGGTTGTGCGGGAAAAGGAAAAAAACTGTTCCGATTGTCTTTAGGAAATATGACTATGTTATGATCGATTTGAGTGTAATAGCAAGAGTGTTTCTGTCAATTCATTTGTCATTCAAGAAAGGAAATTTTTTAATCCAAAAGTGATGGAGTTAAATTATGGATCAATTTTCTTTGTTCGAGTATTTGGGGACATGGGAAGGAGCATCTGCGGGAAATAATTAGCGCTTCTCAATGATTTTTATTGCAAAATGGGCATTGTTTTTGTGTCCCTTTTCTCAGGAAATGAATGTTTAATCAATATGTAACTGCATGCTGTGATCGGATAAATTGTACTTTTTGGACTTGCCTAATTGAAATTTTGTCCAACTTGTACGTTTTGTATTTTAAAAGGAAACTTAAGGTAAAAAAGTCCCAGTTTTTCAGCCAGTTGAAAGATGTTTTTATGTTACATTCACATTGATGATTGATAAAATTACAAGAACATGGTAGTTTAGTGATTGGAGTCTTTTTTATTAATAACACCATACTTTGCAGTCTGGTGGGGTATCTATGTTCAACGATTTCACCATGTGAAGACACTGGCCGCGTGATTTATTTCTACTGCTGTATCAACTATCAAGCTATAACTGCCTCTACCAATTACTGATGATTTTGTCCCTTAAAAGAGTTGATGCCGTTTCAAGATTTTGTAATTTTTTTATCAGTTTAAAAAAGGGATGATATGAAAATGATCAGTTTGACCAATAGTACTTACGGTTATATTTTGTTGATATCATATGATGTAGCCAATCCTACTTAGTGAGATATTATATATTACAAAACATTATGCATAAAAGGCCTCAACTTCTTAACCCTTCTAGGCTTTTTGATGTTAAGAAAAAAAGTGGAAATGGAAACTATAGTGTATGACATGCATTTGACTTTGTTTCAGAGAGAACACCTACAATAGACTGATGTGTGGGAATGGTTCCTCTCTTGGTAAATTTTTTGTATGAGCTTGTTATGTGAGTTTGTCTGAAAAGTTAACACCTATCTCTTTTCAAATATTAACAAATTTTGATTGGGCCAAGCCTGTATAATAGCTATAAAAAAAGTGAATTAAAAACATAGAATGAGGGGTTTTATTTCTCTAATTTGCTTTTGTTGCTCCATGATACGTATTTGATAATTCACAGCTTTTCTGTTTGCAAGTGCAAAACGGAGAGATTCAATGGAGATTCAGAAAAAAAGAACAGCACACAGATTGCATAAGAGCAAAGCTGCTGTAGAAGTTCCTCCCGAACCCAGCACAAGTTCAGTGGACCTAAATTACGAAGATTTCTTGGTTCCTGCCACAATGCCTATGGAAGTGCGGACTCCAATTCCTGACGAACAACAACGTGAAGTTTTCAAGTGGATGCTGGAAGAGAAAAGAAAAGTGAAACCAAAGGACGCTACGGAGAAGAAACAAATTGACGAAGACAAGGGCATTCTTAAGCAGTTCCTGCGTGCAAATTCCATACCCAAGTTTTAACTTCCTCTTGACTCTTGCTTTATTAATAACTGATAGGTTAAAGTTTCAATCTGATAAATAGGCTTTGATCTTCACAAGCTCATCACTTCAGCAGTTCATTTTTTTTGCTGAACAGGACAGTAACGGGTTAATGGCATTGCATTTCCAACAGTTTTAGCCTTTAGGGAAGCAAGCATCAAATTAACCTAACTACATTCTTGTAACCATACCAATCGTGGATTGTTGGATAACCGTAGCCTTAAACATAGATATTAAGCTAGAATATTAGTGTTATATCAACAACTTTATTGAAAATGAGAACCATTATGCCCGCGACATGGTAGGTCTCTACTTGTCAATTGTATACTTCTTATTTTTTGCTCTTCATGTGATATATCTGTTGGTTGTATGCCTGGATGAATGATGTACTTGCCAATTGATATTTTAATAATTAAGCCTTTCTTTGGATCCATATTGAATTCATCATCCCTGCTTTTGTAATTTTTTCTGAATCCAAATTTTATGTTGAAAACCATTGTGGGGGAGCCTATGTACTGGCAAAAGAAGAGACAAGAAATGATAGCGATATAAACAATATAATCTAACTCAGACATATGGTTATGTACTATTGTTTGTGGCATAGTTGCCATGTGAAACTGGGGAACCCTGATATATTTGAACATTCAAGTGGGTCAAGGTGCACAACCAAAGTGTTTTTATGTGGCATAGTAAAAGAACTAGATTTGATGTGGAGCAGTCACTGCCCTTAACTGTTGATGAAAATCAAATGGTTGAGATTGAGTTTTAATTTATGAACCTATATTCAATGGCTCGGATTGTCTGAGAGCAGTGAATATGAATATCAGATGTCATTTGGCACCGATCTTCATGTGCATCCCACAGATGTTATCCTTCACTCCAAAGCAATGCTCCAATGAGTTTGAATGTGTTTAGATATACGATTTTTTCTAAAAATAACTACAACTAAGATTTAAGTCCAAAGTTAATCCATTTTATAAAGTAATGTTATTCTGATAATTGCGATTGAAATTATTTCAGATGAATAAGGGAATGTGAAAGATTAAAAATGTGAAGGAAAAAAACGTTACTGAATGGAAAAGATAAAAAATGTGAAGAAAAAAAATGTTACTGAATGGAAAGGAAAATAAACCGAAATTTCTACTGCAAAAACATCAAACTTTAATAAAAGAATATATCTGAAATTCAGTCTGCATAGAAGAATACTTAGGTATTGTTGATGATTGATGAATAAGGATAAAGCTTTTGGGTATTGTTGATGCTTAGGAATTGTTGATGCTAGCTAGTAGTGGTTGATATTTGCTACTAGCTTTGAGCTCTTACATGCGTTCTTCCTTCCTTTTTCTAGATTGTTTTTTATAATTTGGCTTTTACGGTTCTCATACCTTAGTGGTTGTAATTTTGTCTTTTTTAAGGCACACTTTGTGCTTTGAATTATGCTGTCAATAAAATTCTTTGTTTTTTTAAAAAAAAAAAAATTTGGGGAGAAGAATACAGTTACCAAATAATGCATCAATCACAAACTCACACTGGCAAGTTTCCATTCCAAACACGCCATAACTTTGATAGACAACAGCTGAAAATTGACCGTTGTTGTTGATGCAACGGTGCATGACTTAGCAATATGCTAGTTTTGTTTGAGAGCTCATATATCATAGATTGAAATCTAGATTCTAGAGTTGATGGTCCAACTCGTTTCTCTTTCTTATTTGGCCACCTTATTAATGCAGTTCTTGTCTTATAGTATTGATTATTTAGCTTCTTATCTTTGCAACGTTAGGGACCATTCTAATCTCAGGTAACTCATGCAGCAGTAACAAAGGCAAAGAGGGGGTGTCTGTTCATGTTTATTCAGTTATCAGCTCTATAAATAATATATCCTCTATTATCTTTTTTTGACAGGAGATATTCTGTTATCTTGGGCCGTGAGGATATATAGTTCGATCAATAATTATTATGTGTACACATCATTTGCACACACACAAAAAATAAAAATTATTTGTATTGTTTAAATAAATTTATTTTGTATATTTTTGTGTGTGTCCAATTCTCTGTGTCCACACAAGAATTATTCTAGTTCAATATGATGATAAATAAGCAAATGAAAATGTAGAAGATTAATTTTATTCCTTTATATTTAAACATGTAATATCACCAGTTCACCACAAAAGAAAAAAAAAACATATAATATCTTGGTGTTAACCTGATATAAACACACCGGAGACAGCCAGATAAAACACTCATAACCACTCAAAATTTCCCTGTAAAAAAAAGTATATTTAAAACTTCAAGATTTGAGCAATTTGATTGCGTAAAATAAAACAAAACACTCATATAATATCTTCTTCTTTTTTTAAATGCTAATGTGGTAATTTGATTGCGTAAAATAAAAGTGGTAAATTTAGCAAATCCCTCATAAGAAAAAATTGATTGCGTAGTGGTAATTTGAGCCATTTTTCATAAGAAATAAGAGAGTGCAAAATCCGTGAAAATTGAATTTTTCCTTCTAAAACTTACTAAAGCATTCAAACTTTTTCTTTTTGGAAAGAAACTAAAGCATTCAAACTTAATTACTACTATTATATTTGTGATATCTGGTCACGAACATTATCTATTTCAGTTAGTCCATGCCTCCTCGCGAGTTAGACCCAATATGACTTCTTTTATCAAAAGAAATCAATTACATTGAAAAATAGAGATTAGAATGAGGTTCTATAACTATTTGGCAAAAGAATAAATTAGTCCGAATAACTTATTTCGCTAGTTTATAAGTTTTTTTTCATCAAAGTAGTGATATTTGGTAAATGAGCTATACTTGAAAAACATTTCAAATGGTGGTTGAGATAGTTTAGAATTCATTATGTTCTCTCTCACACTTGTATCCTTGCCATTGTGTTTTTACGTTTCTTTTACCTCTTTTCAAACTTTGAATAAATATTACATTACATAGATATGAAAGTATAATATGATGTCTAAATTGTGATACTCTCCTACCTAATGAAACCAGTTATTTTGAGATTCCTCCTTGTAATATTACCACATGTATATTCAAGATGGAATTGAATTGTCAGCTTGTAATAAACAAAATATAAATTAGATTGTCGGCAAAAAACCTATATAGAAAAGTTATATTTTCTGTACCAAAAAAAGTTTATATTTATACAAAAATATATCAAAAGGTATAAACGTGTCATTTTTCTATATTATTCTATTTCAATGAATAAAGGTATGAACAAATAGGCATTGGCAGTGAGAACTTTGTACATGTAACGTAACATAGTATAACATAGTAATCCCAAAAATAGGAAGGGGTCGAGTTCAATATCCTTGTGATGAGACTAGTGGTGAGGGAGAAGCTACAGCTTTTAGTTTTGATTTTCATGGTGACACTGCGGTTCCAATTCATTTCCACATAGGTAAAACTTTCGACACATTAGGAAGACTTGAATTTATGGTAACAAGTGCTTCATGCAAACACTTGTCCATTTGTTGAATGCAGATGAAACCACGTCACGAATTGAATCAAATACCATCTTATTTTGTTATCAAATCAACTATCAATATTACCATGAATTCATGATCCTTATCACCTCTCTATCGGTAGTAATTGACAAGAAACTTTGTGATAACTAAGGATTATATTTATTTCGGTTCAGAGGGACAAATGAAACCGATTAGTTATTGCTGGATCCGCAATGCATGCAAGTAAAGTATTAGTCCAAACGAAAATCCTTTAAATAATTCTTTATAACTTGTGTACTCTATATGGGTGACAAGACAAGGACAACCTCGGAGTATAAATAATTGAGTTCGTCTTTGGTTTTCCAATATTATAAATTATTTTAATTGATTAAAAGTCACTTGAACATAAAGGATATAAATATTAAATAAAGTGATGTATATATTTCTATACCTTCACGATAGACGATAAATTTGAGACTAAAAATTAATTGTAGAGGCAAAAACACCACTTATATAGTTTTTGTTAGATCAATTCTCCAAACGGTTAATAAAAGAAGGGAAATGTTAATCGGTGTCTCCGATATCCTGGTTAAGGAATTATAAAAGGAAATATTGTATTGGAAATTGTGTATTTTATTTTTTTAAAGTTAAAAAAGTGTTCTTTTCAATGCAAAATTTGACTTTTCTTTTTATTTTTAGTTGCTTAACTAGTGCCCCCGTAATACTGGTTAATAAGACCCATAAAATAATACCTAACAACACCAACGTAAGATATTTTGTGATAGATGATGGAGTCCTTAGATCTATTTCTCACCGGTGAAAATATATCAAATGAAAAAAATACATGTTTAAAGAGGGCAATCTCTTTAATGAACTTCAACTATGTTGAGGAATTAGTTTTCTTGCAATTGTGAGAAAAACAATCTTGATTTACAAAAAAAATCAAAATAACTACTCCATTTTGTTATTTTTAAAAAGAGTGTAACATTTAAGTACCATTTTTAATTTTTTTAAAAACCTTGCCACTTGCACCGTTAGCATTGAAAGATAGCTATATTTCATGCGGGGGATACATTTTCGTCATATTATGCAAGCTGAACTTTAGTGCCAAAGAAAGTCTATATATAAAGGAAAACGATCAAAATTGAAATGTTGAAGAGAAGAGTACGAAAAAGGGAAAACGACGGAACTAGAGCCAGATATTAAATTAGATTTGATCGTAAAGAAAATGTGAAATAGAAAAATGCTGGCTCAAATACATAGCATCAACCGTCACCTAGTTGACATGAAACAAGAAGACATTTATTTCGATTATCTGTATAATGTATAGAGAGACAAATTAACGGTTACTTAAATAAATTGTATAACACCAAAAACAGCATCACTCGTACGCGGTGTGCGAAAGGAACTTACATAGTTTATTTACATAAGTTTATAAAATTCATTGTCATATATCATATCATCATGTACAAAATAAACATTATGCCCACTACAAAACTTTCAAAATTTACTATTTGAAGCACAAGTTTATTGGTTATGGTTAGTCCAAAAGAAAAGCTTAGAATTGAATCTTTGCTTGCAGCTACGCCTTGTAATTTTTGGCTTAGTGCTTCGTGGAGTTTCCACCGTCTCAGGCTTGAGGTTCAAGCCTAACATGTTCCACATCAACTCCACATCTCTGTAACCACACATTTCTACATCACCTCGAAGTTTCATCAATCCACCAACACCTCCGCGGCATTCGCCACCCAATTCAACCACATCAGAGCCTCGGCATCCGGCAACCCCACCAGCACCTGGGGAATAATTGAATGGTTGAAATTAATCGATGATTCAAAAATAAAAAAGAAATAAAATGTATGTTTGATATCACGATAGATTTAATAAAATCACGACGAATTCATGCAGGACCGAACATGCACAAAATTATATTTAGAAAAAAAGAAAGTTAGAGATGACCTACCAGATTTGCGAAGCTTGATTCTGGTGGAGAGAACAGTCAAAGTTCTCCTAAGCTTATGCCACCAATCCATCTGTGGAGTGAACTGGCGCAAACAGAGAGGGACATATATATATATGATATGTTATAGCAATAGTAATATATAGTGAGATTAAATAATTGAATTCCATGTACTATGTGAATAATGAGAAATGAAGCATTAAATTAGAAAAGAGAAAGGCACCGAAACCTATAACACGTTGGTTGAATGAGGTGCCAAGCGTCTTGTGTAGGTACATTCCACAAGGACCCTTTATTTTGCTGCCAATAATTTTAATGCCATGTAAGCATCACAATTTGACTACTCTTCAAATTTTCCTAAATCTTAGTATTATTGATTCGGCTTCGGCTGCTCTTGTCACATTCTCAGAATCTCTTCAAAATGGTCCACGTTATTCATACACCACCCTTGACCATCCTCTTTTTACTTTCCTCCTTTATTATACATTTTTACCTTAATAGCATTTCATCATTCCAATAAAAAATTTATACTTGAGTCAAAAATATATTTACAGTTTCTATATGCATGATAAACTTTAGACTTTTACCTTAATACTAACTATTTCATTCCATTCCGTTCAAAAGATCTTTAATATTTCATTATTATTTTTGAACTTATCTATTCAAAAATTTATAGTTGAGTCAAAGAACGAAAATAAAAAATTTAGTTTCTATATACTGCATGATAAACTTCTATATACAATGTAGTACAATAATATCTTATAGAGATTGTCTCTCTTTTCAAAATGATAAATTTTTATGTACATGAACTATAATCACCTACAATTACATGTTTAAAGATTTGAGCTGCTTATCACGTAGATAACGTTAAAAGTCTGTTTGTTATTGTTTTTTTCTTCAGGAAAATCACCTTTTTTAATAAAATAATGGTCAAATGTATCATGGAAACCTTTACCTTTAATTTTGAGAAGAACCTTTAACTTTAATGTTTATATTGTATTAGTCATTTTAGTCTTTTTAGTTTTAAATTGAACATTTTTGTCATAAAAGTATAACTAGTCTTTTAATTCATAAAATATACGTGCAAATATCTTTCTTCTATCAAAGTCAGTTAAAAAATGCTTAAATGGATGTTTATTATTAAGTTTGTAGGTTTAAATTCATTGTTCTCAAAGTTATGTTTAAGTTTATAATTTAATTTTGGTTATAAACAAAATTGATCTATTATTTAATTTAAAATGTTGTTGATGAAATATTTATATGTAAAATTATGATTATTTTTTTTGAACAAGTCAAAATTATGTAAAATTATGATTGAATTGAAAAATAATAAAAAGACAATGTATGTTTAACTAATTACATTTGGTGTCATAAACATTTTTTGGATCTTCCATCTCAATGTTAAATGGTCATGCTGTGTCAAAAAATGTTAAATGGTCATGTTCACTTTTACGGAAAAAAAAAAGAACCAATTTGTGACAAAAAACAAATAAATTGAAAGACTAATTGACATGTTCACTTTTTTTGAATACATGTAAAAAATAATTACACCGTCAATTGGTTATACACGTGAGCTTACCTAAGATGTTAGAATCGTTATATAATATAAGTAATAGTCAAATTCGAACCTAAACACTTCACTCATTCATCTTTATCATTTAAACTGTACTTACAAGTACATGACAACCTTAATTTATATTTCACTAAATTAAAATTCTATTTTTTAGTCCCCGTTAGTTTAGCTCAGTTGATAGGGACATTGCATAATTTATGCAGCGGCCGGGGTTTGAACCTCAGACACCCCAATTTCTCCACATTTAATTGTGTGAGCTCTAGCCACTAAGCTACTAGACAAAAAAAAAAATCTATAAACTATTTAAACCATGTTCCTTGTTTCTTCCTTATTTTTTACAAATGTTCACCATGTTCCAGGGTGGCACTTTGGTGACATTAATGTCACCGTGACATTAAATCTGGACCACATAACAATTAAGATAAATGTGTTGTGTGGTCCAGATACAATGACAATATGTGTTGTGTGGTCTAGATTTAATGTCACGATAACATTAATGTCACCAAAGTGCCACCCCATGTTCCAAACCACTCTTATATCATGTTAACTATTTAAAAATGTCCGTATTTTTATTTCTTTTACTATTGGAAGCTGCTCTCTTTTGTAAAAATAAATAAATAAATTAATAACAGATAATGTGTTGTCTTGTACATTGGCTGCAATTTTTCTGAAAGCATGATGACATCCACAATACTCCCAGCAGTTTTTTCAAACCGCCACTACTTGCCGGGAACAATTCAACTTCACAATCAAAATCTCATACACACAGTATCAACTTTCCGGCGCGGTGGATTGATCAGCCGCTCAAGCCGTCCTAATCATCCGTTTCTAGTTTCTAACAACATTCACCACTGGTCCCTGCCTTTTAGGGACTCAATGGAACATTTCTCATGGAAATGCTTGTTTTCTAGACTTGTTTCTTTTTACTTGTTATTATCTCTTAATCTTGTTGCTGTTGCCTCTGAATATCCAACTCCTTCTACTTCTACTTCTACTTATGCATGTGAGGATGTTGCCAATTACTATTCCCCTTTGAAGCATTTCAGATTAAAAGGTGAAAAACTCAAGAGAAAATTGAATACCATCATTGCTCCACATCATTCATTGTCCTACCAAGAGGTCATTCAATCGTGTGTTTAAATTTATATTTTTGTAGCCATGGTTTTGATTTTTGTGTAATAACAGGTGTGGGATGCCCTTAAGGTTCTTGATGCTGCTGATATTGATAAACCAGAAGCTTCATTGGGAATGTATGCATTTCACTTAACACGGTGTCTTTCTTTTTTATTTGCTTCGCGCTTTACATTGAGTGATGCTTTTGTTTATATGCCTGCTGATTTATCATATGCAGAGTCGAAATATACTCACTCAGAGTTGTTCCGAAATGGCTATCAGGAAAACCACAGGGATGGAATAGTGAGTCATCTGGTCAACTCATTGGATTTATCATTATTTTGATGTTGCTGTTTGATTACTTCGTTTTTCAGCTGTTTTGTTTTTTTGTAGCATAGTTCGTAATTAACATTTGTAACAAAAGGGTAAAAAATGCATGTTTGATGAGCACTGTCATTGATGGCGAATGGTGGAAAGCCAAAAATCCGCCGTGTAAATCGCATAAAACTCCATGGCACCGCCATCCTTCACAAATTGGTCATGGCGGTTGTAAATAAACTGTCCGCCACAATCTGCCATGGCCGATATTTGACGACACTATTGATGAGAAAATGAACATGTATTTGATCAAGTCCCTTTTTAGGTCATGCCAAAGTAGAAAGATTTCTGTTGAATTAGTGTATACTATATAATTTGTTTTGAACAATTGATCTTTAACAGTTTCTGAACTTAAAGGAAATTAGGAATGTTCGTGATAATAAGAGAGATTAATCACATAATTGAGGATAAGAAAAATATTATTTTGTCTCGCCTAAGGTCTCTTTTAGCGGTATTAATGTTAAGGTTATCAAACTAGGACACACACATACACAGAGAGAGGGAGTGATAGAAATTAATGGGAATTGGATCAAAATATGTAAGAAAATGTGAGATTAATGATTGAACATGTCTAGTACATCCAGGTACTTCAAAGATTTGTTTGGCCACTCTAAATTCCTTTCCAAAACCAAAGATAACCTTCACTAATCTTCCTTTCTTCTTACTTGTAAACTTTCACTTTCTCTAACTATCTTAACAGCAAACTATGTGAATTACCCATGAATACCCCCCCCCCCCCCCCCCCCCCCCCTAAACGTTCACTTTGAACAGTTTGTAGCTTTGGAAAACAAAATCCCCAGGTTCCATTATTTGAAAAATGATGACCATGGCGTTGATGGAAGACTTTGAAGTCACCGTTATGTTTCTCCTATTACACAGACTCATGTGATAGTTCAAATTCTACTTTGTTCCACTTTGATCATGTTTTCTTTGGAAAGTCCTTTTAAGTCCCTTCCAAATCTCCTTATGTGGAAGAACTTGAGTTCAGGCATCCTGTTGGTGATGTTGGGTTGAGTATTGAAACTTTAACCATGATGGTTATCACCCGTTCCTCCTTCCCAATATCCCAAGTTCCCATCTTGATCTCAAACTAGAATATCTGAATTAAATTCTAACTGAATGTGCTTTACCACCTCCTTCTCAAAGGTCCACTGTGTCTGGTTGCTCCCTTTATACTAAGGCCACCATTGAGGCACTCCCTTGCAATGCCTTCACAGCCATGATAGCTTCTCCTCTTCGGGTGCCCTGTTGCCTCAAGATACTGATTTACATTGATCAGCCACCAATAATTATCCCTTCCATCAAATGTTGGGATCGTTTTCAAGATGCAATACCCAACTCTAATAGTAGACCTTTGATACCAATTGATAAGAATTGAATCAAACACAGAAGAACCTGGTGTTTTTTGATAGAAAATTTCTATTACATCCTCCGTATTCGAGAAATCTGGTTCTCTCCCATTTAAATTCTAATCTTCCTTTCCTCTTATTTATATATCATTTTAAATTATCTAACTAAGTAACTTATTTATGTAATTGTATCTTACAGGGGAGCATCTTTGGCCTCGTTCTTATGGGCTGACAACTGTTCCATCTTTGACTGATTTACACAACATTCGCCCTGCTGACGTTAATGGTAAGGGGAAAGACAGCACAATATTTTCCCAACCTTACAATTTTGGTTGATATTACAAGTTTCTTTTAGTGAACTCATCAAGGGGAAACAAGTACTATGGGGAATGCATAATTGGCTCGACCAAATGTCTTAGACCAGCCAACAAAGAAGCTGCTTTGGACACTGAAGCAGACAAGAGGAGGTGGGCACCGCCTAAGCAGGTCATATTTCTGTTAGTCATTTTTGTTTTTTATTGTCATTTTTGAATCCTTTTAATTGATTGCTGATCATGATTAAGATTCTACTGATATCTGGCTGGTAATTACTTCATAAGTTATCTGAGCTATTATAGTTAAAGGCATATCAGACGGGGGGTTGGAGCATTTTTACTCTTTCCATCTGTGCATGACATTAAGATTTTATCTCTATAGCTGATATTCACAATTATTTTGTACCTTGCAAATTAATAACAGATGTTAAATGAACCTGAATTGTTGGTGAAAGCTCTAGTGCCATACTACTTCTTTTTTCAAGTAGCTCTGATGATGTCTTTTTACCTGAACAATCAATATATTGTTGATTCAAATCAAATATAGTTTGTATTTATGTCTTGAAGTTAAAAACCTCAGGTTAGAGGAGATATTGCGAGGGCATTAATGTACATGGCAGTCTGTTATGGGTTTCCACAACCAGGAGGAAGTCCAGGTCTTCGCCTTTCGGACACTCCAGATGCTGGTAGGTTAGACGGTTGAAGTTCTAGCTCAATTAACAATAATGTTTGGATTATGACCTAAACTCGCAAGGGGTAAAATACATGCCTTAGTTGGATTAATTTTCAGTAGTGTTTATTATTATCAATTAGTTTTTCATCCCTTGATATATGTTTTTTATCTATACTTCTATACTATGTATATAAAGAAAACTACCTCGTTCACCACTTTTTAGTAATTTTATACATATTAATAGTAATGTTATCCTCAACTAATGTTGCAATTTACATGGATTATGTTGAAAAAGGAGTTGCAACTCCATTTTTGCTATAAATAAATTGAGTATAAAATAACTCTGGTATTTGATTTTATTTGTCCTTCTAAATTCTTCAATTGAATCTTCGATACGTATGAGTTTGAAAGAAAAAAAAAAAGATTGAAGGGTCCAACTTTCGTTATTTTTTTTAGTTGAAAGTTTAAATCTTTATTGCAGAAAACAGAGAGATGGGAATGCTTTCCACGTTATTAGAATGGAACGAAGTAGATCCACCTTCAAGGGAGGAGAAATTGAGAAACGAGAGAATATGTAAATTTTATCAGCATAATCGGAATCCTTTTGTTGATCATCCGGAATATGTGAATCTTATATGGAAGCGGCATGTTTCAATGCGTGCTCACGGTAATAATGATGATGATAATAATGTCTCCAACAAAGGAAAGAAAAAACTAGGACGAGGGGCTCAATTACTTATATTGCTTGCCGTTTTAAATTTTTACGATTAATCTGTCTTTATTTATAATGTGATTTATTCTAAACATACATTTAAGTATTATATTAATTGTATATGATGTCTTTTTACTAAATGGAATGATGTTTTATTGAAATAATATTAAAATTATTTTACGACAAATATTTAATGAAATAATTCATTATTATTTTTAAATATAATTAACACTTTTGAATATTAAGCAAGTTATGGAAGGAGAACAACATTGCTTATCCCTTGAAAATAGAGTTTTGTTATCATATGGATTACACAACTCATGTCCATCACAACGGTTTGATGGGAAGAAGACGGTGAATTGATGGGAAGACGATAAAGATTTGCAGTTTTCAGTTTTGCAGCAGGTATTTTTTAGTTCTGCATCAGGTTCAAGAGTCGTTGAGAGAGAAAGATTGGATGTTGAAAGGGAGGGTTTCAAATTCCACATAAGTTGTTGGATTCATTTTTGAGTGATTTGTTTGATGTTGTGAATACAATTAGGAGCAGGGGAAGTGGGTTTAAAGCCAATGGGGTTGGTCGGGGATGGCAAGGATACATAGTTTTGGCCGAACCTTAGGATAAGTTGGTTTTAGGTTCAAAACGGACTGCGGAAGTAAGAAATATTTGATAAGCGAAAGCTGAAGAGTGGTTGAAATGTTGTGCCTTTTTCCAGGTTTGGGTTTGAAGGTGAATTATTTTCATTTTCATCACCATGCCTATTGGCCTCTTCATTTCAGCGGACAAATCATCAGTTAACGTTCAGATTTAACGTCAAAGACTAAACTGATTAACAAAGATACACATCCAATGACTAGTTTGCATTTTATCTTGAGTCGCGGACCACTATGACAACGAGCTATAAACCATAAACCAAAATAACTATTCTTGTTTGATTTTCGAATTAATATATACACATATCAAGTTATGAAACTAACATTAATCATATCAAGGAAAATACGAATTAGAAACTAGAATTTGATATATACATTTTAAGATAATTGAAACAATGATAAAACAAAATGCGATAAAAAATTTATAAATACTATATAAAATTGAATAAAGAATTTAGAAGAACCGAATAAAGAAATAAAGTGCTAATTTTCTTGACAAATGTCATTTAACCCCTCTCTCAACCGAGTCAAGATCCTCTCCATTTATTCCTCTCTCCATTTCTCCCATTTTGAGTGATAAAGACACAAAAAAAACATAAATAATTAATAATGATGAGATCCAATTATGATATAAAATTTTACGACTTTTCAATATAGTTTTTTCTGCTTCCTTGGTGATGAAAATAATATATCTAAATATATGTAAAATGTATTAGATTTAGATTCAAAATAAAAAAAAAATTAAGATATAATTTATACATAAATTTAGAATATTTTAAGAAATAGTCACGAGTTGTTTCTATTGATTAAAATATGTTTTTTTAATTAAAATTTAACTCCATATTATATACAGAGCAATGTATAAAAGTTTAGAACGAGGCTTATATAAAATCTATCTTATATAATTTTGTAAATACAAAAAACAAAAAACTCTATCACCGGTATCACATGCCTGATTCAGTTAGACATGTGAAGATGAAAGCGGGGAAAAAAGAAGACTAAGAAGATGAAACGAATACATCAAAGTGAAATCAATGACTAAATTTGCATGTGTTACATCTTTGTGTTATATAAAATATATTCATGCTTTCTTTCAAAAAAAATATATATATTCATGCTTAGCATGAACAGTAACCCATAATTTTTATTTTTTTTGAATAAAACCCATAATTTTTATGTTCATATGATACATGATGTAGATTAACAACCATAAAAAAAAAAAAAAAAAAATCATGTTTCTATCATGATTCACGCAGCCCATAATGTACAAAGTAGTTGAAGATAACAAAAAAATGAATCGTTTCAATAACAAAGAAATTCAAGTCGCATGTAGATACGGTCCCATTCAAAAAAGACATCAACAAGAATTACAAGCAAAGACTTGTAAAAAAAAAAAAAAATTACAAGCAAAGTAAAAAGAACACACCCAATGTTAGATATTCAATTTGAAAATCAAATTGTATGCGCAAAAGATATTTATTCAATGAGAAGTGTTGAGTATAATATGCTTAAATATCTTTGAAAAAAAATTGAATTGAAATGAGATACCATTATTAAGATATTTAAAAGGAGACTTCGTCGTATAACATTATATCTCACAAACATGAACGCAAAAATTGAATTCAGTTTGTCCATTTCTTTTTGTATTCATCAGTTAACTTTTCCTTCCATCCTATCCTAATAATAAAAAAGAAAAAATGTTAGTTGAGGCTCGACCAAATTTTTCCATAAATAGAAAATGACATAGTAAAGCATCTTCGAAAATGAAGCAGATCCAAGATTGCTCCCCCTTATTTCTCAATTAAATGAATCCATCCAACAAAATTTGTATAAATTATATAAGTGTTAGTTATATATTGGCCTAAAGAGTCATATATTTATATAATTTATATAATATTAGTTATATATTGGTCAATTATTAAAAATAAATAAATTATATATTGGTCAAAAGTATGAACATCGACCAAAAAATATCATAACCTATCTAGTGAAATTGCATATTCATTTTCTTCGATATCTTTAAATTTTTCTTTTTCTTTATCTCGAGTATCACACAAAATTGGATTGAGATCATTTTGATTCTTTTTCTGGTGATTTCTCTCATTTTTCAATATCAATGAGGTCTCATAACAATTGTCTATTCAAAAATGCATTTTCCCGTGTCTCAACCGCTTGACTCTTGTATAGCTTTCACTCCGTAGACGATTGAGGTATTGGACAACTATCTTTAAAAATAACAAGAGCAACATATTTGGGGATTAAGCCAAGACACACGACGTGAATATTTGGGTTAAGTGGTGAACCACCTCGAATTGAGTAAAAAGTGTCGGAAATACAGATTTCATGATTTGTCAACTCAATTACAATCTTATTGTAACAAGCTGCTACAATATGACTCATATCCGATAATATCAACCATTTATCTTCGAATGTTATTACACTACTATTTTGAGGAGGGTACAAACCATTTATGATATGGCAAATTCTATGGTACACCCAAAAATATGAGTGTATTGGTACACCAAATGAATAAATTAATATTTAAAGGTGTTATTTTTTGAAGAGAAAAATTGTTTTCTATCACCTACAATTAATTCTTATTTACCAAAAACGTCACCAAAATAAAATTTATTTTTTTCTGAATTTTTAGTACTCATAATAGAGAGTTTTGATTATTTTTTACAATAAAATGTAAAAAAAAATTAGTATGATTTTTATAAACAATGAAATGATGTTTTTTCTTATGAAATGACATTTTCTAAAATATAAATATCAACAAATAGCTCTTTATTCCATAAAAATAATAATTAATTTAATTTTTTTTGAAGTAGGAGTACCGGTACACCTTAATTTGCAGGTGTACCGTAGAAGCTCCCTTATGATATAGTTAAAACACTCATCACTTCCAAATACCCACGTATGGATTGATGAATAGTTTATGGACATTTTAACGGTTAAAATATCGAATTTAGAGAGTTAAAATACTAATAGTTAAAATTTAAGGTTAAATAAGTAAATTGTCTCTCTAAATATATTAAGAAGATTTTTTTTAACAAAACGTGAATTTAATATGAATTTTTTATAAAAAAAAAAATCATATTAAATTCACGTTTTGTTAAAAAAAATCTATTTTTTTTTAAGAGATTGTCATAATATTCTACACATTTATGAAAAAATTTATTAAAAAGTATGAAGGTTAGACATGAGTTGACTAAAAAGTGGAGACTAATTTCATGGATGAAAAATTTTGGAAGGTCCAAAAGCCTAAGAAATATTTTAGGGGGACTAAAATCAAATGTTGTATATTTAGGGGGACCATTTACTTATTTAACCCTAAAATTTAAAATAAGTTTTGTCAGTAGACAAGCAAATTCAGTCGCCTATTGCTTAGCAAGGGAGGCAAAATTGTATGCTCATCACCACATTTTTTATTTGATTTCATCATATATTGCTACTATTTTGAGGAATGAAATAATATGAGTTTTTATTTGTCAACAAAAATATATCAAATTTGGAGAGTTAAAATATGATGTTATAAATGGAGTTTAAATCCCTAGCCTGCCACCATTCTAAACCTTTTTGTCAAAAGCAAAAGAAACCATCCGACCCCCTTGTTTGGAAAAGTTGTAGGCTAAACAATTGAGGATTATATGTGACTAGACATGTTTTATGAGATGAGATTCTAATGCTTATTGGATCCATTTGATTGACCTCGTCTATAAGGAAAAAATTGTCGTGTTAAATTGATTAATGATGATTTATCTTTTACCCATCCATTTATCCCTAGTTAGAGTGACTCTTCTCCAACGGTTTGAAAAATCAACGTTTTTACAATCCCACCACAACATATTGATGTTGAGAAAGATATGATGGAACATATTGATGTTGATGCAATTGCTTGTGACTTGGCATCTACAAATGTCTCTAGGAATTGTTTTGTAAGAACAATTTGAATATTAAATCAAAAACTCAATGATTTTTGTATGAACTTTGACGTTTTTGTTAGATAATTTTTTTAACGTAGTAAAAACTATTATCTTCAAACAAATTATTTTCACACTTTAAAAATTTAAATTTTTTATATACTCATTATCCACTACACTTTTTTTTATCACATTAAGGCATTATCCACTGCACCTTTTTTTGTTTCAAATTGATCCCTACCCTTTGTAAAAAATTTGCAATTGATCATTCTGTTAAATCCATGTTAAAAAAAAACTAACGGTGTACCACGTCGACCAATTATTACACGCCACGTGACATACTAAAACTCAAAATTTTCAGAATGAAAATATTCTAATGTTTCGTATTAGTCCTTGCACTTTCAATATTTTTTTATATTGGTCAATGCACTTTGGTATTGATCATTGAACCCTTTATTTATTTATTTTTAATCTTCCAATGATATTTTTTTTAACAAGGCAAAGCGAAACATATATTAACACCAAAAAAACATCCCCCTCGCACACGACATGCCGAAAAAAGCAAAGTTTAACTACAAAGAATTAGCTGGAAAAAAAAAAAGCAACTCGACAAAGAAACAACAACATAAAATACATTATTTAATGTCCGAGCAAACAAAAGGACAATGCCACCATATATGAAAAGTATTTGTCAAATAGGCATTGTTTGCCTTCAGCCACCAAAATAAAATTAATTTGACCTTTTCCAAAAGCTAGTAAGTTGATGTTATTTAATTGTTAAAAATCATGTTATTTCGTCCCATCCAAATGACCCAAGAACAAAAAATTCATATTAAGTGCATAAAATTTCGTCAAGCTTTTGAAACACCTATTGTAGCAACAAACTGAAGGAAATGATTTGAAATTCGAAGAGGATCAACTGGAGTAAAATCAAGTCAATTGCGCACAAGATGCCAAAGAGAGGTTGTGGCTTGTTGCATTACAAGCCAAAAACAAATGATACATTGATTCTAAATTACCACAATCATTAACACAAAATTGAGAGCCAAAAAGAATTATGTCTCGTCTCAACAAGTTATCTTGGTAGGCAATCTGTTATTACAAAGAAGCCTCCAAGCAAATAAAGAAATCTTTATGGAAACTTTCTTGTGCCAAATAAAATCAGAAACAACAGTAAAATGATATGGTTTTTGACTAGTAAACAACTGATACGCACCGCACATTCCAATGATATTGGTATGTTCTATTATTATTTTGTTCATTATTTTTTTTGTGAATAATTATAAAAAAAAAATCTTTTTAAAGAACGATAAGTTTTAATCATATTTCTTTCTTCAACATTCAGCGTTATTGATTCCTCAATAATGGTGAATCATCATTAAATATATAAAACAAAATACAGATTTCTCACCATTATGGATTCTTCAACCATCATTATTTGTATAGTATGATAGTGGTCAACCGTATGAAAAGTATTCCTTAAAAAAAACCTATATGGTATGTAGGCAAACACAACGGTGCAAAAAGGGGAAAAAAAATTAAAATATGTCATGAGAGTGATCAACCGTTAAATATATAAATTTGGAATGATGGTCATGTTGTAATTTTGAGTTATTATTAAATATTTTAGAAGTTATTTATTACTACGAAATCATTTTCGGAGTAAATTACACTTTCTCTCTCTCAGAATTATTCTCAATAAAAATATTGACCAAAATAATAATAAAACATTATATTATTAAACGCTGGAATTATTACTTTTTTGTAAAAAAGAGGGTCTGAGGCCCAACGCTGGAATATGTTAATTCTATAAATTTTATCTTTTAGTGTGTCATGTGGTATGTAATAATTGGTCCATGTGACACATCGTTAATTTTGTTTTTTTTTTACATGGACATAAAGACCAATTGCAAATTTTTACGAAGTGCAGAGATCAATGACAAAAAAAATAATACAAGAACTAATGTCAAAATGTAGTATAAATGCATGGACCAATGACATTATTAAACCTTCAAAGTTTAATGGAAAGATAAAGAAAATACGACCAATGATTATACCTCAACAATATTTTCTTCACAAATTTATTAATTCCTTGATTCCAACCATTTAATTAAATCTTAACGTATGTTAATATAATTTTCGATAGAATACAATGTTCTTAAAAATTATTTTGAAAAGACTAATATTTACCGGCAATATGTTTGAAGACTGAATTGTTATTTTAAAAAAATCAAATATTTTTGTACTCGTGAACTTAGCTCAATTGTTAGGATAATTCATAATATATGCAAGAGGTCTGAGTTTCGAACTCCGGTCGCCACCAACAAAAATAAAAAATCAAATAGGTTTGCGTTTTTTTTTCCTTATGAACCAAACAACGGGTCTTTACAAATTAGTGCTTGCGTTATCTGGAGTTCTGTTGATCCGCAGCAAAATAGTATAAGTGAAAGGATTTTGTAATCATTCTAGATCACCTCTGATCTTTTCATTCGGCAATTCATTTTTATTTATGACTTTTTCCATGAAATTTATCAGTACCAAAATAACAATGAATCTCATTTACATACTACTTTAAAGACAAGAGAAATAGAATGCATATGATAAACAAAATCAATAAAATATAAACCTAGTTTTTCCACGATATATATATGATTATATATATAGTTTTTGTTTTCATGCAAGTGAGCATTCAGGAGGGAGGCCTTGAGGAAAACGCTTAGTATCAGTGCAATAATTGTAAATCATATAATTCTTTTGCACCCATTGAATCCTAGCTTGTCCTGTAGAATCTAAGGATTGTTTCATCCATGATTGATTTGAAGATGGATTTTTGGAAGAGCAAGAGGAGCCTGAAGAAGTCCAAACACAAGCTTGAATGTTGAAGTTTCCATATGAAGCAGTGAATGGGGCTTGGGACCAATCCGTTTTCACTAGGCCACCCCTTGTGGCCCAATTATCTGCATCCCAAAGACTTGAATATATACTCATTGCTTGGCTTTTTGGAAAAGGAATACCTTTTGATTCCAAATTCTTGAATTCCCTTAATGGAGTCCCATCCACAGAAAATCTGATATATACGATAAGACACAAAAAATTGGTTAAAATATGAAGATAAGTAAGATATCATCTCTTTGTATAAATTAATAAGATATCACTTTCTATATATATAGCTATATTTAAAAGAGAAAATGGGACATTTATCACTGGTATAAATTAGTTTCATATCGACTTCTAATAAGTATTCAATATTTTGAGGTTATTTATAAATCATGATTTACAAAGTCAACTTACGTGTGGAAAAATCATAATTTCTCATTGGATATCAATTTAAAATTATTTTTGATTGAAAATACTTATCTACTCAACTCTTTTTAAAACTAGAAACACTTAGAATAAAAATCTTTAATTAAATTAAAAAAAAAAATCTTATAACTTATTAGATTATAATTATTTTAAATAAATATGAGGTAGGGTTATGTATGTATACATGATGCTTTGTGGATTCCAAAGAATGGAATAAGTGTGAAAGTCCTTGGTGGGGTCGAACCACAAATAGAATTGTTGTTCTTTATTTCCTTTCCCTTGTGCGTAAATGTTTGTATGAACAATATAAGGATCACCACTTAAGTTACCCAAAAATTCAAAATCTATTTCATCATGAGCATCCCCAAGAGAAGATAGCTGCAACAATCAATAACAAATATTCAGTAAAAATTTATTTCATAATATTCCATCAATTTAATTTATCTTAAACAGTTTGTGTACGAAGATTAAATAATAAAAACGTACATATAAGGAAATTAATGAAAGATACTTACATAATATGTTGTGACTGTGCCAGCAGAATTACCAGGCACAAGCTTTAGTTGCATGTCAATTTTTCCAAACAAGTATTCATTTTTGGAACGAAATCCAGAGCCAGAGGCTTTGTCCAAAGACAAAGTAAGAAGTTGTCCATTGTTGAGGATTTTACCACGACCATCACCCCATGTTATATCAAAGTATTGATTAAAATTACTAGCAGAGGCTTCTACCAAAAAACCTATGAGAAGAAGGCTAATAAGTATTTTATTTGCCATTTGAAATAGCGAGTGATGATGCCTATGTTTTGGTTGGTTAATAGCAAGCAACTTAATTTGAAGGGAAAAGAAGTGTACTTGGTAAGGAATGAATTGCATGCAAAGTTGTGAAAGTATATATAGGAAGTGTGACAATTATGAATGTGAAAAGCTATTGGATTTTTGAGGTGGTGGAAGTGGTTGGAGAAAAATATTGCAAACGTGTGGGGTGAAGTATAGATATGGGTTGACTTGTCTTTGGTGAATTAAGGACTATCTTAGTGTAGGGTATGTGGGGCCATGACAGCTAATGAGGGATGATTCATCCCAGAGTTATTATCGAACAAATTATTTGGGTTAACGTACCACACAAGCTTTTTTTTCTTCCCTACATGCACCTGAAAAGTATTGGCTTCTAAACTTCAAATCAAATGGCAGCTGTATGGGTTATATCAGTCTTCTTGATAGTTTCAAGTATATAAGTAAGGGTAGGTGTTGCCTTATTCAAAAGTTTGTTTTCACTATTAAAAAAATATATTAATAAGTACCCTTAAAACATTAGTTAGTAGAACTTTTAAGATAATATGTTCTATCAATATCATTGAATCAAATAAGATATGACTTAATGTTTGTGGGAAAAAACTTAAATGTCAAATTCGCCATTAGCTCTTTATTCAAAACACGATTTACCACCACAGCGAGATATAAACTGCTAAAATATATCATATAGTATATTATATGTTCTACTTCGAATACTACTTCAAATCCTATATGTTAAAGAGAATCAATTTTACTCTTCTAGAAATGAAATCAAATATAGACAAGGGCTTGTGTGACTTAATATTGAGAGATGACTTTTTTTCCCAAATGTTGTTAATTGATCATCAAGTGCAGTTGAGAATGGGATAGTTAGGTCCCTGGCTAAATTTTGAGCAAAGAAAAACAATGGTTTCATTAATTGGTTGTTAACTATTCGCATTACATTCAAGTTGTACACAGGGTAAATTTCAACGTGACGTACGAACAAGTGTTGTTTTAGATGGAAAAATTCAACGGATACAGTTGTTGAGTTTATTACCATAATATAAAAGGAACGTAGAGAAATATAGTATGAGCTGGTTTAATTTTCTTGTTTCACCAAATCAACTTTCTACCAAAATTGGGTACCAAAACTAATTAGTAATTTTGTACAAAAAATGTAATTATGAAATAATTTTTGACCTCTTTTGAAAATGTTATTTTCAATCATTTTGTAAGCTGGTCAAATGTGGCTTTCGTGCAAAGCTGGTTGTGAACGAGAAGTGAAATATCGTATACCTAGCCAAGACCATTTCCTTCTTTTGGTATGATATTGTGAATTGCGACTTAATCGAGGCTATTTCTTTTTACTTAGAATAGGGATCCACCTACTCTATGAGTTATTGAATGAATTGAGGAAAATCGTTTCAAAATTCCCTCCTATGTAGTATCAATTTAGCACTACATCATGTTTATTTTGGGTTTGGAAGAAATTCCTTCCAGCTAATTAGAAGACATTCATTACTCTATATACATATTTTGATCAATATTTTTCTAATCAATATAATTACCCCATAAACACTTCAGTCCATCATTGCCTACTTTTAGTTGATCAATTAGTATTTAAAATGAAGGAGAATTCTTTGACACTTGTGAAAAAAGGTAATGGATGGTATAATACCTACCCGTTAGGCAAATTTTAATTAAGAGTCTATTGTATTGCTTAATCATATCATACATATATTTTAAACACGGCCAGCTAATATAAATATCCTATAAAAAGAGAATATGAATCATACTGCAATATGTAATAAAAGATTTTGGAAGGTCTTTCCAAACGGGTTTGAATTCTACATGAAAAAATGGGGAGTGTTAGGTGTTGTAACACTAAAGAGAATAATTTAGAAAAGAATTAGAAACGAACATTTGAATAAGTATCCGTCAAAAACATTTAAATTTTTATCCAATTCACGATTATATATGACATGATGACAATCTCACACTTATGTATTGAACACTTTTAAAGAGCCAAATCTCCTATTTGATTGAAGCAATCATGTTGCAAACTGCATAATTTGTAGATAAATGTTAACAAGGGCATTTAGTTTCTCATTGGATGTTAAAGAATAAAAAAAATTGAAATATTTTTTTTGAAGTAGTACATTTAATTTTCAACAAAGGTTTGTTGCTTGGTAAGAGGTTGAGTCAATATCTTGTAAGGAGATAAAGTTTCGCTTCGAATCATGATCTTTTTGATAAAATATTTGTAAATATTTTGATATCTACTCTAACCTTAAAAAACACTCTTGAGACCTGCCCTAATCTTAATGAGGAGACTTGAGGTCCGTCCTTATTCTTTAGAATCCAACTCATTTATACTTTTGAGAACATTACAGTAGTATATTTAATTATTATTATTTTGTTTGAAACAAGTGTATTCAGTTTATTAAAAGTTAAAAAAAAAATTATTTATATAGGACAATATTTTTATATTTGATTCATCTACAAGTACTCATAAAAAATATATATTTATGTACGGTATCAAGTCAATTTTTACTTATTCAAATAACATTTCTATATGTTTTAACCTCAGTCCTTTTATATGGTGCCGACATGGTCATTTTTGGCGGACATATATCACAATCTTTGTTAACTCTGTTTCTCATTAAAAAGAACGACAGGGCTAACTGCTAAGCATCATGATTTTACAAATAATAATTGTATAAATATCAACATCAATTTCTACAATGTGTAGTAGTTAGTCAATTTTATTTGTTAGTATTAATTACGTCTTACTTACTGGAATATTAACAATGACCGATTTTGGAAGAAAGGAAGAAAGAAATAGTTTAATTTGGAATTTTCCTAGCTACTTGGTGTCAAGTTGAGGTGGGCTATTCTATTCCATGGAAAGCTTATAAAAAAGATTACATCGTCATTAGTCTGCCAGCCATCAATAATACTGCTGTCTTCCATTAAGAAGACTCATTAGTCTTACAGAATTGGACCCCAAATATCCCCCACACAACACAACAAAAACATGCCAAATACTAGTTGAAAACTAATTGCCCTATGCAAATTCACCTTTGCTTATGCAAATTTTATTATTATTTTGGGATCCATTAACAAGTTAGGAGTGTATGTTTGGTGCTATGGAGATAAAAATGATTTCAAATAAATTAATTTTAAAAGTCGATTTTAGCTAAAAGTAATTTGGATGTAAAATTATTTATATATATTTCAGTGTATTACCGTAAAAGTGAGTTAAATAGTAAAAAAAATGTTGAAAGAGAGTTAAATAGTAAACTTAGATATAAAAATTAGGTTTAAAGTCAAAACTTACAAATCTTATATTTAAGTTAGAATCGATTCTTCTTTATACAAAAAAAAAAAAAGATAAAATCAATTCTATTAAAAAACAAATATGTTAAAATTAATTTTACATCTTTAAAATTAATTTTATGCCTCTAAAAATGAAATCAAAGAAAGAATCTATTCCACAATAGCAGGTTGCGATCTTCTTTTTTTTGGTAACTAGCAAATTGTAGTTTTGGTTCAAGCAAGTTGTAGTTTGGCATTACCTACTTTATCAAAAAGAGGGAGAAAAATATAAAAACTCATACGTGGATAGAAACTTCTCTTCCTTGATTTTGTGACACCCTTTTATGTCTTATCTGCCATTTACAGCATGTTTGGAATTGCGGCTTCCATCCGTTTTTATAATGTGTCATTTTAAGAGATAAATATCGAGAATACTCTTCTTTCAACACTCTTATTTTTGACAATTATTCTTTTATTTTGTAAAATTATCGTGAATACTTGTAGAACCTTCTATACTTTGAAAATTATTTTCACATTAATGGGATCTATATAATAAATTGTATTTGATAAAAGAGCAAGTGTTTAATAGAGTGTTTCTAGTCTTAATTGATCCACACTCCAACAAAATACGAAAAGATAATTGCACTCAACTCAAATAGTACGATTTAGAGTGTTAATTGATTTTATGAAAAGAGAATGTTTCTACTAAAGTGAATATGATCAAATGTTATAATTAAAAAACGGAAATTATAAACCTTTTGTAACAAAACAAAAAATGTTATAATTAAAAGATTTAATTGATGTTAGATTGAAAACTTTTTTTTTTTTTGAAGAAGGATATTAGATTGAAAACTAAAAGATTAACTTTTGTCAAATAAAAAAACTAAAATATTAACATTCATTTCATGACCTTTTATATTTTAAATATAACAATTTCATGACTCATGGTAAAGGGGCCATGTTAAATCGGAGCTTCAGTAATCAAATCTAACTAATAACTGTTTTATTTATAATTTAAACTCAACTTCTTATGAATAATTTTTCTTAACTTTTTTTTTAAAAAAAATATAACGGTTATTATATGACGGAGCAAGCTAAGTATCTTTATATAATATTGAGAGGCCAGATTGCAGTGCATGTTTATCTTTTAGATGGTTGTTGATTCACACAAGTATGAAATATATGACTCAATTATTGTTCGAGTCAAGCATGCATAGAATGGTATGCGTCGTCGTAGAGTTAAAATTTTGTCTCTAGCGTGATGTGCATGCAACAAATTTGAAGCAATCCACTTCAACAGTCCAACAATCTTCCACTAAGCTTCAACAACATATAGTCTTTCCCGGAGTATATTTTTTTAGTAGTTGGACGAAGATACCATGATTCGAACTCCGATCATGACATCCAGTCTAACAATTTTGGCATTTTTGTCAATTGAGCTAGGACTTGTGGATATATTTCCTCGAGTATTTAATATGATATTTATGAGTTTTTCTATCATGTTTAAATTTGTAGCGGTTAAGAAATTCAAAGTAGTAAGTTTGTATTGAAATTTGTGCATTTTGTATTAAATATATAAGTTTTTAATAAATAATTTTGTTTTTAATAAATAGTAGTAAATCCTATTTATATATACAAATTATAACATATTTAATGTATCTCTAAAAAAAATAGTGTAAGATCGATCAAGAAATTGTGTATATTTAAATCCATTTGGGAGTAGAAAAACATTCAATATTATTTATTTATTTATCAATTGCAAACTAGGAAAATGTTCACAGCGATTAAAAGTTCAAAAATATTTCAAAAGTACATGATGATATTTAAAGGATTCCATGTTGCATATTAATAATTTTTTATATTTGAGAGGGGTTTGAAGTGAGTACATATATCTTTGTTATCCGCCTTGTATCCATCCGTATTTAGAAATTGGAGAAAACTCAAACTCAATCAACGCAGTGAAAATACGTCAAATCAAAATAGGTTCGGGCAATATCTTGACCGCGAGTTTTGTTGTTGTGCCTTCATGATAGTAATCTTGTTTTTTTTTTAAGCAAAATCTTGATAGTAATCTTAACATTATATTTGTGACCTCACGAAATTTAGAATACTGGTATAAAAAAAAAAAAAAAAAAAAGCACAATTTAATTGAATGCTAAAAAATTATCATGGTAACTGTGAGCATTATTTGAACAAATCATGGTAACTATGAACTTAGTAACATGTTTAATGTTTTTAGTACATTTTTTAATCTGTTCCATTTTTTATATGTTATGAACGATTTTTATTTTTATTTTTAAATTGCAAGAATCATTGATATTTATTTGAATAAGTATCGCCACTGAATGGAATTTGCTTGAAATATAAATAAGAAAAACAACAAAAACAGATTATTTATACTCTTTCAAAAAAACAAATTTATTTATTAGACAATATAGTGACTAATTTGTCTCTTTTCAATTATTATTATTATTATGGACATAACTGTCCTTTTCTTAAGGTGGTTTAAGCAAGACCTAAATTTTCCTGATGTTTTTTTACAAGGGCAAAAGAAAAAAAATTGGGAGACCAAACTTAATCTCAATTTTTGATTAGGGGTTAAAATGAAATTTCCTTCTCTTTTTTTGGTTATTATATGCCTATTTAGAGTTATTTAATGAACTATCAAAGTAATTTAAAAGTTTTATGAATTTTTCCCTAAAAAAAAAAGGTTTATAAATTTTTTCCTTCTAAAAAAAAGTCTTATGAATTCTTGCTGACCCCACCTAACAAAAACTTTAGTTTTGGCGATTGAATTTTAAAATTCAATGTTTTTAATATGTTATTGAGCGGAAAACAAACCATATTAAAAACATATTAAAACCTACTCGAATATTAACCCAAAACTCCGAAGATTTAAAACCTACTCGAATATTCGGGCTTCGGCCCTCTTTGTTATAAAAAAAAAAAAAAAAAAACTACTCGAATATCATTTTCTTCATCAATCAAAACAACCCCTAAATAATCATATTTCACGCGTTTATAAGTTCTAATCAAGAGGTGTATGTTTATTTTTCCTAACGTGTCTTTTTGACTTCACGTTTTTCGCCCGTGCAACAATATGTGTTGCAGGCTTTAAAGGAATGGTTCTTTTGGTAAGTCATTTTTTTTCCTTTTTATAATTTTATTAGGTTTTGAGATAAACACTTAAAATACATCTTGTTATTTCATTTTGTAGAACATATGATTAGATAAGTTTTGGGTTTCTATAAATATCTCAAATTTTATTTTTAGTCCGTCTAAAAAATTTGAACAAGTTTTGGTACCCCAAATATTTTTCATCATATTTTTAGTATATGTTTTTAAGTCAATTCAGGTTTACTCTTCACATTTTTAAATGAATTTTTACAAACATGTTTAGAATATTATAACAATATCTCCCCAAAAAAACCTATAATTTTTTAAACCAATATGAATTAAATATAAATTTTAAGTACTAAAACCTTAAAAGTTCATATTCAATTCATCCCTTGTTAAAATAAATTAACTTTTGCTCAACCTAACCCAATTTTATGCGGCACGAACCAGTTGTTTTTGGGCCTCCATTTTTATGGCCCAGGAAGTGGAAATTTAAGGGTCTTTACTTTTTCAACCCTATCTTATTCTCGTGCGCCCTATTTTTTATTTTTTTTTAAATACCCTCTATTTGAATTATATAACAGTGACGATGATATCATAAACACTCATATATAACTAAAAAAAAGTGAAGGAAAAAGGTAAGAAAGAATGAGAAATGGATAATGAATGAATTTGAAGCACGCAAGACTATTTATAGTCATAAACCTATCCTAGATTGTAACTACAGTCAAAGGAAACGTTTACAATGCTCCAACCGACCAAAAATGCATTAAACACACCATGAACCGTCCAAACTTTGGATGAAACACCACAACATACACAATTTGGGAGGTTTCTAATTATATAATATGAAACTCTCTAAATATTTTTGGATTGTATAATCTAAACACCACCAAATTGTGTTTAAGTTTGATTTTTGAAGGGTTTTCATAGCGAATGACATTGGAAAAAAAGACAAAAAATACAAAACATAATTTATAATGGCTTAAAATATTATAATAACATAAGTGATGAAACTTCTGGGTAGGTGTTTGAAGATGTGCTTTAAGTACTTGATCCAGCTGACCTGCCAACTAACATATTTCAATCAGCAGGTCAACTGGATCAAGTTCACAAAAACCTTTTTGAAGTCAGATCTACAACATAATGATTAAAGACAAGGTGTTTCAAAAAGATTGTTTGAGATAGATCGTGCTACCTTGGCAACTGACATATTTATATTGCCAAGGCAGCAAGACCTAGCTCATAGCAACCTCTTGGTGTTCATATCTTTCGAAAGATTTTTCAGAGTTTTTTGTTGTGTTTTATCGCAAATGAAACCGAACACACTTATTTATAGAAGTTTATGTGCGTTGTGGATCACATAAATCGTCAATACCCATGCCATAGCTCACCAAAACTTTATATGGACTAACTCACCAAAATTGGCACAAGGAGAATCGAACCTAAAACTTTCATAAAAATATATTATTTTAAAACCATGCAATCATTCTAAATACATGTACATATAACTTAATTGAGTAAGACTTAAATGGTCACAATACCAAATATATAGTACTTAAGTACAGACACAAAGTTGCACATATCCTCACAATATAAGATCATCTATTATTATTTTTTTAAAAAATATTTCTTGTGTCTATACACCGTATATTTAGACTTGTGACATATAAGAATTGACCTACCTTGGAAATTCTAGTGGAAAATATATTAAAAAGGTTTGAGAATGTCTGTATTGGACCGCATCAAAATATTATTCTAAATGTATCCATCCCACAATAGAATTGTCGTCCGGCAATATTACATTGTTTCGATCCATTCTATGAAACACCCTTAAAATACAATAAAAAAGAATGCTTCTCCAATTGCTTCATTTTTTTTGTTTTTCAAGATAACAATTAACGACAACAAAAAATTACTTCGTAGAAAATCAAACAGGAAACTCATCAGGAAATGGTTGCTGTTGCCAGTTGTTGAATTTCATCCCTTCATATTTGGCTATGTCAATACCGACCAAGACGGCTCAACATCAACTTCAACAAGAATACTTTCTTCTAACAATGCCTCGTAGATTACTTCAACTCCAAGGTTTCATTTTTTACCTTGTTGCTAATCAAATGATATACAATGTAATGTAATAATTGTAATATGATGTAATAAGCATATTCTTATAGCTGTATTAGTTTCTTCATGTTAATTTTTCTTTGATGAATGATGAATGAAATCTTTTGATGTGGCAGAGACACCTCCTTCCTCCTCCTCTTCCTCGCCGCACCATGTCTCCGGAGGTTTGTACTTTTTCCTTGGAGGGATCGTAGCGCTTGTCATAGTGCTCATTCTTCTCTTTGTATTTTGGAAGCGTATTAGACGTGGCAGTGGCAAAACAGAAGAATTACCGGGGGAGACAGCTCCACCACCTAGTCAGACACAGAAGCAAGGTAATATGATAAAACATCATAAAAAGTTTACCACAGAATATAAAGTAAAGTCAAATTGTTTTTATAAAAGGTACAAGTTGTTTTCATAAACTTTACTTAAGAATTGATGGAAATAAACTGAAAACAACTTATGGACGTTTAAAAAACTATTTTCATAAGCTCTTCAGACTTACAAGCGTTCAAGCAGTGCATAAAGTTAATCCAAACAGGCCTAAATGCAAAATATTCAACAATTGTCAACTACATCATTTAATGCTTACATAGAAACATTATATATTTATTTGATTTTTCCAATGGTTGTGCTTATTAAAATAACCATATTTCTGTTATTTGTGCTTGGCAATTTACCAGAAGAGGTGATGAAGAGGATTATCCCAACTAATCAACAGTCAGGTAGTTTAAATAAAGCATAAAATGTGTACATTTGACATTATACATGTAGCATATCGTTGTAAATATCAATCTGTGTTGAAGTTTCTATATGGATACAGGATTCATGGAGTTCATTAGTGGGAACCTTAGGACAATTAGCTACTTTGATTTCCAGACATTGAGGAAGGCGACCAAGAATTTCCATCGCAGAAATCTTCTAGGAAGTGGTGGATTTGGTCCTGTCTATCAGGTATAATATAGGTACTAAATCTTATGATACTTGCTTTGATACACAATTTTGTAGTTATCAAATGAAGATTCAAATTGTGATTCCTAGTGATTTATTATAATGAATCAAGATTCAAAATAAAATTCATGTACAAATAGATATGCACAAGAGATTCGTTTTGATTAAATTCAATTTAGTATTGAATCGAGATACGACTCTTCATGCATAAGATACTGATAAGATAACCATGAATGATTTGATTTATTGACCTGACAATGAGAACCTGAACTCTTAAAGTCTGAATCATGATGCACCAATGTTACAATTATATTATATAATATCATATTTAAGAAGCAGAAAATAACGTGGGAATCTAACATGGAATTGAGTTTTCTAAGGTTGTACCTTTGGTAATTGAGGCTCATATAAATTCATGTACTTATTCAGGACTACTTATGTTTTGATAGGGAAAGTTGGCAGATGGAAGGCTAGTTGCTTGTAAGAAATTGTCTCTTGACAAATCTCACCAAGGAGAAAGAGAATTTCTAGCAGAAGTGAGAATGATCACAAGCATCCAGCACAAAAATCTTGTTCGCCTTCTCGGATGTTGCTCAGATGGACCTCAAAGAATACTTGTTTATGAATACATGAAGAACAGAAGTTTGGACTTCTTTATACATGGTATATATCCCAATGTCCATCCTATATCTTTATACTATACATTTTATCCTTCGCGAATAGTATTTTCCTTGAAGCTATGAAGGAACTGAATATAGTTTGTGCAAAAAAAATGAAGGAACTGAATATATAGTTTGTACAAATTAAATAACTGTTACGCTTGATGTTCCTCTGTGATCAGGGAAGAGTGATGAATTTCTTAATTGGAGCACTAGATTCCAAATTATTCTTGGAGTAGCGCGAGGGTTGCAATACCTTCACGAGGATTCACATGTAAGAATTGTTCACCGAGATATTAAAGCAAGCAACATTCTTCTTGACGAAAAGTTTCAGCCGAGGATTGGAGATTTTGGACTAGCTAGGTTCTTCCCTGAAGACCAAGCTTACCTTAGCACTCAGTTTGCCGGAACATTGTAAGTCCTATATTCAATTGACACAATTCAGATGCCGACACATAAGATTACATGAAATTAATTAATTTTCTCAAATTAGTACACTATGGATGACATGTCAGTGTCGTGCTTAGTGTCCGTGTCACTTCAAATTTTTAATGATCTTCGTTTCTTTTTGTCTCTTATGATTAGAGGTTACACAGCTCCTGAATATGCAATTAGAGGAGAACTATCTGAAAAGGCAGACATCTATAGTTTTGGAGTTCTTTTGCTTGAAATCATCAGCTGCAGAAGAAACACAGATCTCACTTTACCATCAGATATGCAGTACCTCCCTGAATATGTAATTTCTCATCTTCATATATAAAGTAATTTTAATTATTATTTGAACCAATTTTTATCTTATAAGAAACTTGGAAATTAATTTTTCTGTGAATCTTCATATTTAGGCATGGAAACTTTATGAGAAGTCAATGGTAATGGAACTTATAGATCCCAAGCTAATAGAAAAAGGATATGTAGAAAAGGATGTTATGCAAGCATTCCATGTGGCCTTTTTATGCCTTCAGCCACATCCAGATTTAAGACCTGCTATGTCACAGATTGTAGCATTGTTAACATTTAAAATTGATATGGTTACAACACCAATGAGGCCAGCTTTCCTCGATCGAAGGCGCGTAATGGATGATGAGAACCATTCTTGGGAAGTCATATCTGAGGTTTTACAAATTCCTGCAGCTAGTGATTCTACGTTGTAATGTAAAAAAAAAAACCAATATATGAATATCACTGATCCAATTTTTCTATTAAATAGGAATTGTATGTTGCAACTGATGACACTCAGTAATTACTAGTTTGGTAGACATTTTTCATGTAATTTTTAGGGTAATTCATCAAGAAAATGGAAGCTGAAAGCACGAAAAATGAAAGATTTCGGATTTTCAGGAAAGTCCAATTCGGGCCTCCGAATTTGAGTATTCAGGCCCCAAATTCCTGCCACCAGAAGAGCAGTTTGATTCGTAAAAAATCGGGCCCCGAATTTGACAGACTAGGGACACGTTTTTGTTAGCCCGAGCACCAAATTTTGGGGCTCGGGGGCCAATTTTGACAGTCTTATATATAGAAAAGTCTGTCAGAATAAGGGTTGATTTTAGAGAGAAAATGCATATTTAGAGCGGAGGCTTTGTAGATTTGGTGGGATACCATCACAACTCCTAATCAATCATCTGATACATGTATGAATCTTTGTTTTTATGTGAGTTATCTTGTACTTTAGCTATGAGTAACTAATCTTCTTGTGATTGAGAGTGAGATGAATCTGATGTAACCCTATGAGAATATTAATTTGTTGAACTCTTTTGCATATCAATGAAAGTTTAGTTTTAATTCATATTACTTTATGTTTAATGTTTTTTTGTATGTTTATCATTGACTACTAACCCTAACTTTATGAATATGCAAATTGATCTTAGAGATTGAATGACCACTAACCCTGGCTTTTGACTTTAGGTTATGACATAGGGATTAACGTTCTGTTAAAACCTCCAACGGTTTCAAATTCACTTAAGAGATTAAGGGGTTGTCACTTGCGGGGAGAATTTTAGGTCAAGAGATTGGGTAGAATTACTTTGTTAATATGTCGTTAGGCTAGATAATCATTGATTGAATTAGGAGTGCAAATTATCATGGGAGAACGTTAGAGGATTCGAAAGTCTTGATCATACTTCTCTCTAATTTTCTAAACCAAACTTTTATTGTTTTTATTTCATTTATTTTATAAAAACCAATCCAACTATATATTTTATATATCCTTTATTATAATGAATTTGTTGAGTAGAAGTTAACAACAGTCCTCGTAGATTCGATCTTATTTATTACTTCGATAGTTTTGGTTCACTTACCAAATATCTATCATTAACCTTAAAGATCAAAGAAAGAATCAAAATGTTTGAAGGCTCAAACCAAGAATGCATTCACTATGTGTATATATGTTATATATGTGTGTGAAAATCAACTCTTATTGGCATAAATTTGGAAATTTTGAATCTGTCGCCCTTGCAAAGTTATATATTTGTACTAATAGTTTTTTTTTTTTTTTTTAAAATTCGTCCACTTGCACTATTATCTTTTTCTGTTAATGTGCCTC
The DNA here is from genome assembly GCA_958299785.1 of Medicago lupulina. Lineage (NCBI taxonomy): Eukaryota > Viridiplantae > Streptophyta > Magnoliopsida > Fabales > Fabaceae > Medicago > Medicago lupulina. The sequence continues at coordinate 3,681,466 of OY283143.1, read as the reverse complement.
ATTTCAATTCTTTGGCTCTTACTCTAAATCAAGTGAAATATAGGACCTAAAATAGTTCTTGTTGGATGTGTAGTGAGTAGGTGAGGGAAATGTTAAGTAAAGTAAGGATTGGAATTTAAGATAGCTTGAAGTTCACCTTCTTTGGTAGAATCATAACAAGTTTTTAGGCTCTTTTGCAATCTTCAAATTTCTCACAAAATTTCTACAAATTTGTGAATTGATGATTTTTAAGGAAAATTATCACGGTTGGGGAAATAATTATGGTTTACACCACGAAAAAAAAATTATGGTTTACTGTAGGGTTTGAGGAAAAAAATGATTCCCAGCAAGAGGAAGAAAATGAATTTTGATTTTTCTTTTTCCAGTTTTGAAACAATTGTCTAATGCAAACACATAACTTGAAAACTTGTATATACAATTTCACCTTCCTCGTTGCGTCTCGATTCCTATATATTTATATGTTATTCTCATCCATATCCTCCATGGATTAAGGTATCTCTGCTCCATCCCCATACCTGCAATGAATCATTTTTTAATAAAAAAAATGTTTTTTCTAACCCCGACAATGTTGTAATGCATTATCCAACAAATGCTCACTTTAACATTTATTTCGTTGACCGAATGATTACGTTGCTCCTTTAAATATCAATGGAAATTTTTATAACATGGCAATGGTTATTCATTCGGGACTGATTTGAGTATGGGTTTGGGATGAATGCACATATCCCTGTTACCCGTGTTTTCGAATCAGAGAAAACTCAAACTCAATGAAAGCAGAAAAAACATGTTAAATCTACGTGGATTCGGGCAGGTACCCGCAAGTACAAGTTTTATTGTCATGCCTACTCATTTGTCACATAAGCATATTAACTTGTAAGTCAATGACATTCAATCCACATCAAATCATAAAGTTCGTATCTATAGATGACAAAATGAAACTAGCAAACTGAACCGATCCATTTATCTCTTTATTTTCAATGAAAAAAAGTTGAAGTTTTAAACTAGACCATTTGAATTGGTTTGTCCCACTTAACTTTTCAACAAAAACAAATGTTAACTTGTGCCCTCAATGACACATGTTAAGAAACTTATTATAGAAATATACGTATCAAAAGTCGTGCAGTCAACTTATTAAAAGTTAAATTATCATGTTTTCTAATGCAAAATTACTCATTTTGAGTTCCTTAACATATGCCCTTAGGGCACAAGTTAACATTACCCTTTAACAAAATGGGTTGGTATCGGGTGTGGTACCATTTTTTAATGTATTAAATATATAATTTTCTATAAAAACTTGTTTAGATTTGTCTGACAAATACTTTAATAATAAATTTTTGGATATTTTGATATGAACATTATTCTTTTAATAGTAAAAACCAAAGATTTGACATGAGTCCTATAGTATTTTTTTTTTTTGTTTGAAATGAATCCTATACATAGAGTATCATTAATTATTTAATCGTAATGGACAAGTAACCGAATCATTCATTCCCAATTTCTCATCACAACTTTCTAGTTATCCCTTCCCCTTTCATATGTCCGAACCTTCCATAAAAACGATCATCAACGTGTGCCAAAAGATTGAGAGTGAAAGACAAAGAAAAGATAGAATCAAACAAACACTACTTTTTCAAATAGTAGTATTTTTTTATTTGACTCTGTTGAATTGCCAAAAGGGAATATAGAAATAAAAATTTACTATATGTACAGAACATAACCTCGAGATATACAATGTGAGAAAGGGACCGTAAACAAGAATGGCAAAGCACCATGGTTCATATCAAAAAGTAGCTTTTGCTGGGATACAAACAGGGAGACAAAGACAAAAGCAAATAAAATTTATAAATATATAGTATGCATTGAGTGTTAACCTTACCCTTTCTAATTAATATTTGCAGCTAGCATGGCAGTTATGACATTCAATTCTCCCCCTATCCGACACACATTTAATGCCGTTTCTTGATTAACAATGCAGGTTTATGGATCATATCACAACCACCTTATTTCTTTTTTTAACCTATGAATCACATCAACACCCCCTCACCCAAAATGTACGTGACCCCTCCTCTTAGTTCTATTATTATGTCATTCTCTCATAATTCTTCACGCCTTTCCATAAAAATTTAAAATTATGTGCTATGTTTTTATTTATGAAAAGGGTAAAAATATATCAACTTTTTGGCCCATACTGGGTGGAGCTCAAACACAAAAAGCATATACATGAAAATGGATACATCATTTAATTGCATATATACAAGGCTGTTTCAATTGCCTAATAAAAGAAAACAATTTGAACGTAGCTATCAACAATGCCAATGTCATACATACAAACCTTTTAGTAATAATAATTCATTTACATTTTACAAAATAATATAAAGAGGAAGTCAAAAATAAAATAAAATGGGGAAAATTCAAAGGACAAGCTACAAATTAAGTAAATATATTAAAAGAAAATGCACACATTTCTTCCAAAAATTAAGTGTGTATTTAGAATCACACGTTGAGTTTCACAAAATTAAGGTAGCACTTAGCTAATATGATTTTGTTGAAACTCAAAAGTACAAAGTATAGCTTATGGCAAAATCATAATGATACAATGAGATTCTGCCTAACTAACTGTTAATTCAAACACACTAAATCAGCTTAACTATATTACATTACATACTCCTATATTACTTAATGGAAGAGAGAACATGTTGTCCATGTCCATTCCATGATGTCTTGCTTGTTGAAAAATGTTGATGACTTTACTACCTGTTGTGTAGTGGATTTGGACCTGTAGGAACAACCCTTTTGTCCTCTGATGATGACGTGTTGTTGTAGCAAGAAGACAAGTGTTTTCTTTTGTGGTTACATCTGTGAACATCATCAAGTACTGCCACACTACTACTGTTCTTCTTCTTTGCTCCATCAAAGAGATTTCCAACAAAAACTGTTTTCCTTGCCACTGTAGTTGACCCAATACATGCCCAAAACAAAATGCATAACACAAGTATCACTTCTTGTAATTTCATCTTCACAATCTAAACTTATTTAAAAGATATATATAATATAATACCTAGAAATGTTTGAGTCAAATAGTGAATATCGGTGGCAAAGAAAATAAAGAGATGAACAAGAAGGAGGGAGAGGAAGCAAAAGGAATTGGTTTATATTGTTAGTGAAGGAAAGAGAGTGTTATAAGAATGGGACATTAACTATGGTACCTCGGATATATGCAGGAAAAGACTTTGAATTTGATACATCACATCTCTTTGGTCAGAAATTTCACCAAACCTCATTAATTCACTTCAATTCTATGGTGACAAAATAATAGTAATACTATTATTTTAACCAAATGGAATTTTGAACATAAATGGTGAGTGAATTAAGGAGTGAAAAGTGCAACATTCCGTTCCTTAGAATTTGCAACCTAGTTAACAAAAAGGTCCTCTCCTCTAATACCCGATAGATTAGAGAAAATTTTTGTTCAATATGGGGGGAGGTAGCTATGGCTTTACCACGTGATGCTCGAATTAAGGACCATGCTTCAAAAGCTGACACTTATTGAGAGAAAAAAAGGAGTTTGCAGGGGAATTAAATGGGTTGTTTTGACTGTAACATTGCATGCATTGAATTTAATTTCATCAATCGACGTTTTGCTTTCGAAACACGTCTTCTTGGCTTATTAGAATTTATTTAAGTGTATGTTCTTACATACTTGCCTTTCATATATAATTCTCACACACAAACACATCTATATTTTTTAATATATTAATTTACCAAAAGTATCTGTATGAGATAAAATAGTAAGAAATTTCTTTGAGCTTAATTAAATTTTTTGGTTTTGAATCTAACTCCGAAGATACAACTATAATATCTTATTTTGTAAAAAAAATAAATATATAATATCTTATATTTTTTTAAGGAGACCTTTATCGTTCATTGCGATCATACTATTCTAGTAATATTAATTTCGCCTAAAAGATATTAAACTAAAAAAAAGTTTTTATCAGTTTTATAAATAATTAATCTTCATATTAGTAGTAGAGTCTCTCTTTTCAATCATCTAAATTTAAAAAATTATTTAAAAAATCCATATCAATGTAATGTTGATGCTGACGCATGTAAATAATGTTTTAAAAAAGTGTATAGTAATAACCTCATTCATTCATGTGACAAACAGAGACAACCTGGGATGATAGGTTAACTCAATGGAATTGCCGTGGCTATGAAACGACAGTTGATACTACATTAAAGCCGGCCATTTCTGTTAAAACGAGAAGGTTACTTGCCCATCTTCCTATCTTATCCAACTATTCGCACCCCCCTTCCCACTTTGAAAAGGTGCAAATAAAAAGGTGAAGAGGTCAGCGCTAAGAGATATGGGTTAGTGTGAGAGTGATGATCAAATATAATTTGATTAATTAGTTAATAAAAAACACTTTTGGGAATACATTTACATTTTATGAAATAAAAGAAGTTATATATAAACATTTAGTAATATGTATAAATACCAAAGCAATTATAACAATTATAACACTTTTTTTTTTAGTAAAAAGAAAAATTTAAGTGACATTAGCAAATGAGTAGCTTTCACCATAAAAATAAAATAAAATAGTAGTTAATAAAGAGGCATAAGGTTGTAATATATTTTCTGTGTGTGTTTAGTTTTGTGGCGATCAAAATTGATTTAGAATAAATTCGTCATATAAAATTGATTACGACTAAAATTAAGTCAAAAATAAAATGATTTATGTTTAGATATATCTGTATAAAAGTGAGTAGAACGATAAATTTAAATCTAAAAATCAACTCTATAGTAACAAATTCTAATTTCTAACTTCAAAATTGAAATCGATTTTAAAGGTAAAAAAAAAAAAAAAATACTTGAGAACAATTAAATATATCAAAATCAATTATCCATATCTAAAATCAATTTTAGATTATTCAAAACGAAAACCAAGGAGATATTATTCGATAGTTAAGCCTTTACGTTTTATCAACAAAGCTAAAAGAAAACAGGAAAAAAGAAAGACAAAATTACACTTTGTCGATGATTAGAGATAGTTGATCTTAGTATCACACCAAGTTTAATTATGAGCAAACATTTAAAAGTTAATTATTTGTATGTGCAGTTTAACAGAATTTACAAAAACACTAAAAAACAATAGCCAACATTTGTCAATTATCATCGTTTTCAGACTTCCAAAGCCCCGTAGAATGGGGTAAATAACCTTTACAAAAAATATTGTTCAAAAAATTGTACATCTGTGTTTTTGTTTTACACTGTACATATGTTTTATGTGAAGAAATGAGAAGTAAAGATCCTACGAGTGAAATGTTACAATGAAATAGTAGATATGCAGTTCTTCCCATAAAACAAAAGAGATATTATTATTAAGATCCAAATCTTGAACACGATTAGAAGAGACAGCCAAACTAAGTTGATGTGGTGGTTGACGTTGGTTCTTCACCAGTGGGATGTATCAACAAAGACACTTCAACACTCAAAGTCAATGATATTGTCTCAAGATGTTTTAAGGATTTTCACAAAATGAGAGTGTGTACATGATTTTGCAGTGAATTGTTTTATTTATAGATTTTCGTGTCGTTGCACACTAGTGGTACAAGGGGCGGACGACTGTTTGATTGCCTGAAGGCGATAGATTTGCTCTAATAAGAGCCTTATTTAAAATTTCACAATTCTTCGCAAGTATAAGAGATCCACAACTGCATTTTGGTGTCTCATTGGACCTTGGCTCTGTGAATGAACTACAAGTCCTAGGATTGGGCCTTGGTTGAGTCTAGAACACTAGCCTCCAAGTCATTGTCTTGTTATTTGAGGCAAAAACTTAAAGTTTGCAGAGCATCTATAATGGAGACACTCAATCTTGAGGACTTAAACGGGTCTCACATAGACACGTCACTTTTTTATAATTTTTTAATAATAGTACCTAATAGGTACTCAATCACTCCAACATAGACCCTCTAACAAAAAGTCTAAATGGATCCCATCAATAATTCTTTATCATTTATATTTCAACAAAAGTAACAAAAGCAACTCAACAATGATTATTTTATCAAAAAGTAGTGTGGGGCTCACTTAAGAATAGGGGTCTTAAGTTAGACCCTGGGTCTTAAGAGACCCAAAAAAAAAATTCCACAATGGGGGTACCTATTAGGTACCGGGTCTTAAATGGTTAAGACCTCACCATTGTGGATGGTCTTAGTGCTCTAAAGTCGACCATTAACTTCAGGTAGTTATTTTTGTCAAGGTTGTGCTCCAAGTCATGATCACGTTTGAGTGTGACAAAGTTCCAATTTTATGTTTACCCATATGAGTATAACGTTATTAGAACAATGAGGTTTTGGTGATGTTAAGGGACATATCTTTTAATTTCGAAAGAGCCTTAGATTTCATGCGTAATCTTGGGTTGTCTTTTTGTATGGCGCGTGAGGACATTCATCAAAGGATATTTAATGAAGGTGTGATATTTGAGAGCGCACTTGTTTTTGGGAAAGGTTGGGATTGTTGGATTTTATGTCAATATGTAATTTGTCAGTTTAAGAAGAATGTATAAGATTTTTCATAGTTATTGTATATAAGTGATGACCTTCACTTCTAAGTGAGCTTTTGTTTTTTCTTTCTTCTTTCTTGAACCTTTCAAGCGTACATGTTCTATCTTATGGAGAAATTGTTGTTATTTTTTACCTAAGATTTGTTTCTCTTCGTACTCCTTTACTTTTCTTTACCCTTAAGGGTAACTAGTGATTTGAGAGAGGAGGATAGTGGAGGTAGAGTGGAAGGCCACGCGTGAAGTTTAGAGTTTGGCTAAGTCCTCTTGCTCTAATTTCTGCAGGAATATGAGAGTGAAGAAAGCAAGGTAGTCCATTTAGGGAAGTTAAGATCTACCTTATAATGTCATTAAATATCCTTAGATGGTCAAGGAAGTCTAGCATCTTCGACCTTTGCACTCAGATCTTAATAATTTTTTTTCTTCAAGGTCTTAGATTACATAAAGGTTGGTTCCTCTGGTGATTGGGAGGTTGCATTTCCTTGATCACGATGTTCGAATTTGTAATCTATCCCATAGAGTGGGGTTCATGAAGTATGAAGCTATTTTCGTGAACTTGAGTTTGGTCCTTCTCTTTAATGAGACACCTTTTTCTTGCTCATTCGCAAATTCATCTTACTTCATGGGAGTTTATTTTGGGGTTTCAGAAGTTGTTTCGTTTCATGGGTGTGATTCTATATGTTTTATTCTTTTGTTATCTCTTTCAACCTTTGATGGAAAAGAGGCCTCACAAAAGTAGGTTTATGTGGGCCAACGTCACTTGAAATTGTTTGAACCGTATATGAGTTATTTTTAATGGCTTATGAACAAATCTTTCCGATTCAAAGTCGACAGCCCTTCGACTAAGTGGGAGGCATGCAATGTTCAAGATTTAATGGCAAAAGGTGGGAGGAAAATCATCTAGCTTGACGTCAAGGCAAATAATATTTGTGAGTGTATGGTGTTAAGTTTCCTTTGAGTTAGTGAGCGGGGCGTTAAGGCTAAACAAATCCAATCGAAACAACATTTTGTCATTCTTCTGGACATAACCCATGAAACAACATATGCTTTATGAGTTGGTTAGTTCGCACTATTATGAGGTGGGTCGAAAAGTACTCACTAAGTTTCCCAATCGCATTTATCAAGATTACATCCCAGTAAATAAAAGATAAGCTATCTAAAATGGGTTACTTAGATTATATCTATTAAAGATCCTCGTTGAAATAAAAGTTGCCTTACGAGACTAAGATATTCTGGGTAAGCAAATCATAAGACTAAGATCTTGATAGAATTTAGAAGAAACATAACTTACACATTTGCTTTATTTTGTCTCTTGGCAAATATTATTACTGTTAAAGATGGAAGATTTATTATAGGAGAATGATAAACAATAATGTTTTATAGGTATTGGTTAAGTAAATAAAAAAAGTAAACTTATTTGTCAAAAAAGAGTAAATTTTATTAAAAAAATATTTAATTATTACTTGATCAAAATAACAACTCATATTTTCAAGAAAACAATTTTATTTTTAGATTCCTTGTCCCGTGTTCTAGAGATACCGATTAACAATACGCTTTGTTGTATTTGACAATAAATTAAGCAAGCATCATCATTCATTTTGTTTGACTTTTTTACAAACCTTCTTCATAGTCATTTCTTTTAAGGATTTTGTTAACGAGTGCCCCAGACACTCTTTAAGCATTCTAGAATAAACAATTATTCTTTAAAAAAGTCAAATATTTCAATTTCCAATACATTAATTACACATTTTCATAAATACTTACTACTTATGAGTGTCCCAATGACACTCGTTAACCTTTCTCTTCTTTTAATAACTTGTTCAATTAAATGTGATAGATAATTACTCCCTCCGCCCCAAATTGTATGACGTTTTGGACATTTCACACATATTAAGAAATGCAATTAATATTGCGTGGAAAAGAGATGTTATAAGTTGTTTTATAACGACATATAACTTGAGACAATTTTTTTTGCTAAAGCGAGATACAATTTGGGACGGAGATAGTAGTCATTAGTACTACCGGTAAATCTAACCATACATCATCCGTGCATCTCACGTGTAAGATGTAGTTTATGGTTCCAAATCCAGGTCGCATAGCAACGAACATGACTGAAAATGATTTTCCACAATAACCGTCACACTGTCGCGACCCTTTTCTTCCTCGCATTGTTCTTTCTCACAATTTTCTTCTATTCATTCTTCTTCTTCTTCAATACTGCAACCACTCCTCACACAGATCTCTATCTCCAACTCAAACCCAAACCTTCTCTCTCTCCGCCACCACCACCACCACCACCACCGCAACAATCCTCCACCACCGTTACCGCCATTCAACCTCAATCCGACATTGACAGTGCCACTGTCGATGATAATGAATCTGTTGTTGCTGATACTCACACGGACGAGGTTGATGATGCGATTCTAGCTTTGAAGGAATGCGATTTATACGATGGAACTTGGGTTGAGGATGAAGATTATCCTATTTATGAACCAGGTTCTTGTCCTTACGTTGATGAAGCTTATGATTGCAAAATCAATGGAAGGAATGATACTCATTATACTAAATGGCGCTGGAAACCTCATGGATGTGATCTTCCAAGGTCACTCTCTTAATCCATTCGTTTGTTCAACTATTTGCATGTAGCTGTGTTTATGTTTGATGATTAGTTCATTTGTTCAATCTGATGTTGATAAATAGGATTGAAGTAATTTGGTTTGATTTAGAGATAAAACATGCTACTATTTATTAAACGGTGTTACCGCATATGATTTATAGGTGTAGCTTAGTTCCATTCAGGTTTATTTCTGCGAATGCAGCAACTTGATAGTTAGTATACAACTTTTGACAATCTAATCGTGTTATTGCGCATGTCATTGTTAAGATTTGAATGCATTAGAGAAGGCTGTTAAATAATCTAAAGATTTTTTTTAATGCATTAGAGAAGGCCTTGAGTTCAATGTTGGGAAAAAATGTACATGTGAGAATGATAATAATGAGTGGTCACAGGACAAGATGTTGATTATAAACGAGAAATTGTAGATAAAAGCATTATGCAGAAAGTTGAGGTAGCACTTGTGATGGAAAAGAAGTTAAATATCGTCTTAAGTTATTTAGACGGGAATGAAGAATTCATGTAAGCGCTGCATTATAGAGGAAAGATTGGATTAGTGGTAGATAGCCCGGTAACTGTTGATAAATGGAGACTAATGAAAACTATATGTCAAATGATTAAGATGGATTTGGATTTAAATGAATTTTTAGTATCATGACTTTAGCTTCAAGCTAATTTAAATTGAAGAGCTCCACGAATCATACTCAAACCCATGAAAACTGAAAAGCATGTTCAACTAGTTAGCTGTGTTCCTGTTAAACATAGCTTCTTTTGATATGGTGAGAAAAGTTAAGTTGTTGTCTAGCAAATGACAAAAATAGCAAAAGAGTCATAATGCAATAGTGTTTTTCAAACATCTACCCTTTGCTTCTCAGCTGTTAGTAGTTTGCTGGAAAGTTGGTTATTTATATTTTCTCCGTCCACTTCTTTCGCATATTACTGTAGGTTTAGTGCCAAGGACTTTTTGGCAAGACTGAAAGGTAAACAACTAATGCTGGTAGGAGATTCTATGAACCGAAACCAATTTGAGTCCATTCTGTGTGTACTTCGTGAAGGCTTGGACAATAAGAGCAAAATGTATGAGATACATGGTCACAAAATATCTAAAGGAAGAGGCTACTTTGTTTTCAAATTTGAGGTAATTTTTTTCTTTTTCTTTTCAATCATATTTTGTTTGAAACACTTTTTTCTCTTTCAATGAAATGTTATTTAGCAAAAAGCGCCAATTACATGAACTACTTTATATTATTTTCTTTTAGAAAAAAGTATCTTTTTTCAGTAATCTATTCACTTTCTTTGTAAGTTTGTCTCTTCAAGGTTTGATGGGCTGGAATAAAAATGTTTGCAAATTTATCTCCCAGAAAATGACATTGAATTCATCTCTCTTTGAAGCTATTAGTTCGTAACTTATAAAGTGCTGTCTGTAATTTGGTAGTTATATGAAATGTAAAATATGAAAATGCTTACAAAATGATTAAGGTAGCTGCACTCCATCATTTCCATGTGAAAATAATATCTGGATGGGCACACTGCTGTTCATTATGCTAAGATTTTGGAACGCTTGAGCAGGACTATGATTGTACGGTGTCATTTGTGAGATCTCATTTCCTTGTGAGGGAGGGAGTTCGTATGAATGCACAAGGGAGTTCAAATCCTACATTATCAGTAGATCGGATTGACAAGACGTCCAACCGTTGGAAGAGGGCTGACATTCTCGTCTTCAATACGGGGCACTGGTGGGCTCATGGAAAAACTGCTCGAGGGTTAGGATACAATCATTTCGTATTTCATATTTTGATTGTGTACATTCAATTCAGGAAACTGGTTGTCCGAGTTTGTTTGTCTCCCCCATGTCTATTGATTCTAACATGGTCAAAAACTAAAAAGGATTCATCTAAGTATTTGCTGCACTAGACTATTGACCTATATCTGTAACTTCTCTTGGCAACGATGAATGTTCGCATACACTATTCTATCAACCAATTATATGTATTATGCAAGATTTGTGACTGTTGTCTAACATGTTTATCTTGTTACTTTTTGGTTTTTTTCCCTTTCACAAATTAGTTTCTATTCCCTGCTATGTGTTGGTTTGTCTTTCATTCCATAAAATTAACAAGTCGTCTATCAAAAATAAACAATGGGAATAATATTTATACTAAATACTGTGTATGATTTCTGCAGAATAAATTACTATAAAGAAGGTGATTATCTATATCCAAAATTTGATGGAGTTGAGGCGTACAGAAAGGCTATAAAGACATGGGGAAAATGGATCGACAATAATATCAATCCAAAAAAGCAGATCGTCTACTATCGTGGATATTCTAATGCTCATTTCAGGTATCAATGTTTTTTAAGATTTTTTCTGATGCATAAATTCCTTGTGCCCTTTCCAGTTTATTTCTACGGAGGGCCTTGTATTTTGTAAAAGATTTATATTATTTAGCTACTTTTAAGTGAAGAGTGCACTCTAGAGAGAAAATATTGTTATAACTATTGCCTGGAAATCAATGGCTGAGATTGTATTAAAAGTGAAAACACAGTACACATAAAGCAAAACATGAAGTTGAAAATCACTTAGTTGACTTGCAAATCATTAGTTATAATTTCACACTTTTCTATCTAAAATGCACCCTTTCACTTTAGAACAGCTAAATTTAGTAAGCGAAATCAAGACTTATATTCCAACATCATTATGGAGAATAGTAAAGTAGAAGAGAGAAATGCTAGCAAGTAGCAATATACTCTCAAGCACATTCTTTTCAAGTAATAAAAAGTATGCTGATATCATTCCTCAAATAAAAATAAAAAATAAAACTAATTGTACATCACTACTAATTGCTCCATAAGTCATATCATATTGCTGCTGAATCTTTGACAGAGGTGGAGACTGGGACTCAGGCGGGTCATGCAACGGTGAAACTGAACCGGTTTTAAATGGGTCCATCCTGAATAACTATCCTTTGAAAATGAAGATAGTGGAAGAAGTGATCCAGGGAATGAAGGTTCCAGTTAAGCTACTAAATGTCACAAAGCTGACTAATTTCCGCAAGGATGGTCACCCATCTGTCTTTGGCAAGAGCATAATAGGTGGAAGGAAAGTCTCCTTAAAGCGGCAGGACTGCAGCCATTGGTGTCTTCCTGGGGTCCCTGATGCATGGAATGAGCTAATTTATGCCACTTTGGTTTTGCAACAGACAAATTCAAGGAATTGAGTTAAAGAGTCCTTTCTTTGAAGGAGTTTACTTTTTGTGCGGGAAAGAAAGTAAAGAAGAGAAGGGCAGTTGAGTACAATGGAAAGTGTACCCTTAGCTGTATATCATGACAATTCTTCAAACATGAAAGAATCAACACAATAGCTGATAAGGCTTTTTCATTGATGGTTAAATTTCCACCCCATGAATTCAGCAGGATCGTGTTTCATTACACCCGTAAGGGTCATGATCTCATCGGTTGTTTGATGTGGAACTCCATTGGATAAGCCTATTCATCACATTTCTCTTTCTTGTATGTCAAAAGTAGATAAATTTACCATGCTTTGGGGTGTAGGATTCGACCTGATTAGATTTTGATGTATAAGTTTTTACATTTTATTTAACCTTAACCTCTCTCCATCGGTCTCATACTCGCACGCTCACTCGATATCTTGTTTCTATCTCCTCCATTACGAGATCAGGTATGTCTCTCTCGTCATGACTGCATCTCTATTTTATTTTCCCTGCTTGTTGTCCTTCTCTATTTGCTAATGTCTTATATTTAAGTTCTCTTTTTCCTCTTCTCAATATGAAAAAAGCACTGGCCTTGGTTAAATCTGTTAATTGTGTCTCCCAAGTCCCATGCAATTTTATTTTATTTACTTTTTTGAATTAATAATAACATCTTTTTATTTCCTATATAAATCAATTAACAATATGTTTTTATTTCCTATGTATAAGTAAAAATTTAATTCTTATTATCACTTAAAATGTTCACTTTAACTCAAGTCATCACCACTAGACCAACTCAAATGGGTTAATAGGCGGACCATGTTTTAGGACTGTCATTTCAAACACGCTCTTTTATCACTGTAAAAGGAAAAGAAAAAAAGGAAAAAAACTCTTATCATAAATTATTCATACTAGATAAATTTTCCATTTCATCATATCGGTGTGATGATACTTTAGTGAAGTGCTTAAATTATTCACTTTTTAAATTATTTCCCTTCTTTTATAGGATATATGTTTTACAAAATGAATTGTTGGGTTGAGATTTTATATGTAAAATATCATTAAGATGCATCAAGATTAACTTATAATTACAAAAGGTTAAATTAAGTTTGATAGAAAAAGGTCAAATTCAAAGAGTTAAATTAACTTTTATCCGGAGAACTAGTCAAGAAATATAATCTTCCACAAGAAATATAAACTAGGAATTTTCATAATCATATTTTCAATAAAGTCTTGGTGTCTTTCACACAATTATGTCCCACATAGAAATCTTGCTGATGTTATTAAATTGCAGTACAATGCCAATGGAGTTGGTGGAGGCTGATGAAAGAGATGACCAAATGATTGATGTCCTGTGACTGCGAGCGATCCTTGTTTATTATGGTTGTGTAAAGACGCTCTTATCCCGTGTTTTCTTCATTAGGGTGGGTCTTGTTTTCATGGCGTATAGGAAAAGCATTGTGTTAAAAATAGTGAAATAAACAAAAAGGCAATGTAACTTTCAGTAATATAATTTTTTTTTCCAAAACTATTAGAGATATAAATTAAAAATGAGATTACAACAAGAACAAAAGTCAAATTTTATTTCCCTAAAAAAAGTCAAATTTTATGTGTAAAGATTTTATTTTATTTGACGGATGGAAGGGAAAAATTATTAAATCACTTTGCTTAGATGCCAAGGAAGAAATCCCAATCTTATGCACTTTGTCAAAAATAAAATAAGAAAATCAACTTGTCTCAAAATCTTGTACCGTGGGAATGGGGTCCGACAGATATCATTATCATGTTGGAATAATTTAGGCAAATAGTTGAAATATCTGTTATTTTATCTTCATTTTTTTTTTAACTATGGAATAAATTCACCTGCAAAAAATATCTTTTAAGTTGGAATATTATTTCGAAAATTTAGTTTTTTATATAATATTAATATATTTTCATTTAAATAAATAGCAAAAAGACATTTAAAAGGAACACAATTTTTATTCTGATGAATCCAATTCCCTAATTTTGTAGGAAAATAAATCGGGCAATGTAAATCATTGAAGTGCTTTCTTTCCTGTTAAAATTTGTGAAAAACATCGATCGGTTGTAACCTTTCAAGTGAGGGAATTTTAGCTCATTACGTGTCCAAAAAGGTACATACGAAAAGGAAAGACTATTACTGTATTTTTTTTTATAGGAGAAATACTATTTACTGTTGTTTCTTTTTTCAACGTAGGAAATATGAGATCCAACATATGTAGAACAGAATTGATATTTGTCCAACCACTTTTTAATAACTATTAAAGCAAAAATAAGCTTATAAAACATATATCACTCATTTCAATTGAAAAGATGCCGACTTGATAGTCAGATAATTAATTAACCTGCACTTAAAAAATTCTTATATTATTTTCCATCAAAATTGTAGCTTATTCACGAACAAAGATTTTTTTTTTGTGGTCGGAGTTCAAACTCCGAATCTTGCATATATTATGTATTGTTCCTACTAACTGAGATAAGATCATAAGGACCGTGAATAAAGATTTGGTTCACTTGATAAGTATACGAGCCATACTCCATAAAAATGTAGGTTCATCGTCAATATAGCATTTCATTTAAAATTATTTAACGAAGAACTTTTGGTTTCACGTTTAAATAAAGCATTTCATTTTAGACTTACTCCCTAGGTTTACGTATTTTCACTCAAATGGTTGTGTTTGAATTAAGCCTTGAGAATGTCGAACGTGTTAAAACTTTTGAATTAGAATTTTTCCGTCTATTATGGTTTTACACAACATGAGAAATTAATCTTTATTGTTGGGTGTAAAAATATCAAATTTTTATGAAAGATAGTGGAAATTTTTTACGTGGAAATTTTTTACATCGAATTCCCCAATCTCCTAAAAAAAACACGCTATAGAGTTACATGCATTATACGAACTTGCACCATGTATTGCGTACATAATGCTATCATAAGCATTTTTTTTTTAAATGCCATCATAAGCGCACTCATTATTTCATAGCAATGAATTTTAAAGATTAGAAACATTTGCACTTGCTTGGATGGTGTTAGGACTTGTCAATTATCCCATGCAATTCCTCTCAATGGGTTGTTGCCTTTGCTATTTTGACTTACAAATTAAACCTACTTGCGGGTTGGTAATGATGAATGGCATTATTCTATTACTAAAGCACACAGCCACAGAATTGTGGTGTACTTTTATAGTTAAATTAATAATGTGTGACATTCATATATGTGGAACATTAAGATATATAGTGATCATTCTCTCAAAAAAAAAAAAAGATATCAGTGATCATAATCTTCCATTCCGATCCTTAAATCCTTTCATTTTTTGAAAGATGGTAAATAACCCGTTTTGTAAACGCGTAAGTTTTTTTCTTCAAATTAATGGTTGATTAATTTTACGTTAAAGCTATGACCATGGTCCCATGAAGAGAAGTACTATACTATAATTTTATTTATTTTTGGTCAAGTACTATACTATATAAATTTTACTCCTAGATGTATAATTAAAAACACGTACGTCAACAATGCTCTAAAAAAAACGTCAACAAGAAATGTATTGAGAAATTTGGGCAGGACTTCCTTAGGACCCCACACACCATATTAATAATAAACAAAGATATCAAGAACCTAGTTTTTATTCAGAATATATATGCAGTGGTTCATAGATATATAGGATATGGATTAATTGAATCAAATCGATTACAAAATCCTATCTATATAGCTAGATCAGATTCATTATTCCAACAATTTAATCCTTGTTACTAATTATTAGTGGACTCACTTAGGGAATTGTTTGATCAATCTCTTTGAATTGCAACCATCCAAAAACTTATTCCTTACCTGTACCGACTAAATAGCATACATAGCTTCATTAAATCAAATAATATAACAATTATAAGAAATGGTGAGTCCAATAAAAAAAATGGTGAGTTAATTTTTTTTTGATATATATTGAATAATAAGAGAGGCACCTAATAAATAAATTAATTAAACTACACGTGTCTAACCAACGTCCCAATTTCATATACCTAAATATGAGGAATTGGGATACACGTGTTTTCATTTTTTTTTCCTGATTATTTGCTAGCCTTCTGTAACAAAGCAATCTAATATCCAAGTATTATCAAATTCCACCTCTAATTCTAATTTAATTAACTAACCATCAATTAATAAATTATAAATTATTCTTCTGATCTTCACTGTGCTTCAACGGTTTCTGCTCGCAAGAAGAGCACACAGTACTATGAATCACAGGTTTTGATGATAAACGTTGAGGGCATAACGGAAATTGTCCAACAACTTTGAGTTCCTGCAATTCCTTCTTTAATCTTTTGTTCTCATCACTTAGATTTTGACAATGTTTTTTCAACAACTCATAATCCACCTCTATCTGCTTCAGCTTAGTCCTGTGTTATATATATAAATACAACAATTTATAAACTAATGGAAATTAAATTAAATATATAATACTACTACGTATACCACAATCCATATATAAATATAGCTTAGTCAACAACATAAATAAATAAAATTAAATAGGTTATATATTCAGTTACGAAACCCAGATAATATGAAGAAAAATTAATGTTAGACAAAAGTAACAACATAGTTATAACTAAGATCAATGAAATGGACCCATAAATTAATTAACGTACCTTGCTCTCCTGTTCTGAAACCAAACCTCAATTTGTCTAGTCTTTAAACTCAATTGGTCAGCAAGTGCTATTTTCTGAACCTGCATATATATGAAACCAAAACACACGCATAAACTCCTTTCTAACCTTGTCATATAGAAAAAACTAATTATAGTTGAACATAAAAGAAATTGTAAATAGACAATATTATTTTTTTTTCAATTTGCCATTCAAAAATAATAATAATAATAATAATAATATATAATTCAGTCTATTAAAGTTCTACAACATAACATTTTTTAATGTTGCCAAAATCACAATATTATAGAGAAGGTTTGGTATGAATGAAACAATACCGGATTAAGAGTGTTATGGAGCTTGAAGGTGCTCTCAAGCATGGATGATTGCTCCTTTGTTAGCCTCAGTTTCTTTCTACGATCGTTGTTGTTATTGTTGTTATCAGAATCAGTGCTACACGTTACATTTTGATAATATTGGTGTCTCTCCAAATTGAATCTTTCACCCTTGTTTACGTTCATAGTTTCTTCTTTAGGACAAAGCTCAAAAGCTAGGTCAAAACAAGGTGCCATCACAGGTTTATTCACTAATTTCTGCTTCTTCTCCTTTGTTGCACCTATTCCAAGACCAAGACATAGACCTGTATTGCATTCTTCATCACTTTCCATGGCTACAATAGTTGGTTGAGAAAAGAGAAAGAAAAGTAGAAAAGAAGGGTGTTGGAAAATGATAGTATGATTTAGTCAAATAAATATTATTGGGAAAGTTGGGGTTTTATGGGAAGGGCTAAGGTGGATTTAATACAGATTTTATTGTTGGGTTTGGTCATGGTCTTGTAGATCATTCAATCTCAATCAGTTTTATTGACGACTTGTTGTTTTCATCACAAACAAATAATAATAATATTAGTGTTACATTTATATATATGGAGTGGTTATACTATATGATACTAATTATTAATAATGATATATAATAAAATGGAAGAGGAGAAGTAAGACCATGCGTTAGACTTGACTTATGACTCCGTTTGGAAAACTTTTCTTAATCATGATAGTTTTTGACAAGTTTGTTTTTTTAATCATTTTAATTTCCTATCATATATCTTATGATTATTCGTTTTTTCATATATTCAATATTCAATATACGTCATGTCTTACCTTATGATCGGCCCAAATGAACAAAGGTAGCACTTCCATTTTTCTTAAGCATGTTTTACGATGAATTCTTTTTTAGTTACGTTGTACTTTTTTTTTTTTTTATATAGACAGAAATCATTATTAATTTATCAGTTATCTACTATTAAATTCTATCTGATTAGAAATTAATATATTATTTACTATTTTATTTAAGAGGTCCATATGATGTGTCTTACTATTTTAAATAAAAAGTGGATTTATAGTATAATTGAAAAGTGGTAAATTATATATTAATTTTAAGAATAATTGAAAATAATATTATTTACTATTTTATTTAAGAGGTACATATGACATGTCTTACTATTTTAAATAAAAAGTGGATTTATAATATAATAATAAAAAAATCTCTTTGTGTTATTTAGTTTGCTTGTGTTTGGGTTATTTGGAGGTAACAGAACAACCACTATTTTCGATAAAATGAAGTATCGCTTATTCATATCTTTTATAAAGTTAAGCTATTATCTTTTTCATGGCTGAAAATTAAAAGTTCAATGTCAGATTTTGACCATAATCATTGGTGGATGAATCCGTTAATTTAACCACTTTGCTTATGTGCTTTGTTGGTTTCTTTGTTGTGGTATTGTGTGTAACTTTGAGTTCTATTTGTGCACTTCTTCTACTAGGTATAACCTTTTTGTGGTTAATATATTACATTTTGTCTTGTTAAAAAGGGAAAGAAATGTGAAATTTTATTAAAATTTAACTTTAAAAAAGTGTAGATGTGCTTTTGAATTATTTTAGAATTACAGTATAAATTGTTCGAGAAAACTCGAGTTTGATTTATTGATGTCACAATTCTTAGTCAAACTATGTTATTTTATGGTCTAACACCAAATTATGAGGGTCTTTCCTCTGAAAAGTAAAAGATTAACCTCAAATGTTAGATGCTCCCGATAACTCAAACTACATAATACTCCCTCCGTCCTAAATTGTATGACGTTTTGGGCATTTCACATATATTAAGAAATGCAATTAATATCGTATGGAAAGAAGATATTATGAGTTGTTTTACAAAATTGTCCTTAATAAATAATATGGGAAAGATAAATGAAAGAATTGAAAGAAGATAAAGTAATAAATAGTTAAGGTTATAATAGGAAAAGTAACATTAATGTTGCATTGGTATTGTAAAACGACATATAATTTGAGACAATTTTTTTTCCCTAAAGCGACATCCAATTTGGGACGGAGGGAGTATAATAGACATGTAATTTGATGATTATTGATTTCCCAAGTAATGGAAAGCAATTTCCGATAGAATTTTGTGGTACTATGAATCTAAGGGCATTTTAGAAAATTATATTGGCCTAAGTTTTGTGACAATGACGTTGCAACTGTTTAGTTGACATAGACCCAAACTGAAAAAATTCATTACATTCCTAAAACAGATCCTTACTTAGCTAATGTTGCATGAAACATCTTTGCCATTGATTTTACTATTTCCGTCCTTAATTAAGAACTCTCAGTTTCAAATGACGTAGATAATAAGTCTTTTTTTTTTTTTCCGTTTATTCAAAACAAAAAATATTTTTATCAGGACATCGTTGATTTTAGCTTATGACCTAACATTTGTTTGTTTATATATTTTTTTTTTACAATGATTTGTTTGTTTAAATTAATCAGTGGTAAATATAGTTTCCCCTGGAATAAGCTTTTTCTCTATGAAAATTACTACAAAATAGAAATTTGGGCTAATTCAATTACAGATTGTTATACAATTGGTAATTATTGAGGTTGGACCACACTGATGATCAATTAATTATAGAGTTTCTAATTGTCAATAGCCAATTATTCAAGAAACAGCTAAAATGTGATGTGATAAAATGAATGGTACTAGTATTACCTAAGGCAAAGGCAAACTGCTGCATGGTGTTAACATTAAAAGGCATGTATTAATTTGTTCTCTATATGTTTCCACTCTAAGAGGGTGGAATTGAAGAGACTGATCCCCCACTACTCAGCAAATGCTTTAATAATCATATAATTATGCAGCTACTTGTAACTTGCAAGTTGCAACACACATGTGCGTTAACAAACGACAACTCGACAAGAATCTAAAATATGTTTATTCCTACCTGTTACGGCAATACAAGAAGCTAACTTTCATTTTTTGTTTTCTTCCATTTTTAGTTTTACAACATTTCAATTTTTTTCCATTTTTGGAATTACAACAACCCATTTCTATAACAGCGAATAGTCACTTTAGTCTCTGGCTCTGCACCTCGCTGTCACATAGGTCCCTGACTCAGGATTAAATACAAACAAGTCCCTGACTCTACACTTCCGTTATCACTTTAGTCCCTGACGTTAAAAAAATCTGTTAAGTGATGATATGGCACGCTGACAAGGAGTATGACGTGTCACAGGGACTAAAGTGAAAGTAAAAAATGGTCACTTTGGTCCCTGAATCGAAAATCAATATCCTCAATTTACTGTTAGATCCCTGACTGTGTATACTTACTGTCAGTTAGATCCCTGAATCGAAAATCAATATCATCAACTTACTATTAGGTCCCTGCAGACTATGTATACTTACTGTTAGTTAGGTCCCTGAATCGAAAATCAATATCATCAACTTACTGTTAGGTCCCTAACTGTGTATGTTTACTGTCAGTTAGGTCCCTGACAGTAAAAATGAAATTTCACTATGATCCTTGGCAAGTTACTGTCATAATTGTCTATAATATACTTAATTCATTAAGACCTTTAATGCAGGTACTACAATGCAATCAATAAGCATTAGTGAATGATTAAGACCTCTATTTTATATTTCTAGTCTTAACTCTTTTTTTCACTAAACCTGCACACAAACTTAAATCATGATAGAATAGATAAACAAGGTAGTTCTCCAATTAGGAGCATACTTAAAATCATCATAGAATAGATAAACAAGGTAGAGTTCAAACATAATAAAAAAAAGTGAACCTGTAGTGTAGAACTTGTTCACACTTAAATCATATATGTTTTTCTTTTGCTTGTTATTACAAAACCAACCAAATTACTGTTAGTAATTTGCTAAGGATCTTCATGAAATTTTGTTTTTACTGTCGATGACCTAACTAACAGTAAGTATACACAATCAGGGACCTAACAGTAAATTGATGATATTTATTTTCGATTCAGGGACCTAACAGACAGTAAGTATACACAGTCAGGGATCTAACAGTAAATTGAAGATATTGATTTTGATTTAGGGACCTAAGTGACCATTTTTTACTTTCACTTTAGTCCCTGTGACACGTCATACTCCTTGTCAGCGTGCCACATCATCACTTAACAGATTTTTTTAACGGCAGGGACTAAAGTGATAACGAAAGTGTAGAGTCAAGGACTTGTTTGTATTTAATAATAAGTCAAGGATCTATGTGACAGCGAGGTGTAAAGTCAGGGACTAAAGTAACTATTTGCTCTTTCTATAATCAACCATTTCTTTTTGGGTATGATAAAGAGTGTCTCCGAGCTCTTTAAGCATTTAAAGTGATAATATTTTATAAGGAAAATGTTAACAAGTGTTCTCGGGGTACTGGTTAAAGATATGAAAAAATAATTTATATATTAGTTAATACATTGAAATTGTGTAATTAATTGATAATAATGTATACACATCTACCTTTTATGATAATAAATCCATGTTATGATAATAAAACTAATGAAAAGGACTTAAATGTGTAACAGAGAGAAGTTAATGGACCAAAATAAATCAAATTTTAGTTAGGGGACCAAACCGATACTACCTAAATAGTTAAGGGACCAAAAATGCAATTTAGCCAATAATATAAAAGTCATAAACTTTATAGGCTTAATTACACTTTTGGCCCCCTAAGTTTTCTAAAGTTGTGATTTTGGCTCCTTAAAAAAACAACTCTTTTCAGGCCCCCTAAGTTTACTTTCTGTTGCAATTTTGGCCCCTTACGTCAATTTTGACTCAGTCAACGCTGACGTGGATGCCACGTGTGTAATATTTTAATTATTTTTGTATTTTTTATTAAAAAAATAATTTTTTTTATTTTAAATTTTTGTAATAAAAAAAAAAAAAGTTGTAATTATTATTTTTATTTGTAATAAAAACAAAAAAAGTTATTTTTTGTCATTTTTGTAATTAAAAAAATAAAATAAAAATTATTTTAGTAATTAAAAAAACTTTTTTTTTAATTACAAAATTATTTTTTTATTTTTTAAAATTAAAAAAATAAAATAAATTACACGTGTGGCGCCCACGTGTCCGTTGACTGGGTCAAAATTGGCGTCGGGGCCAAAATTGCAACAAAAAGTAAACTTAGGGGTCTAGAAAGAGTTGTTTTTTTTAGGGGCCAAAATCACAACTTTGGAAAACTTAGAGGGCCAAAAGTGTAATTAAGTCAACTTTATATACATTTGATATTGATGCAAATTTTGTGTGAGAATTATTTTGTAGAATCGTTAACACATGAATAATATTAGCAACCATCGGTACTGATTTTCAAATGAGCTACACCAGACGAAATGCTAGTTTATAACAAAGATCAAAATAAATTAAATTGTGTATATGAAGAATGCTAACAACACTTTATCAAATACTTACTCTTTTATTAGCTGAAATCAATGTATGTCCCACCACTTTATGTGGGTTTCATTTTCAAAATGTAGGACTCACATTGATTTAAGTCAATTAAAGACTTTTTTTGAGTACAAATATTCACAGAGACCATTAATTGGTATACATGTGTCTTACTTACCTAATAAAATAATCAACCCTAATATATTAGTGACAAAAATGTCAAATATTTTAAAAACTGATAGAGGGACCAAACTCGTGGATATAAAATAATCATGGACCAATATAGTAAAAATAGTATAATAGGAAATCAAAATTACTTCATCCGGTCTCAATTATCAATAAAAGTTGGGTTTTTAAATTCATTCAATAACTAATATATTCGGTATGTATTACCTTCTTTTTTTGGGTACAAATTTAGTATGTATTACAAACTTAATATATTAGCTATTAAATGAATCTAAAAAGTTAAGTTTTATTTATAATTGAGATTGGAGGAAGTATATTTAAACCTAAATAATTATACACGATATGTTTATCGTGAAAATTTCACATTAAACCGTCATAGCTGTGTGTGGTTACGTAGTCTTAGTAGTCCCCATTCACAAAACTAACACTAAAAGATTGTAGTTTTTTTTTTCTTTCTTTTTTTTTAAATAATCTAACGGTTAGAATTCATATTTTTTAAGGAGGATAAATATTAAATAGGGTGTCCACGGTTCGAATCTTAACCCCTACATATAACAATGCATGTCTCTGTCAACTGAACTATGTTCACGCGGACAAAGATTGTAGCTTCTTAATAATTGATATTACTAAAAAAAATCACTAATTTTGTTTATGAAAAAATGTACAAATATAACAATTACTAATTCTATGAAATACTAACCTACATCTTCTTTACTTTAATATAAATTGCAGTAACAATGCATGTCCCTGTCAACTAAGTTATGTTCACGCGGACAAAGATTGTAGCTTCTTAATAATTGATATTACTAAAAAAAATCATTAATTTTGTTTATGAAAAAAATGTACAAATATAACAATTACTACTAATTCTATGAAAATACTAACCTACATCTTCTTTACTTTAATATAGAAAGAAAAAAAGTGATGCATTCTTTTGACACAATGACGGAATCAATATAGGTAAATTTTAACAAAATTAAGTGATGTATTCTTTTTGACTCAATGATGTATTCTTGTGTAAATTTAATTTAATGTGAAATGACAACTGAAAAATTCCACGATGATATAAATTTTTATTTATATAGAGTAAATTATCAATTTACAGTATTTAATATTTTTTTACTAGCAGAAAAATAATAGGACAATACAAACTTTTATATTGAGTGAATTTTTTTTTTTCCAAAGTGGGATGCAAACAGCACACCTCCCAAAATATATTGATAACAGATATGAGTGATTTAAATGATAATATGATATAAAAAAATAATGAGAAAATGAGATGAATTTTTTTAATTGAGAAAATGAGTCACTGATTATTGGAATAGATATATTAGGAGAACTATGAATGAGTCATTGATTTTTTTATTTTATAATTTTGTCGTTATTTATTTTTTGGTATGATTGATGAAGATGAAGAAGACGAGGGAAGAAGATGAAGAAAAATTTAATAAGGTTTAAGGTGAACTATCTTTAATATTGATCAATCTAGAATTTAAAGTTAAAAATTTACGGAGAAGATTAAAATATGTAACAACAAAATAAATAAGGGACCACGTTGAAATGTTTTTTAGTTATGTGACCAATTTAAAACAAAGAATTAAATTAATAAACCGGGTTATCAATTAAATCATTAATAACCATAGACAATATGTTTATCATGTAGAAATTTCCATTAAACCACTATGTGTGGTCATATGTCTTAGTTGTCCCCATTCACAAAACCTACACTAAACTTTTACTAGCTTTAATAATTGATTTTACTAAGAAAAATAATTACCAATTTTTTTATCAAGTAGATTAGTGACTATAAATTTATCTTTAAGGTAAATAAGCGGGAAATTCGGAGTTCAAACTCCGACACTTGTATATATTATACGATGTCTCTACCAACTGAGTTGTGCTTACGGGACGAAAATAATCATTAATTTTGTTTATGAAAAAAAACATACAAATACAATTAATTTATTGGCTTAATTGCACTTTTGGACCCCTATCTTTCCAAAAGTTGCGGTTATGGACCCCTAACTAATTTAAATACAAAACAGCCCCTTATGTTTTGATTCTTTGGCAGTTTTGGACCCCCAGTCCATTGTTGACTCGGTCAACGCTAACGTGGCACCCTAAGTGAGGTGCCACGTGTCAATTATTTTATTTTATTTTGTCTTGGGGGTCCAAAACTGCTAAAGAATCAAAACTTAGGGGGCTGTTTTGTATTTAAATTAGTTAGGGGTCCATAACCGCAATTTTTGGAAAGATAGGGGTCCAAAAGTGCAATTAAGCCTAATTTATTTATTCAATTAAAAGACTAACCTACACCCTCTTTGCTTCAATTTAGCAAAAAACAAGTGATGCGTTTTTTTTTTACACAGTGAAGGACTTAATATATAAGTAAACTTCAACAAAATTAACTATATTCCTCCTCAACGAAAAAAATAATAAATTTTATAATATTATTATTTCAAACATATCATTCAATGTATGTTCTTGTCAAACAAAATCACTTAGAAAGTTAAATGAAGAAAATTGGTAGTTTAGAGAATATGATAGCTAATTTGAGTAGTTTTAAATAAATATGATATAATTTCTTCGAAAAAAATAATATGATATAATTGTAAAGGTAATGAGACATGAAAATGAAATTTTTTATCTTAGAGAATGACTGATTGATTTACATTATTTTAAAAGATATAATGCAGCAATATGATGTGAAGATGCGATAAAAGAATTACATCATAATCTAAAAATTACAATTAAATTTTTGCTACGATGAAGGCCAGCTACGTTTCTTATTCGAAAAAAGTAGATTGACAATGTCTGTCTGCATGCTACTAATAATATTTTTTATTTTTTTGAAGGATGCTACTAATAATAATATTAAAAGCTCTTTCAAAAAAGAATATTAAAAGTTAAGAAAATATATAATTATATAGTGAAATTTTGCCACTCATTGATCTTAATTCAGGCATCAATCTCAACAGATAGATGTGGAGGACCCAGTTCTCACCAAAAAAAATCATACGTTAAAAGCCAGCTTAATCTATTGCAACCTATAGTTCTATCAAGTGTAAAGATATATAGTAGCAGCAATGGTTTGTTAGCAGCTGGCGGCACAGCCACCTATCTACCAACCAATGATGCTTTCATTGTAGGTGGCAAAGGTTAAAGGCAGCCAAAATAGTGCCGAGCTAGTAATGGTAACTAGTTGATTGCATGTATGATGAAATAGCGAGTAAATAGACAAAAATTTTACAATTATTTTCTGAAATTTGAGAAAAGGTATAAATTCTTTGAAATTGATAAATGTTAATCAATTTGTGTTATCTGTTAATTTTTTCAAAAACAAATAGATTTTTTTATTAAAGGTTATGAATAAATATCCACTGAAATTTTATACTTATGTGTAAAATGTCCCATAAACTTGCTAATAATCAAGCAAACAATTTTTTTATGCTCTCTTGAGAGATTTTTCTTTTATATATATAAACACACATATTTGCCATATGCAACTGTGAGGTAGTTCTTGAATAGAATATAAAATCATTCTTCATAGTTTTCATATTCATTACATCATGCCATTCAAAATATTCATTACTTCATGGATGGTGTTGCATACTTCTAGTTTTATTAATCATATTTTTCAACAAAAACTTCTTTTCCCCCACCATATAAAAGTGTAATTTATTAAGAACATGAACTTAACACAATGCTTTGCCATGAAATAATGTTTTGCCATAATGCTTACGATACTTTAAGCTACTTTAACTCATGACAGATTAATACATTTTTTAGAGGTGTAATCATATTTTAGCCTTGATTTTACTATTACATTTTGTTTAGAGTTTGGAGGGAAGGTTTTGAAAGGTTGAAAATATAGGGGAAAATGGTAAAATCTTTCATATTTTTTAAAAGAGTAGTTTATTATAGAATAATAAATTTATGCTTATGAGTAATATATTTTTTATTGATTAATACATTTTTTATTTTAAGAATATTATAACTACCTAGATTAAATTTGAAGAACTTATGTAAACCCTCCAAAATCTCTCAAAACCCTCCTTTAATATATTTTTGAGTTCCCCAAATAAAGTGGGTTTTGTAGAAAAGTGAAACCTCAAAGCCATCCCTTTTCAATGTTATTTATTTTTTCCATTTGCTCCTTTCTTTTTTTTCAAACCTCTCTCCTCCTTTCCCTTTCAAACTCGCAAACAAAATCTTAGCGTCCAAAATAATCTTGCTATAAGTGTATGGCCCTTGCCTACGGAAATAAGATAGATCATCCTGATATTTTACTAGTTGATTAGCAAACTTCGGGCCATGAGGGCTCGTGTGTTGTTGCCACTTTCCCATCCTTAGACCATGTTAGGTAATCGACTGTTAATTTAGTCCATGTGGTGTAGACCCAAACTGTCCAAATTTATGTTTTGATGTTTCTGTTTCATCTTTCAATCTTGAAATGGTGTGGAAAAGTGTTCATTCCTTAGATTGAGGGTTACATTCCCAGTAAAAACAATATGGAGTGTAAATAGGTAAATTGATCTTTAAAATTGTAAGCATAAATTAAAATAGTTTTTTATATTTAAAAACTAGCAAATACACCCCTTAAATTATAAAGTGTTAGTCAAAATAGCCGTCCGTTTATTCAAAAAAATAAAAAATAGTCGTCCGTTAACTCTTATTGTTAAAATCTACGACATGACATGACACATTAACTAAAAATGTGACCTAAATTGATCAAACATGAATGTCACATAACTGGGGACTAATTTGTTTATAAAATTTATACATCTCACGAACTAATTTGTCAACAGTTAGTCTATATATGAAGTAATTAGTCCATATAATTGCAATTGCCAACAAATTTTCACCAAGATTATCTAAATTGCATAGATACATTAACTGTATGTGGGATGACATTGACGTGAAATCAACATAAAGTATGCATGTTCACTTAATCTATCATGTCATAGTCTTTTAATGAATATACAAAAAATAGACAACTATTTTTACTGGTTCTTACCATTTTAAGGATCAATTTATCAATTCACTAAAAAAAATATGGAATGTCATAAATTAGAAAAAAGAGGAGGTCAAAACAGGTGGTTTCTGTTTCCTTATCATACATTTGTTCAGAGCTTCCATTTTGATTCTACTTTAATTTGTAATGTATCCATCAAATCAGTGGAAGTGTTCCCCCGTGTCATTTCATTCATGTTGTTACTAATAACATTTGAGATGTCTTGTCACTCCCAACCCCAATCCCTTTCAGTATTCAAATGGGGCACATTGACAAAAACTTAAAGACATAAACATGATCAAACTTGCTCCTCAATCTAGACATAACTGTCAATAGAAGATCGTGCTTTACTTGCACTGTTAATTGCGAGCCCCTCAGTGATTGAAATCATTCAACAGCTTGACCTCTTGGGTTAGTTTGGTTCTTGACATTGTATAAAACTAGCTCCAGAGATATCAGATCTAGAATAGATGTAAGTGGATACGTCCCCGTGAGCGTAGCTCAGTTGACTCAGTTGGCATATGCAATGCATTGTTATATGTGTGGGCTAGAGTTCGAACTCCGGACACCTCACTTAACAATTCTGCAGTCACTTCACTAGTACTTTCCAGTTACTTGCTTTAGCTAAACTGAGTGCATAATGAGTTTGGCATAATTACCCTACTTCGTAACTTCAACAAAATTACATTGTTAGTGATTTCGTCAAACCTACTGTATAGCCAAAGATACACTGAATCAATTGTTTGAAACCAAAAATATTCCTTTCTACACCAAATAGAATCGAGTAAGCACAGCAAGTGCAAGTTGGTCAAAACATGTCGTTATAATTGGTCAAAATAATTGTTAGTTGCTGAACACTTCTTCTAACTAAAAATGAAATATAATTGAGGTATGCACTAGTTGAAGGGATGGGAGATTCCGAGCTAAGAGCATACGCCTTGAGTAAATCACAGCAACAAACAAATGTCTGAAGATAATAACAAACTATATTGAGAGAGGGTAAGATATCACTGAGATATTGCAGCCAAAGGATGATATATCACAACCAGTCTTTATTGTTAAGGACAAGACATGAGTTGATGATGTAGCAGTATGGTTTCGTATGGCATCAAAATAGATATCTTTCACTATAATAATATCAGAGAGAGAGAACAGTCCAACATAACCACTAGAACCGTGGGTACGCATGTCAAAACATGTTTACCAGCTCCTTGATCAATAATTGCATCCACCTTTTTTTTTCTCTCTCTCTCTCTCTCTCTCTCCCTCCATCACTTCCTTCTGATGCACTTTCCATGCTCTTCTATATAATGTTTGAAGCAGCAACAACTTCCCCTATGGGTAGCAAACCTGATTTTCATCACATGATGAGTTCTTCAATCTTTCTTTTATGCTGCTTTCTCACACTCTCTTTGTATTCCATCTCCCAACACACAAGCTATAGTTATTCTTTAGATTTTACACCAGCAAGGAAGTTGAGCATGTCAGCTCCTGAACATGACCACAAATTTCATGAAACTCAGGTATGTTTGTCCCCTATTAATCATCTTAAAGAGTAAATAGTGAAAGGTATGTTTGTCCCCTATTACATCAAGCAAATTTCCTCTGCAAGACTTCTCCTTCTCCTTAGTGCATTCATACACCTTGAATTTACTGCACATGAAAAATCATGGATCTCAAACATTTGCTAAAGATCGAATGACTCATATTCTATTTCATCAGAATACGTGTTGTATGATCTTCATTCATCAGCAAATATCCTTTCAATGAGTGCTTTCCTTGACTAAAAGAAATTTAGGTCCACCATGCCCCTTTCCTTATTGCTTCCATTTCATAACATAAATGTATATAATGCAGGTATCGGATGAGGCAATGGAAAGCACTCCTGCTAATGCAGATTTCACTACACTAGAAATTACCGGCAACAGTTACAGTCCTCGTGATCTTGTCTATCATACAGATTATCATGGAGTAACAACTCATCCAACTCCCAAGCATCCAAAACCATAGGCTGCAGATTTAATTTTGATTTGTGAAATATGCAGACATGTATTCTAGTTCTTACCAATATATAAAATGCAACGCCCTGTGTGTGGGAAGAAAAAAAAAAAAGTTTTGTTTATACACTGGACCTGATTACATGATTCATTTTGCTCATCTAGTTTGACCAATACATTGGCACATAACTTGTAAGCTATATATAGTTCACAGAAACATAGAAAAACTGATGAGCTGCTAAGACGCTACTGATGTCAAGCATTCCACCAGGTGAATATGATCCAGCAATTCTTCGCCAAAGCAGGAAAAATTGAAATAAAATTAAGAAAAGAAAAAAACAGTATTACAATTTATCATGAAGTGAAAGCATTCCATTAATATACTGTCTTCTTGTTTTTTTATATTTCTGAAGAAGCATCATGTGACTAGTTACAACATCCTCAAATACCACCTCACTACAAAACCTAGACTTCACATTTAGAAAAGCAGCTTCTAACTTGTCCTTGTGTTTGGCACACAAAGAGCGTAAATCTTCAATGTTAAAAGATTTTTCTGTGTTGAATCCACTCATGTCTTCTTTTTCCATATGAAGAACCTGAAGCCATCGGACTTGCTCAAATGGATCTTTATTTTTCTGAATTGCAACCTCTATGTTACTCAGCACTTCCGAAAATCTACATTCATTACATATTTTATCAATCAAGTGGAGAAAAGTCTTTCTCTGCTTCTGTATAAGCCTATGATAAACATCTGGCGGCAAGGAAACTGCAGCAGACAAGCATGCTTTCCGAAAAGTAGGATTAGAAGTGCAAATAATCCCAATGGCAGCATGTAAAAGATTCACAGACACAAGATCAAGTTGTTGAGACAGAGAATCAATGCAACCATAACACGGTCTTCTCTGGTTATCATTCCAGCAATGAAGAACAAAATGAGCTACTCCTTCCCACCTGCGTTTAGAATGATATAGAATGAGCGAAACCCAGATATCTAAATCACCATAAAGATAACAAGTTTCTTTAACATGTGATACAATATTGTGAAATCTATGTAGCCAGTTCAATCTTTCATTTGCAGTGATGCAGTTGCTCCATTAAGAAATTGTCTGCCCCTATAGTGCTTAAGGTCTCTTCAATCGCCTCACTCAATTGCAAGCATAATCATCAAATTGAATTCAAACATAACATAAATCTAGCAATCAAATATAATTGAAATTGAAAAGCAAAATCAAACAGAAAAATAAAAATGATAAACTTACAGGAAGACGTAATGGATAAATAATCTTCCCAAATAAAAGAAACCTAGTCATAACAGATAGGCTTAATAGCAGTTTTAGCCCCCTAACTTTTTCAAAGTTGCGATTTTGGCCCCCTAAGAAAAAAAACTACAAAACCGCCTCCTAAGTTTTTCAACTGTAGCAGTTTTGGCCCCCCAAGGCAAAAAAAATAAAAATAAAAAATAACACGTGGCACCTCACTTAGGGTGCCACGTCAGCGTAGATCGAGTCAAAATTGGTCTTGGGGGCCAAAACTGCCACAGGTGCAAAACTTAGGGGGCGGTTTTGTAGTTTTTTTTCTTAGGGGACCAAAATCGCAATTTTGGAAAAGTTAGGGGGCTAAAACTGCTATTAAGCCTAACATATAACATAACCAAACATAGTAACTCCAAGTTTCACTCTCATAACCAAACATAGTAACTCCAACTTTCACTCTCTTCATGCGGACTTGAGGACAACAAACCATCACGAGGATGAAAGTTCGATAATATTACACACATCCTTATCAATAGGGTAATAACTGATGTAGATTAAATACTATAAAAACTGGTCCATGAATCAGCTTTCCATAAACATGGGTCTTTGAAAGCTTGGCCCGGTGTCCTGCAGACACACTTGTCTAATTTTTAATAATTGAATTTAGAGTGGGTCACTCCACATGCATAGTGTCAGTTTTCTGATTCAAGAAACATCTATCAAATGATTTTTTTAATCATTCGATATAGTGCTAAAGCAGCTATATACAAGAACAACTTAAAGGGAAAAAAATAAAATAAAAAAATTATTCATAATTCTTGGAATCAATGAAAATCTGAAAAATAATTGCTAAGGAACAAGAGGTCCACCCATGATTATGGCCACCATACAGAGACTGATGGACCTAGAAGTATCGATTAGACAAAAAAGACCAGCTTTGACTAGATAGGAAAGAATACACAAAGATGTGATCATTAGTTATATATTTTTTGGTTTCCCAAAGGTTCCCTCCACTGGAGATAATACCATTTGAGGCATATCGGGCATTAAATGTGGGTACTAGTAAAAAGTTGTATATCTGCAAGGATTAAAAACTTCAATGAAAAATTTAAGACTAAAACCAAAAAGTGGTATATTTGCAAGGACTATAAATATATTTAAGCCAGTTGAAACTATAAATATATTTAAGCCAGTTGAAACTATAAATATATTTAAGCCAGTTGAAATTATATTATCTGAACATTTGTGAAATCACATGTTGTAAGAATTAAAATATTGCCGCCCAATGGCCATTTTCTTTCTAGGCATATCAACATACTAGCCTCTAAATCAGTCATAGGTAGGATATTGTAATATCATATTAAATCAAACTAATCTCCATTGTAGCAATATTAATAATACTTATGGTAAACAAATGCAAAGCACTGGACCAGGAAAAGAGAAAATTCTAAAAATCACACTAGATAGGGGAAACTGCCATATAGGTATTAAAGAAACTCCAAGACTAAGATTTACTAATTTAACAGAAAATATTTCTGAAGGATTTTCTGATTCTCCATAAATATTATCCATCCTATGTTCAGCAACAAAAAAGCCTTGTTTTTTTCAAAGCAATCCATGAAATTCAAAAATCCTCAGCAACAAAAAGCCCTATTTTTGTCATCAGCCACTGTCCACACATTGGTTTGGCATCCACTGTCAATGGAAGACATGCACTGTAAACAGACCACTAATGGAAGACATGCACCGGAAACAGACCACTTAATCCAATGACCAATTGCTGGCAAGGCATGTCTCCTTTCTCCAATGGATTTACACATAAGTGCTTGACTACAGGGACAGACACTGTCTAATTTACTACACTCAATACCTGTTACTAGCCTTAGTGCACACAAAATGTGAAAGTTTTATGCTAAAGCCATAATTTATAGTTTTGAAACTAAGAGCATTTTCCTCTAACGTAACAGAAGGGATCCACAAATATCTACAAAACCAGTTATGAACTGAGCTTTTGCTAATTTTTTTACACAGGTTTTATCCATTATTTTTCATCAAGGAATTCTTCCCACATGAAAGATTCAGATCGACTTAAAAATGTTGTAAATTATTTGTCTTTTCTTGTATCTTTGCATTCTTTACATTTCAATGACTACTTTAGCAATCACATGATAGAAAGGAAAGGCCAAAATACCCGTTCAAAGTTCTATACATTTGATTTGCATACTGGCACCCAACATCCTAAGCGAGAATGAAATTTACACAAAATATAGACACATCTGATTATTTATCTACATATAGATCCCTCAGTCCCTTATCATTGTAAAATATTCGCTTTAGAGTTCGGTTCTACTTACGAATAATACATGCACATGCAATTATGGCATAGTTGCAGAAAGTCTAAAGTTTATGAAATATGAAAAACTAGGTATTTTCCTTTTTTCTTAATTTTTGTTTCTTCCCAATATGCTGCATTTATGTAATAGAACTTAAAATTTATATGAAAAGGAAAATAGACAAAAAAGAAAAAGAAAAGGGTCCGTGGTAAACTTAACAGAGTTGTAACTGAAAAAGAGCAGCGGGAACTTCTATAACCCAGATTATCGTAAGTAAAGCTCATTGCAACCATTAAAAAAATAATTGAATAACATTTACTTACTCAAAAGCAGGTTCAACCTCAATACTGAGTGTAAGGTGCAATGAAAATCCAGGAGAACCGTCATCAACAGCATAATTTGTATAAGCCTCATGTGGAAAACCTCTGGGAATATACAATACATCACCCTCCTTGAGAAAGAACTCTCTTCTTACAGCTTTTGTACAGTCAACATCGGAACCACAAAGACTATCGTATAAGCGAGGTAACAGCTGACCGGGTTGAGAAAATACTGTCCATTTCTTGGAGCCAAAAATCTGGCAGACAAATACACAGTGATCATCAAAGTGACGGGCCAACCCTTGAGAATTAGCTGGTGTTAAGTACAAATTAGCACCAACTGAAGGTTGGCCAAACATAAGTGCTAATGTATCGGCAATAGAAGCAATGCGCTGATATCGAAATTCGAGACCACGCAGAGCAACAGTATAACCCTCTTTATAAGCTTGCTCGCACTTTAAGACATCTTCATTAGTAAAATACAGAGGTTCCTTATGGCATTCCGGATGAAAGTGGTGCGTCTCTTTTCTGGATTGGCTCTCAGTTTTTACAACCCGTATATCCTGCTGGTAGATTATAGGACAACCTAGTCTATCTTTCACCTCATTTAGGAAATTGAGGATGTTTTGCTCCTCTGAAGCAATAGGAAAACAAGACACGAGACCTTGAAGAATTGAATGAAGTAGGGAAGGAACACTCCCATTCCAGTTCAAAGATTGTATAAATGGGCTAAACATATCATTCACGTTGTTATCCTCCGACGTCCTTGTTAGAAGAAAAGGTGAAACCTCCCAGTAATTTGACAGAAAATCTTCAAAACTAGAATCACTCGTACCAAAAAGACCTCTTTGGACCACTTCAAATGGCAAAGAGACACTAAGTTGTGAAGCGTTAATGGAAAGCCTGAAGATGCTTTCGGCAAGTTCACTAACTCCAACATTACTCTTACAAACACGTCCTTCATTAGATTTCACATCGCCTCTAATTACCAAATGATGAGTAGCATTTGCCCTTATCTCTTTTAGAAGGCTCAAGAATGCTTCAGAAACGCTTTCGGGGATATTATGTAGTTGCTCAACATTACAGGCATTGATAAGAACAATAATTGCACTGAGCAAAGCCACCGATAGTTCATCTTCCCTAATCCCAATCTTAAGAGATTGAAAACTTTGATTTCCCTCAGACAATAAACAAACAGATTCCACGCGCTTAAAAACCTGAAGAAACACAGACCTAAGGAAATTTTCAATATATCCAAAACAACAGATTTTCAAGTGTAAGATTTTACTTAAATAGTTTATCTTTACCTATACAGTGATAAATTAAAACAGCATGTTAGAAATAAAAGCATTGCATATTAGGGCCTTGTTTGGATAAACAGCTTAATTAAGCACTAATAGCATAACTTAATTAAAACTTATCGTATAAGTGCTTATATATGAGCTATTTCTATAAAAAAAGTTGTTTGGAATGACCTATTTAAGCGTACCTACCTACATAAACACTTGAGAGACTGTTTAGAAAAACTTACGGAAACAACTAATGACATGTCCATAAGCTGTTGTCAACTTATTTCTATAAGCTCCCTATGATAATTTATGAAAACAACTTATAGCATATATATAAAAAAAAAAAAAAAGTTTGAATTCATTTTATCTTTTGTTATGGAAATAGCTTATACATGTACACTTACACGATAAACAATTATACTATAAGCCCTTAATTAAGTTTTTTGTCGAAACACAGTCAAAAAAAAAAAAGTCAAACTATTTTCATATAAGCTACAAGGAATTATGAAAATAAGCTGTTTTCATGAGTTGCTCCAAAGATTATCATGCAAGTAGATAAACTGAAATAATTCATTGAATCTAAAGAGAAGCTAAAAGTAAATGCAATAGCTTATAGCTTACATTAGTTTGTGCAAGGCAAAGAAATTGAGAAGTTGCTGTTGAGCGAAAGCGGTGGTAGACAAATCCAAAACGGCATTGCAAGCAGAGAATAAAAGTTTCCTATCGGGATTTTCCAACAGAGAGATTAATCCCTTAACTGTTTCGGAATCGGTAGCGATTTCTTGGTTGATTTGGAGCGAAACGAGGGAGGCAGCGCCGATGACATCAGCGGCGCGGCGTGAGACTGGGGAGTGTGTGGAAGAGAGAAGGGATGGAAGTAAAGCGAGGATGGGTGTGACGGAGGAAGATTTGGAGAGGAGAAGAGAAGGGTGAAATTGGAATAAGCATTTTTTGATGAAGGATTGGTTGGAGTTGGAGTTGGAGTTGGAGTTTGAGAGAGATGCGAGTATAAGAGCGAATAGGGTGTTGGGATGATTGGAGAGTTGGGATTGAGAGGTTGAACAAGAGCGTTTCCTTTTCTTCTTTTTAACTGCATCACGCTTCTTCATTCTTCTTGCTTTGCTTGCAGGGGAGAGGGGGCGGAGGCCAAAAAGCACCTATTCGAGAGTTGAGATTTTTTTTTAGGCAAAATGTTTTTTAAGTTATATGTGTATAGCAAATTAATAATTTAAATTTTAAATTGGTTTTTATGTGAACATTTAATGTTAATTTAACATGTCTAAATTCATCATTCTCAATATTAAAGTTTATCTGTGTATTATTTAATCTTGATTTGAAAAAAATTAATCAGTTACTTGGTTTATATATTGTTGATGAATTATTTATCTCTAAAATTATGCTTGAATTAAGAAACAATAAGAAGAAAATGTGTTTAACTAATCATGTTTGATGTCATAAGCACTTTTAGACCTACCAACTTATTTTTATTTTTTTTGAGGGATAGACCTACCAACTTAATGTTAAATGGTCTATAAACACTTAATAATGAAGTTGGTTGAAAAATGGGTTGCAATGTATAATCATACTCTAAATGTATTGTCCATTTTTCTATATGTAATTCTATGTTTAAAATTTTTTGTAAAATATTGATCAAAATTATTCATTGTCTAAATGACATTGTAGTAACATGTTTGCAATATATTTGGCGGATTTGACGCTTTAGAAATTATCATACTCTTGGTGTTGGTGATATGCAATGGAAAATCACATAATGTCCTTCATTTTGTAGACATCATACACACTGAAACAGGTATCAAACACAATAATTTCAGAATAGTGCCACCACATACGTTAGCCTTCTGCAAACACAGTTTGTAACTTCGCTTATATGTTTTTCTCTGTTACATGTGCAGCACACTCCAGCTTTGCATAAATATGCACCTACCAGCCACCAAGTCAAGTATCATTTCAACCAATTTAATATCAACAAACATTTTCTGTAAGTGATGATGTGGGAATGATGAGGGAGTGCCTCGATTAGAGGCTGACAGATAGTTGTAATGTTTATCTAGTTTGGTTGTGGCTTGTGATAAAATACTTTATACTAGTATGTATATGGTTGGTATCACGGTAGGTGTGCAAGAATCACGACGACCCACCGTGATTTTACAGAAACTACAAAGTGTAACTTTTAAAAAACCACAGTGGATCACCGCAATTCTGATACGCTTGCCTTGATATCAAACACATGTATTAAAAATACTGTGCAAGATTGTACTGACGATGAGAAAAAAAATGGCGGAAAGCATAGGTCAAAAACATATTAGGTGTGAAATCCCGCCACATGTGATTGGGTAGAATACTTTTTCATAGATTCAATAGATAACTAATATTAAATCTTCAATTTTCTTTGTGGGTCTTGCTAGGGACACTCTTTAGAGATTCCAAGTTAAAAATATTCATTAAATTATTAAAAAAAAAACTTACTATTTAAGGTTCTTAAAGAATGTCATCGAACACTCATTAGCATTTCCCTTCCTTAATCCAGTTTCCCCCACAGGTATTTGCTGGGAGTAAGGAAACTGAGTGCCCTACAGGCCTGCACAGGGGCCCAGCCGGATGAGGTGGCTGAATGTATTGTAGACAGCCTTTGTTGTTTTAATTGGAGCCTAATCAGACATTGCATGAACCACTAAATGACAAACATATACAATGCAGATGTATTTGAATAGGAGGTGTGCATAGGAAGAAAATAGTAGTATACTATTACCCCTTAGCCTCAACTTTATAAGTCAGAGAAAGGCAACTTCAAATAATTTTGATGCCAGTAGTTGGCAAAGTGGACAAAGTGTACATGCTACAAATTTAATAATTTGTCTTCAACTATGAGTTATGTGCAGAATACTCCTGAATTTGATCCTATTGATATGAATTCCTTAACTCAACAAAATGTGCACAATCAATCCTTACTAGGGAATATGATTCCCATGCTCGGAGTAGTATGCAGGTTCTTGGGTGTTCAATTCAAAGACATGATGTTGGACTTGACCCAAAGTTGACTAGTTTCTTGAATTTTAGAAATTAAACAAATCAAATAAGAAAAAAGACACTCAAAATTTAGCATCTTTCAAAGATTCTTTACAGCATTTGCTACAAAGGAAATGAAGCTGGGGTGGATTCCATAAGTGAAATTACATTATAAAGTTATAAAGCAAATAGTGGCATCATAATCAGCTAATAAAAACACTAAAAAAGAAGACTGATTCTTCATTCTATAGAGCTATATAAAATCTTTAAAGCTGTAAATGTAATTGTTCAGGAAGATTGATTCTTCATTCTAGATAGCAGCTATAATTTGTAAATATATTTGTTGAGAGCATTTGTAGTGAATGTAAATATACATTAGACGCAAGGCAGAAGAAATAAAACAAAAGGGCAACCAACATCTATACATAAGGATGGTACTGGAGAAAACTATACAGGAGGTATGTTAGAGAAAGAGAAGCCTTTGTATCCCTTGTAAGCATAATATGCAATCCGTGTATAGTAGAAACCTGGTATGAACAAGATTGATCCCAGTATTGCAAAGAAGAGACCTAAAAACAAAAATTCATCAAAGATAGCAACAAAACCTAAAAATTTCTAATAATAAATAAATCACAATTTTCTGAATCAATCGTAAAAGTTAATTCTGAATTAGGTAAAGAACGATTGAAGGGGAAAAAGGGGGTGGATGTTAAGTTACCGTGAGCAGTGTCACCGCCGACATGATGGTAAGCCATGAGAGAACCGATGATGATACCTAGGGTTCCGAAGACGAGAAGAGCGACGGCGAGAGCGATCTCCTTGATCGGTGGTTTGTTATTCGCCGTGTATGATGTTTCCATCATCATGTCTTCATCGGAAATCGAGAATGCGTGATCTACGTACATTTTTACAACTCTCTGATTTTTTTTTATTTATTTTTTGTCTCACCTAATTCAGATTGTAGATTCAGCTGAAGGTTTTGATGAGCACGAGTATCGTATGCGTGTCTTGATTGATTTATGCTTTCTTTTGCTTTGATTTCTGACTTTGTCTTCAAGTTTCACTTTTTAGAATCCGTACACTATTGGATTTATTTATATATTCGCCCTCAATAATCGATCAATCTTATTACAAGATTTCAACAAAGGTTCCCTCAAGAGAAAAAAAATCAACAAAGGTGCATTAATTATTTTTTCTTTTAAGAAACTAAGGTATGCGTTATTAATCCTTAAAAAAAAAAAATCTGCATTATTAAAATATTAAATCTTTTAAGATAAATAAAATATATTATATTTTATTACAAAATAAAATATTTTAAAAAAATAAATGTAAATATCTTAATAAATAATTTTTAAGCCACAAGTCTTTTTTCTTCGGACCGAGACATCAACCATTCTCAATAAAATTTATGTATAAATTTTTTTTATAGAAAATCTAAAATACATTTTTGTCTCTTTTAAAGTTTTATTTATAAGAGAGGAAATTAAATTACGAAATCAGCTAAGACAAACTAATTCCTCTGACACTATCTTCTAACAAAAGTTTTAGAGTAGACGGAAAAACATTAGAAAAAAAATATAATGTAAGAAAAATTGTGTCTAATATGTTAGTATATCTATTAGATTATCGATTAGCCTAAAGATACATGTGACAGACTGAAGTACTCCGACCAAGATCATGAACAAAAAGGTTAGAGGAAGATGTTTCAAGATGATCTTTGATTGACCATATTAACAACAATCAGATAATTCATCTAAAAAATTATGTTTCAGACATTCAATTGATTTGTCATTTGTATTCTAATGCAAATGATCCAAAATTTCGCCCATGAACTAAGTCTATTGTAAAAGCCACAAATAGACTTACTATGAGAGTCTCTAATCGAGATATTGATACAACTCAAGACTAAAAACATACTCCCACATCTCATAATATGAGATCATTTGATAACTTTTTATCTCTTTGCATTCTCTTAAGACATGTCTAACAATCTTAAGAAACGGTGCTAATTCCACTGTATTAGCAAAAAGAAAAGAACATTGTACAATCGCTAATTGCTATATGGGGGCCATTAAGGTTAGGTAGCAGTCGTTTGAAGTCAACTAAGAATAATAGACATCAATTGAAGTCGCAAACAGTCGAAGACATTAAACCTTGTTGATGTCGTGGCTCAAATTGAGTTCGCATCATTGTTTAGAACCTTTATGAATTTTATTTTACCATATAGTTTAATGATTGCATTACAAATGTAAATAGAAATTGATGCTATTACTTAGGAGTCTCTTAATTTGAATCCCAAATGAGATAAGTCAACGTTACAAAGCCGACTGAGGTAAATTTCGAGTTCCCTAAAAAATTTAGTTGGTAAATTTTATGCCATCAAGTTGGAGCAGGTAGATTCGAAATGTTCAATTTGCTGAGCAAAATTGTACTTGTTCACAACCGGAATGAATGTCTAGGTATGTATGTTGAGTATGTTTTTGAAAGAGTTAGATAGTGGAATGGAGCTTTTAGTAGCAGTGTTATCAAATAATATTGTTGCGCTATAGAATATAACAAAGGAATTTGTACAATTGTTATTGTTCTGGATGTGTTATTTAGTACAAAGTGTCGACAAATAGTTGCAATTGCGGAATTTGAACAAACCACTATTTTTCACTATATGTGATCAACAACACTGTTTAAAAAATCAATAAAAAAAAATTGTTTGGAGGATAAATTTTGTTGCTTATACCATGTGATAAGTAAAGAATTTTGAAAGCAACCATGCTGCTTTGATAACATACAAATTAAACATTAAACATCAGTATTTTCACTTGTCTCTTGTCTGTTTCAACCGAACAAGACTGTGTCAATGAATTAATACATCTAAGAACATCAACCAGAAGATGATAAAACGCTGAATAAAAAAGTAAAAATCCATACGAACTACCATTAACTCATTACTAGTGCCGATTGCCGTTGTGGGTAAATAGATAAGTTCGGGGGGGCCTGAGAGCAATCCAGTCTGCGTAAAGAGCAATTTTCTTGTTATATGTACCTTTGAATTAAGGGCCCAATTGACATCAGCCCAATCAACTTTGTTCCTCTCTCTCTGCACCACCGAAGAAAGAAATTACGCAAACGAGAAATGCAAAACGAAAACGAACACCACATTACTCCCACCGGCGAACCACACACCACCGCACATCTAGAGTGTAGACTCCGACTCCGACTCTGAAACGTCACAGCCGCCTCTCCCTCTCCTTCTCGCCGGCGCCATTCGTCTGCCTCCATCTGATGAAATCAACTAGTCCGAGAATAAAAGAAAAAAACAAAAACAAAACGATCCAGATTGATATCAACGGAGATAGTGAAATTGAAAACTGAAACAAGGAATCGATCTACAAAACTTGAACAGAAAAGGTGAGGGAGAGGCAGTAGAGAGCTAGTGTTAATCTTCGCTCTTTCAACCCTTTTACCTCTGCTCTTGAAAGTCTCGAACAAATCAACGCCGTTTCTGAAGGTAATAAACTCTCCTTCTCATTCTTACTATTCATGCTTTATGAATCTGTTATGTAATAGGGTTGTTATTTAACTCCTACTGGTTTTAATCTTGTAAAAATATCATTGTTTTAATGGGTGTAGTTTTTTATTTTTAGTAATGCATCAACTAAGTTTCGAATGTCATTTATGAAGCTTTAGTTGTTATTGTTATTGAGATTTTATTTTTATTATGTTGATGTTGTAACTTGAAACTTTGTTTCAACATGCGTGGTTTGATTGATGCTGTGCTATTATCAGTGAACTCAAATGCGTTTGTTCCAGCTTAAAAAAATATTGTGTTAAAAAATCTGGAGATTTTGAAGAAAAAAATAAAATAAAATCTGAAGCTATTTCTGTTGTTTAACTACCCATAAAAATAACTTAAAAAAAAAAAGGTTTTTAACTTGTTCATGTGTTACCTCGTTGTTTTTCAAGAAATATAGATTTTGGGAAAAGCTAATCCTAATAGCCTTTCCATTTAGAGTCAAATGATTTTTCATAGTTTTTCAAATTGTTTTCAAAATTTTGGGAAAATGTTTTGAAAAGAGAGTGGCTAAGGTAGCTTGTGGGAATGATGAATCTCCTAAGCTCAGGACCAACATAGACAGCTAAGTACCTTTTGGGAACATCATGCGGTGCTCTAGGACTATTGCAGCTATATTCATCAGAATCAAAAGACACTAAACTGTTTAACCTTTTGTTAATCATAGGTGATATTCCCCCATGTTTCATACCAGAATGTTCATCGTTGCCGTCTTTATAACCCACTTGCCACTTTTGAAATATTTCCTTCAATTTAGCTGTTAATTTCGAGACTCCAGCATCGTCCATTGATGACAGACTTTAGCCACAAGAGTTAAAAGTATCCCAGGATCAAGTTTAGCAGATTTGACTCCTTATGTCACACTTGAAGCAGAGATGTTATAAAAGAAAAAAAGTCAATGTTTGATTTCTTCAATAACTGGCTACAGCTACACAGAAGCACAAATTAAAAATAAAATGTGCATAGAACCACGATACAGTTATACAGACAGAGGTTAAGATCAATCACCTAATTGGAAGAAAATCATTCATTGATGATCTCAACTTTTATTTTATTCAAATAGAAAAAAACTATGTAGCAACGACACTTTAGATTGAAGACGTGTTAGGGATCTTCCACATTTTGAAAGGCTATTAGGATTAGCTTTTCCTAATAGCTTGTTCATGAGTTTTGAGTCATTTGTTTAAGTTTAAATTGCTTTTGTATAAGCTATAAGCTCTTTTCATAAGTTATCTTGGAGAGCTGAAAATAAGTGAAAACGACTTATTGACATCTCATAAGCTGTTTTCATAGGTTCTCCGAAATAGTCTCGAAAAGGCTTACGCCAATAGATAAGCTCAAATAAGCCAATCCAAGGCCCTATATCATTAGACATAATTCATGGCGCAAGACATTATTACATGTTGTTGTTTTGTTCATGTAGTGAATCCCTCTAGTGGGAAAAGGCTGTTGTTGTAGTTGTTGTTGTTTTGCTTCTTTACTATTGGAAAATGCAATCGGAGAACCATTTAGGTCTTGTTTGGTATCGGATAAACAACTTCATTAAGCACTTATATGATAAATGCTTATGTCTAAGCTATTTTTATAACAAAAGATAAAATAAAATAAAACTTCAAAATTCATCAACATACTTTTCGAATCACATCTATCGCCTTGCTTTCTCTTATGAAATTAATATTTTCAGCCTGATATTCAATTTTGTTTCTTTCCTTGGTATTGTTTGGTATATGATTTATTATTTATGGAATTGTGAAACATTGCAGGAATGGGAATTAGTAAAACAGAAGTAAACTTGAAGAGATTGCTTGCAGCTGCTCCTCAGCAGCAAAACCAGGCAAAACTTGTACATGTAAGTCTGAAAGTAAACCCTGACTATTTATTGTAGAGTAATCAGTGTCATGTCATGTCAGAAGAGGAATTTTGGCACAATAGTTGAAGTTTATGCTGTGTGGTTAGGATGTCACAGGTTTGAGTTATGAATTTGACCTTTTTGCAAATACGCAAAGTTGCCTGCAATAGATCGAAAATAGACTCGCCCCTTTGCTTTTGGACCCCATTATGGCAGTTGCTATATAGCACCAAGTTGCCTTATGTTGGTCTCAATCGACTATAATTTATTTGCTAATTTTATTGAAGTAATGTTCCATTGATTTAATCATTTGATTAACTCTTGAAAAGAAAAGCTTACTAATTTGTTGACTCTGCAGTATGTTGCTACTTTGCGTGAACAACTGGAACAATTGGCTGAAGAGAAGACTCCAGAAGGCTTGCCAAGGTAGTAAGTCTCTTCACCTACGTTCTCGTATACATAAATATCAAGGAATTACAAGGGAGACTACAGAGCTTTAGTGTTTCTATATAGTCTGCCATCTTTAAAGCTGTCAATTCTTACTCTTGATTTTATGCAAGTTTCAAAAGAAAATTACTTATTCCCTTATTCAGCATTGAGAGCCATATACAGAAAGACTTATAGCCAGAGTTGGTTTGAAAGATATAACCAACCTGTTAAAAATTCAAAATATAACCAACCTCTTGTTATATGTACAGCTGGAATAAATGATATACAAGTGGCTTCATCATATATCTTTCCCTTTATTAAATTTCTGCCAACTTCCTCATATTTATTGGCATCCTTGATTTGTCAAGAATTCTTTTTTGACATAACTTCTCACATACTCCATAAGATGTATCTCTATGTTCCACATCCATACTGCTCCTAG
Organism: Medicago lupulina; assembly: GCA_958299785.1. Lineage (NCBI taxonomy): Eukaryota > Viridiplantae > Streptophyta > Magnoliopsida > Fabales > Fabaceae > Medicago > Medicago lupulina. The sequence goes on along the minus strand of OY283143.1, from coordinate 3,636,984 downwards.
CTCCCACATTTTGTTTTCTGCTTTTCCATTTAACTAAAACCTTGCGCAATAACCTCAATGCCTCATGTAGACTTCCTATTCATGATAGGTCCTGTACAGTCAGCATTTGAGTAGGTCTCAATGGTCTGTTGTATGCTTTTTTGTTGAAGAAATGGTATTTTCCAGGGACATTTCAAATTTTCTAAAATTCCATTACATATATTGCGTTAAGATGTTCTTCATTGGCAAATCTATGATCTGGCTAGCTATACTCACTGCAAACGACATACCAGGCCAACGAGGCCATCCATCTTGTTACCCTCAAGCTTTTGATTAAGGTCAATAAGAGTTTTTGCTGGTCTGCTAACACTGTACCGTACCATTTAAGCTTCTTCCTTCAAATCTCCATTTAGGAATCTATTCTTCACATGTAGTTGCTGTTGAGGCCTGTCCAAATTTGCCGCTGGGCTTTGGAAAAACTTAATACGGTTTGAGTAAAGCCTTTGGCAACCGATCGAACTCCGATCCGGTACTTTCAAAGAGGATAAGATTTTATTCATGAATGAGCATTGTTTAGGTTTAAGCATGTAAATGTTAAGAATTTACACTTGGTGAAATTTTAGGGATTAGATGGAAAATGAAAAGATTTCATTAAATATAGGATTTTGAATAACTGCTGTAATATAGAAACCTAATTCAAATTCCTATGTAATAAGTTCCAAGTCAAGAACAAGTTTAGATAAACTAGTGTAAGCTCAGCTGACCAACATAGGTAACATAAAATCCTATCGCAACAATAGTACTAATATTCAAACCATACTTAAAGGTTTAGAAGACTGTGGTATATATATGGACTCCTTTATTTACAACGAGTTCTCCTTGAATATGTCTCTCAGTGAACATAAGTTGTACCGTTCCTTGTTTTTAATTGTTTGAGAAGATCTTGCACGTGTAATGATTACATAATCAGTTTATTTTCTCTTCTTAGATTGTTGGTAATCCATGATCTAAAGCTGTTATATTCCTGCTATATGTTTCTCTACGAGTATCTGTATTCATTGATGTTTGTGTATGATTGATTGGTCATGCAGGATCTCAAAGGCTACATTGAACGATTATTCAGAGAAGATTGAAGCCATTGCTTCAAAATTGGTTCATGTGGTATGTATTTGTTAGCTATTGTATCTTTTAGAGACATTGAAATGCAAAGGGATCATTAGAGCAACTGACTGAACATCTGGGGTTCCTTTTTTGCAAGGATGGTAAACAAGTTCTTTAATAGGATTCTAAATAAATAAGCCCCATTTTCATCAATAAATTAACGAGTGTTCATTTCACAGCACGATTGTTGTATCCCCTTTCATAGCTTGCTCCAGGTCGTGTATAGTAAGAAAAAAAATCTATAGCCAGCCACGTCTTTTTCAGCCAAAAAAGTCGTTGTAAGTTATATATTTCAATATATGAATTTCAAATACATACTTTCTAAAATAAAAACTTTTTAGTAACTCAAAGGTGCGCAAATTGCATAAACTTAAGTCTGAGCCTCTGAGGTCTGCTTGGCTAAGCAGGTGTTATTGGTAGGGTGGAAACTTAATGATAAAACTTCAAACCTGCTTGGTATGACAAACATGAATGAATGGCAAATACAAATATGCTCATTTTGATAGTTCACAGGAGAGAAGAACAAAAGAAAACCAACAAATTTGAGGCAAAACAATTAGATTATTTAGATGGATTAGCACAGTTGAAAATATTTGGTGGTTATGGTTTAAAATGATAGTAGCAAGGATGTTTAACACGAATTTGGAGGAAAGGGTGATAGAACAGGATTCTGAATTGTTGGTATTTTAGAACTGACCATTAAGCTTAGTTGTAAAACGGGAAACCCATTGTTGAAGAGGAAGCCTCTAGAAGGAGATTTCTCTCTCTCTTTTCTGTGAGGATTCTCTAATCCTTTGAAGCTTCCTTTTCTTACTCTATTTCTCAGCTCTCTTGCTCGTGTGTTTGTAATGACTGACTCAAGTTCGTTTTAACTCCATTTTTTTGCCCACCTACTCAACCAAACAAACCTTAATGATTTGTTATATGATGGAGAACATCACATTGCATTAGTTATAGTATGTGAAGAGTGTATATAAAATATTTTAATGGCTCGAATTATGTACTTGATTGGAATGCATCATAAGGCAATGAAATTTCCTCCATTGTTTCCTTTTTATATACTCCATTTTAGTTTTGGCTAAATAGACACACTTAGTGATTGTCATATAACCATTTAAATTTTCAGTCTGACATAGAAATATCTGAGGACACTGAAAGAAATGTTAAAGAAAACCCTTCTGAAATTGAGGAAAAAACGCCGATGTCGCCTTCTGGGCTGCGAAGAAGGCCTGTGTAAGTTAATGTTAACCTTTTTCACTGCTACTTGTATTTTGTAGGCTGTTTTACTGTTACTCATCTGATTCATTGGACAGAGCTGCCTCAAGTACTGAAGATAGAGCACACGAGCCTGCTGAGACTGATCACTTATCATCTGTTAAACTGGATGCTGCAGGACATGCACATATTGAAAAGCACAGGTACACTTGAAGTTTGTGTTATGATAAGTCAGCACTACTGCAATGAAGTGTCCATAACCTAAAAACCTTAGGTTCCTATGCGTATTTCTTAAAAATAAAAAAAGTATATTTGTATTTAGAAATAGAAAGGATTTTTTTGGTCAATCATTGGGTTATTATATTGTTGAGGGGTAACCTTGGCGCAACTGGTAAAGTTGTTGTCATGTGACTGGAAGGTCACGGGTTCAAGTCCTGGAAACAGCCTCTTGTGTAAAAAACAAGGTAAGGCTGCGTACAGTACACCAAATGGTGGGACCCCTTCCCGGACCCTGCATATGCGGGAGCTATAGTGCACCGGGTTGCCCTTTTTTTATTGGGTTATTATATTGTTGTTAACTAACCAGTCATCAAATGTTACTGAATATGTTGAACTACTAGGGTGCTTTATTGGCAACTTTATTTTATTCATCATTGACTTGTTTCAGGATGTTTCTGAATCATTATATTTTGATACCAATACTCTCGCAGTTGCTATTGAACTATATGCAAAAATGTTTTAGATAGCTAATTGTTGTTGTCATTTGTGTTTGCTCTCAATGCTTTGCTTTTAACCATATGAATTGTTTTTTCACTGTTCTCAATTTTTTCACTTCTTTGTTGAAACTTATACTCCTCAGATTGCTTCAAGATGATTTGACAGATGAGATGGTGGTGTTGGCAAAACAACTCAAAGAGAGTAGTCTCATGATGAGCCAGTCTGTAAAAAATACTGAAAAGGTCTGATTCTCATTTTCAATCTCCTTCTTTAACTGGTTATTGGTTGTATGAGTTGATTGTGCAAAATGTATCTCATTTTGGCAACGAGGGATTGTGGATGATGTTAATACCTTGCGATGGTGGTCAATACAATCAGTAAAATATGTTTCTTATAGAATAATATCATATGAAATATCTCTTGTGAGGTGTTAATTAACTAACCTAATGAATGATGGCTTGCTTGCAGATACTTGATTCTACTGAAGAGGCCATTGAGCATAGCTTGGCAAGCACAGGTCGTGTCAACGTGCGAGCAAACACAATATACTCGGAGAGTTCCAAGACTTCTTGCTTAACGTGGCTTGTGATGTTTGTAATGACATGTGTGTTTGTCATGGTTATTCTTTTAATCCGTGTCACATAGGGTGTAGTAAACATTTCATGGGGTAAACTAAATTACTTCAAACATAGCTATTTCCATATTGTAAATTTTTCTTCTATTCAGATATTTACATTTTATAGAAGTTATATCATGCAGTTTTTTGGGGAAGGACATGCAAATTGTTCTACTTCATTATATAAGAACTGTAATATTTTCTTCATATCATGTATAGATTCATACAAATAGACTAAATAAATAACTTTTACATAGCCAACACATGTTTGTTTAATTGGTAAAGATTCAGCTCATATCCTGAAGGAGGAGCAACCGGAAAAATCATTTAGGAGAATACTAGTAATTTGTAAAGTTTGTCTTTACCCGTGAATTTTTAATTAAAAATGTTGAGTAACTAAGGAGGGTAGATTGGATTTTAGGAATTTGAAAGATAATTTTTGACTAAAATTTGTCTCGTGAGCGTGTGAATATTAAGAAGAAACCGATATATTACTATTTCAAATTATGACTTTAAAGTTTAGTCCATTCAATCTCTTCTGTTTTTTTTTTTGAGGGAAAAAAAAAAGTTTAGTTCCTTCAAACATTTTATTTAATTTGTGTTTGTTTTCCTTTTACACTATTTAGCAATCCTTCATTATCATAGAAACTATTTTGTATTCTTAACTGGATTAAATAAAAAACTTTTTTTTTTTTTGTAAGGGCGTTAAAGAAGGCTAAATGAAATTCAAGTTTAAAATAAACTTGTAAAATAGCCCCTTTATAAGAACTAAATATCTTGAGTTCAAATTACATATTTCTTCTTTTGAAGGATAATTACATATTAGGCTTGTTTGTTTAAGTTTATTAAAAAAACTCATTTTTGATATTTTTTTAGTTATGTTTGTGTGTGATCTATTTTTTTCATATAGAAAAATCATTATTTTTTGGTACGTGATAAAATTTGAAAAATCTTTTTTTTTTCTTTTTTGTGTGAAACTTAGGCTAAATGGATGTTACCTCAATTCAAAGCTGAAAAACTTTAGGACTTCAAAAATCACTTGTAAAGAAATTTAAGTTATCTCCCTTGTATACTAGTAGGACTTGAAGCCAATATCAAATAACTCAGTAACAATATAATAAAGTTTGTCCGTACATCGGCTTGTTGCTGTCGATTGTTTGCTTTGTTTGTTTATGTTTTGCTGACTTTTGTTCCTAACAATGGTAACTGATTGCTGCTGATGGTGGATTGATGGTCTAGAAGAGTGTCCCTTATCACAGATTTCTTTTCAAATAAATAAAATAATAATCTTAAAATGTCGGCAAATATTTTTGACAAAGTACACCAAACTGTCGTAATGTATGATGTAATGCAACTCAATTAATCATGTGGTTTTTGCCTAAAACAATTCAATTATGTGCTTTTTGTTATTATCTAGTTCTAGAATATTAATTCCATTCATTTTCTGTGAACTTGCTGCTCTTATTCGCAAAATAATTCAAAAGTAAGCATGCCATGACGAGGGTCTTTCTACCCCATTTTTCGAATTAAACTCGTATTGTATGGATACAGCTGAAATATGAAAGTAAATAAATATTTGCAAAATATTAAAACATTTCAGAGATAATGAAAGTAAATGAAATTATAAAAGACAAGCATCTTTCGTAATTAATAATGGTTGAAGAATTTGACTGTTAGCTAAAAATAAAACAAACAGTAAATAATAAAAAAAGGACAAAACTTTCCTTCAAAAAAAAAAAGGACAAAACTTGCACGCTGTGCTTTATGTGCTGTTTTTGTTTTTTTTCTTAAAATTTTAAGATGTTATAAAATATATTTCATTTTCCTATAATTAGCACTCAAATTAATAATCACTCAAAACTAAAAGTACACAAAGTAATTATATGTAAGTTTTTTAAAGATAAATTATATACATAAGTTGGATATGATTCTCAGCAATATCAAATTTCGTGTTGTTTCTAAATACTATATCAAATTTTGTTTTGTTTCTAAATCTTCATCGTTAAGTTTCTAATTAAACTTAGTCAACAACCATAAAATTGAAAATTAATCAGAGTGATGATCCATCTTAATTTTCTAACTGTCCACTTTAGTCATTGATAAAAATAAACTCAAATTAATTCTTATTATTTTCATACTAGGAACAAATTATAATAGAATGTTTAATTTGTCTCGAATATAAAATTGTCATAGACTAATTTGAGTTTTGTTTTTATCATAAACTAAATAGGATCGTTAAAAATTTGTGAAAGACTAAAATATATCTTCACTCTATTAACAATTAAGACACTCATTTGTTTGATACTCCCATATTATGCATATTGTTGAAGCTCCAAAACATAGTTTTTGTAAAATCACAACGGTCACCGTAATTGTCCATGTTCAAGGAGATTAAAACATGCACATAATAGATAGTTAGCAGTAGTGTTTACTAATCAAACCAAGAAGCAAAACTAAGGAAGAGTGAATGATCCCCATCCCCACATGATTAGAATTGCATTTACTTGGAGTATTCTAGGAAGCTTCCTTGTCACGGCACCTACAAGTACAATTTCGTATTCTCACTACGTCATTCTCCACAATTGAATGTACACGTGACAAGTATATTTTCCTTGTAGGTACTCTTTTCATTGTCATTATTATAATACAATACAGTATAAATCAACATTTCTCTCTTGCTTTTCTTCCTCTAGTTTTCTGTTAGGATGGACTGCTAGCAATAATAGCATTATTCAAAGATTAGAGCAAAACAAACAACTAAATGGGGAACTGCTTGACTACAAGTCTTCAATCCTCAGACGATCGTCCCAACTCTAGTACTGTCCCTGACAACAACAATCAATCAGGTAATTGAACCAACATGTCCACAATTTTATGTTTGAAATCATAGAAACTATTCATCTTATGTTTGAAATCACATATTCTTGACTTGAGGAGAAAGAGAGAACATGACTTATCTTGTAGTATAGAATTAGAAACAAACAAGTTCATTTCGCGATTTTCACTCACTTCATTTCAGGAGGTTTGATGTCAAATTCATCAATTTTCTGATATAGTTTCATAACATGACAAACTGTATTTCTCTTCATGCTTCAATGTTGAGTATGACTAATATATTCATCGATAAGGGGTCAGTCGCTCGGGCATACGGAAACAAGACCATCTTCCCTTTAGGCTTGGCCCATTTGTATCTTGGATTTGTACTTGAAGGGTTGGAGGTGCAGGGTGAAACCCCTCCTGGTACGGTTCAGAGAAAACTTGTAATTTGTACAGTGGTATTTAAACATTGTATTGTAACTTTGCCTAATCGAAAAACTACAGCAGCCACTGTCGGAGACAAAAACACAATTAGCCGATCTCTGCTATCAATTGTTCGTGTTCTTGTTTTGGAAGTTTGATTTCAAATTCATCAATTTTCTGATATAGTTCATAACATGACAAACTGTGTCTCTCTTGATGTTGCAATGTTGAGCAGGACTCATTCATTTATAAGTGGCCAGTCACTCGAGCATAGCGGAGTGAGAGTGTCTGCCCTGTGGGCCAGGCCCATTCATAGGTTGGATTTGGACAAGGTGGGTTGGGAATGCAGGGGTTAAGTCATAGTAGTATGATTTAATGGTAAACTTGTAATTCGGACAGTTGTATTTAAACATTGTACTATAACCCTAAGAATTTCCGAATCAAAAAACTACATCAACCACTGTTGGAGACATAAGCACAATTAGCCAAACTCCGTAATCAATCATGTCTTTTTTTGTGTGTTTATTTATCTGCTTTCTTTGGAATCAAATTTGATATTTTATTACAAAATCACATACCGTGTCTCTCTTGTTGTTGCAATGTCACAGGGAGTATTCTGTTTTCTGCTGGTCTCAGCAACTTAAGATTGATAAGGAATGGCAATTCCACATCTCTTGGGCGTAGCAGCAACTCTGGAGGAAATAGCAGACTATTTAGTAGTAGTAATAATCACTCAACAGGCAATAATACAAGTACATCCTTCTGGGGCTCGGAGAATAGCCAGGCCTCTCGAATAAGAGATGAGGAAGAGTTTCCTTATGGGCATATCTTGGATGCTTCAAACTTGAAAGTTTTTACTTTGGCAGAACTGAAAGCAGCCACTAGAAATTTCCGTCAAGATACTTTGTTAGGAGAGGGAGGGTTTGGTAAAGTATTCAAGGGTTTCATTAAGGAGAGAGCAGAATCCAAAAAAGGAGAGGGTTTGACTATTGCCATCAAGAAATTGAATACTAACAGCATGCAAGGAGTTGCAGAATGGCAGGTATTGGCAATACTGCATCACGAGTTAGACTTCTATTTATATTGATCACATTCACAACTTTTGTTGCTATGTGGTGGCTTCTATTTATATTGATGATACTTTTTTGTTTTGTTTTGGGTACAGTCAGAGGTGAATTTCTTAGGAAGGCTTTCTCATCCCAACCTTGTAAAGCTGTTGGGATTTGGGCGTGAGGAAGATCAGCTTTTTCTGGTGTATGAGTTTATGCACCGTGGCAGCTTGGATAACCACCTATATGGAAGTAAGAGCTGATAACATTGTTGAATACTTTACTAGGACATCCACAAAACAAAACTACAATTTTCCCCTCCTTTTGTATTGTGTGTGTATTTTCCCTGATGTTATTTTATTATGCAGGAGGTTCAAATGTTCAGTCACTTTCATGGGACAGAAGGCTGAAAGTTATGATTGGAGCAGCCAGGGGACTAAATTTCCTTCACTCCTTGGAGAAGAAAATTATATACAGGGATTTGAAACCCTCAAATATACTACTTGACAAGGTAAGTTTCATTTCATCTTTTGGTGAATTGAATGTCCACCAAGCACATTTTGCTCATATTGTGAAATAATAGATGAAAGAAGTTAATTATTTCTCAATTTAATGGAAGAAAATATATCTAATCTTTTGGTTTGCAATAGGACTACACAGCGAAGTTGTCAGACTTTGGCTTGGCCAAATCTGGTCCTTCTGATGATCACACTCATGTATCAACACGGGTTGTGGGATCACACGGCTATGCTGCTCCGGAGTACATTGCAACAGGTAACTTGTGCACTGCAAATTTCCTCTTAACCCCTTCTTAAACGTGTTTCACAAGCATGTAGAGACACTAAATTAGTTTTTTGATGCCAATCAAACAGGTCATTTGTACGTGAAAAGTGATGTGTACGGATATGGGATTGTGTTGTTGGAGATATTAACAGGTAAGCGGATATGCGAGATAACACGCCTTAGTCAGCCAAAGTCCTTACGTGACTGGCTCAAATCAAACCTGTTAAATAGAGGAAAGTTGAGAAGCAACATGGATGCAAAGTTGGAAGGAAGGTATCCACCCAACTTAGCTTCACAAGTAGCTCAACTTGCTTTCAAATGCATCCAAACAGAACCCAAAATTAGGCCATCAATGAAGGAAGTTGTCGAAACATTGGAAAGTATCGAAGCAGCCAATGAGAAACCGGCTGATAATAGAAAGAAGACTACTAACTCCAAGGCAGTTCAACAGCAACGTGGCAAACCAGATGGTGGTTAATGCTACCCCATTAACACCATCATATCCTTTGGAAATGATAGATAAATGTTTGCACTCAATGGAGCTTATGGTTAAATATGCATCCCAATATTTTTGGATTTTGAGTGAAGTCTAAGGGTAACTACGCGCACAATGGTGAACTCGTGACAATCAGCTTTACGAGCACTCCAAAAACTAGGTATGACCGAGGCTTGATGTCTCTTTCTATAGCCAAATGTAGCAGTAAATTAGTAGCAATGCTAGTTTTTCAGAGTTTGAATCCGAGACCTCCAACAGTTAGAATATCTTCGGTATCCCTCAGCTCACGAATAGAACCACGTGTTTGGAAACTTCACTAGGCTTTGATAAGCCAGGAGGTGAAGTTCTAATTTTCAAGTCCAGTTAATTTTGCATCATGTGCTTAGAGGTTGTAAAGTATCAAATTATCAATTCATGATTGATTAGTTTATTTGTACAGATAATTAATGAAATACTGTAGAGAAATTATTTGACATTTGGCTATTATTGAAACATGAATGTGCAATAAATTATAAAGCTAAATAGAAATCAACAAGTGTTAAAATTGCAGTAAGAACTTGTAAAGAAAAAAAAATAGCGGCATAACAACGCAACTTGAGAGTTGCGATGCGGTGGTGCAACTGCGCAACACCATTTAATGCTGTGTTTGTCCTGATTAACTACTGCATCAGGTGACCCGAATCCATCTTTTTGAGCATCTTCAACGCGTTTTCATCCTACAAACACAAACATTATTCACACTTTCTTCTATGTGAATATCGAGACTTTTTTTCATAAGTGACGAGGAAACTATCAAATTGATCACTCTTTGTAAATTTTCATAGTCACGTTTATAAGAAAAAACAATTTTTTGGTACATCTAATAATTAAAGTATTTAACGCATAAATATGACCGGATAGATTAATTATCCAATGTATTTAAAAAATCAATTTTTGCATATATATGTGACCGGAAGGAGTAATGATTAATTTTAGTTTTTTTTTTTTTTTTTATAAATAGTGACGAGTGAACTATCAAATTGGTCTCCCTTTGTAAGTTACTCTCAAAATATTTATTAACTTTGTTAATATTTCAATGTAGTCTTTTGCTCAATCAGATCCCTCGTAAAGTGATACAGACATAAAGATGATGATCTAATCGAGAAACTTTAACAAAGTCAAAGAATAATTTGAGAGTGAATTACAAAAATAGAGACCAATTTGATAGTTTACTCAAAGAGTGACTAACTCTATCCGATAAGAGATCCATAATCATCTCGGTCAAGTGCAGGTAATTATATATTTATTTACTTTTTTGTAAGAAAATAACGGATAACTAATAAGTTAGTTTACAACAATTGACTTATAAACTAGGTTATAGCCGATAGCAAATAAGTTAGGTTATTAAATTTGTATTATTGGTAAAATTAGCGGTTGAAATGCCTTATAAATATAAAATAACATTAAAAAGTGCATTCAGTTAATATTTATTTTTTCAATTAAGATTGGAAGGGTAAAATTGAGATGAAAAATGATAAGCTACTTGAATTAGCTTATTACAAATTGTTATAAGCTCATAAAAATAAAAATAAGCTATAAACTTATAAAACCAAAGAAACCATTTGCTTAAAATTTTGGTTTAGAACGTGAGTACATTATTGAGACTTATAATAAAATTAAGTACAAAAAGTGCTCAAGTTAAAGGATGACAATAGCAAATAGGGTTAAATATGTTTTTGGTTTCTATAAATATATCAACTTTTTGTTTTAGTTTTTTTAAAAAATTTCTTCAACTTTTAGTCCTTATAAAATGTTCAATCACTACTTTTGATCCCTATTTTTAAGATAATTTTTGTATTTTTTAATGAAATTTTGCAGATATGTGTAAAAAAAATTAAAATATTTTAAAAAAAAAATTAGAATTTTTCAACATAAGATAAATTAAATATGAATTTTTAACAATAAAAAATATAAAAATTCATATTTAATTCATGTTAAGTTGAAAATTTCTATTTTTTTTTTGAGAGATTATTATAATATTATAAATTTTCTGTAAAATTTTATTCAAAAATAAGAATTCTACATATGAGTTTACTTTAAAAGAGGGACCAAAAATGAAGATGAAATTTTTTTTGAGGACTAAAAGTTGAAGAAATATTTTAGAGAAAATAAAATAAAAAGTTGACATATTTATAGGGATCAAAAATATATTTAATTCAATCAAATAATCTCTTCCATAGTAAAACAAAGGGAAAACTAAAATAAACACTAGAAAACCAACTACACTCTTATCAAGAACACCCAACCACATCCAAACAAGAGGAAGACCAAGAACAAAACCCCTTAGTCAATCAACCCACATACAAATCCGCCACAAGACACTATCGATACCAGCACATAATGAGTTCATGATGATTCCGCTCATAGAAGGAACATGTGTGATGAGAATGTTTACATAAAAATCACTTTCAAGACGTGAATTTAACCGTATCCACCAAAACACAAAGGTCTCCTTTTTTAAAATGATATGAGCATTTCGAGACCTTTTGAAGGACCACACAACAACTTACTATATATAATTAGACTTTATTTTGTTGGCAATAAATAAATGGAAAATCATTATCTATTCATTTAAGAATATACCATCAACTTGATTTCCAAACTACCAGCTTCTTTTCGATTTGATCTTTGAACTACAAAAATATACTAAATAGTTCATAAATTATTATTGATCCATAGAATTAGTCCCTCAAACCTCTTAAAAAGAATAGTGAACATTGGCTTAGGGGCTATTTTGATGGAATAATAATAGTTTAGAGACTGTTTAGTATATTTTTATACTTTAATGACCAAATTGAAAATTGTAAAAAAAATGGAAAATGGAAAGAGAAAACAAAAATTAAGGACCAATTTCATGATAACATAACACCACCTTTAATTTGGTCTTAGCTTTAATTTTGTCTTAGTGTTGCTATCCTTTGAAAGAATATTTTTTCATTTCCCAAGTTTATACATGTGTGATTTGTCTATGTAACTACAAAAACTCATCCTCAACGACATTAACTTCGTTTGAGATATTGTCATAATCTAAATAGACTTTTTTTCCTACCTTCTAAAATCATGGTGAGATCTATATCATGATTAAAATTGAGATTTGAGTTTTAATAAGAGCATTGCTATTTTATCTAGAGAGATTATATCAAGAATTGATCACAAAGAGATTTCAATTAGTTAAATTTTTTATTGGCCGGAAATCAAGGAGTTAATGGGGTATAATTAAGGAAATGTTTAACAAATATATCATCGTGCAATCTTTAGGAAACTTTGTTTCGCTACATCAATCAATTCCCTTTTAATAAATCACAGGATCAAAGGAAGTTTCACAGGATTGGTTTTTTTTTTTTTGTCTCAATCATTCGGAAAATTAGGAGTGTAAGTGGTTCGGACAAAACCAACGAAACTGAAAGTCTAAACCAAACCAAACCGAAAAAATATCCGACCTTGTTTGGTTCGGTTTGAAACCGATCCGAACCAATCGAAACCGATCAAGGTTGGTTTGGTTCATGGTTTTTCATTTCGAGATCCGTAAAACCGATGAACCAATCCGATGATAACCACATCCCTTATTTTACTAATATTATCCTACCTCACAAATTTATGGTTAGCCCCAAAATTAAACATAAAATATTTTTTAATTCATTCATTTTCTCTCATCTTCATCTCATCTCATCAGTCAGACTATTTCATTTCCACTAAAAAAGAAACCCTAGCTGTCGACCACACCAAACCCATTGTTCATCGCCACCGGTCACCGCTGAGATCGTTCATCTCTTGGTTAGGTTTATCACGTTTATGCCATTGATTTATACTCGTTATATTTCATTGTTTTTCATGTTCATTTTCTATGCCATTAATTTATACAATTTACGTTATATGTCATTGTTTAGTGAAGATTAGAAAAAGCCATTCAAAAAAGAAAGTATTTGCGATTTGCGTAAAATTTTGATCGCATGTGATGTCAAATTGAAATAAAATTATAAAATATATATACTAGTCAAATAAAATGGCCTATAAAGGGTGTTTTCTTTGACTTTCAAAAATTTTCTGGAAACTATAATTTGAGAGTGTTTTCTGGAAACTAGTCAAATAAAATGGTCTAGTCAAAGAAACTATAAATGGTGTTTTCTGGAAAATAAAATTTTTACGAGGGTACAAATCAAACCAAAAATTTTATAAAGGTGAAAACCAAAAATGACATATATTACAGGGGTGAAAAACACTATTAACTCAAAAATATATTGTAGTTGTCTTCTTCAATCTTCTTCCTCTCCATGTTATATTGTGCAAATATCTCTAACAGAAAACTCAAACTAAAAAATTGCAATCCAATGACTTCACCTAGTACACACCCAGTCTTTTTCTAATTACGTGAATGTTTATGTGGGGTTAAAACTTAAAACCTCTAGTTGACGAAAATTAGAGGAACCCAGATCAAGCAAAACAAATTCGTCAAAAACACGGGACAAACGGCAGAAGATCCACACATCAAAGAACCTACACGTGGCACTATAGCAATGATTGGTAATGAGGGTGTGGAATCAATTGGATAGAATTGAGTTTTTTTCTCCCTCTTGAGCCTTTGGCTTTCTAGATCTATCTTTTATTTTCCCTTTGTACTTCATACCTTCAATTGGTCTTATGTACCATTTCCATTGCTGCTATACTATTGAGTGAATGAAATTTTAGTGCAATTACTACTTCTTCATATCAGTTCTTGTGTTTAGTATTTTATATCATTACAGCTTCTGCATTTTCAATTCCAGTGTTCACGTTTCTAGGTTTTCAGAAAGAGTGTTTATAATTTGTGTTTAAGGATTAAAGGGTAATTATAAAAGGGAAAATGAAAAGCTAAAATAATAATGTAAATTTTGTGTTTTTTTTTTAACAGAACTGAAGGGTGACGGAAGAGTATAGTTGAAACTGTTTAAAAAGATAAAGGACGAAAATGAGAAAAAAAAAATATAAAGGATCAATTCGTTACCTAAAATTAAGTCAAAGAAACTGTTTGTGTAATTTTGCCTTTGGTTTATTATTCTCACTTTGATTTATTAATCTAGGCAACAAGTTAGGATCCTTAATATATTCAACAATGTTCCCTTGATTTGTTATTATGTTCAACGGTTATTTCTAATTAGAAGTTCACTTCTTAATTTTTGAATTAAGAATTAATTTCTTTTATCATTTATTTTCTATTTCTGTAAAAATACTTAATTTATTTTCTATCACATTCTCATCAATTAAAATCGTAAGTTGATCTATTTCCGATGACATAAATTTATATAAAAAAAAATACATTTTAATATGCTTTTCTTCCATGGAAAACTATCTTGGTATAAGTGGTAGAATCATAGAGCATTTTTCATTAAGTTGTATCCAAGCTTGGCTCAAAATTGTATCATTTTAAGGGTTAAATATGTTTTTGACCTCTATAAATATGTCAACTTTTCATTTTAGTCCCTCTAAAATTTTTCTTCAACTTTTAGTTCCTATAAAATTTTCAATCTTCATTTTTGGTCCATATTTTAAAGTAAACTCATATGTATAATTCATATATTTTAATAAAATTTTCCAGAAAAATTCAAAATATTATAATTTAGAATTTAGAATCTTCACTCTCAAAAAATTTTAGAATTTTTTAACAAAACATGAATTTAATATGAATTTTTATATTTTTTACGGTTAAAAATTCATATTTAATTTGTGTTTTGTTAAAAAAATCTAATTTTTTTTAGAATATTTTACACATTTCATCACAATTTCATTAAAAAATTAAATTAAAAACAGGGACAAAAAGTAGTGATAGAAAATTTTATAAGGACTAAAAATTGAAGGAAAATTTTAGAGGAACTAAAACGAAAAGTTGACATATCTATAGGGACCAAAAACATATTTAATCTTTAAATTAATAAGCTCGAACTTATTGGATAGTAATATATTGACAAAGAAATAGCTGATTGGGTGTGTAAAAATTAAAAGGTTCATTTAAATGATAGTATACTATATATACTTGATTTATTTCTATTTTACTTTCCTATTTCAATATTTTATTTACGAATGAATCATCTTATTCTCATTTTGTTTCATGTTTCTAAAATTGTATATATAAATATATATTTTGGCCATGGTAAAATTAATTTTACTTTGGCTACTTTCATTCAAGAAGAATATATCATTATTCTTCACCACACAAAGTCTAGTTGGAAGTTTAACGACCTCGTTAACAATTGGAATGACGTTAACTCACAAAGTTTCATAAAATTTGGTGGTTTACTTGTGTTGTATAATTTTTATGTTACGAGGATTTTCACCAATTCACTTGTGAAGCCATAGGTTCTTGGAAGGATGAATATGAGAAATATGTACAAAATGGAATAGAATTGTAGAATATTCATACTCTCAAGGAGAAAGTTAGAAACCATTTTGGTGATTTATTCTCTAAAAACTTAAAGGTCAACTACAATTAACTCACTGTGTTTATCTAGCAATTACCCAATTTTGTCCACAAGCAGCCATACACTGACAAAAATATCCGTGCAGCATTTGAATTCCATAAGATTCCAAGACAATGAAAATGTTATATATAAATGCGTGCCATTCTGATTAATTTTTCAAAACAAACCAAGTAGCTATAGGACATTAACTTCCTTTGTTCCCGTGTGTTCATTCCAAACAACGAAAGGCTAGATTAGATTAAAAAACGGTTATAATAGGAGGTAAATTGTAGGGTACATAGCAAACGTCCAAAGCACAGCCTTATGGAGTTATTGGTGCATGGTAGATTCCAACCCGTTCACTTCACTGTGTTGGAGTCTATTAAAAGGACGAAATTAGACCATGCATATATGTTATCACACATCAACCACCCCATCAAAATTATCATTCACCTTTAACCTGCCTACTCGAAAATTTGTAGTGTGTTATAGACTTGCATTTAGAGTTGAGTTTTACTTTTTTAAAGACCGATATGACACGTTATAGTCTACTTTAAGACTAATCTTATTAACATATTTGAAGAAGTAAAATGACATATGTTTAAGTAGACTAGCTAATTAGCAGTAACAAAAAAAAAAACTAGCTAATGAGCTAATAGACAAATGAACATTAAACTATATTTTGATATTTAACGCGACATTAATTTTAGAAAATTCAACTATATATAATATCATATTTCAATTTGTATTTATCATAATACAATTAAATATGCAAAATGAAATAAAATAATATAGACTTAAAAGATTAAATATAATTTTAGTCCTTGCAATTATATATATTTTTTAGTTCCAGTTCCAGTAAAAAAATAGATTCAATCAATGCAAATTTTAATATTGTCGCTGATATTATTCTCTAACGTCATATGTGACCCAATTGAATCATGTCACATAGCCTAATTATAATATCCGTAATTTAAAAAAGAAAAGTAAGTCATCCTCTCTCTTCCTCTCATAAACCCTCAATCCAAACACATACTAAAGTTACAAAGGCTAAACTTTTTATTTTTGGTACAACAAAGGCTAAACTTTTACACATTATCTTTTTTATTTTGCTACAACTTTTACACATTATCTAACACATAGTTTTACAAACATCATTTGATTTTCAATAAAAAGTACAATGCCAAACTACCAAAGATTTAAAATGAAGAGAATACTATTAATATGTTTGATTTAGTCAATATCAATAATAAACAATTCTTTGTGCTGATAAAAATAATTTAAATTGAGGGGGTGATGCCCCAGTCCAAACTACTGAGAAAACATTTAGGTTCAAAGAGCATTACTACAAATGTGTTTATATTTACCTCCTCTAAAATCAATATCGAAGATAGTAAATAACTTTAAAGTGAGTGTCTTCAACATCCATATTTTTTGGATTTGAATCATCTGAATTGTGAAAAAAATAAAACTTAGAGAGAATTATTTGATCACACCAATGCATTTTTTTTTGGGTACAAACATCAATGCATTTTAATAGTGAAATTATCCACATAACTCTCACAATTGAGAGGATCCAAATTCATATTTTTTGTTCAATCTATGAACAACTTTAACTAATCTTATTATATTTAATGCTGTTAATATAATACTCTTCATTGATTTAAAATTTTATTCTCTGATACATTTTAGAAATAAATATTTTTTGTCAAGTAATTTAGTACTACATATTATTTTGACAAATGAGATCAATGATCATTATATTTTACAACCATACCATATGTCACCGAGAGATTTTGAACTTTATTCTTTGTGTATACTAAAGTCAAACTTTTATTACTATTAATTAATCTAACATCTCATAGACAATTAAGTACATTTAATAAGTCATTTTTTTTCAGAAGAGAACTAAGTAATATTCAGCAATACATTTAATACATTTGAAGTATATAAAATAACAGAAGAATTCTACAAATACAAAGAGATAACATATCTTAAGCTTAGGTGATGTTTGATTAATTGAAAAAAATGAGACGAAACTTACTATAGAATATAGATATATATACCGTTTCATTGGCCGTGTGAAGATGGAATTGAAGAAAGTGCATGGTTAGCTAGCAAGGTGCTACTTGAGTTGGTGTGATGTTGTTGTTACAACAGTGGATGGTTTGGTACGAAGAAGAAAGATAGAAGTTAGATCGTCGGGTACTTGAAAGAATTTTCTTTCTTGAGATTGAGTAGATGTTCTTCTAGTTGTTACTGCTAGGCGTTGACGTTTCTTTGGAGGTGGTGGACAAACCAAGTCAAAGGAGTTCTTTGATGGTGATGTGGGTGGTGTGTGGTAACAATAATGCTCATCCTTTCTTCTCTCTAGATCTGATGATACTTCTTTTTCCAAGGTAGTAAATATTCTAGCTTGAGGAATGCTTTGTTTGATTGGTTTAATAGACAGAAATTCTTCCAACATTTCCAGACCCATGTTGCCTGCAAGTTGCTGCTAATTTTGTGTATGGGAATATTTTCCCGCAAGGTACTGTATAAGAAGGCTGCTGAGAGAGATATTAATTAATTTGAGAGGGTAGGGTAGTGATGAATGATGATGGGAGGTGGGTGCTGAAAGAGAGATAGATAAGAAAGCCAATCAAGGTGGGGTACGGGTGGTGGGAATCATTAATACCAACACCAATTAGAATAAGTCTATTATTAATACCAGAGAAAAAGAATCCAAACATTTTTTTTATAAAAAATCCAAACATAAAAATAGTATATTGTTTAATCCAACTGTTTTGTATGAAAAAATTCGGTTGGAAGTGAAGAACTTATCTGTCCGTCTCATTAGTTTTTAGACGAGATTAGTTATTGTTAAATGACGATGAAAACTTCATACATATAACATGATACCTCAAAACAAAAAGACTATGAGTAACCTATAAGATCTAACTTGATTAATAAATACGATATTGTTAGGTTGAATATTTGAAACGGTATATGAAACCATGACTTCATAATTGTGTTTTGTGACTTTTATTGGTGTTTTTACGACTTCGTCTAAAAAAAAAAACTATAAGCAAAAGAAAGAGTTAAAATTTTATTAAATTATTTTTATTAATTATTGATGTGTTTCACACTATCATAATTATGCAAAGTGGATTAATATTATATTGTACATGTCTTGTGAGTAATGGGCAAAATATTAATTAGATAATGATATATAATTAAGAAAAATAATCATATTAAAAAGTAAAAATGACATTCATTTGATTTTTTTTTAAGTGAAACTCATTGTAAAACAGTTAGAATTTTTTTTTATTAATTAAAGTGATATTAATGATAATTTTATAATCATCCTCCAAGCGATTCAAACTCAACATCTTGAATCTTCAAAGTTAAGCTCTTTCTATTGAATTAACACTTCAAATGTAATAAATAAAAGACTTAAATATGTCGTTCGTCCCTGTAAATATAAGTCATTTGAATTTTCGCCCCTGAAGTTACTAATTCTTCCAATCTGCCATTGCAAAATTTAATCATTTGACTTTTGGTCCTAATTAGTTTTTTTTGCTGAGGTGGGCTGTCGTTAGCGACGTGGTGCCCATGTAGCAAATGATGATTGGGTGAGGTGGTTGACTTAAATAGGTCTTTCGTCTCTGCAAATATAGGCTATTTGAATTTTCGTCCCTACAAATATAAGTCATTTGAATTTTTGTCCATGAAGTTACTAATAACATGTAATTAGGACCATTTTTCAAATGATTAATATTTGCAATGACAAAATGGAAAGATTAGTAACTTCAGAGACAAAAATTCAAATGACCTATATTTGCAGGAACAAATGACATATTTAAGCCTAAATAAAACACTTAGTTAATATAATATAAATATCAAATTTATTCTCTCAATTAATCATAGAAAAGCATCCAATTTACTATATATTAAAATATCATTCATACAAGCTTATAGTTTCGATTGTGCTTTTGACTGGCCAGATGTCCGTGCTCGAAAAACTTCTACCAAACATATGCCGAAATCAATAAGTTTTGAGGTATAAAATCATTTGATTTATAGAAGTTTCTATGAATGTATAATTCACTCTTTGCTTCGTTACTGATTTGAGAGTCAGATTATTTGTATGTAACTTTCAAATATAAAAAAATTGTAAATGAAATTTATATAACCACTAAAAGAGTCAACCAGCAGAAGGTGTGCTTAGAAAGACAATAAAGATCTATTTAAATTACAGCAGACTAAAAGAAAAGAGAAAAAAAAAACAGAAGAGAAAGAACAATTAAGTTACAGCAGAGACAATTTGTAACAATTGATTAAAATGTGTTTTTAACACCATAAATCATAAATACTATTTAAACAAATAGGCAAGTTCTAAAGAATTTTTTAAAATATAATATTATTAAAATAAAAAATATTAAAAGTTATTTCAAACGCCACAAAAAATATAGTTGATGTTATTTTAGTTTATTCTTAGTTTTCCGAATTATTTTATTTTTTAAAAAATGAATTAAACGGGACCTTAAGAGCATCCACAATGAAGACCCTCAACTTTGAGGTTTTAAATGGGTCCCACCTTGACACATCACTTTTTTTTTATTTTTTAATAATAGTACCTAATAGGTACTCAACTCTTTCAATAGAGATCCTCTAATAAAATGTACAAATGAGTCTCATCAATAACTATTTATCTAAGACACTAATATAGGGGTCCCACCAGAAACTTTAATGACAACTCAAATAATGATTATTTTATTTAAAAGTGGTGTAGGGTCCACTTTAAAATGGGGGTCTTAAGTGAGACCCTAAGTCTTAAGAGACCCCAAATTTTTTTCCCACATTGAGAGTACCTATTGAGTCTTAAATTGTAAAGACCCTATCAATGTGGATAGTCTAAGACCACTCGACCACTAGAAACCTTCAATGCATATCATCTGAATCAATATTACAAAATAACAAGATCAAAAATATTTATTACGCTAATATTTATTTTTTTTGAGAGAATCTTAATCAATACTATTAAACATGTACTATAATATTAACCTGATAAATATTATAAAAAATGAAAAAGAAATAGTACAGAATAAAAGTAAGTATTGAAATTTATACACGGAATTGGATTCAATTTAGTTCGAATTAAAAAATAATTAATGATCCAAAATTCAAGTATTTAAGGATAGATAGTAACATTATCTCTGGAAAAATGTACATTTGAAAGTTTTTTTTTTTTGTTGAAAGGATTGTTAAAAAGGATGTGATTGATACTGGTGAACTACCTGATATAGCAAAAGCAATGGAAAAAGAAGAAGCAAAACATAGGTTAGTGGTGGTGTTGTACGTGTATGAAAGTGAGTGTTAATCTTCTTTGTTTTGTTGTTGCATTTGCACATTAGAATAGCCTTCGTCTGACACAAAGGCTTTACCTCTTTCATTTTACTTATCTTGATTTAAAATCAACTTATTTGTTGCTCATCATTAATCTTCTTCTTTGTTTGTTTTGTTTATGCTCTCACATTAGCTATACATCTATTCTTAAATATACGATATTTATTAAACCACAAAAATAAAAATAAATGATAGTTTTCTTTAGAATAGCTAGAAACATGTGTTTGTATATCTTATATTATAAACAAAATAGTTTGGTAGCAATTTAACTTCATGTGGTTTATATTTAGATATATTTATGGGAAAATGAGTTAATATCTTTACCTAAAAATATCACTAAACCGTAAATTGTTCATGTTATAATAAACAGTCAAGAGTTTGATTTTAACACTTCATCATTTTTGGTTGTAGTTTTACGAAGATTAATCAACTCTAAAACAATGTTAAAAACTTTGTACCTAAAACATGA
Organism: Medicago lupulina; assembly: GCA_958299785.1. Classification (NCBI taxonomy): domain Eukaryota; kingdom Viridiplantae; phylum Streptophyta; class Magnoliopsida; order Fabales; family Fabaceae; genus Medicago; species Medicago lupulina. Next base: position 3,615,401 of record OY283143.1, on the reverse strand, counting down.
AGATAAAAAATAATACTAATGTTATATTTTAATTGTTTACTTTTTCAGTTGAAAAAAGCCAAAATATATGTATTTAGAGAAAATAATTCAAAACACAAGATGTCTCACAAATAGAACAGAAAATTTATAAAATACAACCAAAAACTATTACCAAAATATTAGATAATGACCAACCACAACAAAACCACACCTCAAAACACGAGCACATCCCAACACTCATGCAAAAGACGCATTTTTTATTTATTTAAGAAGCAAAAAAGACACAATTGTGTAGACCACTGATGAATGTTATAAACTTATAATATTCAAAACTTTACACTAACTTTTACCCATGCCCAAAATAAGAACTTGATATTATCAATCACAATCACAATCTTGTTGGCTAAACACCATCTCATTTTTGTATTTCCATATAGACCAAATGCATGCTAGTCATTTTTCTCTTGTCTTTTTGAAGAAAAATGCATGCTAGTCATTTAGAACGTGTACTTTCACGCATCACCCTCCCACTTACACCATAGTTAATATTAGTAATTTAGAAAATTGTGAAACATGATAAAATCACGCTCCACTTAGTAATAAATTAGAAGATCGAGAAACATGATAAAAAAAAATGGCATTTGACAACACACTATGTTTATCATGATAAAACATGATTTTATTTTCTGACAGTCACAATATTCTTAAATGTCATACAAATATGGGATGGAGGAAAGTGTTAATTTAGGTTGGTAAAAATAATCGATATAAGGCCTTGGTACCTTCTTTTTAATTTTTTTTTTCTATAAAATCATAGAAAACCCCAAAACAAAGCACTCTTGTGTTTGAGTCATTTTAAACATCCAAAACCTCCTTCAGAATTCTTTAGTAGTTATCTAGCAGTCTAGCCCCTTACCATATATGATATTGCATGCCCAATGTAAAATGTTACTCCAACATTCCTTTTAGTACGTTGGACACGTTTGTTCCACATATGAATATTTGGACGGTTTAAAGTCCATCTTCTTGCATCACGGATAGGCATCCTATGTGTGAAAGAAATAGTGCTTAGATACTGGTAGGCTGCACATCTTAATCTCATAAATCATTATCATAGACGTGAGCCTCTAAGCAACAATATAATCACACCCAAAAAAAAAAAGGAAAAGGCTAAAAGGCACGACAAAAAAATTCGTCACCATTGCACGAATTAATTTTAAGTTATTGTTTGAGTACTTTTTAATTATGGTTTTACTTCAAATGATCATAGTAGTCTAGAATATGTGTTTTTCTATAAAAAAAACACAAAACACCTTTCTCCTCATCACCGTAGCTTTGTGTGTTGTTGATCTCCATTGATTGCCATATGTTGTAGCAAAGAAGAATGTATATGACAGTTTGTCATCTCTAGACGGTTATATAATAATCAGGTTTATGTTTTATTATAAAATATTGTAAGGTAGTACCCATTAAAAGAGAATACCACCTTTAGTTGAGGGTGTCGTGCAAATTCGTGTTTTAACTTGTCGTACCTTATAGCAACTCTCAAAAAAAAAAATTGAGGAATTTAGAGGTTTTAATGTTTTTTTTTTTGGTGCAATAGGTTTTGATGATTTTAATAATTTAAAATGGGAAGAAGTGTAACCAACAAGGTATCCGATGATTTTTGTCAAATATATGTGTTATCATATGGAAGGTGCTTGCTTCCATTTGTCCGGTGATGTTTGCTTGGTTCTAACTCATGATCACATGCATTTTAAACTCGAAGCTAAACTAATCCAATCGACTAAATAACATTGATTTTGGTGGGTCATGGCCAATTTCTAAGATAATGCTCACATGGTTCAGCCTTGTTTGTCTACTACTTTACTAAATTTATTTTCATATTTCAAAAACAAACAAACAAATGTCAATGAAAACTTTAAAATAAGAGTTCAATTTTAATTCACTTTCAAGGTAAATTTTTACGTACAATGTCAAGAAAGTACATTCAATTATTTATACTGTATGTGTGGTTTTATTTACAATGTCAAGAAAAATTTCATATCCTAATTAATTAACCATCGAAGTCATTTCATATCTACCGTATATTTTTGTTTAAAGTTGCAATTACTGAACTGGGAGGTAGATAAGGAAAAAACATGAGTTGGTAATATCAAACTCTAGTAAGAATATCGCAAACTTAAAGACCCGAACAAGTTAGATACAAGTTCGTTGGCATTAGGTGTGTTGTAACTTTGTAGCATTTACTATATTTCTCACTGTGACAGTATTTTTTTTTCTCAACCATAAAAACCAATATATGGCACAGTTTTATATAGCCTTGATTTGGTTGGTCATGGAAATATGAGGTCAGTTGCAGCTTCTTTAAGATCATCAACAAATATTGCTCTAGCTGTAAATACGTTATAAGAGTTTCTTCATGAGGGGTGCTTCGAGTTTGGATGGATACATACTCTCTTTTTTTGTAAAGATTTTTTTTTCTTGAAATGGCCAAAATGAAAATAAATTAAACAATCAAAATACAAGAAATGTTAGATTCTCGTAAAAAAAAATGTCTCGTTAACAGGGATACTCTTTAAACATTTTAAATTTAGTATTTATTTTTTAATAATTTCAAACTTTTTAATTTTCAATACACTAATTACACAAACTTTAATAAAATTTTACTATTTAAGGTCCTTAATTAGTGCCCTAGAACACTAGTTAACATTTCCAAAAAATAGAAACATTAGGATTGAAAAGTTACAAATTATCAATTACTCCATAAAACCAATTACTACATAAACAATACCAAAACAATGGTGCCTCAAAACCAAGAAAATAAAACTAATAATTAAAATATATATAAAGTTACTCTAAACATTTGAGTGGTTGAGTATTTCACTCTTAAAAATCATAAAAGAAAAAATAATTAGCTTTGCACTTAATTCAAGACAAAACCAGCAATTTTACAATATATAAAGGTAAACTAAAGACAGATGTTACTCTTATAATAACGGTTATATTTGCAAAACATATTTTTTTAGAAGAATGTTAGTTTTCTTTTAAATATTATTTTTTAATTGTTTTTTCTTTCAACTATACATCTAATTATTGTCACATTAATTAATAATAATTTTGATAAAAAATCTTAATAATAATTCCTCTCTCCCTCAATTTTAATTCAAAAAACTTTTTACATCAGTTCCAACTTATCATCAGTTCTCTACTTTGCATTTTTTGAAAGAAAAAAAAAATCCAGTTTAACAATAGGAGCATACAAGCTTAACAACAAAAAAAAAACTTTTCATATACTAAACCAAATTAAGTACAAAATCTTCAATGTAATTTATCAATTGAAAAGAAAAAAACAATTAATAGTAGAAGACAATCTTAACAAGAAAACAAAACCTCTCGATCAAAAACATCTCAAATACTAAACCAAATTAATCTTTCAAGGTAATTGAGATTTATTTTAGGGGTTGAGCTTTCTCAATTTATATTTTTTTTTCATTCGCATGACCATTGATCAAACCGTTAATCAAATGGTTAGGTGATCAAAACATCTACCATTAGTGTTACAATGTCTGTAGATAATTAGTTTGTTGGATGTTATTAGGTTAAAACCAAGCAATTTTGCTCAAGTGAGGTTCCACCAAAGAATGAAGTGCTAAGAAGAACCTGAGTTCGGTTCTTGCATGGAACAATTCTTAGATATATTTTACTTACCTCTTGGCTGATCTCCATATTATCAAGATCCATTTTCATGTAGGGTTAACCCAAAAAACAAAATGTTATCAGGTTAGTGTTTTCTCCTTAATGATAGTGTGAACTCAAGTCTTTTAACTCTTTCAACTATATTAATTTTTAACTCAAATCAGTTAAGTTATTAAACAATTGTTTGTATTATATAAGGGTTTTTTTTCTCAATTGAGTTAGACTAATTTTGAGAATGTAATAAAAAAAATGATTTTGAGAAAAAAATTAAGTAATATAATCATGTGTATATATGGTTAATTTTTTAATTTAAATTCGGTATAATTTGGTAGTATAAGTTAATAAATTTCTTTCTCTAAAAAAAAGTTAAGAAATGTCGAAATTGTTAGGCCGGATGTTGTGACTGGGGTTCGAATCCCGGTACCTCCACTTGTTTGTGAATTTATAATGGTTTTGTCATTTCGTCTATTTAAAAAAAAAAAGTTAAGAAATGTCTTGTCAAAACAAAATGTTAAGAAATGAACAATAAACACCACAAGTTTGCTTCAAATCAAAAAATAAACGTTAAAAGTTTACTTGGTCGATCCAAAGTTTAATCTTATAACAGATCCAAATCATCAAAGTTGTAGGAATATCTTGATGGATTTGCTGAGATGCCAAACACCCTGATTTAGGTAGTTTCAAAACAAACAATAAAATCAAATGTTTCTTCCCAAATTTTTTTTTTTTAAAACTAAAATTAGAGCAGAATATAAAGAGAAAAAGAACAAGTTGAAGTTTGTATGAATATACACATACATTCAGACTAAGTTAAAATTTTGAAAAGTAAGTAAAACTATAAATCAGTAGCAAAAAATGGGGTGCAGAAAATAATACCGACCAACCAAATATGCCCAAACCAACAATGTATGAAAATATTATAAGACAATAAACCCAAACATTTCTTATTTACCGCCTTTCTTTGTAGACAATTGCTCTTTACACTTCATGAAATTCTCTCCCAATCCTCGACATGACCAAAATACATTTAACAACAGTTAACTACCGTTAACTACCGTTCGCTTTTCAACCGAATGCAAAGGAGTGAAGGACAGTTAACTGTCATTGGGGGTATTAGAGGTCACTTTGAGGTGTGGAAGAGCAATTTTGTTGGTGAGAAGAGTAATTTTCTTCTTTGTATGGTTGCTCAATAGACACTTTCACCAGTCCTTTTTAAAGAATAATAATGTCCCTTCAGAATTAAGAATGATATCAATAGTATATAGGGTTAAATATGTTTTTGGTCCTTATAAAATTGCGACCTTCTAAGTTTAGTCCTTACTAAATTTTAATAGCTTTTTTAATCCCTACAAAAAAAAATTACTTATAAATTTAGTCCCTGCTAAAACAAATTTTGTTTAATTATCCCTAAACTCTTAAATTTTTCAACGATTCTTTTTATACAAGTTTAGAAAACTATGAAAGGTTCATTTACTAAAATCTAGAATTTTTTAACATGAAATAAATTAAATATGAATTTTTTAAAACGACAAAAGTTTAAGATATAAGTAACAAAAATATGGACATAGAAATCAAATTTTTGCGATATTTTTTTTCGGAGGGACTTTTAATAACGTTCTTAACACGCTTGTAAAAAAATGTTGAAAAACTTAAGAGTTTAAGCATAAATTAAACAAATTTGTATGGAGTAAGGACTAATATTGAGTGCAGATTTGTTTTGTAGGGATTAAAAACCTATTAAAAATAAGTAAGGACTAAACTTAGAAAGTCGCAATTTTATAGGGACCAAAAACATATTTAACCCTAGTGTGTGTGTGTGTGTGTGTGTGTGTGTGTGTGTGTGTGTATCATTTCGATAAGTTTTCACCTTTGGAGAAACTAGATGTTAGAATGGTGGTAACATCGTATCTGAGTGGTCGCAGTACCATATTGATATTTTGAAAAAGTTAAAAGTTAGAATTGTGATAACACCATATTTGAGTGGTCTAAATACTATAATAGAATGGTCACAAACCTATTAGAGTGGTTTCAGTTTTAAATTCGAGTGGCCTTAATAGTCATATTTGATGGTGTAATTCTCAAATGATTAGCTACAGTATAATACTTAATCGTATAATTATAGTTGAACTTATTTTATTGTGAAGGCGATGTGGTTAATAGTTTGTCTTACTCAATTTTGACAGTACCACAAAACGTCTTAAAAGAAATGACTTGGTCGTAACTCAACCAGTTATAACTTCAATGTATTAAAATTCATTTTCAAAGTAGATTTTGGAAATTCAAAATAAGAATAATTTAAAAATCCAAAAACCGACATGTTTTGTTACCATCTTCAATAGGTTTGAGCTTTGACCATTTTGGAATTCTTGAAAGGCATGGATAACATGCGTTACCATCTTTTTTAAAAGGATCTTATTAACAAGTGTTTTAAGGGTATTGTTTAAGGAAACTATAAATAGAAATATTCTTTTGAAAGTATAAAGCAAACATATGGAAAAAGTAATAATCACACATGTTTCTATACAAAAGTTACTACTATTGATACCTTAAACAATACTCCAAAGACATTTGTTAGCATTTCTCTTTCCAAAAGTACGAGATAATATATCTTTAAAAGTACTATGGTTTCGGACTAGCCATGTTTTTTAGGGTAGCATTTGGGTGACATAGTATTTTGTGACATTGATCAATTACAATGTCACAATCTTTATAGAAGAAGAGAGAAAAAAAGTCACTTATGACATTGTGGTTGGTCAATGTTACCAATGTCACAAATTATATGTCACTCAAATACTATCCTGTTTTTTATGTTATCATAACAACCGTATCAACTTCCTTTTTGTAGGATTTAGAGACAATCTCAACTGTCCAATATCAGAAGTTTATCTTCAATTTTAGACACTCTTAGCCCTAGTATGAACTAAATTAATTGGGTCATTATTTTATATATATATATATATATATATATATATATATATATATATATATATATATATATATATATATATATATATATAGTATTTGAATGTGTGGATGATGGATCCCAATGCACGATTACATCTAGTGCTAGAAAAAAGAGAAAATACTTCTATTTTTGTGATTAATCTTCACTAGTCTTTTCCTGTTTTTGATATTTGGAATAAGTATCGTTTGTTTTGTTTGGAAGGAATATTTACCTTCCAAATAATTTTGAGAGTGTCTTTGAATCTCCTAGGCCTATTCTCTTATTATTCACTCCAATCATGAATTATATATTGACTATTTTGAGTTGAGTATTTATTATCTCTGGAGTAATTTCAGACAAGGGAGCTTGTTTGGTTTAAGTCATATAGAGAATTTTAAATGATTTCACATAGAAAGAAGGAAAAGATGCAGTTTTGATGTTGCTGAATAAAATTTTCATCATTTTTCAAAGACGTGAGTGTGATTATTTTTCGTCATTTTAAAAGGTATATATATAATAACAGAAAAGAGAGTATTTTTCATTTAATCCACTTGCTTAATTTACAATATTAAATTAAATAATATTACACGTATAATTTTATAACATAAATATTTTTCCAAATTGAGTGTTTTTAAATCTAGTAAGGAAAATTTAGTTTATGAAAATTATTACATTAATATCCAAGGAATCAATATATATCAAATTTTGGATTCTTTGAAAATCAAAGGGTTAACACCAAAATACTTGTTAAAATTTTATTTAAGAATTGAGAAAAAAGCAAAAAGGTAACCACTTTAGCTAAGGAATAAATAACCATGTTAGCTAGTCTCCTAGTGAGCTAAATAATATTAGAGTTTGTTGCAAGAAAATAATAACCTAAGACATTTAAAATAGAGTAGAGCCAAATTCAATGATATCTTGATCAACCTTTTTGACCTCGTCCACGGTTGTCTTGTCATATTGAGATCAAATACCCAATTGATAATCAAGATTAGGTCATAGTCATGTGCGCTCTAACGTTTAGAAGGGGTGGTGGTGACGGTTTAGAAAGATTTATACTGTAGATTGTAAAGATAAATTGGAGATGGTATGATGGTACACTTCTAAAATGGTGTTTTGATTTCGTCAAAATTCCTCCTTGAGGATGTCGTTAATAAGCCTACTAGTGCTTATTAGTCATTGCAAGTGGTGGTAATGGTCAGGAGAAATGACTCTGAGATTTTCTAGTGGTGGTAATGGTCATTGCAAGTGGTTGCGCAAATGACTCATAATCGGGATTGATATTTTTGTTTGAGAGAAATCGGGATTGATATTGTTAGCTGGGGACTAAATTCATGTACATCGATCTAAAATGATACTCCCTCCGTAAAAAAAATACAAATGTAAATATAAATACAAATGATATTGTGCACTATTTTTATAGTTTACTTTGACCATATTTTTTAACTAATATATAAATACCAATGTTAACATGTAAAATGTTTTTTGATTTGTCTCGATGAATATTTTTAAAATATAAAAAAATATTATATATAATTAAAGATATTAATGGTCAAAGTTGTATATTGACATATGTATAGTGATTGACTACGACATATATTTTAAATGGAAGAGAATATATATATATATGAGCATATTAGAGCAAGCTAGCATTGAAATCGGTCCAAATTGCTATGGACAAACCCTGATTCAGTGTATTTAGGACAACCCCATACATTGATCCGTATGAGGGAATGACTTTGAAGGGACTCGGTCTATACCATTGAGAAAATGGACCCTAGCCTAGTCCATATATATGTCCCGATGTCACCACACTCTAGAGCATGCTGGCATTGCAAATCTAAGTCGAGCATAATTTGGTGTGAACAAATGAATTCACTAAACCCTGTCCTAACTTTATGAGAGCATTTTACCCTGACCCTTAGATCTATATCGACGAGCCTAACATCAAAAGGAACCATATCCGCCACCTAATACCATGCTACCAACCTTTTTCCAAGCAATACAATCTTGAATACATTGTTTCTATTTTTTATATCTAATAATTGTTTGAATATAATAAACCTAAATTTATTTAGGATTTTTCTATCATGTGTAAATTTACACATGATAAAAAATTTAAAATAATAAATTTATATTGGAATTTATACATTTTGTATTTTATATATAATTTTTAAATAAATAATTGTTGTTTTCAGTAAAAAATTATTAATTTTAGTTAACTAAACATGTACTATGCTAAACAAAGTCATTTATTTATGAAGTATGATTTGGTCCAACATATAGTAATTTTGTATTGACTCGATTTGGTCTTTCAAAAATGGACATTACAATGGCAGATTTGAATCAGCTGGAAGAGGGACCCACTTGGACACCAATCGACATTCTAAGTGGACCAAAACTGAAATGTCCACACTCCTCTATTCTTCTTTTCCAACTTTACCCTCATATTCAAAATTCACCTTTGACTTTGTTTGCATTCGCACTCTTTCTTTTCAACTCGTGGTTATGGAATCTATACTTTTCTTTCAACTTGGATTAGACTAGATCTTCGAATATATACTAAATCAATTAAATTAAAACAACTGGCCCAAAGTCCAACCAATAAATAAATAAATAAATAAAACTTGTATAATTTCATTTCATAATAATTGTTTTGCCGGATTTACACAAAAGTCCTTATCACAACTCGTAGACGACTCATTCATTGCGGTCCACAAAAGTAAAAGTTGACTTTCCTACTCTTCTTCCTTTGGAATCTCCGTTTTTTGTCCGTCACCGTTACGGTTAGAGCATAACTCCGTCATCAAATGCAAACGGCCGTTCTCACTTTGCAGCACAAAAGCTTCCGTAAATTTCCCAATCACCACCGTTGCTCAAAGAGGCTGAGATATGAATCCGGCGCCGGTTACGACGGTTTGTGCGTGACGGTGCTCTCCTTCATAGGTAACAACAAGCATATTAGGATCGTCTTGTGCTCTTTCTACATGCTTCCTCGCCGGACATCCTTTGAAGCTACTGCACTTATAATAACCACTGCAAATTTCATAAATAAACACAGTTAATTTCAATTACAACTGGATCTTAAAGTATAAATCCTAATTAATCAATTAATTTTCATATGGTTGAGTTTGAGGGTGATCGGAATAGAAAATTACCGTGGGTAAGGTGAACCTTTAATAGGTTTTTGACCGTATTTCCTCCACGAAAATTCGTCTGATGGAATATCAGCGACTTTTGAACTTATTGCCGGAACACGAATTGTTCTCTTCACACGAGATTTCCTGATAAAGAAGAAACAAGGAAGATATTTATTAATTTTCTATTTTTGTTTATTTATTAATTTACTTGAGAATTTAGTGTTTGGATTTGGGAATTTACCTTCTCTTAGAGCAATGGCAGTGACCGGAGGATGAGACTTTGCCGGAGATTGTGGCTTCATGACACCTTTTCCGGTGAGATGAAGCAAGAGGAGGTTTACCGGAGGAAATGATTGGGCCAATTTTACCGTCGGAAACGCTTCCATCACCGGTGATGGTGGACATGAAAGACGAAGTAGTTGTAGAGATGCTATATGCTTCCTTTGATTTAGAGTATTGAGAAACAGATAAATCAGTAGATTGATTAGTTTTAGGTTTGAGATTTAGATTTGACTTAGTAACTAATTGGATCGGTTTTGCAAAATCAAGAGTAGTTGACTGTGGTTGAGTCTTGAATTTGTCAGGTTGAACAAGAGATTCAGGTCGAGATTGAGATTGAGATTGAAATTGAGAAGAAGAAGAAGAAGGATTAGAAGGTGCACGACGAAAACGAGCGTGACCGGTACGATTTAACAAGTTAATAACCGTCTTAAATTTAGAAACAGTGAAATCAGTAATTTCAGTACAATCAAGTTTATTAACCAGATCTAGTTGGTTACGTTGATTTGAAGAACAAGAAGATGAAGTTTGAGAAGAAAGCACACGAATTAGATGCTCCATGCTCTTCAATCCAGCAGAAGCAGCTTCTTGAATAGCTCTTTGTTCATCCATCCTCAGCTTTGGAATCACTACCGGATCTACAACCATCTTGTTATAACTAACTTGAAAGAAAAAGAAACTTTGAGAGAAAATGGAAGAAAGTAAGAAGAGAGTTTTTGTGTTGTGTGTTGTGTGTTGTTTAGGTTTGTGTTTGGTTGAAGAAGAGAAAGGGTTGGTTATAAAAGAGTGGAGGATGGGAAAGTCAAACAAGTATCGTCAATCCAAGGGTACATAATGGTTAGACTTTTTCATATTTTATTATTTCAATGCAATTTGAAATAATTAATAATAATGGCTGAATTACAACGCGACAAAAACTATGTTTACTTTAGTATGAAAGTCCAAAAGAGGAGTTGGTGGTAGGTCCTACCACTCTCTTCTTCCAATACGAAAGTCCAATGAAAGTGGCAAACCAAGAAAACAAATCAAATAGTGTCGATATATAAATAAATAAAATCTTCAACAAAACATGAATATCATCACCTCCCATAAAAATTAAAAATAAATCATCACCGCCTTGCCTAGTCCAAAACTTAGCACCAACTCATATATAGCTTACCTCCACTCAAATCTAAATCTAAATTAATTAAGCATAAAACCTAAATTAGTTCTTGACCCTTTCATTTATAAAATAAAAATAAAAAAATTGATCATTGATATCTTTTTTAAAAATGTTTAGGGTGACTTTGATGACTTTAATTAATAAATAAATAATTAAAATAAATTATTTTGATCGGAGAATAATTCAAATTAAAAGAGAAATAAAGAGAGTATCACCAAAATTCATCAACACTCAAATGAAACCATATCTAAAAAATAAAATAAAATAAAATACACGAATATTGTAATATTTGTTGTCTCTCGGCGCAAGCAATCGAAAAAGTCAACGGAGTTGGACGTATAGTACTAGTTTCCTTAACCGATCAACTACGTTCATTGTTTGTAAATTACTTACTACTAATTGTATTTTAGTATTTTCTAAAGCCTGGTTTTTTACTCTTGTTTGATTGGTTTAGAATCTTGTCCTTTTCAAGCATTCAAGAAATTGCTATACTATATATTAATGATCCAAACAACGCACATGGTTAATTATTAATGTTACATTTTATGATGGGTGTTATTTGTAGTATCCTTGCTTAATTTCGATCTAAAAATGGAAAATCAATGCTAAAATTTGTTGGTTTGTAGCTGACTAGCTGTGCAATAGATCACAATATTAGGATGAGCAAGTCTTGCATAGTCACAAACCCAAATAAAAAATATTTGGGCACATACACACAAATAGAAAAAATTAAAAGAAAAATAATTTAGTCACATCATCTAACACTATTTAATTCTTTTCTCTTTAAATTTTGTGCAACTATGTGAGTGTGCCCAAGTATAATTTATTTGGGGTTGTGACTATATAAGTATTTCTCATATTAGGATATATTTTTCCTGATTTTGGCTTTTCATGTATTGAAATAACAATATAGTTCACATTACTTGTGATTTGTGAAGAGGTTTCTGTGTGTGTATCCAAAAATAAAATAATATAATAAAGAGGTCATTTCTACTTGACTTCTATAAGCTTTGATAATAGCATCGGATAGATACCATACAGTGCATTCCACTAACAAAATAAAATAAAATAAAATTAGAGTGATCTCTCCTCGTAAGTGTCTCCCTACAGCTTTTCCACTTTGTTGTTTTGTTTATAGTTGACCATATGTCTAGGTCATGGCAACGGGTAAAAAGCAAAGTAGCAACTAGTTAGAACTTTACTAATTTTGAATTTTATCATGGATTCTCTTACGATGAAAAAAGTAATATTGTTGCATATAAAGATGAAATAAAGCAATCAAGACTACTCAACTCGATTCCTTTTGTTAGGTCAATGCCTAATTTGGCCAGCTTTTTGATGGAAGTGAATCATTATCATACGGTTACGGTATTGGCCAAAATATACAGATCTGGATCCTTTATACTCTCTCCATTCCATAATAAATGACTTATTTAAAAATTTGAAATTTTAACTTAACATACTTTGACTTTTTTTTCCTACTAATATACAAAGATAAATAATGTCATATAAGATGTCTTTAGATTCGTCTCGATGAGTATTTTTGAAATATCAAATTTTCATAATTTTTTCTAATATATTATTCAAGATATTTAAGCTCAAAATTATGCAATGGTCCGCATAATAAGGTCAACTGTATCAAGTGTTATGGAACGAAGAAAGTATCTAGTTTACCTTAATCTCTTATATTTTTTGTCCAAACCTTATATACATTTCCAATTCAGTCTCTCTATTAATTAAAATGATACATTATAATATATAAAAGTTGAAGTTTGAACTTTAAATACTCTATTTAATCATCATCTGTTAAAAAAAAGTAAACTTTTAATCCATACTAAACTTAACAAAAAAAATTAACATCTTTATAAAAATGGTCATATTAACTTGTGCTCTAAGAACACGTGTTAAAAAATATAAAATGAACAACTTTACATTAGAAAATATGATAATTTAACTTTTAAGAAGTTGACTGCACGACTTTTGATACATTTATTTCTATAATGAGCTCCTTAACATATGTTCTTGAAGACACAAGTTAACATTTGCCTTAGAAAAAACAACACATGTGATAATGCATCTAAATTTACACTTTATAATCTCTCACATATTATAATAGAAGCAATCGAGGATTTAATTCCAAGATATAAATGATATAGTATTTTTATCACTCAATTCAAAAATAATTGGAATGTATAACTTCAAGAGTTTAATCTAATGATTTTTAAGATTTAACCTACGGTGGTAAATTTGCCTCCAAAAGATGATATATTTTCTACATATTCAAAATTAAATGAATAAATCACCATTTTAATTGGCAATGAAAATCACCAAGAGTCACCACTTTTCGAGGCTAGAAATATAGATTGGAATCAAAATTATAACAAAGTGGTACTTGATGGTCAAAAAAATTATATTTTTAAATTGAATGACTATTTTTGCGAGCATTAAATCAAAATAGAGAAGATCAAAAACGTAATTAACCAAAATAATGTTAAATGATATGACATTAGTGATTTATTTCATATACACATGTATACTATTTTTGTGTTACTTATTATACATTCAAAAACTAAAATAACTGTTGACCCAAATTCTTTTAATATTTAAACTTCTTGTAATATTGTTAAGAAGTAAGTCAAAATGACTTATGGTGAGTTTTGTAATGCTATCTTGTCTATACAAAAAGACAAGACAATAATCCTTTGAATACAGTTCATGTATTAAAGGAATGGATGCATAAACAATTGATATGCCATGTTAGAGTTTGAATTCATAATACTCCTCTTCTCAACAGTTTCTGTCCGTGAGTTTCTTTGTTAAGCACATTGGTAAAAACTGGAAAAAGACTACAAACTAGAGCTATAGACATTGGGCTTTTATGGTGGTAAGAAGGTGTGGCCAAACAACATTTAATCAAACAAAACAAGGGGTTCGGTTTGACATTTATGATACTTGGTTTGACATCAAAATCAATATTAATGTGTTCAACGTTTTAGTACAACTAATCAGTTGACTAGTCCATGAATACGTAGAGAGGAAGACAACCTCAGTTTTGTGTTTTCCTCATTTTGTGGTTTTGATAAGGACAATCAACCAACATTTGATGAGGCACATGATCATCCAACGGCTAGAGAGTGGTAGTTGACCTAAGCTAGTACTACATGATTTAAATAAAGGATGTCAAATGACCACGATGCCCAATTTAAACTTAATTTTCAATTCATCTCACGTGTATGAATATTCAACGCCCTAGGCCCCAACAACAACAGGGTCTAGTGCCAATTTATATTTAAGTCAGCAACCACAAAAGCTATCAGAAGTGGAGGTTACAGAAGTGGAGGTTACAGTGCAGCTGTATCATTGAGTTTAAATCGTGTTCATTAAAGTTTTGTTTATACTCTCTCCGTCCCTTAATATAACCCTCCTTTTATTTTTATTTTTGTCCCTAAATATAACTCCTTTTTCAAATTACAACACACATTAATTATTTTTTTCCATAGATACCCTTATTTAATACTACTACTAATTCTAAAAGTACAATAAATTGACTTTTCACTTTATCTCTTTAATGAGGGTAATTTTGTAAAATTGTACTATAAAACAGACACATTAACTACACCAACAACATTTCTTAAGAAATGTAAAAAAAGCAATAGGTGGTTATATTAAGGGACGGAGGGAGTAAAAAATAACGGATAATTGATAAATTAATTTATGGTGAATAAGTTTATAACAAATGACTTAAGAATATAAGTTCGTGACTAAATGATTGTTATCAAATCAGTGGCGGAGCAGAAATTTTATAGAGTCTGAGCAAAAAAAATATCGTAAAATATTACTTCTTTTCTGCGAATAATTTCATATTTCCTGTAAATAATTTCATGTTTCCTGCAGATATATCTTTCCTGCGGATCCTAAAATCCTAGTATTGCTTCACTTGGGAACCTAAATCCATGGCAAAATCTGCAAGAAATGTGTTTCCTGCGAAATTTGTCCAAAAATCCGCAGGTAAATCCGCAGAAAAAACTAAAAATTCTAGTAATGGTTGGGCTTGCTATAAAGAAAGTTGGAGCTGAACTTGGACACTAACCCATACTAGCTGGGGGTGGCTCCGCCCCTGTATCAAATACATTTTTTTTAGTTAAAGAAATTTATCAGTAAAATTATCGTGAAATTACATTAATCTATTGTGATTTCGTGAAAACTACACTATAAATCTTTTGCAAAATTAGATCAAATATAAAGCATGCACTCAACTATTTTCATTCATTTACGTATTGTACTTGACAATATCCTTGTGAAATATGGGACCGGGAATGGTCAAAGAAAGCCACATAATTAAAGGCTAACTCATACTTGATACTTCAGCCAGAACGTGTACAACGTTATTCAAGACTTTTAGCCCCTCGGTCAAGTTTGCATAAAACAACATATGTACAGATGTTAGTACTTCTTAGCAATGAACATTCATTGTCAGTAGCCAACAATTATACGCTTAACAGCTCAAATTTATATTCACATTTTCGTGTTTTTTTATAGAGATAGTAGAATTTAAAAAGTGGGTCGCATGTTTATCTAATTTTTAGGTCAGGGATTAATTAATTCATCTAGTTTGAGTTAATGGTTAAAGAATTGAAGTTTCATATTCAAAGAAAAAGAAAACTAACATAATAATTAACACACTAATATTTACCATTAATAAAATACAAAAAGTCAAGATATATCGAAATCGGATAGTTCAACTGGTTTGAGCTAAAAGTTAATGAATTGATGAAGATTCATGGTTCAAGACTTGATAAAAAGAAAAAAACTAACCTAACAATTAATATACTAGTATTATCATTAAAAAAAGAAAAATGTCAATGCATGTTTCAGATCTCAACAAAAGTTTTGGAACATTAGTATAAATTTTCATTTGAAATCAAATTACATTATACCGTACTTCTGAGGAGAAGGGGGTTAATCTTTTTGAATGGGAAGGGGGTTAATCTTCATTAGCTTGCTTTCATTTTGCACTTGCGCAGATTAAAGTATATGGAAGCTTAAAATTAAGAAACTTTAGCATGAATCTTTATAGAAAGAAAAAAAAAAAACATGAATCAGTTATCAAGTTATTGAAAACTTCACAATCTCCGTTCAAATTTATCTTTTGATCAAGTTTTTGAGATGTAAAAGTACTTATTAAATTATGGTAATTGTGGAAACTGAGTATTATATTATAGATTATGAATAATGTATAACCACTAACGTCTTTATTTATGTTATTCTAACCTATTAGGTTTGATTAATGATATAATAAGTCGAATGTAAATGACTACTACTAATAATTTTGATGCTATTTTTTTAGAGAAATGACATTTTCCTAATAATAAATATTACTACTACTAATAGTAAAATTACATTATTTACAACACCCCCACCAATTGATAAATGAGTGTCTATCATTCCTAACTTGAAACAATCCTTTCAAGGCTATCGTTGTTTAACCCTTTAGTTAAAATGTATGCAAGGTTGCCTTAGAGTGCGAATTTGATGGCTTGTCTAACTTTTATTTGATGAAGTGCTTGTCAAGTACAATATGTTTTTCCCTAAAAAAAAAGTACAATATGTTTAGCTTTATCATGCTACACTGAATTATAAATTATACTAATAGGCATTTTTATCATATCACAATAGTTTATTTGATTCATCATTTTTTATTCCAAAGTCTTTTAAGATGCTTTTCAACATAGTACTTCATATATACCTTATGCCATTGTTTTGAACTCTCCTTCAACACTAGATTTGGATACCACACCATATTTTTTACTTTTCCAAGTCATAAGATTATCACACAGAAAAGTGCAATATCATGTAGTTGATCTCCTATCCACAATCCTGCATAGCCAATATCAACATATGCTTCAAGTCCCACATTCTATTATATTCTATTCAAACAAGATCGGGGTCCATTCAAATATTGAACAACTCAGAGTGCAACTTGTAAATAAATCTCCTTTGATTGTCGCATGAATTGACCGACTAAAATTACAACAAAAGCAACATCAAACCTAAAATGTGATAGGTATATAAATTTGTTGACTAACATTTGATACATTCCTTATCAAAGACCATATCTTCTTCTTCATTTCCAAACTTTACATTTGGATCAATTAATATACTTGCAAACTTGTATGTTATCTTGTTAGTCTCTTCAAGAAGATCATAAATGTATCTCTATTGAAATATGAAAACAAACAAATTGATTGATGGAGCGACTCAACTAGGTTTTAGAATTATTTTTTTATCAAGGGGAAAACAAAGACAAAAATAAAATAAAAAACTACGTTCTCAAAGACAACCTCCTGATAACATCAGCTGAGACAATCTTAAAAATTGTAAAACCGAAATTGTACTAGTATATTTATTTTCATTGTTACATTCTGTTATAGCCTTGAATTGACCGATGGAAGGCTACGAGAATTTAGTTTGAATCACATTTGTCATCTTTCTATCAAAA
Source organism: Medicago lupulina (assembly GCA_958299785.1). NCBI lineage: Eukaryota > Viridiplantae > Streptophyta > Magnoliopsida > Fabales > Fabaceae > Medicago > Medicago lupulina. The sequence goes on along the minus strand of OY283143.1, from coordinate 3,597,699 downwards.
AAAGGCCAATTTCCACTAATTCACAGCACAATTCCAACTCTAACAAATACACTCCTTCAAGAGAGGAAACAAATCTAAATATAGAAGCAGAAATACATTGTTGTAACAATAATCTGAATTCTAATTGTTACTTATTTCTCACCAAAACAACAAGAAAAAACAAAATGACAGATCATACGAGTTAATTAAACCGTTATTGTTATCATTTTTACAATTTGTGTATTGCTATTAATGTTCCTATGAATTAATAATCTCCACATTACAACAATTACTTGATAATAATAGTTTCTCTTAAAAAATTTCGTTGCAGATCACAAAATACTGCCCAATTTACATGCGCATGAACAACAATCTTAAATAAAAATACACAGACATTTACGAACTCTCATGTAATTTCTGTCCGTGTCTCTAATCTACCTTGACCTATCTATAACCATGATTACCGGCAAGGATATATACAATGTTTTGGCGGCGATTGTGCCACTATATGTCGCTATGATATTAGCATATGGTTCGGTCCGATGGTGGAAAATCTTTACACCGGATCAATGTTGTGGAATAAACCGTTTTGTCTCAGTTTTTGCAGTTCCGTTACTATCGTTCCATTTTATTTCATCCAATGATCCTTATGCTATGAATTACCATTTTTTAGCAGCTGATTCACTTCAAAAAGTAATTATCATTTGTGCTCTTTTTATATGGAACGCATTCTCAAAAAACAAAGATAGTCTTGATTGGACAATTACCCTTTTCTCCATTTCAACTCTTCCTAACACACTTGTCATGGGAATCCCTCTTTTAAAAGCAATGTATGGTGATTTCTCAGGAAATCTCATGGTACAAATTGTTGTTCTGCAAAGTGTTATTTGGTACACACTCATTCTTTTCTTGTTTGAATATAGAGATGCTAAAATTCTTATTTCAGAACAGTTTCCTGAAACTGCAGCTTCTATAACTTCATTCAAAGTTGATTCTGATGTTGTTTCGCTTAGCGGTAGAGAACCACTTCAAACTGATGCAGAGATGGGAGAAGATGGTAAACTTCACGTTGTTGTTAAAAGATCAACTACTAATTCTATTGCATCTGGATCGTTTAACGATTCTCATTTAAATAATATGACACCGCGAGCTTCAAATCTTACCAGTGTTGAGATATATTCGGTTCAAACATCAACAGAACCAACACCAAGAGCTTCTGGTTTTAACCAGACTGATTTTTATGTGTCGCCGAGTCCAAAAAGTCCAAAAAACGGTTACCCAAATAGTGTTCGGAGTAATGGCGATGTTTACTCTGTGCAATCTTTAAAAGGGGCAACACCTCAGTGTTCAATATCAGAAGACGAGAATTTGAAGATGAAGGTGGACTTGGAAGGAGTTGGAGATGTAAACAAAAACAAACAGATGCCACCAGCAAGTGTGATGACAAAACTCATCCTCGTCATGGTTGGGAGAAAACTCATCAGAAATCCTAATACGTACGCAAGTTTTATTGGACTTGTTTGGTCTCTTATATCATTTGGGTAAAAATTCTTCCATCTTTTTTGTCTTTTGGTAAACAATTTCTATATAATATATGATTCACTTGACATGTATAATATTAAAGATTTTTTTTAAACTTCAAATAAATCACTGCAGGTTGCACATTGAAATGCCCTCGATTGTAAACGGTTCCATCTCAATACTATGTAATGGTGGTCTTGGAATGGCCATGTTTAGTCTAGGTTTGTTCATGGCATTACAACCTAAGCTGATTTCATGTGGGAAAAAAATTGCAACATATTCTATGGCTGTAAGGTTCTTGGTTGGTCCAACAGTGATTGCGGCAACCTCGTTAGCAGTTGGTCTCCGTGGAGTTCTCTTACATGTTGCAATTGTTCAGGTCAAAATCAAATACTACAATTAATCAAAATACATAATTCATTAATGACTTTATTCTAATTAGTAGTTTATTAACATAATCATGTTTAATTACTTTTGCAGGCTGCTCTTCCCCAAGCTATCGTTCCCTTTGTGTTTGCCAAAGAATACAATATCCATCCAAATATACTCGGTACTGGGTAAGTCTCATTTTCATTTCCATCTTTGTTAAAAGAAAATGCAAGTGATTATGAAAACTTATTGAAATTCTAAAAGAGAATTTGGTATTTGTGTTGCAGGGTTATATTTGGAATGTTGATTGCATTGCCAATAACAGTGCTCTACTATGTAATTCTTGCATTGATGTAAGATTTCTAGGATGCAAAAGCAATAAAAACAATTATGATGGTGTGGCTTCAAGTCTCACTCAAACGGATGAATGGAAGGAAATGTATTAATTATTATGTGGTCATGTCTATATAATCAAAGTTCCACACAACTATACGCATCTATTTTGTAGATATTACAAGTCAAGCTCATTTATATAGTAATCCCTCTGTTTTAAAATATAAGCAAAAAAACATTTTTTAGGTTCATTCATTTGATGATGTATGTGGTCATGGACCACATACATCATCAAATGAATGAACCTAAAAAATGTTTTTTGCTTATATTTTGAAACCGATGGAGTATTAGTTAAACTCAAGCAAATCCCAAGCTTTCCAAGAAGAGAATTTATTATATCTAAAGCTAGAAATCATAAAGATAGAAGCTAGCTAAGAACCGAGAAAGTTTGACTCTAAATCAATATGCCAATGAGGATTTTGCAGAGGTTTTAACATTTTGATGTATAAAAAGCATAATGATGGGAAATTCAAAGATTAAAATATCTTGCAACATTTTTCAGATTTATGACATTGAATGCTGCGATCAAATTGAATAAATTTGCTTGCTTTACAAGTTTTGTATTTAATATTAATTGTAGTATATAATTTCAATTAATTAACGCCAAGAAATTTCAAAGCAAGCACCTTTGATATTAGCTTCATGGATCTTTTCTTTGTTTTAATCATGATCTCTACAAAACGGAGAATGAAGTAATATGACCATTAACCTGGAGAATGAAACAACTTGATCACTACGAAACAGAGAACAAATTCCTTATATTGAATTTACTAAAACTGTAACAGTACTAACCGATAAATTCAGGAGATGTGTAATTGTTGGCGGATGTTTGCGGCGACGTAGAAAACACATCAGAGGCGAGGGGTGGGGAGGAGAGGGTTTGATGGCGCCTGGAAGGTTACCGGCGATTGGGAGGATGAGAGGCGAGGGAGGAGTTAAATTAGAGATTGGAGCATCATAGACAAAACATTGAAAAAAAATAATAAAAACTGAGATTGGAAGTCACTTTTTTTTTTTGGTATAAACAAAAATGGCATATAAACTCACACACAAACGCAAGTGGAAGTACCAACAATTTTGACATTTTGTCAGTTGAGCTAGTACTTATGGACCACTTTCTTACAACTTATTTGTACGAGTTTATATCATTTTTTGATAAGTTGATTCAAGTGGACTACGTTTTAAAACTTATAACTTATCACGTTTTATCTAAATTTTACCTCTGTAATCTTAATTGAAAAAAATAATATTAATTAAATAAACCATTTTTTTTATTTCATTTCTTATCTATTTATTTTTGGCAAATTTTCGTTTCATATCTATAATCTACTTCAACGTTAATTTTACGCAACAATATAAATTCAATCGGTTAACTTGTCAGCTATTAGCTATAAAATAGCTCATAAGTCATCCATTATAAGCTAACTTAGGGTCTGTTTGGTAAGACCATCAAATGAGCTTATAGCTTATAGCGGATAGCTTATAAGCTCGTTTGACCAAAATAGCTTTGTTTAGTAATGTCTTTTCACCACGAGCTTATAGCTTATTTCACGAGCTTATAAGCTATTTTTCAGACACTATTTCAAGTAGCGTTTAAGCTTATAGCTTACAGCTTATTGTTTTTTATTCCATTTTTACCCTTATTAGTTTAACTAAATTCCATTTTTTACCCTTTAACATTTATTATATTATAAATTAAAATACATATGGTTTCAACTGGCATATATGAATGGTTTTTTTTTTTTTTTAATGAAAATATTTTTTCTTGATAGAAAAGGATATTTATTTTACTGTTATTTTTTTTGAAGGAATTCATTTTACTGTTACTGTTACGTTTATGTTTACACTTTCTTTATTTTTTTTATTTTAATATTTAATGGTACTATATTGTTACGGCATATTTTTTTTTTGTTGGTACACGCTACTTTTTTTCGAAAGAAGGTACAAACTAATGTTACGTTTAAAATATGTAATTTTATTTATTGTTACTATATTTTTTAACACTTCATAAGTAATTTTTCTAGACAAATGAAAATAAATATAAATTAATATTTAGGGATTAGAAAATTAATTTAATAATAAGATTAAATTAATAAATTTAAATTATTAAATTTTAAGTACTTAAACATTAGTTGATATAAACTTTATTATGAATTAAAAATGTCCTTTTATGCCATTTACATTTATCAACTAGTTGAACCACTAATTTTACCAAACACTTCAAGTAGCTTATCAGCTATAAGCCACCAGTCATAAGCTATTAGCTATCAGCTATAAGCTATCTGCTATCAGCTATAAGCTATCAGCTAGCTTATCAGTCATCTGCTATCTTTAGCAAACAGAGCCTTATTAACCATTCACTATTTTTTTACCAATTGGAGTCTTACAAATTTCAAAATCTTTAATCTTGAGTTTTGCTAAGTAGGTTGAAGGATTTTATTTGATCTTTGACTATTTTTGAAGGGCGATAATCCTTACTCTATTCTATAAATGTTTAAAATTTCCCTATTTTCCTAATTTTGATGTTCTAAAGAATCGTCTAGGATACGCATGGTGAAGTATTCACTAGGTTTGTGGGTTTCATTTGAGGTTGTTTATGGAGAGCGGGAACATGTCACTTTATAAATATTTGGGAGGATAATTGTTGCTCTTCAACATGGCTAAAAGGTTTGGTCCCTAAAACCTCATATCGTCGATCTCTCTCATTATGGATGGAAGTGGAACTTCAAATATTCAATTGATCAATGCAACTTTTTCACCGTTTGAATTTTGAAGCCGCTCAGGTTCTCGATTACCGTTTGAACTTTTTAACACAATTGTTCTGAACTGAGTAAATGCTCAAAAGTCCATGTCCAGTACAAATTAATCCAAATCTAGCATTTGATAAATTACTCGCAACCGAGACTCGTTCAAACTGAACAATAACATCCATATTCATGGCTCTTGTGAAACTCGCTCGGCGGTTACGATTCTCTCGAATCCGTAACCGTCGAGTCACACGTGTGCCAACCAACGGCCCATCACCTTCACTCTCTATATAAAGAGGACTCTCAACAATCTTTAAGATTAGAATCTACTTACTCTCTCAACCCTTTTATGACTCAATACTGACTTGAGCGTCAAAGTGTCCACAGGTACACACCCCGCCGTTCCAATTAATCAACAAAGGTATACAACCATCATATTCAAACTGCACTGGTAGTGCATTTCTGATCGGTACGATCAACCATGATTTCGAGCCCTTACCAAAAAAATAAATATATTGAAAGTGTTTATCATACTAAAGGTGCCAAAACATAACACGCCGCTATCAACCCCTAATGAGCCTGAAGGTTCTAACTGGCAAGTTAGGTTCACCAGACCGGGCAGGGCAGGTGAACGACCAAGGAAAGTAGAGGATTCGGATAGGCGAGTCAAGGCGTTTGTGTTAAAACTCTAGCTGTATCAAATAGAGACGGGGAAGGAAAGCTACTCAATCTAATGTTCGGTCAAAGCTTTGGAACCTTAATACTACTCTCGAACATGTTCACTTGAAATCATTGTTAATTGTGAAATACAACATCCCAGCAAAGAACATCATGTGTGGTTTCACTCTCCTTTATGTGTAGGTTTTAAGGGCTACAAGTTTTAAATTCTAATTATTCAAATACAATCTCTGTGGAATCAAATCTAAATTTAGAAATGAAAATCCATTGCAACAATAGTCCGGTGAAGTTTGTTCTAAATTCTTAATATTCCTTGTTTATCACCGAAACAAAAAATTAAATTAACACTTAATAAAATGACAGATCATACTAGTTAATTAATCAGTTATGATGATTCCTCATTCTGCTTATATAAACCGTTATCGTTTTTACAAGATGCGAATTCATCTTTTATTTTTTTATTTTTTTATGGTGAACTGTGTATAACTATTCATCTGTGTATGTCCCTTTTAATTAATCTCCACATTACTACAACATTATTATTTAATAATAGTTTCTCAGAAAGATCTTTGCTGCTACCGCAGATCACTGAATACTGCCCAATTTACATGTGCATGAACGTTTAAAATGGCACCTACTTAGCCTTATAATCAATTATTACTCATACACCTCTAGCATCTCATAGAAAATCCAACCCTCTTCTGTCTACATTTGAACTTCCATTTTTTATTATAAACTTTATAATAAATCTCATTTAATTATAAACATAGGGCTATAAGAGAAGACTTAACAATACAGAATTAAACCTTTCTCAGCCATGTTTCCTTCTTAAATAAATTTATACACAAACTCTCTCTTTTGTCACCCTAGCTATCACAATTTCTTTGGGTGTCTAATCTAATCTACCTTGACCTATCTATAACCATGATTACCGGTAAGGATATCTACGATGTTTTCGCGGCGATTGTGCCATTATATGTTGCTATGATATTAGCATATGGTTCAGTTCGTTGGTGGAAAATCTTCACACCAGATCAATGTTCTGGTATAAACCGTTTTGTAGCGGTTTTCGCAGTTCCATTACTATCTTTCCATTTCATATCTTCCAATGATCCTTATGCTATGAATTACCATTTCTTAGCAGCTGATTCACTTCAAAAAGTAGTTATCCTTGGTGCTCTTTTTATATGGAACACATTCTCAAAAAACCAAGATAGTCTTGATTGGACTATTACACTTTTCTCCCTTTCAACTCTTCCTAACACACTTGTTATGGGAATCCCTCTTTTAAGAGCTATGTATGGTGATTTCTCAGGAAATCTCATGGTACAAATTGTTGTTCTGCAAAGTGTTATTTGGTACACTCTTATGCTGTTTTTGTTTGAATATAGAGCTGCTAAACTTCTTATAACAGAACAGTTTCCTGAAACTGCAGCTTCCATAACATCATTCAAAGTTGATTCTGATGTTGTTTCGCTTAACGGTAGAGAACCGCTTCAAACTGATGCTGAAATAGGTGAAGATGGTAAACTTCATGTTGTGGTTAAAAGATCAACTACTAACTCTATGGTATCTGGTTCATTTAACAAATCTCATTTAAATAATATGACGCCACGAGCTTCAAATCTAACCGGTGTTGAGATATATTCCGTTCAATCATCAAGAGAACCAACACCAAGAGGTTCTAGTTTTAACCAAACTGATTTTTATGCCATGTTTCAAAGTAAAGCGCCGAGTCCAAAACACGGTTACACAAATAGTTTTCAAAGTAATGGTAATGGTGATATTTATTCTATGCAATCTTCCAAAGGGGCTACTCCGAGGACTTCAAATTTTGAAGATGAGACATTGAGGATGCATAAGAAGAGGGGAGGGAGGAGTATGAGTGGTGAGTTGTTCAATAATGGTGGTTCTTACCCTCCTCCAAATCCTATGCTTTCTGGTTCTACAAGTGTTGGCACAAAAAAGAAAGAAAGCATGGGTGGTGGAAGTGGTAATGGACCTAATAACAAGGAGTTACACATGTTTGTTTGGAGTTCAAGTGCTTCACCTGTTTCTGAAGGGAATCTTAGACATGCAGTAAATAGAGCTGCTTCTACTGATTTTGGCACTGTTGATCCTTCCAAATATGTTCCACATGAAAATTCCGTTGCATCAAAAGGTACTAAAAACGAGGTTCTATATAATCTAGCAATAAATATATTTTTTGTCCCTATAAATATATCAGCTTTCATTTTTTAGTTTCTACAAATAAAATTCTTCAAACGCCGGTGCAATCTTGTACATGATCTTTACTAGTTATGTTTTGTTGATTAATTTAAAATGCAGCTGTCACTGAATTGATTGAGAACATGAGTCCCAGAGAAAGGGATGTTGAAATTGAGGAAGCAGTAAAGTCTCCATATATTAGCCAGAAGAAGATGGACTTGGAAGGAGGAGGGGATGTAAGCAAAAACACACAGATGCCACCAGCAAGTGTCATGACAAGACTCATCCTCATCATGGTTTGGAGAAAACTCATCAGAAATCCTAATACTTACTCAAGTCTTATAGGACTTGTTTGGTCTCTTGTATCATTTAGGTATTTCAGTCATACCAATCCCCAAAAAAATCTTCTATCTATTTTGGCCTTTTGTACTGTAAATATTATACCATATACCTTAAAAATCAAACAAATAATGATTTGTGATTAGTTGATTGAGTAAAATTTTTAGCACTAATTTGTTGATTTTATTTTGTTTAATTTAATCCTTAACTGCTAATGATGTGCATGCATGCAGGTTTCACATTGAAATGCCATCTATTGTAAAAGGTTCCATCTCAATACTCTCTGATGCTGGTCTTGGAATGGCCATGTTCAGTCTAGGTACTTGTCAATTCCAATATTATATTCTCCTAAGAAATTTTTGGCTTAATTAATTATATAGCATAATCATTTTTGAATATTTTATTATGAATTTTTATGCAGGTCTGTTCATGGCATTACAGCCTAAGCTGATTGCATGTGGAAAACGAGTTGCAACATTTTCTATGGCTGTAAGGTTCTTGACAGGTCCAGCTGTGATTGCTGCAACCTCAATAGCAATTGGTATCCGTGGAGTTCTCTTACATGTTGCAATTGTTCAGGCATGTGAAATTAAATTCAGTTTATCAATTAATCAAAATGCTTAATAAATGTCCTTATTCTAATTAGTTGTTTATTAACATAATAATGTTTAATTTTAATTTGTAGGCTGCACTTCCCCAAGGTATTGTTCCCTTTGTGTTTGCCAAAGAATACAATCTCCATCCAAATATACTCAGTACTGGGTGAGTCTAATTTTTTTAATTTTATTTTTACATCTTTGTTAAAAGAAATTGCAAGTGATTAAGTATGTGGATTTATTGAAATACTAAAAAAGAATTTGGTATTTGTGCTGCAGGGTTATATTTGGAATGTTGATTGCATTGCCCATAACAATACTCTATTATGTGCTTCTTGGAGTATAGTCTATCTTGGATTCAAATCAATTATGATGTTGTGGCTTCAAGGCTTACTCAAACGGATGAATAGAAGGAAATGTATTAATTAGAAGATGTTGAATTTTATTAGAGGATAGAGAAATTAATGATATACAGTATAGCAGAATGCTAAATATATATTAATTTTGATTCAAATGAAAGTTGGGTTTGATTTGTCCCACATTTCCAGCTGATCAATCTTCATTCCCCTTTATTTGTTAATAATTTGTCAATGGAAAAATCTATTGATTATAGGTAGGAAAGTTAGAGATTGCAGCCTATGAGACTATTGAGAGAGATATCAATTTTTTTGTTAACACTAATATCAATGTAGCAAATAGATTATTTTTTCACTCTTTTAGGCCAATTTAGGCTAATTAAAAACAGTCTTCAAAGTGACTTATACTTTTTAATTACCAAATTGCAACTTAAACAGTATTGTAAATAATAAATAAAAGCTATTTCTATAGCATGGTAATATTGACTAAAAGCATAGTGGATGGATTCTTTGTATTGTTTTTCCACTTTCTTTTTCAAATAAGTTTGGCTACTCTCCAATTGCATGGGATCTTGTAATTCAACAATAATTAAAATAAAAAAAAATACTGAAAATTATTGTCTTTAGCCATGTGATGTGACCACAGTTAATAAACGGCTCTAATTGGAGAAAACTTGTGAATTCATGTTACCTTATTATTATAGGCGTAGGTGTTTGGGATGTTCCAAAACTTGCATTATTTCTTAAAGTTTCAAGGAATTGTTCTGTTCTCAGTCACACAGTTTATGACATATATAATTTAATTGTTACATGCAGCGAATAACAATAAACATATTCTCCATCACGGTATGGTGATTCTCACAATTGACTAATTTCCTTGGTAGCATGTGAGTGTAAACATGGAAAAAGTTAAAATTGGCAACTTATGCTTAGATGCTAGTCATGCTACCATGGGAGAACAATATGTTTTGGATTCGGCTTGTGCATGTGCGGTTACATCTCCATAACTATATTCAATCACACATATCTCGATTGTTTGATAAGATCGGAGAATCCAAATTTTAAGTTTGATTTTTAGATTTAAAGAAAATTAAAATTTGATTTAAAATCTGAACCGTTTAATCTTAATTGAATGATTGAGATAATGTGACCGTACGTAATCAAAAAAAAAACCTAACCCATGTTCATATCTTTTACATGTAGTATGAACCAAGTTTTCTTGTTATTGAAGTTTATGGTACGTACGTGTAAACTGGATTTCAAGGAAGTCACTATTACAGAAACCCATATATCCCACACTTTATTTAACATTGACTGGAAAAGACAGCTAATAAAAGAGCTTAAGTTTGAGCATTACATAATCACATACGCACACTGGTTGACCAAAGAAATTTCTTGGAAATGATACTCATTAAGCCATGTCAACTAAGAAATTGATTAAACCACAAAATCCCTAGTAGATTCTGATGAATTTACAAGATGAATGAATGGAATCGTTTGCAATTGAAAAATGATCCCAGACAAAAATTAATACATTAATCAAACTAATGAGATTAGATCAGAAACATAACATGTGCTTAGGTTCCTTTTAATTTTATCAAGATGATATGAGGATCAACAAGCACCGTATAGGGTTAGTTTAAAAAAGAAGGAAATTTTTATTTACCCATCAACGAAAGATGTATAGAATTATCTATATTGAGTTGTCATCAATCAAAATCATTTATTTATCCGCCGTTTAGACTATATCTATAAAATAAATAATAAAAGATATATAAAATGGTTTTGATTGATATCAACCCAATATGTATAATTTTATCTATTTTTTTTTTATGGGTAATGTATTACCGCAGAGAAAGAATATGTGGGTTCTTTCTACATTAATTAATTCTAAGATTAATTAACATGCATGGATTGGTCTATGATCACGTGGAAGTCTAAAAGAGTGTCTTGTCTGTTTTTTATTAGAAATTAAGAAGCTAAGAGATAGGGATTGGCAGCATTGCACATGAATGTTGTCCCAGTTTCAGACACTTCTTCAATAAATTAAGAGTTTGATAACAGATTATGTAAACACTAAGGTGGACATAATGCATCCACTGACAGCAGGAGCTAGCTAGCTCTGGCATACTTGGGGAACGCATCTCTTGTTTGCCTGTGTGTTTGTGTGTCAATCAATCTTTTTTGTTTTTCTCATAAATTGTGAATCAACTATGGATAAGCAGTGACTAAGAAATTGCCCTTGCCGGGGAGAGATGGTGACATAGTGATTACATTTTTTTTTTCTTCATAAAATTTAAGGTTAACTTTTTTTTTAAAAAAAAAAATTATTAGCCTGAGCTGACGGAGGCTAAGTTATATAAGAAGTGATACATAGATCACCTTAGGTGGCATGTACCACTTGTACACTCACATATAATTGTGACAAGTGTCCACATGGTCTTCACACACACCAAAAAACTCATATTTTGTGTCTCTTACACACTCTCATATGAGGTGGTACAATGTGTGTATGAAAAAAAAGGGTCTCCATGAATTATTATCCAAGTTATATACGTTTTTTACTGGCCTACTTCCGTTCATACACACAAAGATATCTTGATGTCAAAGTAAGAAATGATGTGACATGCATGGTTTAGTGAGGTGTAGAATGAGTGAGTATACATGAGGTGTTTATCCCTATTTATAATAGTCTCAAACTTCTGAGTTGTTCTATGATTAAAGTCTTATATAAAGAGTTCATATCCATTTGCTGATGATGACTACTTATGTGAAGTGTCTTTATTGTGGGCCTAATCTTTAGAATTGTGTTTTTTACCTAAACGTTTTTGCTCATTCTCAAGTGAAAAGACTAAAATGTCCCCGTGTGAGTTAACTCACACTAGTGCAAACCTCAGCATGAGTTAAGTCACGCTAGTCTAAATCTCAGCGTGAGTTAACTCACGCTAGTGTAAAACCCTGTGTAAATCTCTGCGTGAGTTAACATGCATAGGGTATTTTGGTCATTTTCTTTGAGAATGAACAAAACCGTTTAGGTAAAGAACAAAATTCTAATCTTTATATTGTTTTCTCTTAGGTCTAATAATTGAGTCATATATAAAGAGGTACTTTACTAAGTAAAGACTCGACCTATTAAACACCCACATTGAAAGAAGAAAATAAATGGTGGCCAATAGGTATATGTATAGACACTTTATCTCTTCTCTTTGACGAAGGGTTCCACTATTAAAATAAGAATGAAAGTGTATAACTCGTGTGTCCCATCATCTAAAAAGGATTTAATCGAAAAATTATATTTGAAAAGTAATGATGTATAATTATTAGTGGGGTTTATCTAGTAAATACGGGGAGTGTCTCATGAGTTAAGGGCCTGGTGTAGAGAAGGTCAATGAATCATCTTCAATGTCTAATCTCGATCTTCTTTTTTATCTTGATTTTTAAAGCTACCATGAGTTGCTAAACTCGCTTTGTTAGAATTAGGTGTAATCTTTCACAAAATCATGTATCTCTTTTGATTGTGTTGTTGCATATATTCTAATTGTTGAACTGGTGATATATCACTTAAGCTCATATGAATACGATAAATAAAATACTTATCTTTCATAACTTCATATTAAAGCATAGCAATAACTTGTGTTGTTTTAAGTAATTGTATATTTTTTTCTATATTATACATAAGAAAAAGAGTAATGCTATATATCTCGAATAAAAATTCACGAAAAAATCACAGCTACTGTTTTTATCTGTATGCTACTTTCTTTTAAGCAATGCTATATCTCTTGAATAAAACATTCACAAAAAAATCACGACTACTGTTTTTATCTGTATACTACTTTCTTTTCTCATAAGAAATTAAATAAATAAAGTCACCGTCATGTAACTAAACTAAAGACCCCTCTAGAGTTCCGGTCTTTCTGACTAAAAAAAAACTCTTTCAAGAAGAAAAATATTTCTTTTGAACAATGTTATCAGAGATACAATAACATTCAATGCAACATATAGCAAATGCATTCTCGCGAATTCCATCTTTTACCAACACTTCCCATGCATTCCGTCCATGTGCAATTTTTTATCAATTAGTTTTATATTCATGATGCTTTCGGGTTAATTCATTCGATGTATTTAGCAAAGCTCTCTATACGTAATCTTTATTTGTATTTTAATCCCTCTTGCACCTAAATCTTTTGTTTAGCGTTCTTGTTAGATAGTTCTTCTTCATCTCCAATACATGCATAAAACATGGTTGATCATGGGAAAAATAGCTATTATTATGCAAAAGCAATGCCAAACCAATTGAGCACATCATTATCAACAATACAATCAACAAAGAGGCATAAACATAACCAATGTTCAAAACCAATCCCAAGGAGCATGACATTGTACCACAAGTGAAAGAGCATCGGAGAAAATCATGAATTAGAAAAATTTATTGTTGAGGGAAAAGAGAGGAATGAGGAAGAAAGATGGGTTATTAGCAAAGGAAAAATTTGTAGAGAAAGATGAGGAAAAAAATAAATAAAGAGGGTACGAGAACTAAGGTAGAGATTGTTAGTTATAGATTATCAGCGACTATTGATGTCATTCTATATACAAATATTGTGAGCTTCCATGTTAGATTCAATAGGAGATAAGCCAAAGAGATTGATCATAATCTTGCTAAGTTGGCTTTATATTAGTTAGTTTATGTATTTTTATTAATATTACAACATATATCCAATCTATTATACATTAATTTGTTTAATCTTTTTTAATTGGTAAAACGTGTTATTAGTACAAAGTTTTCACTGTTGTTAACAAAGACTAATCTTCGTAGGAGAACTTATGGGACAAATAAGATGGGTTATCCCCTCTAAACCGATTTTTTTTCTTACGCAGTAGTTAGGAATTGAACCACTTATCATTTGCTTAAGTTACCTAAATACATTACCAATTGAATTGATCTATTGTTGATGTTTAATCCTCAAATTTTCTTTTGAACGAGTTCAATCCTCAAAAAAAATAAAAAAATTGTCAAGGTTCAATCCTCAAATTTAAATAGCAGCGACTATGGAAATGAAATGAATTTTATGGCTAAAGATTTATTATCATAAACTAATCTTACCGTCTTAATAATAATATTGCATAAAAGCTTTAACCCAAAAAATAAAAAATTGCATAAAAGCAAAAAGACCGGCTAATCTTCCTAAAAAAATAAAAGACTCCAAGTTTTTCCTATGTCACCATTTGGTGGTGACGGATTTTACGCCACACCCTTCCACAAAACGGCAGGGGCACATAGATATACTATGCCATAATTTTACAAGACAAAGGCATGAAGCTCCTGTCAAAAAAGGCATGAAGCTTATTTACATATTAGAGCCAAAGCATGATAATTATACCAATATCTAATCATAGATTCTATCAATCTTTCCACCCAAGAATATTCTTTCGATCCATGAAGTGAAATGGGCTTCCATAGTTTCAAAAGCCACAACCTTAGTATAAAAAGAAACCCATAACCACATTTTTGTCTTGTTAACAAAATAATTAAAGTTCAGTCCCTTCGAGAACATCCGATAAAATTGGAACGATAAAGAGAAAATAACTAAAGTTCAACCTAGCCAGTCCCAAAAAATGGAAAGAACAAAAAAAAGTGCATGCAACCCAGCTATGTCTCAAAAAATATAAATTTTCTTCAGTTGCTGAAGTAACTACGAGGGGAGAAGAGGCGACGAGGCGAAAACATCCCCATATAACGGGGAGAAGCAAGTCCATCGATTGAACGATTATACTCGGGGAGGATGAAAGCCTCATGTTCTTCACGAGCTCCACTTCTAACATTGAATGTTCCATACTTCACCAACCTTCCAACCCAAGACTTCTTCTTTGTAGGGCTTTGATGACCAGCATTCATCTTGTTGCACAAGTACTCCTTCACTATATGCAATCCCCTCTCTACCACTTCTGGTGGTGGTGAAGTCAGAGGGTTCCCTTCCACACTCAACTTTTGAAGCTTGTTAAGACAACCAATGGAATCAGGCAAGGACTTGATCTTATTGTAGCTAACATCAAGTTCAATGAGGGACAAGAGAAGTCCTACAGAGTATGGAATAGAATCCAAATACTGAAAGTTCTGACTCACGTTTAGGATTTCAAGGTTGATGAGATTCTCAAGGTCCTCTGGGAGAGACCTAAGACAGTTAAGTCTTGCATCTAAAACCTTTAGAGATGTGAGGTAAGATGTGGAGCGTGGAAGGAAGATCAGTTTGTTAGAGTTGACTGATAATTTCTTTAGGTTTATTAGCTCATACCCTATTGTGTCTGGTAGCTGGCTCAACTTGTTGAAATTTAGATTCAAATCTTCTAAGGCTCTGTGGAGTCAAATATCATGGAATACACATGTTAATTAAAATTATAATAAATTTGAAACTTGTAAGAGTGCAATTGACAAATATTATTCAAGAAGTCTAAAAAAGTGCATGCAATTGAAAAAAGTTATTAAGGGAGTCTTAATTATTATTACTTTTGGTAGAAAGGGGAGTCTCAAGTTCTTAAAATATCAATAATTTTGAAGAAAAAAAAAATCAAAATAAAAAAAGTAGAAAAAAGGCACGGATCATAGGTAATTAAGGCTAACTTGATCACTTTCTATTTTTCTTGGCTTAAATAGACTTTTAGTTTTCCTATTATTCTCAATTTTCTAAATCTTCAATGTTGATCTTCTAATTTTTCAAATTAGACAATTTTAGGAGGCCGCTAAATGCAAGCATGGCAAAGACACGTTGGAGTGATATGGCTACAAAGTGTTTGTTTACTTACACGTCATATCTACATGTTCTTGCCATGTTAATACTAAACACCCACCTCATATTTTTTGTTAAATGTTGAATAACAAGATTGATGGAGGATCAAAATTCAAAATTGCATAATTTAAAATTTTAGAGGATCAAAATTACAAATTTAAAAAATGAGACAAAATCTTGAATGAAAAAAATAGTAGAATCAAAAGTGTATTTAAAACATTTTCTAAGGTTTTAATTCTATACGATCAGTTTAATTTGAAGGGTCCCGTAATCAAAGTTATACAAATGTACTCCGTTTGTACGGTAGTATAAGACCAATTTTCATCGAAATTGACACATATGGTTGAAGCAAACAAATTTTTATTTATAGGGGTACCTCTGAAAAAAGTCATTAAAGCATGTTAAAGTTTAAAGAGTGTCTTATGCTAAAAGATCACAAATATAAAAATCTGAGTCTTATAATTAAAGACAAATGTACTTTCTAAAAAACAGCCAATAAGTTTACAAACGGAGTAGAGTACGATTGCTACTCTAAAATTAAAAGAAGAATTATGGAGTTTTCACCGATTTCAAATCATTTTTCTGATTGCAAAGTCAAAGGTTACTAGTATGATCATATGACACAAGACAAAATGGAGCCTTCAAAAATATTATTACTCCTCAACCCCTATCATTCTATTTCATTTCAATATAAATTAATAAAAGTATACATATGGAACACATGTATTGAATGAAATTTAATATATCTGACAATGAATATGTTTCTTATGAGAATATCCATCTTTCTTGTTGGGCCACCATACAATAAGAATTTAATTTATGTACATTTTCTTGACATGATCATTTATTTGACTTTTACAATCGACATGATTAAATTTAAATATTTATAATAGAAATTTGAATTCATACAATGAAAATGTATAACAATTAAATCCTACTAAGATTACTCATATTTCTTAGCACTTCAATAACCAAATATGTTTACAAAGAGACCGGTAAGAATTTTCTTTTTCGCTTTAAAAAACAGACCATTTAATTTTGATCAAGAACTATATCTTTAAAATCTTGTCATCAAAGAGAAAAAAAAAAAAACTTTAAAATCATTCCCCCGTCATACCAAATAAACCTATTTAATATTTTATGACTTGTTAAGCTTTCGAATCTGATCATGATGTGGTTTTTACTGATTTTATAGTCATATCATAGTGTCACCAAAGAAAAAGAAAATATATAAATTAAGAAACACGCAAAAAACAAAAACAAAAGTAGAGCACATTAAAATGGATGTTCACACTGTGTTGTTTACAAACTAAAGTGATGACAGAATCATACCAAAATCAAACATATATACTTCATGTATAAATGGTTTCTTGCTTTTGACCAAAAATAAATAAAATGGCAATGTGATAGGTGCTACAATTGCATTTTTAGGTGAAAAGGCTTCAATTTGGGTGAACATAAAAAGAAGCTTAAATTGCCTAGACACTCATTCAAACACAGTTTATATGAAGAAAAATTAGTGCAAATATAATTATTTAATTTTATCACTAAAAATAAAGAGAAAAGGTGAATGTATAACCTGCAATTCTCAATTGTTTTGGGAAGGTTTTGGATGAGGTTGCCTGAGACATTCAAAAGCTTGAGCCTAGAGAGGCAGCCAATGGAGTTTGGGAGGGACCTAAGCTGGTTTGAGTGCACGTCCAACACCACCATGTTCAGTAGTCTTGCTGTTAACGACTCCGGAATATTCTGTCACAAAATTAAATTAAAGAGACAAAAAATTACTATATGAATGAATATTACTCCAAGATATGTATGCAGACAAATTGTTGGTAGTTTTTGTCAAAACAAAATGGTAAGTAGTTTGGTCAGCATCCATATTTGTTTATTAAATTAACAACAACTTTAAAACTATAGTTACTAAAAAAAAAAAACTACTCGTATAAAACTATAGACAAAGAGTAAATTACATTATACAAAAAAAAAAAAAAAACTAAATTATATAGACATGATATTTAGCTGTTTAGCTGCTGCTTGCTAATAGCTAAGTAAACTAGCTTCTCCCATATACTCATTATAAGAAACATTAACTCATATTTTGCATGTATTTTATTCTGGGAAAAGTAGCTTTAACAGTGAATCAAAACCAAAAATTTGGTACAAACCAAAACAAAAAATTTAGTACAGTTTTTTTATATTGTCAACTAATCATACATTATCTTTTTTTTTTGACAAAACTAATCATACATTATCATTTATTTGACTTTTACAATTGACATGATTAAATTCAAATAAATATAATAATCCAATGAATGTGATTGATTGAATTTATACAACGAAAATGCACAACAATTAAATCCTACTAAGATTACTCATATTTTATTCTAAAATACATGGATGGACTAAAGAAAAGGAAAAAAAGAAGAATATATAAATCACCTGAAGATTGTTGTTGGAGAGATCCAACTTACAAATGGTAGCTAAATTAAGAGAAGGATTAGGAAGAGACTCCAATGACATCCCACTCAAATCAACTATTTCAAGCCTCTCTTCCTCCTCTATAGAATTGGATTTATTATATTTGCTCCTAACCGGTGCCTGCTGTAACCTTTGCTGTTCGTACATCATTTTTCTTTACACTATATATAGCTAGGTAATATAGTATATGATTGCTATCTTTTTTCTCTCTATTTTTCACTCAAATGTGAAGCTTGATTGTTATAAGCATAATTGAAAAAAGAGATTGATGATGAAGAAGATGGGAAATTAGGGGATGAGAGAAAAGAAAGACAGTTTGTTTAGTTATATAGAGACAAAGTGAAAGAAGTGTACGGATGAGAGAAGTGGAAGGGCCACTTGTTGTGTTGTGTGTGATGTGTCATACAAACTAACAACTACAAAGTACAAGAACCGTATACTTTGGGGTTGCGTGGCCATGTTCACCGCTTAATATTTTGATTAAGTCAAACACTCCCTCCTATTCAAACTAACAATAATTTCATTCCAACAAACATATTCATTCATATCAAATGTTTTTCTAAATAATTTAATACACAATGTTATGCTACACACTTTTTTCTTAAGAAATAATTGTTATTTTTGTCGTGGTTTGAAAATAAAAAATAACCGACTTTTTATTTTTTTAAATTATTGTTTTCTAAATTATTGTTTTACTATTCAGTCGGGAAACATAAATATAACACAATTTATACAAAGATATGTTATGTCCAAAGAAAGTTATACAAAGATATAGTTATCCTTGATTAGGTTGACTTTAAAAATCCTTTTGCTATAATCACCATTCCCGGCTACCTGTAAATCACGGGCAGCTTATGCTGCTATAGGGTTAAGATGTTTGGATATATTTTGTGATAATATGAATCAAATCCAACTTGATTTATTCTTTTACTCTCTACGTATATAATAATATCATTTGCTGAGTTATTCAACTGGACAAAAAAAAATACGAATAGCAATTTAAAATTCACTGTTTACACGCAATACACATGTACTTTTGTGATCGTCCAACTCCCAAAAAAAGTTTAACGACACTTCTTGAAATTATACCGTACTCCCTCCGGTCTCATATGTAAGAAAATATTTTTTTTTTAGGTTCATTGAGTAATTAATGTATATAGTCTATATTATAGGTCAGATACATTAACTATTCAATGAACCTAAAAAAAGAATTTTTTCTTACCTATGAGATTGAAGGGAGTATGCTTTTAAGATCATGTGTCAATCTTAAGGGATCATTTTTTTAAGTTACTTTCATAATAAGGATTAATGTCAAGTTGTGTCTTGACAGCGCCTTAATTTGTTTTTGTAGAGGACAATGTCTTAATTTATTTTTTCGAGGGAGACAGCGCCTTAATTTTAAAATGGTTTAATTGCAGTTTTAACCCCTTAACTTTCTTAAAGTTGCGATTTTGGCTCCCTAAGAAAAAAAACTACAAAACCGCCCCCTAAGTTTTGCAACTGTAGCAGTTTTGGCCCCCAAGAAAAAAAAATAAAAAAATTACACGTGGCACCTCTCTTAGGGTGCCACGTCAGCGTAGATTAAGTCAAAATTTGCATTGGGGGCCAAAACTGCCACAAATGCAAAACTTAGGGGGCGGTTTTGTAGTTTTTTTTAGGGAGCTAAAATCGCAACTTTGGAAAAGTTAAGAGGATAAAACAACAATTAAGCCTTTTAAAATCCATTGTTTGTATCCTTAAAAAAAAATCCATTGTCTGTATAAAATTAATTATTTTTTGATGTTTGGTTACTCGTCTAATTGCAATGCTCGTTTGATTCTTATTAAAAGATCGATTTCAGTTAATTGTAGATTTAATCAACGATTTGAACATTAACATTATGGATTCAGAGACACGAGCATAAGAATATTCTAGTCACTTTGTTTAATCATATTCAGGGCCGGCCCTGGCTAAGTGTAACAAGGCCCTTGGCACATGGCCTCAAAATTTGAAAAAAGGATAAAAAGAAAAAAACTTATACCTACGGACAAAATTTGTTACTAAATGTCATTTTTCTGTAGGTAAATGTTTTGAAGATAACAATTTTGCTGTCAATTATGTATTTTTAATAAGTGTCTATTATCTGTAGGTAAAAGTCATGTTTGAACTATTGTTTAAGTGTTGAATTTTTAAAAAAAAAAATAAATGAAAATTGTTAAGTTTATAACCGGGTCTCCGAATTGTTAGGAACGGCCATGATCATATTATTTGTACATTTTATTGTTGTATGATATTAACTTGAATGATGTGAGTTTTTTCGGAGATTTAACTTTTACTTTTTTAAAAATGTTGAATATGTACTCAATAAATTTGTTTTTATAGGAGAGAGAGGATGTAAACCCCCAAAAAAAGGATACGATCACTTTCATAATTTAACAATGTTTTTTTTTGTTACAATTTAACAATGTATTTGATCTTTGAAGTCTTCTAAGAAAATAATGGATATTTGTTATTAATTATTCCCAGCATGAAAAGGACAACCTTAACTAATTAGGAGGGTCTTGTCCTCATTTTTTCTTTTTAGGTAATAGTCTTGTCATGATCAGCTCTGATTCTCAATGTTTCCCAATTTATTGATATTTTTATTGAAATGTTTTGAGTTATTTTCAGATTGTAAAAAAGATTAGAAGGTTATGTAGATGATCTTATTGTTAAAAATGCATTGAGCTCTATTTATATTTTTTAAAAGTTGTAGAATCCAATAAATTTTAATTATGTGATCATTCACACACACTGCTTTCAAGTTTTTCTTTTTTACAATTGAGAAGATCCAATCCAAAAATAACTTAAGGCATCTGAAGAGAAATATGTAGACGCTCTTGCTAATAAATAAGCAAGCATATTGATCTATTGCCTTATAAATTTAACTGAAAAATTGATTTTAAAATTATAATTTTCTACACTCTTAATTTAAGGGTGGGATTCCTTTCAATAATATATATGTTAATTTGATTTTGATGGATGAATATGTTCTAGGGTTAGGTTTATGATAAATGTGA
This sequence comes from Medicago lupulina, assembly GCA_958299785.1. NCBI lineage: Eukaryota > Viridiplantae > Streptophyta > Magnoliopsida > Fabales > Fabaceae > Medicago > Medicago lupulina. The sequence goes on along the minus strand of OY283143.1, from coordinate 3,576,215 downwards.
TGATTTATGTCGGTTCATGCATAATTGTATGTTATTTTGACTCCTTTGCTGCATATATGATCTGTAAACAAGATTTCAAATACATTGGGGTGATTAAGGGATTAAAAATGGGATTTTTGGGTGGAAAATGTCACTTTTCCCGAGAGCTGCACAGTGACAGCATCTCCTGTTTCATGTTCTTGCGCCTTTTTCACATGTTTCTGTTTTGAACTAGGTTTTGGTGTAAACATGAAAATTGTAGATAATTGTGTTAGCTTTTTAATGGCTTTGGTTTGACTTTAAAATCATTCTTAGAACTTAAGTTATGGTCAAAATACTACACGTAGGTCACAGTAGTTTTCACGAGATTTCAGCACAACTTTTCGCTTCCACTTCTGTACCTGAATTTGAAATAAAAACCGGTACTGATAGGTACAGAATTTGTCTTAGGTGTAAACACGAAAGTTTTATATAATTGTGTTAGCTTTTTAATGGCTTTGGTTTGACTTCAAAATCATTCTTAGAACTTAAGTTATGGTCAAAATACTACACATAGGTCACAGTAATTTTCAGTTTTTGTACCTGAATTTGAAATACTGATAGGTACAGAATTTGTCTTAGGTGTAAACACGAAAGTTGTAGATAATTGTGTTAGATTTTTAATGGCTTTGGTTTGACTTAAAAATCATTCTTAGAACTTAAGTTATGGTCAAAATACTACACGTAGGTCGCAGTAATTTTCAGTTTCTGTACCCGAATTTGAAATAAAAACTGGTATTGATCGGCACAGAATTGGCCTTAGTTGTAAACGCGAAAGTTGTAGATAGTTGAATTGTCTTTCCAATGGCGTTGGTTTGACACAAAAATACCTTGCAAATAATTTTATATGAATTTATGAAGTTATGTGACGAATTAAGAATATTGTGGAGAGAAGTCATTGTCAACGTCAAGGTTTGGGAGGGAGTCTTAAAGAGTTTAGGCACAATTATTATTGTTGTTGAAGTCAGTGTTAAGTTGTTTAACTTATTTAAGTTATAAGTGTGAGTCCATTGCATATGCATAAAAGTGGCGATGGAGCTTTTTCTCAAAGTGGCGATGGAGCTTTTGCTCAAAGTGACGGTGAAGCATATTAATGCTTAAAATAATGGTACCACATGCATGATGTCTAAGTGTAGAGTTGCATTGTCGAGTCGTGTCGGTTGTGATGTTGTTTAAGTGATGATGTGAAGATGATTTTGTGATGTTGTTAAAGTGAATAAATGTGATGAATTGTGATGTGTTTATGTTAAATACTATCTATTTACGATGTGATTGAAGTGATGATTTTATGTGGTTTGTCATTAATTATTGAATTATATGATATATATTATTGATTGTGTTTCTCACCCCTTCTGTTGGAATTGCCGCCTTGTGGGCAAGTGCAGGTAATCAAGCTTAGGTGCGTATGTGAGGAATCCGTTGTGTGTGGTGTCTTAGGATGCTCTGATACGTAACGGGATGAGACTTTGTCGTTGTTTCTATTCTTTTACGTATTTTCTTTGAACTATTTATGACTTTAAAATGGTTGTTGAACCTTTTGAGACGTTGATGTGGCCTTGTGCCAAGATTTACTTAAAAGAATATTTTGAGTTTATAATTTCGCTGTTACATTGAATATTTTGATGAAGAATAAAATATTATTCATTGTTGTTTAGTGATTTTTATGAAATGTGACATCCTGATTATGGGTTTAACTCTGATAATATACGGAAATTTTTATGTTGGGATTTCGGGGTGTTACAAATATTGTTTGTTGAAGTGCAAATTAAGTAAAGTGGTTCTTTCAGTTGTTTACTTTCTTGCTTGACAAATCTTATAGGACATAGTATTGTTTCTTGAAATGCAAGACAAGTAGAGTAGTGCCTATATATGAACTCTATTTCTATGCTACAAGATGCACCAATAAACATTTGTATCTGACTTTTTTTTCTTCATTCATCTAATACTTTTGTCTTAGATTGTTGTGAGATGTAGCTAGGTACTTGCATTGGATGACATGGGTGTATTGGGGCCGATGGGAGTTTGAGAGTAGTGAATGTGTTGTAAAAATTTGCAATCATATTATTCTCTGGTAGTTAATAGACAACAATCGTGGTTTTTTTAAATGTTATGTTCTTGCGTTGTGATTTTGTTCTTTTATTTTCTCTATGCCGGTTTTTTCTAACAATTGGTATCGGAGCTTTTGATTTGGTCCAAAGATAGGGGTAGGAATTCTTAATATGGTTCCTCGTTACAGCATTGTCTGATCTTCTATGTCATAAAAGAAATGTGGTATTATAAATGTGTTGCAATCACAAGTTCGGCTGCGAAGTTTAGGCTAGAGAAAATTGATGGAAGCACCAATTTTGGTTTGTGGAATTTTCAAGTCAAGGATATGTTGGTACAAGTAGGATTATTACACGAGGTGTTTATTAGTACATGTACATTGATTAGCACTAATGCGAGGTGTGCAGTGAATTTATGTCACTTGTTAAAGACGGTGGCGGAGCACTGTATGGGCTAGGGTGGGCCACGACCCACTCACCTGAAAACAAAACAAAAAAAAATTATAAGAAAATTACTAAAACGCCCCTTGTTTTTAAATAAAAATACAAAACAGTCCATCCCTCTCCACTACTCAAGCACGACCCTTCCTTCCTCATGCTCTTCTAACGCAGTATTTCACGCAATTTTCAACTTCAACATCCCTCTTCAACTTTTTCAGTGTCGATGTCCGTTGATGTAAACTTTGTGTTTAAACAAATTTTGTGTTTATATATTAAAGTTTATACTTTGTTGTTTATTTTAGCGGCCCATCTGGAAATTTTTTCTGGCTCAGCCACTATTTAAAGAGCTTTCGGCTAACATGGAAGTTGCACCATATGTTTTTAATCTGATTTTTAACATGTGGAAATTCTTTGAGAGGTTTTAGCTTGAGTGAAGTGTACCCATTATGGTGGAGTATGATAGTTCTTTTCAACTATGATTCTCATTGAACAATGTTAAAATTCTTTGAGTGATTTAGTTTCAAGTGATTATATTGTTTATGTTGGAGTATGATAGTTCTTTTGAACTACGGTCGTCTGTGACTACAATGGAAGCGAATGTATCATTTTTAATCAAGGTGAAGATTGTTGGATGAAGATTATGGCTAACAATGAACGGAACCAGCTCGACAATAGTTTGGAATTCGATTCGACAATTAACTCGTTGAATTTGAATTATGAACTAAATGAGTTAACTTGAGATGAAAATTAAGTTTGTTAAATAAATGAGTGAAACTTAAACTGAATATAGTTTGACTCGGTTGGTTCATTGGTTGATATATTGGAATTTGAAAGTGGAAGGTCATCTTGAATGAATGCTAAAACAAAGCTGTGAAATATCAAACTTTTTAACCATAGACATGCACATATTATTTACCATTTATCAAGTCATCTCTATAAATTGTTTTCTTACAAATAGAGTCATATTATTTTCACACTAAAATATCTTGAGTTCTTTAATGAATCAACTTTATAAGTGGTCTATCGTAGATTGATATTTTTAATATTTATATCTAAGATGATGATTAGATTGATTTCACTTAAATACAAGCTACAAATTTAAGTAATTGATATCAAAATTGTGATGCTCATAGTAATTTCTCTTCTCTAAGATAAATACAATGCAAAAGAAAAGTTAAAAATTGGATAACCAAAATTTAAAACCGGAGAGTTCATAGAAAGACACGACCAACAAGAATTCGTGTGCAAAAATGGCGATGAACATGCAAGTGACACCCTTCATCCCAAATCTCCAAAAGAGACAACCTCAAAACCTTAATTTTCCAAACAAACATTCTTCAAAACCCATTTGTTGTTCTCTTAGCAGTTCAGACATGGTTGTATCTCAGAAACTTGCACAACAGTTCAATCCAAATATTCCCATAGAGAAGGCAGTTACACCTCCATCATCATGGTATATTGATCCCTCTTTCTTCAACCTTGAGCTCGATCGTGTCTTCTATAGAGGCTGGCAAGCTGTTGGTCAGTTTTATTCTGCATAAAGTTTCTATTCAATAATTAGTTTCATTGGTTTAGAAGATGAAATTATTCATTTCATTTTATTATGTATGTTTGTTTCTGGTGAGATAACTTTGGTGGAAAGAAAGATGATAGTTGATAATATGAATATGAGGCCCGGATTGGATAAATAGCTTAATTAAGTGTTTATAGCATAAAACCTTATCATAAGCTATATCTATTAAAAAAAGTCAAATTACTTTCATATAAGTTGTTTTCATAAGCTATGATGAAGAACATATGGAAATAAGCTAAAAATAACACATATAGACATGTTATAATCTCTCTCAAACAGTCTCACAAGTGAACCAACAAACTTATGTCCATATGTTTCTTGTCTGTGGAGATACCTATGGAGGAAAGAAAGATGATAGCTGATACTGATAATATGAATATAAGGCCTGGATTGGATAAACTACTTAATCAAGCTCTTATAATGATAATGTGAGTTCTTATCATATAAGTTATGCGTAATCTATTTCTGTAACAAAAGATAAAACAAAGTCAAATTACTTTCATATAAGGTATATGTTGTTTTCATAAGCTATCTTGAAGACCTTATGGAAATAATGCCAAAAACAACTTATGGAAATGTCATAAGCTTTGCCAAACAGTCTCACACGTTGTTATGCAAGTAGGTAAACTGATATAAGCCAATTGAAACAGGCTATGAATGTATATGACTTGGATGCATATGGTAATTCATTACTTAACTGTTGATTAATTACTTAATCTGTATTCAGTGGTTTGTGTCAAGTCCATTGCTAAGTACTATTCTGCTTTTATTCATACTAAATTCTGATGTTATTGCTATGATAGATCTGATTAACTAAACTAAATTCGTCATATGAGAATTTTCTTGACGGTCAAAAGTTCTCAATTTCGTTTATCAGGATCGACGGAGCAGATAAAGAATCCTGGTGAATTTTTCACTGGAAGGTGGATTTTTTGTTTATTTAACATGATATATGATCTACATATTTGTCTTCAATACAAGTACATTGTTGAGATATTAAGTTGTGTATTTACATATGTTCTTGTTGTATTTATATATGTTGTTAACATCGTTGTCTAATTGCAGCTCCATTTGGTTCTTGGAAGGGGAGAAGGATATGTAGGAGTGACATATTAAGTTGTGTACACTATTTACTTTCTTTTCTTCCAAATTTCTAAGAACCACATGGAGGATTAAATACTGCAGACTAGGAGATGTGGAATTTGTGGTATGTCGTGATGACAGTGGGAACGTCCGGGCCTTCTACAATGTTTGTCGGCATCATGCCTCCATTCTTGCTTCTGGAAGTGGACAAAAGTCCTGTTTTGTCTGCCCATACCACGTGAGTTTAATTGCATCATTAAATAAGCATACCGGCATTATTTTGATTCTCTTTGTATATGGTTACTCTCCTTTTCTTTGTTATGATCCTTGTGAGGTTGAAGAGACAATTGTCAAGCTTTCCTTCATGGATAATGGCTGTTACCATGATCTGTTCTTTCATTATTTTTGGTTTCTAGCTATTTTCGCTTGCTTTCTTGTTTTGGAAACTTCAATGCAAAAAAACAATTATTTCTACAGGGTTGGACATATGGATTAAATGGAAATCTTCTTAAGGCAACTAGGATATCAGGAATGCGAGATTTCAACGTAAATGTATGCAGTTCTGTTCTATAGTAAGTTACTTATACAATATACAACCCACATAAGGAAAAAGGTTGGCTGATTTCTCTTACCATGAAGGGTAGGATTTTGGTCTTATACCAATCAAAGTAGCTACCTGGGGGCCTTTTGTCCTTCTCAATTTCGAAAAGGAGAAGGAGGAAGTTGATAATCATAATGTAGCAAAGGAATGGCTTGGTAGCTGTTCAGAAGTACTGAGTACCAACGGAGTTGATTCTTCATTAAGTTACGTATGTAGACGTGAATACACCATTGAATGCAATTGGAAGGTATGACCTCTTAGCGTATCTTAAATTTATTCTTTTTCCTAGAGGTTTTGTTTATTACTTTGCCACTTCGACAAACTTTTGTTTTCTTTATGATTATGTGAATGAAAAATTTACCAAGCTTATGAAACTTTACCCTCCCTTCTGCTGTTGAGCCTGCTTTTTCCCTCATTAGTGTCTTTCTTCTGTAAAAAAATCGAAACATGTTTCAATTATCAACCACATTATTATTTATAAATATTATGATTATTTTTCTTTATATGATTCATGGAGGTGCTTAGGTTTTGGTTCTTGTTTTTGCAGGTATTCTGTGATAACTACTTAGATGGTGGCTATCATGTGCCATATGCACATAAAGACCTGGCATCTGGTCTTAATCTCGATTCCTATTCTACCACAGTATGCTTTTTTACCGCTTCTCTTTTATAAAATCTCCAGTTCACCTTCTATTTTACTGTATAGTGTATATCATGATGATAAACTGAATCATGTAAACCTTTTTTTCAAAAAAAACTTTTGTCATATGTATACTTCCATCATTTCCTGCTCCAATCGGGAGCAAAAAAATCTGTCTCTCTTCCTATTTCATTTTGTTTGCTAAATGATTTGCTACTATAAGTCCAAAATAAAGAAAACTTTTGGAACTGGATTTTGAAATGCCGTTTGATTTGTTACCGGGGAGTGCTTATGTACTAAGGGGATTTTTTTTATGATTGTGACAGTTGTTTGAAAGGGTTAGCATCCAAAGTTGTGAAGGCGGCTCGGAGAAAAGCAAAGAGAATAATGATCGACTTGGAAGAAAAGCCATATATGCTTTCATTTACCCAAACTTCATGATTAATAGGTTCTTTCTTTTTTTTATCTCGAAAATTGGTTGATCATTTTTTTAGTCATGTTCTTACTAAGAATTAAGTCATGCTTTTATAAGTTGGGGTGCTTGCTGGTTTGATAGGTATGGACCTTGGATGGACACCAATCTTGTACTCCCACTAGGACCCAACAAATGTCAAGTAGTTTTTGACTACTATCTTGAACCCTCACTACAGGTAATTTGTAGTTATTTAAGCACATGCGTAATATTTGTACCGATGATTAGAATCTATAAAATTAAAATCTACTAGAAATTTTTTGAGTCATTAACAATAGACAAACTATTACACTGAACCTTATGCTGGTTAAATTTGGAAGAAACTTAGGAACCAAGACAAAATAACCTTTAGAGATAGTGTTGGTTGCCGGGGTATAAATATTTTATAAATCCAAAATTCTGTGATTTTCTTTCATATTTTGAATGACTCCATGAATAGACAAAAAAACACTCATTTTTCTATTTCGATGGAAGGTAGTGAAACCTCAAATTTGCATTAAGTTGAGCAATGCCTTAATTAGTATATTGAATTTTCTGAAATCAAACCAGGATATGCACTCAAATTAGTGACTTGATAGTTCCTCATACGATTAAACCCTTTTTTTTTTGTTAGTTTTATGAGTTCACTTCACAAGTTTTAAAAATAAATACTTATCGGAACAATTAAGTCAATTAAAAAGGCTCAATGCCTGCTGCCTTCTCTTTGACTGAGCAGGGAGACAGCGATTTCATAGAGAAAAGTTTACAAGACAGTGAGAAAGTGCAGGTACAAACATTGGTTTAGCAGACTTGATTAGAAATTTTCCTCAAGCTGCAACATACCTTTTGTAATGCATTTGGTTATTCGTGAGCAGATAGAAGATATTGTGCTGTCTGAAGGTGTCCAAAAGGGTCTCCAATCCCCAGCATATTCTGTGGGAAGATATGCTCCGAAAGTTGAACAGGCCATGCACCATTTTCATTGTCTGCTGTATGAAAACCTGACTACTTAAATCATGTTGCTCATTATGGATGATAAATTGCCGCAGCAACCAATAAAATCTGCAACCCATACCGGCAATGAGCATCTGTCTAAATTTGAAATTGATGCATAGTATATGCTACTACTCTACCAGAGGATTTTATTTCAATCAAACATAATATGTTGATGTACATATATCCGGTAATGTAGGCTTGTCCAACTTGCAATAGTTTGTATAGTAGCTTTAGGTATCTTCTGTTGAACATGACAGTTATTTGGAAATCTGCTCCTGTAAATTTGCTGCTCCAGTTTTGATTCTGGTCATAGGAACTGGGGGTTTGCCACATTCTCAGAAATTTCTCAATCTCCTAAGAATTGCTGGTCTATTTTTGAGTAACCAAAACCAGCTTCTAGGAATTGCTAAATAAACGCACTCAATAATTATCTTGCCATAATATCTGTTCTCTTGAAAGAAATCATTTTATTTTCTTCATTTGTGTTTATGCCGACACGGCACTGACATATGTGGTTACATTCAATCACTTCCATTATTTTAAATTATTACTGCATCTACGTATAGATGACAATATCATGTACGGTGTAAACATAAAAAGGAAAACCCACCAAACCCGCCTAGACATTCTTCTCTGTATGGAAGTCCTTTGTGGGATCAAACTGCAGAATGATCTGGTACTAGTTTGAATACTCTTCTATGAAACACGGTCTGACACAGACACTAGACAAATCCGACTCTCCTACAGTGAGAGATCTCACATTCACGCAATCAGGACCACGATTTTTTAAACGTTAAATTCAGTGGTGTTAATTATGCAATAAGCCAAATCAAGAATAAACTGCTTGTGCGGATAAGCAGCAAAAAAGAAATTGCTACATCTCAAGTATCACCAACGTAGTTCGTACAAAAAACAAAAACATTAATAATTAATGTGCCGCCAGACAGACAACCAAGAACAATATGTATCTTATCATTACTAACAAAACCTCTAAGACCAAGAGGCTAACAGAAATTGTCATCATTTAATCTGCAAAACAACTATATGCAAGATTGTTATCCATTTTATATATACTAGGAAATCTGTAAGAATGCTTGATATGTAAAATCATAACATTATGAGTTGAGTTAACAAACCAAATCACAAGCATTCGCAAAGTTAGTGAAGGATTAGAAATAAGCATCAGCTAAAACATGCAAAACGCTGGCCGAACAGCAAGCTTCCATTATAGAGTAGAGTTAAAACAACATATCTAAGAATGAAGTTTATGCATTATTAGAGATAAGGATCATAAGTATTATTAGAGATTTCTCCTTTCTTTATCCATGAGTGAAGTTAATCTCCAAAGAAAAACAGATTCACACTAAAGCCAAGGTATGAGATTATTTTCAATGACCAAAGTATAAGGCTCTCAACAAGATGATCAGCGGGTGTAATTATTAGCAGTAAAACACTTTAAAACTACAACAGGAAAGTTCAATATGATTGTCCATTCTGAATCGAGCTTTTGCGCATAATTAGTTGCGAAAATAATCAACCTTAACCACCCAAATGCAGACTATGAAATTCAATTACCATCTATTAACAAATATAAATATGATTCCTATGTAGTAGTTATACCAGAACTAAACAAGTTTATAATCAACATTAATGAAAAATCACGGTTATTATAGAGGTTCTATTATTCTAATCTAATTCAGAAACTGATGAACTCCAACTGTTCAAACATATTGGGGAATTAGAGGTAAAATTAGAACCCGAGTTGCACTTGTAACCAACTGTTCTACTCCACCGATTACAATCAAATACCGGCATATCACATAAGTAAAAAAATCAATGAATACCCTATGTCATTTGGAGACGTCGAATAGAATCAATTCCTAATATACATATCAATGATATCATAATCCTCAGAAATAATTTTGTAGGAAAAGATCATGATGTAATGATTAAAAAAAAATCAAATAAGCATATGGTGTGAGAAAAAAGATCCAAATTAAATTACCATTAAACAAAATCTCAACTGCAGTATAAAAGGTGCAGACTAAAAAAACCCTAACAAAAAACGAAAACGAAATTACTGAAAGAAAAGAAAATAAAAGTCTCAACTGCAGTAAAAAAAGTGCAGACTAAAAGAACCCTAACTAAAAAATGAAAACGAAATTACTGAAAAGAAAAAAAAAAAAATTATTCCTCGATAGCTGATCATTCTATTCTAGGGCATGGCATTTTGCTTCATGACAAGTTCATCAGCCCTTTCAACAAGCTTCCTCCTTAACTCATAAATGGATACCATAAATTGTTCAAGTTGATCACTACTCATATCATCAATTGAATCATTCCACCAATCACCACCCTTGTTGAAAATCTTAGCCAAATTTTGAACATCTTCTAGTTTCTTCTTTTCCATCTCCAACATCTTTTGTGCTTCCTCATATTGTCTATTGTAATCTTGGTAGGTCAGAAAGTTTTCTGCTACCTTATCCTCAAACTCATTGGTTCCTTTGATGTAGCTGTTTAGGACAGTGTTTGTGTCGGGTTGACCAAAACAAAATAGTTTGTCACCAGGAGAAAATACAATGATGGCTGCATGAACATCACATAAGACACAAAGTTCGCTTGCTTTTCTGAATAAACCTTGTCTTCTCTTTGAGAAAGTCACTTGTTTCTGTGATTCTTTCTCAACCTTCTTGATCTCAATCTTCTTACGTCCCATGTTCTTCTTTCTTTGGTTATCCATATCCATGGTGAAAAATTAGTATTGCATTATGAAACTTGAAAGAGATTTATTTATAGGGAAAGAACCGTGTGACATAAATTATTTCCAAATCAATAAATTATTAATTCTTACATATTGAGAAATTTTTTATATTCCGTTTTTTTATCGAACTGTTTCAATTGAAGGTAAATAAAAAAAATTACAGGAGGTTTTATTTGGTTAGAAATATTTTAGTTTATCAAAATAATATTTGATTGCTATTTTATCACCTAAGATCGTTTTTGTTTTTACTGGAATCCTGCCATAAAATAAGATCCTAAAATTTCTTCCCATCTAAGATTCTAAATCAATTCAGCATTAACTCTTACATATTGCCTTGTACCAAAAAAAACTCTAACATATTGACAAAAAAATATTATTCCTTTTTTTTTTTTATCAAAGCAATATTTTTAAATCCAACACCTAACAAGGAAATAAGCAGTATTCACCGGAGGAAAAAAAAACACTAGGAAAGCAGCACATTTTTTGTGTACAAAATAATTTCGGAATCAATCTTAATAGGGGATATCTTTTTCTTTTATATACTACTTCCTCCATTCCTTTTTAAGTGTCATTTTAGAATTTTAACACAAAAATAGCAAAGTGTATTTTTGCACACTTTTTCCTATTATACCCTCATTTTAATCCACTAATAATTTCCTATTTTTTTGCACACACTTTATCTTTCCAATAAATTTAATATGTAACAAACACTTGTTAGTTACTACTCTCTTTCTCCAACAAATTCTTATTTTTTTGCGCGCTTTATCTTTCCTTCATAACAAACAATTTTCAATTTTCTAAGTAATGTGCGTATCTCTTGAAATTTTTAACGTACTACTCGTTTTATTTATAGAATTTTAACTCTTCGTAGAACTATTATCATAGGTAACAAAATTTTGTTTAAATTTGAAAATAACAAAAACCAAATTTTGTATTAAAACAATTAAAACAAACTTTGTTTAAAAAAATAAACTTTAATTTTCCAAATATATAGCATTAATTAGTTTTCTTGAAAAATATAAGAATAATTGACAAAGGGTATAATTGACAAATCATACCCTTCAAATACCAAAACGACAGTTAAATAGAAACGAAAAATTCACCCTAAAAAGACACTTAAAAAGAAACGGAGGAAGTATCACATTAATAATTTGATTTACTTATATTTATAACAATACGTAAAGAAAATACAATATTTGGTTAGGTTGAATTTTTCATTATTCCAATTTTTTTGCTTAAACAAATTTTTCTTTAAGATCTAAAACAATATATATAAAGTTATTAAAAAAAACAATATGTATAAAGATAATTCAAGATTTTTTTTAATATATTTTTCAATATTTCAGTTAATTAAAAAGCCTTATATTATTTATATATTGTTGGAACATATGTGATATTGAGAGTTAAAATAATAAATACAAATTTCACATTGGGAAAAATTAGATTAGTGTAGTGCAGTGTGATTTGAAAAATTAGAAGTCACACGTGGATAGATTACACGTATTAATTGTGTTTATATATTGGTGGACGGTGGTGTACCTATAAGGGGTACATAATTATGTGAATGAAATAAGTACTAGCGAAAAATATAGATTGATATATTTTATTATTTGAAAATATTAAATTAAATAATTAATTTAATCATTACTAGAAAATGTTTTCGTAGTCCTCAAATTTTGTTAAAATATTTTGGAACACAATCGAAAATATTTTGGTGCACAATCTAAAATAGTTTGGTATGTACTATTATATTTTTGTACTTGATCTGAAATATATATTTTGGTACTAAATATAAAATATTTCTGTACTTGATATGATATATTTTGATACTCAATTTGATATATTTTTGTACTAGATCTAATATGTGAATTACTCTCAAAGTTTCTCACATATTAGTTGTGAATTTTCTCTATAACAATATAGTTCATTCCACACACTGAAAAATATTCTGAAACTTCGAATCATTTTCTTCTCTAAATCAAGAATGGTCTTAAGCGCATCTTAAAAGCATAGTCGATTCGATATTATGTCCTTTCGAAATTAAGAACTCTTAAGACTATTTTATTTTTTGGTGATGTGGTGGTCTAGGATTGTTCGACAATGCAAGGAAATGAAAATGAGTGCTCAAACTTGTTTTAACCTTGTTTTAGCCGAATCAAATCACCATCTCAACAATGAGAACGAGAAGAACCGTGATCTTATACTTTTGAGAGGCAGTGTCAATCATTAGAGTAAACAATTTTCAAATATTTTTTTCTTGAAAGCCTAGCAGCGAAATCCCCACACACACAGAGTGTTGAGAAGTGGACAATTGTAGGTTCGAATCCATGTCTAAGCATATTGAATGTCCCAAGAGTCTTTTACCATATGAGTTGTACATACAGACAACGACTTTCAGATATTGGTCCACTATCAAGGCCCTTTTTGAATTTGTTTATTTTAGAGCTTATGCAGATAAATATGTCTTTATGTATTATTTATAAGCTTGTTAATGTAGTTTATGAAAAAACAATTTATGAAGGAACAATTTTCGTTAATGAGAACTTATGAATTAAGATAAAAACTTATTTATTTGCGTAAGCACTTTTTCATAAGCTCAATTTATGATTGATATTCAAAAGAGAGTGATTTGTAGTTTGTAGTATTCAAAAATAAAATACCACACTTCTAGCATTGCAAGTGTGTGTGCATATATGAAGAAGAATAACTAAACTAACTTGTAGCACAAATGCTAAGCGTGGGATAGATTGCTAAACCAGTCGTATAATGTGAATCATGGTGTTCAATTGTTGGTGGACCGAAGGAGATTGGACAGAGTAATAAAATTGAACCGGTAAATCACACAAGTAATTGTATTAAGAAATAGAGTTTAATCACACAAGATAGAATTATCAATTCTCCTTAACGGATAACCCGAACTTCATTAAATGTTTCTCCGTCCTGACAAAACTTCATCTGTGTTTTTCCAAGTATAGAAAGGTAATATGATCAGCTGATACAATTTGATTAAGCAATGACAGCAAAGAAAGTAAGCACTAAGAATCCAATCTTTTGGATCGTTGTTTTAGAAGAGATTGATAAGATTTTCAAAATAGTACCAAAGATCACCAAAACTTTGATCATTGGAACTTCTGTTGTTTTCTTAAATTCTCCAATAGTCTAATCTACTCCAGATTTGTTATTTTAAACGTTGAAGACAAAACTAAATCATCTCTCTATCTTTGTTATAAGCTTGATCTATTTTTATCCATCCTTCGTCACCTTCATGCTTTATGTAGTTAGTCCAATTTACATAGCTACCAATCATGCTTTTTGTCAGTTTTAAGCATATGCTTATCAAGGCCATATTATAGTTCCTTATCTAAACGCTTTGCTCCTTGAACAATGGGTCAAAAGTCTAACCCATGTAAAAATAAAATTTTACATGTTGAACTGTAATGTTTTAGAAAAAAATAAATATGGAAAAACAAAACTTAATACATAACTAAGATTAAGTGCACTGAATGTTCTATTAAAGAGGGAACCCCTACTGCCCTCTTGCGCTTCACAACTTGAATTCCTGAGGCGATTGTTGTTTCCATTATCCTGCGGAAATAACCAAGAGTTAATTATCGTCATTAACACACTTTGCTCGAGACACGGATTTTCAGACCCTTAGTAACATATGATACGATTTCTCTTGGCATTCAATCTCAGCAATCAAAATATCAACTCAACTTTGCATACACAAAATAGTCATCATCTAAAACAGAAAAAACAAAGATAAACAACCTAATATTGATGATAAAAATTAGACTAACTATATAAAAAACTTTCAAAGGTAATTGAAATTCCAAAAACATCCTTGACATTAGTTGCTGCAACCTACGATTAATACCAAATTTTCTCATTACATTACAGAAATAGCCAGTCATTACACAAGCTCCTTAGGGCATAGGTGGTAAACAGTCAGGTCACTAAGAAACTAATTATACAATCTCTTGTAAATGTATCAGTGCAGTAAATGCATCTTGATGTTTACAATGCATAGTGATTAAATGATTACATTTTAGCAGTTGTCAATTGATGAATGATAACATTAGCACCATATTGTCGCAAATATGTTCGTTTAGAAATTTAGAAAAACAGAGGTAAATTTAAAACAGGAATTTACTTCAATCATGTACTTATTGTGATTTTACAGAAAATTTTATCAAAAGTGATTAAACTTAGAACAAGCAAAAGCAACATTTTGTAACAATAAGGCGTTATCATTCAACAATTGACAGCTATCAAGATGTAATCAATTAATCATTGTCTTTTCGTAATTTTACAGAAAAATTCAACATCAAAAGCAATGCCATTTCGAACAAGCAAAAGCAATATTATAAACCAAAACCAACAAAGATAAAGTGACTAACCAATCATAACAAAGAGAAAGCTAAAACCCTTGCAATGTAAGCATACATGCAGACTATCTGTTCTATTGTTAATCATAAAAATCTCTCACAAGTAAAACCATTATGCAGGGAAAACCATAAATACAACAAACATACTTCAAAAAACCCTTGATTCATATTAAAACAGCTTGCGAGCTTATCTACTTGCATAAGCACTTGTGGGACTATTAGATAAAACTATATGGAAACAGCTAATGACATGTTCATAAGCTATTTTCAGCTGATTTTCATAAGCTTTACAGGATAGCTTATGAAAACAGCTTATGGCTTATACAAAAACAATTTAACTTTATTTTATCTTTTGTTATAGAAATAGATTTACATAAATGAAAGTTGAGTGTGAGGGAATATAATTTTACCTAACCAGATCCAACGATGATGTTGTTAATTGGAATGAAAATGAGCTTAACGAAAAAGCCAACGAATCCCATCACAACGAAACCGATGGCAGTGCGCACAGCAACCTTGGAGAATTCTGCAATACGAAATGTACAATAAAATTAAAGATCCATAGCACAGAGATTGAAATCAACAAGCACACATAAAACGAAGATCAAAGAGGAATGAAAGGGATTTTGAGTTTTTTACCTTTGCGATCGGGTTTGTGGCATCGCTTGACGAGCCTTACGCTGTCCTTAGCGAATTCTCTGAGTGGATCGAAAACAGAATCAATTGCGTCCATTTTCTTTTCTTTCGATCTGAGAATTGAAACAAATTGGATAATTAAGAATTGTTTTTCACTAAGATGTGATAATTGAGAAGTGAAATCACGTAAGAGATTCGATTAAGAATTTGCATGAGACAAAAAAGTATAGATCGAAATCAAAGGCAACAGAATCAATTTTTCGATTCAAAGTGAAGAAAATAAACCAAATAATCGAAGGCTTAATGGAGAAGAGAAAATACCTTATTCTGTGTGCTAGAGATTCGTTTCTATGCAACAAAACGAAGGCGCTACAGAGCTTTCTGCAACAAAACCAAAGGTTTATTAATGTGAGAAAAAAAATATATACATGCACTTACATAATCAACCAATCAAAATTCATTGTCTTTCCACATCATATTTCTTTTTTATTACAAGGCTAAAAAAGCACAAAAAAAAAAAAAAATTACAATCTACGGAATCAATTTCCTATATAGTTGGTTGTTAGAAGATCTTATAAGTCTCGGAGACGGGAGGTGTAAAGTTTTACTATTTAAGATCTGGTATTTAATAGGTATTTTTATTTTGGAAATTTTTATTGGAGGTCTCTTAAGACCCAGTGTCTAACTTAAGAGCATCTACATTGATACGGTCTTTACCATTTAAGACCCAGTACCTAATAGGTACCTCCAATGTGGGAAAAAAATTGAGGGTCTCTTAAGACGACTCAGGGTCTTACTTAAGACCCCAATCTTAAGTGGACACCACACCATTTTTCAAGAAAATAATCATTATTTGAGTTGTTTTTGTTGTTTTTCATTAATAAATAGTTATTAGTGGAACTCATTCAGACCTTTTGATAGAAGATCTCAATTAGAGTGGTTGAGTATCTATTAAGTACTATTATTAAAAAATACTCCCTCCGTTCCTTTTTAAGTGTCTTTTTAGAGTAGATTTTTCGTTCCTATTTAACTGTCTTTTTGGGATTTTAAGGGTATGATTTGTCAATTATACCCTTTGTCAATTACTCTTATCTTTTATAATAAAATTAATTAATGTCGATTTGGAAAACTAAAGTTTGGTTTTATTTAAACAAAGTTTTTTTTTTTTAAACAAAGTTTGTTTTTTTATCTTCAAATTTAAACGAAATTTTGTTCCAAATAATGGTTCTAAAAAGAGTTAAAATTCTATAAATAAGATGAGTAGCAATTTTTAAAAATTTCAAGTGCAAAGTAAAAAAACAGATTTGAGAGAAGAAAAATAAAAGACTCCATGAATGTTCAAAAAGAAGAAAAGGTGAAAGAAAGTTAATTTTTTCTTAGCTTTTGATTAATGTGAAGTTGGAATAATTTTAATATTGACTTAAAATAATTAAAAAGATGTGCACAATATTTAAAAAAATTGACAATTGTTTGTTAGGAGAGAGCGCGCGCAAAAAAATAGGAATTTGTTGGAGAAAAAGATAATAGCTGACAATTGTTTGCTACGAAAGAAAGATTAAATTTATTGAAAAGATAAATTGTGTGCAAAAATATAGGAATTAATAGGTGAATTAAAATGAGGGTATAATAGAAAGAAAATGTGCAAAAATACACATTGCTATTTTGGTGTTAATCTTCTAAAAAGACATTTAAAAAGGAACGGATGGAGTAATAAAAAAGTAATATGTCCATATGGAACCCGTTTAAGACCTCAAATATAAGGGTCTCCATTGTGGATGCTCTAAGACTCTCATTTTTAAGTGGACCCCACATTATTTTTTAATAAAATAATCATTGTTGAGTTGCTTTTGTTGAAAAGTAAATGATAAAGAATTATTGGTGGACCCATTTAGACATTTTGTTAGAGTGACTCTATTGAAGTGGTTGAGTACCCATCAGGTACTGTTATTAAAAATTTATAAAAAAAATTATGTTTCCATGCGGGGCCCGTTTAAGACCTCAAGATTAAGAGTTTCCATTGTAAATGCTCTAAGGTCCTAGGAGGAAAAGGCTCCAAACTTTACTAAGAAGTCAACATGGTTATTCTAGTACGAGCAATGGATACGGTCCAATTAAGGTTTAGAAGTTCGTTGATATCTTGAATTAAAGTAGCAACATATTTGTGGTATCGAGAAGTTGATAAATTGGCATTTGGGCATTTGAGAAGCAAGTGGGGTTAACCACGACACCCCAACTGCAAAGATGTTGAATTGGGCGAGGTAAGGCCAAGCTTTAGCCAATCATGGGGGTCGTCGTCAAAGAACTCAGCAGATGTGAAACCTAGAGAGAGCCAAAGATTTTATTTTAATAGTTATCCCACTAGAGATAGCCAAAGATTTTTAATTGTTGCACTGTCAAGAAAAAAAAATCTTATTTAATTGTCGTTGTCAAAATTCAATATAACATTAATCTTTGATTCATCAATAATATCATTAGTTATTTATTGGACATATATGAATAAATGAAATATATAAAAAATGATTAAGGTGTATTATAAAAAATAAAAAATAAACATTGGTATAAAAAGTCATTTATTTTAACCAAATGATTGAGTTCGAGTGATTAATGAGCACCCTCTAAGATAAATTGTTCGAGAGAACTCGAGTTTGATTCTTAGTGGAAACACCCAAACAAACACAAACTTGAAGTGACAAGCTAAAAAGACAACAATTAAAAAGAAACCAAGAGAGGACCATTAAATAAATTTAAACCTAGTGCAGCGAGGCAATTGAAATCTATGTAAAAATGGAAGAAGAAAAATCACACCAAAACTATATATGTGTCCTTTTATACATAAGTATAAATATAGACTTCTTTTTTAATGAAATTTTTGTGTTTTATATTGGATAGGTGAATACGTTAGATTACCAAGTTAGATGACTTCATTGTAAATTTCAAAGTATAAAATAATGGAAGATCGAAGTAGTTTTTCAAAACCACGATAATTCACCACATGTTATTATTTATCTAAGTTTATATTATCCATCTAATATTTTTGTGTCATTATTTGTTAAATCATTACTAACAGAATATTAGCATGTTGGATTCTCTCATTACAAAACACAATGACAATATGATTTTGTTTGAAACTTTAAAATGCAGTTTCTGCAAAACCAAGACAATTCACCGCGATTCTACCAAACTCAATGATTCACCATAATTCTACCAAACTCGCCGTGAATCCAATCATGCCCTAACTCAACTGGACAATTCTTCAAAATTAAGTCTTATTAACCGTTAATTGCTGCCCTCAAACAAGTTTGGGGAAATGCTAGATTTACTCGACTACCATAATGTAGCAAATGAACAATATTGTTTCAATAAACCATAATGTAGCAAAATTTTGATAACACCGGCTTTAGCATCTTGTTCAAAAAAAAAAAGAAACACCGGCTTTAGCATGAAATTCGAAAAAAACTGTTAAGATATTGTTGTCCAAATGAACAATATTTGTTTCAATAAACCATAATGTAGCAAAATTGTGATAACACCGGCTTTAGCATGGTGCTCAAGTAGCAACATCAATACAATCTTTCTTGACAAGAAAAAAGTTATGCCTCCAGTCACTCCTCATCTGAATAATTAAACTTGACTGAGTGGGAATGTAAATCAATAAGTCCACCCCTATAGGTCCCACGTTTCTTCTTGGTCTTCTCGTGACGAAAATCCCTGTAAGAGAAATATTTGGTGTCACCAAAAAAGCAAAATAAGATGGTAATAAAATGTATTTGAAGAAATTTACACACATTATAAACAATTATATTGGTTAGGTGAATAAGAAGGGATTAAAAGGGTTTGGAAAAATGAATGAAAGGTTCCGATATATGTGTGAAAAATCTACAAAAAGTCGAACTACCTTCAGCATTGCCCATCAAACAGATTTTCCATTGAAAACTCACTAGACAAATAAAAACTTCATGCAACCAACAGTGTGATCTATATTTATAGCTTGTCTATGAAAACATAAATCTTGCAATGCTAAACACACTAAACAAACAGTGACATTTTTATGCAATTAATACAAGTACAAATATTGGAAATAAAATTGTTTCACTACGGATATGAAATAACAAACCTTCCTCTGACTTGGCCAAGAATTTCTTCTGCTTTTGCACCATAACCACTCTCGGCACCATCCTGCAGAGAGATAGACCCGTACACATTTCTTAGATAATACAACTAGAACAAAAATCACAACACCAAATGCATGGAAAACATATCAATATATCACACCTTTGCCCAATATGAGTTATCCTGAAGCCTCTCATCAACAAATTCTACTTTGTCAACTTGTACACGTTGAAATGCAGCCTTCACTGGTTTTTGCTGCAATATCATTTGTCATACAGACAAAAAATCCCAACATAAATCTTAGTTTCAGTGGTGAAATTGGAGTCCTAAATACATATGACTAAAAATCCAAAACTGTATAAGAAATACAATTATCAAAAGCCAAGAATGAAATAATAAATAAAGTTAAACAGCATAGAAAGCAGCAAGAAGAGCAGACAAACATTTATGGGAGAAGAAAATAACTATGAGCTTAAGACAAACATATATAGAAATTGGTAATAGTCAACTATCTAATTTAAAGGGATGCCAGCAAACACAATACCCTGAAATGTTAGGTAAGTTTTAGACTCTAATCAAGAATTTATAGCACAGGCTGATGTTCTAGTTCTCTAAAGAAAACTTTTTTTTTTAATTGAAAATAAAAAGAGGGGATATAAAGAATATGTATATTCTATCTTAAATGAAGAAACTATACAAGCTCACTGACTGATTTCAAAGTGCCTATCCATTGGCCAGGAGGATGCTATGTACATATTCAGGTGAATAAATACTAGTTATTGCATACCTCAGATGATTCTTTATGTTTTTTCTTCTGAGACTTTTGCACAGAAGAATTTTCTGCCCCATTCTCAGAGTGCCCGTTTGATTTTGCTGATTGGTCTCCTCCCTTAGATTCACTAACATTTTCTATTTTCCTGCGTTTGGTTTCTTCATCTGCCTTTATTTCGGTATCTTGTTCACCATTTTCTTTAGAAATTGGTCGTTTTCTTTTCTTAGAATCTTTCTTCTCTTCGGGTGTTGCTTCTTCATTTGTTGCATCAGGGTCTCCAATCTGCTCTTTTGCATCCCCTTCACTAATTGACTTATCTTTCTTTTTTGTTTTACGTTTGGACTTCTTCTCTGTCTCAGCACCATTTTCAACTTTGGCATCTATGGCTAAATCATCCTTAACTTTATTTTCTGTAACTGCATTCTGCTCTATCGTACCCCCTTCAATATTTGACTTATTGTTCTTTTTCTTTTTATGTTTGGACGGTTTCTCTGTCTCAGCACCATTATCAACTTTGGCATCTGCAGATAAATCATCCTTAACTTTGTTTTCTGTAACCACAGTTGGTGACTCCAATTGGTTGTCTTCCACATTATCAACAACAGATTCAGAAACTACGTTGCTTTTCTTTTTCTTTTTTCCCTTGGATTTCTCCTCTTCATTTTTGGAGTCCACGCCTGCAATTAGCAAGTAATTGAAAAGCCCCCATTAAGATTTAATTGCCACGATTCAAGAAGCAAGAGAATGAGAAATGCAAGAAAGATCTGACTCTTAGAAAGAATAAATAATTCAATGTTATAAACAAGAGAGATAGGTTTTCAAGGATTTAAAAAGCATACCTTGCGCTTTTTGATCATTGATAGTTGACTTAGCATCCTTGCTACCAAAGAGAGATGAAAAACAAGAACAAAAGCTCAATTAGCATATAAACGAGACATAAATGACAAATACTAATTGGTGTGGCAGCATCAATTAGAAAATTGAGATTGCAACTTCGAATTATTCGTCCCATAGTTCTCAATATCAGATTATGATGCACAACAACCAACCCCACAAATGCTGTAGCAAGATCATAGGTAGTGGGATAACTGCTTGTCTGAAGATTACAAATGTAGGATAAATGATTCATACTATAAAATGCTGTAAAATAGCAGCCATGGCGGAATGGCGTAGTGAATTTTGTGTCAGACGCCATAGAAATTGTTTTAAGCAACCATCATAGAAATTGTTGTAAGCAACCACCGCTACTGAAAATTGTCAATTTGCCACAGTATGAAAATTTTATAGCGGCCAACTGCTACTTTTCACTGCTATAGTGTGCTACTAACAATTATGACTGGTCCAAGCTTTCTAGCTAGTAATTGATATTGTTGATACATGGATCCTCAACAACATCAGACAATGGCCAGTTACACGGTACTTTATACATAGAAATAGAAAACTAGAACAGTTTTGCACTAGTGGCAATATCTTGTCAGTGTGTACTGTGTAGTTCAAAATCAGTTTTTTACTCCAAAACCTTGAAAGTGTGAAACAAAGCTAAGGTTGTTGGTCTTACCATGTTTCCAAATATTTGCGGCACATCTCTTCTAGATCCACTGTCGAACCCTCTGTATTATCGTTCTGCATCAGAAAAAGGAGCAACAATGTAAAACAGAAGAATAATCCAGCCAAATTTGTTATTGAACGGTGAGAAGGAAGACACAGATATGGAATACAGAGGAATTCTGGTCTATATATGACATCACAGCAGACAACATTCATTTTGCTGTGTGTGCACATAATTACTTAAAGCAATCATAAGCAAGAATCTGTTCTTCTCAGTTTGGTTTGAAAATTTAAAAGACAAAATGACTCAATTTAGATGACATTCTCAAAGAAAATTTATGGCATAATAATATTAAAAGATTTTTTCAATAACTGTAAGTTTATTAAACAAAAGCTTCTCGTATAAGATGAAATTAGTCTCAGCACTGCATCGAATTGTTAAGAAACTCTCCTGTTTAAATTTAAATTCATAAAGATGTAAACAATTATAAACTTACTGAACTTCTTTCGTAAATGAAGAGTCGTAAACTTGTTTTTAATTGATAAGCTCTCACAAATTACAAATCAGTCCAAACCAAACCAATACAAGGCACAAAACACATATTTTACAATAAAATCAGTTTACATAAAACTTCTCAACAGGCACATATGAGTTTTTTACACAATAATTTCTTGCATAACTTTGAAATTAGCTTATGTGTTTCATTTTATTAAAAATTCACTCATTAAATATATCTTGTGCATGATCACCTACAAGCTTATAGAGACTTTTTGGTAACTGAAGCACATTAAACTAAAGCCCTGTTGGGATAAATAGCTCAATTAAGTGTTTATCGCATAAGTGCTTGTAGGCTATTTCAATAACAAAAGATAAAATAAAGTCAAATTCACTTGGGTGACTTTGGTGTCTTTGTTCCTATCTCTCTCTTAACCAATCTTTCTCCCTCGTCTTAGATAATTTATTTTAATCATTTATCCATCCTCTAAATACACTAAAGTCACCAGAGTGAAATCATTTTCACATAAGCTATAAGCTGTTTTCATAAGCTATTTCGGAAATCTTATGAAAATAAGCTGAAAGTAGCTTATAGACACGTCATAAACTGTTTTCATAAGCTCAATGTTTGCATGAGTATGTAAGCTCAACTAAGCCAATCAAAACAGATCCTAAATTCAATCGACATGCTTCTACAAACTGCAAGTATAACATTCCTACCAGAAAAACAATGAAAAAACATCTCCAAAAGCAACATTACAATTATACAATATTCTACAGATAACAAAAAAATGTAAACTTTATCAAAAATAGTGTCCAAACGAATGAATGGAAAGTGACCCACCTCAATTTTGGCTTCAGAGAGAAACTTTTTGAGGGTTTTGGAGAATCCCGAGCGTTCCAAGTAAAGAGCAATTGATTGGTTCAGAAGAGGCTTCTGCTTCTGTTCAGAGTTTTGGGTTCCGTTCTTCATGGTTCGATTGCTTAACAAAACTTGACGAGGAGTGAAAGTAAAGAGGGTTGGAATTCCTTTGATACCTGATTGGTTTGCAGGCATACGAAAAGGGACTCTTCAACCCAACAACTCTAATTCATCTTTTGTTAACTGGTTAGGGTTTATTTTAGGGTTTTTTCTCTTCACAAATTAACCCCCAAATTACAACTTTAATTACATTTTTGACACTTTAATATGGACTATTAGACCCTATAAGAATATTGGAAAGGGTGTTGTGACTAAAATAAACAAGATAGATTTACTATTTCCACCACCTGTTTTAGCTATTATACTCCATTTTATAATTACTTAAGAGTGTTCGATCAAGTCAGGGTGTTTTTTATATGTTAAAAGGTAAGTACTTGACATTTGACTTATCTATTTTGTTAAAATGTCGAGAAATTGAGGAAATAATTATAGACGTTGAACCCATTTACCAAGTAGTGAAAGAAAATGGAATTTAACATGACCTAATTGTTGTTTCATTTATTTTACTTTGTCGAGTCAATCGAAAATTGACAAGTACAACCCCTCAAGTTAAACATCCTAATCATAATCGTAGTCATTAAGTCAGAATTTCACAATCCATTCGGAACTAAATACATAAATTATTCAATTTTGCTTATAATAGTGATTAGAGTGTAGTTTTTTTTTTCACTTTAAAATTTATGAGAAAAAATAGGAAGACTAAATTTTTTAAGGGTGGAAGACTAATTTTATGGTTCAATTCCATTTTAGGAGAATATTTTTTTAAGTGAGAACATGATGTATAAATTGATGTTCGCAACATGATGAAAAAATCGTTGTTCAATTCCATTTTTTTTTAAGGATGTTCGATTCCATTCTTCAATGTCATTTTAGGTGAATTATTATAAAACAAGTTGATTTACCGTCAGAAAAACATGTGCAATATGTCATCATAGTCCATCTACAACCAAAAAATATATTTGATTGATATGATCTCTCTTAATTCAGATATAGGCTTAGACTCTCTTTTGTAAAAAAAATAAAAAAATTAATAAAAACTAAAATTGAAATAAATAATAGCATAATTTTCAACGTGACAATTATTATTCCATGATACAAATAAAATGTTCAGAAAAAGACATCAGCACAAACTAAAGTAAGACGAAATTAAACGACAAAAAGACAAGAAATAAAAGCAACGATGTTTACATATAAACTAGTACCATTCTAAAAAACAAAGCTTCCCAAGACCAAAGCCACCACAACATTGATACCAACATAACCACTCAATCTCGCAGAACCAGAATGATGAGGACTTGGTGCCGGAGCATGTGTGTTAGTAACACTTGGTGCCGAAGCATGAGTGGTGCTGGTAGCGTTTGGTGCCGGAGCATGGGTGTTGGTAGTGCTTGGTGCTGAAGCATGGGTGTTGGTATCGCTTGGTGCTGGAGCATGGGCGTTAGTAGCGCTTGGTGCTGGAGCATGGTTGCTGGCAGTGCTTGGTGCCGGAGCATGGGTGCTGGTGGCGCTTGGTGCCGGAGCATTCACTGCCGGAGACAATGTTGGAGAGTGTACAACACTTGGTGAAGGAGAGTTACCTGTAGGAGACGTTGCTGGGGAGTTTACCGGGGCAACTGCATCCGATAACAATGAAATGCTGAGAATCAACATTGATACAATCAAAAGAGAAGCGGACCTCGACATTTTTGATTGGTAATTGAGAATTGCTAAGATTTTGAGAGAAAGAGTTGTAAGACTATGGTTGAGTTGAAATTGAGTTGTGTGGAAATAGCGAGGGCAATGATGTTTATTTATAGTGAGGTGAACCCTCAATCACTACCGAAATTGAATTATTACATTAATTACTTTAATTACTTTAATGTTATAAATGTGATTGTTATAGAAATAATTAAATGTATTGTAACACGGTGTGTGGATTTACGGAATCACACAACCAAAAAGGGTGTGATATATTGTAAAAAAAGGCTGTGATATTATCATGTTTCATTTATAAAAAAAAAAATTGAATGTAATTCCTTATTTTTTGACAAAAGACAAAAAAATAAAATGTACTAATTTCTTTATTTTAATTAATTGTGTTTCTCAATTAAATGTATCTTAACGCGGTGCAACCAAATATTTGCAAATTCTTTACGGAATTACTTAACACATAAGAAGGGTTGTCATCTCTATCTCTATCTCTATTATAAATATTTGCCTTAATTTTTTTGAAAAGTACACATGGCATCTTCAAATTTCTCTTCTCATTTAATGTTTTTTCATCAACAAATCAAAATATATCATGACTCATTTATTTTTTATTAGTCAATCAAAATGGATCATGACTCATTTATTTTTCATTAGCCAATCAAAATTGATTATCTCATTCTCAAAATTTACCGGCTAAAATCTTGTCTCTGAAAGACCGGTTGGCAGAGCTAGATAGCAAAGGGGAGGTTGAGGTGTTGTCCGACACTGAGTGTGGGGAGTTGATTGAAGTATCAGCAAACATTCATTCTTTATCTAGGCTCAGTAATAACATTTGTTGGCAGCAGGCGAGGAATAGGTGGTTGCGTGAAGGTGATGCGAACTCCAAGTTTTTTCATTCTGTTATGTCCTCTCGGCGCCGTCATAATACTATTTGCTCCATTTTGGTCGATGGTGTGTTGATCGAGGGAGTTGATCCCATTAGGAACGCAGTTTTCAACCATTTCGCGAGCCACTTTCAAGCGCAGCAAATGGACCGTCCTAGTGTGGAGAATCTTCAGTTTCGTTCTTTATCTTTGGTTGAGGGAGGGGGCTTGATTAAGCCTTTCTCGGTGGATAAAGTGAAGGAAGTTGTGTGAGACTGTGATAGTTTTAAAAGCTCGGGGCCGGATGGGGTGAACTTTGGTTTCATAAAGGATTTTTGGTGTGAGTTGAAAGATGACATCATGAGATTTATTAATGAGTTTCACCGGAACGGGAAATTGACCAAGGGCATCAACACTACTTTCATTGTCCTTATTCCAAAAGTTGATAACCCTCAGAGACTTAATGAGTTTAGACCGATACTTTAGTGGGGAGCATGTACAAAATCCTAGCGAAGTTACTTGCAAACAGATTAAGAATGGTGCTTGGTAGTGTGATTTCGGAAACACAGTCTGCTTTTATTCATAATCGGCAAATCCTTGATGGTATTCTTATAGCTAACGAGGTGGTAGATGAAGCTACTAAGTTAAAAAAGGATCTCATGTTGTTTAAGGTGGACTTCGAAAAGGCGTACGATTCGGTTGAGTGGGGCCATTTGGACGCGGTGATGGAACGTATGTCGTTTCCAGTGTTGTGGAGGAAATGGATTAGAGAATGTGTCGGCACTGCTACAGCGTCTGTCCTTGTAAACGGTAGTCCAACTGATGAATTTCACCTTCACAGGGGTCTTCGTCAGGGGGACCCTCTATCACCTTTTCTGTTTCTTCTTGCGGCTGAGGGTCTTCATGTTTTGATGAAAGCTATGGTTGATAATAATCTCTTTACTGGCTACTCGGTTGGGACGACAAATCTGGTTGGTGTTTCGCATTTACAGTTTGCGGACGATACTCTATTGATTGGTCAAAAAACCTGGGCTAATGTTCGGGCTTTGCGGGCGACTCTTATCATGTTTGAAATGTTGTCGGGGTTGAAAGTGAATTTTAATAAAAGCTTGTTGGTGGGAATTAATATAGCTGATTCTTGGTTGAGCGAGGCGGCTTCGGTGTTGAATTGTAAAGTGGGGAAGATTCCCTTTGTATACTTAGGTTTGCCTATTGGGGGTAATTCTCGGAGACTGTCGTTTTGGGATCCTGTTGTGAATCGTATTAAATCTAGACTGTCGGGGTGGAATAGTAGGTTTCTTTCATTTAGTGGTCGCTTGATACTTCTGAAAACTGTTCTGACTTCTCTGCCTATCTATGCCCTTTCTTTCTTCAAAGCTCCTTCGGGTATAATCTCTTCCATTGAATCTTTGTTAAATAAATTTTTTAGGGGGGAGGGGGAGTGAGGACCGCTCTAAAAGTACTTGGATAAATTGGAATATTGTTTGTTCTAAAAAGGAGTCTGGAGGGTTGGGGTGAGGAAGTTGAAGGAGTTTAATGTAGCTTTGTTAGGGAAATTGGAATACTATTTTTGGATCATTAATATTTAATGGTTTTGATCAAAAAACAAAAAGTCAAATTTTAAATTACATTTTTGGTCCCTTAACAATTTAGGTAGTATCAGTTTGGTCCCCTAACTAAAATTTTATTTATTTTGGTCCTTAACTTCTCTCTGTTACACATTTTGGTCTTTTTCGTTAGTTTTAATTCAAAAACGTTAGGTTTTCTTCATCTTCTTCTCCTCTTTTTCATCTTCATATCATCTCTATCAACATTCAACAACAAGAATCCCATAAAAATTCCAGAAGAAAATGAAGAAAATCTAACGTTTTTGAATTAAAATAAACGGAGAGGACCAAAATATATAATGGAGAGAAGTTAAGGGACCAAAATAAATCAAATTTTAGTTATGGGACCAAACCGATACTAATTAAATAGTTAAGGGACTAAAAAGATAATTTAGCCTTAAAAAATTAATCGTATTTTGAAAACTACTTGCAAATAGTGATATTACAAATTGATTATAAATAATTAAGGTATCTAAAATTTTATTCATGGACGCCAAATTATTGTCATAAATTACAATAAACTCTTATACATTTGTCACCATTAATTTTCATTGATAACATGTCTAAAAAATTAATGATAAAAGATCGATTTTTATTACCGTTGTTATTTTTTTTTAATTTCGTGCATTTTTTGTCTTTGATAAAAAAATTACATCTTATTTAACAAGTTGATCACAATGTAGAGATATATTCTAATATAATTTTTCTTTTTATTATAAAGAGTTTCCACACCATATTTTGCAAGATTTTTATACGTGTGTTTCTATTCTTTTAAGTTTCTAATTTTATTGTCAATCATAATTTTAATTATCAAATCAAATAATAAAGGTTGACATAAATTTTCATAATGGATTAATATAAACCTCTTAAACAATTTACATTCAAACCTTAACAAAACAATTTATTATATTGTTAAGACTTCTAGGGGAACCTAAATTAGGTTGGATGGTCATATTAGGCCAATAGCAACCACAAAAGTGAGATTGACACGACTTTTCATACAAAGCCGTAAGACACTAGGTATATGAGATATCACACTTATATGTCGTTAAAAATATACTCTTGCATCCACTACGTAGAATGTTAACTCATATTTGAAACGTTAAAATCTTTTGATTAAGTGTGTCACTATCTGCGTCCTTAATTATGGGACATGATCATATAAAGTCAAATAGATACACAACATGTTCAAAAAGGTGAGTTGATGGTGATTTTATAGATGGAGGTTTATGTACCTTTTTTTCATGAGAAGAAAGAATGGAAGTTAGAAGAAACAAAATGAATACTAAATAAGAATTTGAACATGAGAGAAATGATAAAGAAAAAATTATGTAGTGTGTGCTTCTTCCATGAGTATAGAAAATATAGTTAGTTGTTGGTAATTTCATGGGTTTGTTAAATGAGTAGGAGACTTTTTTAAAATTATTTTACCAAGAAATTATACTTAATTAAAAATATGTCAGATCATTTTAAAATGTATAGTAAATATGTATTTTTTTTTTAAGGCTTAAATATGTATTTTGTCAACTTAGTATAACACATCGACATTTTTGTCATTGTCACATACAACCAAATACCAAAATTGAAGTAATAATTTAAAATAACATAAGGTGAATAAAAAATATAACTAAAGAGAAAGACATCCAAAAACTAAATTTTAGATAAAAATAACTAAACAATGGCATTTAAACATTACCAAAATAGTTCATCCTAATGATAGTACTACAAAGGGAGACTACGTATGAAGCCTACACTCGGTTGGATCATCATAGTAGGCCAAAGGCAATCACACAAGTGAGATTGACACCACATCTTAACTTAAAATGTCTAACAAACATGTATTGTTCTATCCAACATAAAACATCTGCAATTTTCTATTTTCAGATCCCAGCAAAGATCAAAAGTGAAGAAATTTTAAATAATATAGGTTGAATAAAAAAATAGCACATCATGAAATAACATTAAAGATGTAAATTGACACCATTCTAATTCAAAAAATCAAGGCATTATGTATATGAATCTTCTCACTTATATTTTTTTCACCATCTAATCTTGCATCCAATATAAAATATGTAAACTTACATATGACATATTAACATATATCTCTAAAGTGCGAGACTCTCTGCATTTGTCATTTGTTGACATAGACAAGTAATATCACATTGGATCACTACATGGTAAAACATGTAGGTTGATGATAGTTTTATGGAGGAAGGTTTATGCTCCTTTCGTACAAGAATGGAGAGAACAAATTATAAATAGAGAGAAGATGAAAAAAGAATTTTAAGAAGAAAGAACTGATAAGAAAAAAAAGGATGGTGTGCTCAATCTATGAGAATATAAAAAATAGAGTGAGTTGTTGATAATTTCACGGTTTTGTTGATGGAATTGGAGATCTTAGGTTAACTGTTTTACCCAAAAAAATAGACTTAATAAAAACGCGCTACATCTTTTAAATATATTTTTTTGGTACAAAAGAGGGCCAAAGGCCCAAAAGAAAACGAAGAAGCTAGCCGAAAATTTCTAGGCATAAAAGCGCCATATATGTCATCAAAAAGAAGTTTACGGAGCTCACTGGATGGATTCTCCATTATGATACAATTAAAAGAGTCTAGAGAAAAGCTAAAGTTAGCCAACCAATCAGCATATTGATTACCCTCCCTCCAAGTATGATGAAATTGAACTCGCCAATTCAAAGCCAGGAGTTTTCGAATGCGTTGCACCAATATGGGAACTGAGCGACTAAACTTGCAGTTTTCTGTAACCAAGTCAATCAAGGTTTTAGAATCACTTTCAACAATGAGTTGTGGAATGTGCTCTTGCCACACCATCTCCAAACCAAGATACATGCCCCACATTGTAGCCATTTATCCATCTCCCTTCAAAGTCGCGAAAGAGACGCATCTTTTAAAATTTCTAATAGGCATGTATGTTGTCAACTCAACATAAAACATACCGTCACATTCCACCAAAAACCAAAAGTGACGGAGTTTAAAATAATGGAGGTTAAATAGAAAATAGCATGAAAACGAATGACATCCAATAACTAAAATTTAATATAAAAAATAATCAAATGACACACACAAACTAACACAACATTCATCATAGTTTTGGGACTCGCGAGGGATTCTACACTGAGTTTGATCACCACATTAGAGTAGAAACCACACAAGTGAGGCTGATATCATATCTTTATCCAAAATCTTATGGCATCAAGTGTATGGGCGATCTTACTTATATAGTGTTCAAATCCACTCATCCATTCTATATATAACTTTAACTCACACTTGACATGTTAACATCTCTTAATCAAGTGTGTGACTCTCCGCGTCCATAATTATATGTCATAGTAAAAAAAAGTTTAAACAGAAGCACATGTTCAAAAAGGTTGGTTGGTGTGATTTCATGGAGGAAGATCTTTATGTTTCTTTCATCCATGAGAAGAGATAAAGGAATTTAGAAGAAAAAAAAGAATATGAAAAATAAATTTTCACATAAGAGAAGATAAAGGGAAAAATAATTATTGTGTGTTTTCTCCATGACAGTAGATGGAATAGTGTGAATCATCAGTAATTTTATGAGTTTGTTGTATGAGCTGAAGATTTTTGAGTTATTATTTTACAAAAAAATTAGACTCATTTAAAAAAATGTTACATAATTGTGAATGTCTATTAAGCATGTATTTTGTCAACCCAACATAACATTTATGCAATTTCCTATTGTCACATGCCCTAAAGACCAAAAGTAAAGGAATTTGAAATAATAAAGGTTGAATGAAAAAATTCGGAGAAAAGATAATTAATAACATTCAAAAAGTAAATTTTAAGATTAAAATCAAACAAATGACATTCAAAAACTAAAAAAGCAGTTCACCATAATGTCGTGACTTCAGGTAAATCCTACATTGATTTTAATCATCACATTAGACTAACATATACCACACAATTGAGATTAAGACTACACCTTCACCCTAAACCTTAAGACATTAGGTATATGAGTCATATCATTTAGATGTTGTTCAACACTTACTCTTGCAGCCAATGTGAAATTTTAACTCACACTTGACACATTAACATCTATTCCTTAAATACGAGACTCTCCACATCTGCGATATACCATCATTAACCAATGTCACTTCTCTACAAAGTTGAACTGGGTTACGATAGCAACGTATGACTTTCTAAGGGAGTCAATATTGGTGTGGGTCGACTCATTGTACAAAGAGCAACCACACAAGTGTAAGAGTTTTCTCACCTATTTGTTGTTCAACTTAAACTCTTCTATTCAATGTTCGACCGTAACTGACACTTGATAAATCACAATATATTTTCGCACTCAAGTATGAAGAAATTCCAAAAACCATTTGTATAAATTATGGAGAGAGATTCACTAGGAGGGTTCATCATGTTCACAAAATACCACTTTCGGACCTCTGCTTGGCACATTGCCGACATGGTCACTATTGTTGTACTCGGTGTAAGTATAGGTGGCGCCCACCGTGGGGATCGGTAAAACTGACATGGCCACAAGGATTCTTTGAAGAACACAAAGATTAAATCGTACATGTGTTGTCATTCCGATCTCTTATAATTTGTTGGATTTTGATATGATTCGAGTTTTTGGCATGTTGTTTTATTTGGTTAGAACTTAGAACATGAATGGTCTTCTTTTGATATTAACGTGACATGTTTGTTTTGAATTCATGGTTATGTAATATGATTCAATCGATTCAATTGCATTTTTTTATACCATTTACGTCTCTATATTTAGTTTCGGAAGAGCACTAATCCATTGTTAGTTCCTATTTTTTTGGTTATTCTATAAAAGGAAACTCCTTATGCTTGTTTCTTTTCATTAATTTGGAAGAATGATTAGTTTGTTCTCCTGAAATTCCTTATGCTTACTTCCATAGACATCTTTCTAGAAAATAGAATAAATTGGTCTTTTGTATATATTAAATTAAGTTCTCTCTATTAATTTGGTTTGTACTTTATTCTTGTATATGTTGTTGTTACCATTAACAGCGACTTACATTTCACTATGACTTTCTGATCATGTGATATATCAATTTCATTACCATTCTTGAATTTTGTATTAACACATCATTATTTCCCCTTTTATAATTAAAATCATTTTAATGATTTATTAAAAAACATAAAAAATAAAAAAACTTTTAAAAACAAAATTGGAGAAAATAGAAAGTCACTTGCTTATTTCGTTTTCAACCCTAACAAAACACACATTCATCTTCCATTTTCAAAACCCAAACTTATAAGCTCTCCCAAACAAAACGTACTTGAAGCAATCGAACAACCAACTCAGAATCGAATCAAAATCGTAACCCAGTAGAGTATGACGAACTCGAAGAACATGAAGAACGCGAAGAAGAAGAAGAAGGTAGCTACTGAAAAGAAGAATCGAAAGAACGGGAACGATGCAAAGAAGAAGAACACGAAGAAGAAGAAAAGCATGGAAGACGGAGGAAATAGGGTCGTAGCGGAGGCGAAAATGAACAAAGAACCTGGAAACGAATCGGTAAGTTTCTTTCTTTCTTCTTTATCCTTCTTTGTTTGAATGCTTTTGCATGGTTTTAACAAAGAGGGTTGCTTTAGTTGTTGTGGTCCTTCAAATGGCTTTAAAAATCATACATTTGCATAGATTTTTGTCTTTTAGGGTATTGTCGTTTAGGTTTTTTTTATTCCTAACAAAGGAAATTGCTTTGCTTACTGTGTTGTGTGGTGTATGTGAGTGGGGTCCACATTCACATATGTTTAACTGGTCTCAAAAAAATTTGCAGGAAAAATTGTTGTTCAACTGTGTCTTTCATCACGATGGTGAATTTGTTAGGGATGATGTCTTGTTCTATAGAGGTGGAAAGCATACAATAGTAAGTAATATTGACTTACAGACTTGGGGTATGGCTGCCATTGATGAGATTGTAACTGGCTGGGGCTATGATAAACAATACTACAGAGTTTGGGGTGCAGTTGATGGGAAAGATGGTCAGTTTTTTCAAATTTATGTTGATCATCTTGCTGAAGAAGTTGCTATAAGGGCTATTGGTGATGAAGTTGATGGACATATATACTTAGAGCACAATCAACATGAGGTCTTGGTAAGAGATTTGGAATTCAGGGAACCTATTTGTTTTGATATGAAGTTCAATGTTGATTTGGAGGATAGTGGTTATAGCAGTGATGATTTGGGGCTAGATGACAGAAAATGAGAGAGCTACTGCACTAGATGATGGGTTTGATGATATTGAAAATGAAGAAGTCCCTGCAGAGAAGTTGTTACTAGGCAATATGTAGAAGTCAGACACTAGTCAATGCAGTAAGAGGAAGTCAAAGGAACCAGAGAAGAAGCAAAACCTTAGTAAGGGAAAAGGTAAGGCTCCTACAGTTGAACCAGAGAAAGAGCAAAACTCAAGTCAGGGAAAGGGTAAGGCTCCTATGGTGGAAGCAGTTGATGATTATTTTAGTGAGGAGTTAGATAGCTCAGATCTAGATGACTCAGACCATGAGCCATGGCCTACGTATGAAAAGTTTAGAAAGGAGCAATTAAACAAGGATTATCAGTTTAGGTTTAATTCCTTATTGGAGTTCAAGAATGCAATGACATAGTGGAATGTACTTAATGGGCATGAAATTAGTTATGAAAAAAATGAGAGTTATAGGGTAAGGACTGTGTGTAAGGAAGATGCTTTGAAAAAAGGAGAAAAAAGAGCTGAGGGGGAAAAAAGAAGTGTGGGTATTTATGTCTTTGTTCTAAAGTGGGTAACAGTCACACCTACCAAATTAAAAGCTATGTAAAGGACCATACGTGTGGGAGGGTTACAAAAAACAGATCTGCCAAGTCTAAATGGGTTGCAAACTTTGCTGTTGTTAACAAACTACGAACAACTGAGAAAGTTACAATCAAAGACATCATGAATGATTTGAGGAAGAACCATTCAGTATATATTACAAAAGGAAGGGCATGGAAAGCAAAGCAGATAGCACATAAGATTGTTGATGGGGATGCTGACAAGCAGTATAGCATGGTCTGGAGATATGCTGCTGAGTTAACAAGGGTTTGTCCTGGTAACACTGCAAAGGTAAATGTTGAAAGACTTGGTCCTACACTTCAACCAAAGTTTGGGTCTTTTTACTTTTCATTTGATGGATGCAAGAAAGGATTCAAAGTTGCATGTAGACCTTTTGTGGGGGTAGATGGGTGCCACTTGAAGACCAAATATGGTGGACAACTTCTGCTAGCTGTTGGAAGGGATCCCAATGACCAATATTTTCCCCTGGCCTTTGGTGTTGTTGAAGTAGAAAGTAAGGCAAGTTGGAAATGGTTTATGGAGCTGTTGATGGATGACATAGGCAATGATAAAAGATATGTCTTCATATCAGACCAACAGAAGGTATAACAATATCTATTGTGATTTTTAACTTTCTTAATTCATTTGTTAGTTATGTTTTGTGAGTTTAATGTCAGTCTTTAACTGTTGAAGAAATCTTAACTGTTTTTAACTGTTTATAGGGTTTAATGTCAGTCTTTGAAGAAATGTTTGAATCAATTGAGCACAGACTTTACTTAAGACACCTGTTGGAACAAAGGGTGTTTCACAAGTATACCACTTAAGTTTTGATGATAACAAGGTATTAAAAATTATCAATTGGATATTGCTAAAAGTTTATTCAAGTATACAGGACCATTAACAAAGATGTATTTACAAGAGGTTCTGACTGAATGAATTAAAGAGCAAAGGAAATTAAGACTGAAGCCTGAAGAGCATCTGAATGAAAGCGCTCCTGGAAAGTCAGATGCAGAGTGCGTCTGAAGAAAGAGCTCCTGAAGATGACATCATCAGAAGCCAGTTTTCCAGAAGCAGATTCATCAGAGGCTAATATTCTTCAGAGGCCAAGGATCGTTGACAAAGTACAATGTACGGAAAGTACAATCACTATGTCTGCGCTTGTCCCTGCAACCACCAACTCTGCACAGTGTCTTCTATACACGACAAGAATAACAGCAACTAAAGCAGAGACTTTTCCATATTTGCTGGAATGGATTTGAATTTGATTTCATAGTACAATCCTCAAATCAAGCAAAGGATCTATGGTGTCAAATCAGTTTCGGTCAAGAAAAAGTGATGAGCTGGCAGTTCCCAACGTCTCTCAAATTCTCTATAAATAGGGATGAAGACTTGAAGAACTTACTACGCATATACATATACACATACGCGAACAAGGCTATTCTCTCATATCCAAAGTCGCAAACATTGCTCATCAACAACTTAGATAATTCTTACAAAAGTTCACATTTTAGAATTTCTAAGTGTCTAAGAAAAACAGAGTCTATTCTGTTTAGTTTTGATTTGTGAATACCTCTGATTGTATATCAAGTATTCAAAACTCTTTTCAATTCTCTGTAATTGTTTAGAAGTCTCTTGGAGTTGTCCTTGAGCATTGAAGTCTCTTTCTTGTGTGATTGAGCAAAGGAAGTCTCTTACTTGTGTGTTTGAGCAACTTGTAATTTGATATTACATTTTAGTGGAACTCTCCTTGGAAGTGCAAGGGGGACAGGACTACTTTCGGATTGTGGAAGGAACCTGTATAAATTGCTTGTGTATTATTCTTTCTCTTGCTCTCTTCTTTTAATCTGCTGCAAACTAAAACTCTGAACTTTTTCAGACTCTGATTATGAGAACAGTGCTTATTTTCGTGAGAAAGAAACATTTTTGAAAACACAATTCAACCCCTCCTTCTTGTGTTTTTCCCACCTTCAGTTTAAGGGCTCTCACTAACTTATATACCACCTGCATAAATGTACCAAAATGCCCTTTTTCACTTCTTAGACACACGCGAAACAAAACCAGACAAACACTAAGGATTCTTTTAAGCGGGATGTTAAAAAAAAAGTTTTTTTTTTCTGACAATAGAGTAACCTAGATAATAATAAAAGAGAGAAACTCAATTTACATTACAAAACCCTAATTGAATCCATTCATAACCAATAACAACCCATTAAATTTAACCACTATTCACACACCCCTTTCACTCCTTCCGCTTCTTCTCATACCCTCATTTGTCGCTCTGCCGCCGCTAGATTCATTCCAGAACCAGACGAACCCACCGGAGCTTCACATTCCTGTTCAACTGGGTTTAAATCTTGATCTTGAACTTGTAGTTGTTGTTGCTCTACCGTAGCTTCAAGCGAGCAACCCTTCGCTTAAGCGAGCAGCACCCTGTTAAGCAATTATTCGTTTTTCGTTTCGTACACTTGGGGACCAATTCGGACTTTCTAAAATGTTTCTTTTGTCTTGTTTAATCATTGTTTATACATCTGCTCCTACTGGAACATCATTTGAAGTCAAATTGAACATGATTTTATGAAATGAACTTAACTTTTGGAAAATGTCCAAGAACGCAAATTTTTCCGAAACTTGTTTTGCTTAAGTGAATGATGTAGGGTTAAGTATGTATGCTGTTTATGTGGTTACTAAAAATGGTATTGATTTATTTCATTGAGAGTTAAATTGTTTTGCTTTGAAAATGGATTCTATTTGGAAAAGTGGTATTATGAGACGAACTTTGTGATTTGTGAGATTCCATAGTAATTGGCTGGTGAAACGCTCATGTACGTACACCTACATTCATATGTGATTAGTGTGCATACATAGTTGAGGCAATTGAGTTGTTTTTCTTAGTTTTGGTTCAATAGCCTTAATTGTTTAAAGTAGTGAAATATATTATACGAACTTGGTTGAAAATATTCATTGGACCCGATTACCTTGAAAATCCTTTATGAATAGTTTGTTATGAATAAATGAATATGTATGAATGATTGATGGGTGTTGAATATGATGTTTATCATAATGTGGTGTATTTTCTCCTTTTCTTAAATTGTGAGAATTATATGAAGTTGTTGAACTACTATGATGAAGTTGTTGGTGTTTATATATGTTATGTGCATATATGTTGTTGGTGAATTTTCTTACATGCTATTGGTGTTGAATTTTTGCTGAAAGCATGTACTCTTATAGCTGTTGAAATTGTGGTGAATATATGCATAGTTGATTGAGTCATATGTTCATGCATCGCATGTTGAGTCGGATGTTTACATCCATATTGCCGTTGACCGGATACTTGTATCCATATAGCCGTTGAAATTATAGCCGTTGACAATGATGTTCAGTTGGCATCAGGGGTGACGACCTGGAAGATGATTTGGTACCACACGTGTCTAGAGTCGGTCTAGGCACATTGCATGTTTAGGATGAGTCATAATTGTTTTTGTGCTCGATGTGAATTACGTGTTGGTGTTGTTGTGTACTTGGTGATTAGTTGCAATTGATGAATCTTATACTTGTGCAAATATTGTTGATGATAATTTATGACGATGCTCATTTATGAACGATGAAATATTATGTTTATTTAATCTTGTTTATCTTTTCGATTATGATTGATGTGAAGCTAACCCCCAATGGTCTGTGGTGGACCGCCTACCTATTTGTATGAATGGATAGACGGCGTGCATGATTAGTTGATTTGCATTGTTTGGTGAGTTGCTTGAGGATAGCGGGAGCTTCCTTCGTTTATTTCGCTTTCGTGTCTTATATAGGCTCTGATCTAGGACGACGTTTTCTTTTATCCTGCTTGGATTTATCTTTACGGTTGAGATTTGCCCTCATGTTGGGATTTGATTATTATACTATTTGGATGTATTTATGAGTTGATGACATGGCTACTCGAGGTTATGCGATATTCCGCTGCGATGTTTTTAATTGTTGAAACTTTTATGCATGTCTATTATGAATTATTTGAAGACGTGACATATATTTCTTAATTATCTAGTATAATTGCGTGATTTATCGCTTTAATAAAAATAAGACGTTACAATTTTGGGTTCAGGTTCCAAAGAGAAACGCACGGTACATGCACTTTCAAAGGGAGACTGTGCGTTTTGTTTTTCAAGTTTTCCACTCCTTTCTACTCCGAATTGAGCTTATGCGTTTTCGTGAAAGTTGTAGATATTAATGTTAGCTTTCATTTGCCTCTGATTTGACTTTATTCTGACATCTACAACTTAAGTCATGATCAAAATACTACACATGAGTCAACATAGACCGTGTGTTTTTCCAGCTATTCATTTTTCTTGTTTTTCTTCAATTTATATGCTCCTTCCTCAGCCAAATGCTCTCATTTCTTCTAAACGTCATGAAAATAAAAACCAAAATTTTTGTAGTAAAATAGCTCTAAACTAGGATTAAAACTAACAATACTTTATTGAATTTGAATGCTAAAAACACGACAAACTACGACTTATCAATTCCTAGGTAACTTACATGAACTGAACTGCACAAGTATATTTGATCACATTTAACGTACGTCTACGAATTTGGTCACTTGAAAAAGTTTGGACATTGCAACTAGAAAAATAAAGGGTTAAATATGTTTTTGGTCTCTATAAATATGTCAACTTTTTGTTTTAGTTATTCTAAAAAATTTCTTCAACTTTTAGTCTCTCAAAAATTTTCCATCTTAACTTTTGGTCCCTTCTTTAAAGTAAACTCACATGTAAAATTCATAATATTATAAGAATAACCTAAAAAAAATAGATTTTTTTTTAATAAAACATGAATTTTTATATTTTTGATGATTAAAAATTCATATTTAATTTGTGTTTTGGTAAAAAATTTTAACTTTTTTTGGAAAATATTTTACATATTTCTACATAATTTTACTAAAAAATATAAAAATTAATTTAAAAACATGGATAAAAATAGTAATTAAAAATTGTATAGAGACTAAATATAGAAAGAATTTGTCAAAAAAAAAAATTAAAATATTTATGAGAAAAAAAAAAT
This sequence comes from Medicago lupulina, assembly GCA_958299785.1. Classification (NCBI taxonomy): domain Eukaryota; kingdom Viridiplantae; phylum Streptophyta; class Magnoliopsida; order Fabales; family Fabaceae; genus Medicago; species Medicago lupulina. Next base: position 3,536,658 of record OY283143.1, on the reverse strand, counting down.
AAAATTTAACCATGAATAAAAATGGACGGTGTAAGCAGCGGAAATGACTTTATCATGTTTTAGCGATTTGCTCAAAAAAAAAAAATGTTTTAGCGAATAATAAAATCCGCGGTGCGTGTTTCAATTTTAGTTAGTGTTGCAGAGTAGAGTGAGATAAGTGACTAGTGGGTGGCGGAGATGGATTCAGCAACCGGAAACCCTAATAATTACACGCTTCAAAAAATCCAATCCTCACCGGCGGTAGTCGACCCTCTGCCGCCGCCGTCGTCAGCCAATCATATCTTGTCATTTCCGAGTAGGCCTGCCCTCAGAATTACCACCGAGTTCGACAGCGAAAGCGCAAACTTCTTCCACAAAGTTTCCTGTAAATTTTTGGACAGCCTCGCCAAATTGAAATTATCTTTTCATAACAACAGCAAAGGCGATATCTCCGAGCCTCAGATCAGCTTCGTATCGAAGCACCTTAGCCTCCACTACGACCTTGAAGACCATAGTGCTCTCGTTAAGAGTTCCATTGACGTTGGTCCCAGATTCAAACTCACTGGTGCTCATGATGTCAAGGCTCAACAAGGAGAGGTTACAATGGTTGCTAACATCGCTGACCCCGGCTATGCACTTCAACTATCAACACCACTTCCATCCGCTGGATTGGTATGTTCTTTTCTTGATTTGATTTGATTTGATTGCCTCTAGTCTACTATCATTCATTTATTTCTATTTTGCAGCCAAAAGCAACTTTCAGATTTCCTCTAGGTGAAGTTTCGTAACAAGAGAAAGAGGAGGAGGAACAAGTCAAGATAAAAAATTCCTTGTCAGTCAGTGGGATTCTTAAAGGTCAATTTTTGAAAGGTGTCTGCACTGCCCATTACAAGGATGATGAATTGAAGTTAAGGTACCGCTACAAGGTATATTACTGTTTATCTTCCCAATTTTTATCATTTTATATATAATTTCTACCATCTCTTAAATTTATTGGCTTAGCTGCTTTAGTAGTTATTTTTGACACATAAGTTTCAAATAAATGCAGGACGACGAGATGTCATTTCTTCCCATACTTTCTCTCCCTTCAAATGATTTGTCATTTGCCTTCAAGCGTAGGTTTGGTCTTTCTGACAAGTTAAGGTTAGACTCACAACACCCTCTTAAGAGTTTTTTCCTATTACTTGCAATAATATGTGATCCATCTATAAATGTTATGTTTAAATTGTTTTATCAAGTGGTGGTGACACTTGAGTTCAAATCTGATAAGAACTGATTTTAATGATAACAAAAGTGAAGACCACTCAGACTAGCTGCTTATCAGAATAGAATTCTGAATTTCTTGAAATACAAACATGTTAGAAAAGAAAGAAAATACAGCCTCAGGAAGTAGGAACAAAACAGTCAATCCCATCCAGAACTACTCTACACAAATTTGCTTGTCACGCCTTGCTACATTTCTTTGTTTTTAACCCTATGAGATAAATAAGAAAGAAAATGAAGAGAATGGAAAATCGAGGCCCCATTTACTTTGTGAAATCATTTTCCATTTTCCTTTTCTAAAAATACGTGTTCATTTTAACTTGATAATACAGGGATGTGGGGCTCTTAAATTGAACCCATTGTGATGAAGAGAAGATGAGATGTTAGTTAGAGATGATTCATTTCTTGAATGTTGAATTAATGAAAACAACATTTTGTCATTTTCATAGTTTCCAAAAAATGCAGACAATTGTTAACTGCAAGAGTCTATCAACTTCTTGTTAGCAAGTAAAATTAACATAAATCTTAGAAAATGAAAATAGGAAATGTTTTTGCAAATTAGACAGGTTTAGAGTAACTTCAACTAATAGACATAAGAGAATAAAAATCAAATGTTTCCTTCACCATTTTCTATTATGATATTTGAAAACAAATTTTCAGAAACTTTTAGTGGCACAACACTGTTTTCATTGTTCCTAAAATTACATTCTTCATAACCTGTCTTCCATCTTCTCTCTATTACAATTGTTACTACAAGAGTCTTCTATCTCCTTGTAATTTAAAATAAACAAATTTTAGAAAGTGAAAATTAAAAATGTTTTTAAAAAGTGATTAGTCCGTAATTTTTTTATTTGTTGTGAGTGAGAACTATGACCCTCAATATAATTTCATTATAATTACCGACTCTTATTACATGAAAGGTTCATTTATTGATTAGTACAACTTTAATCAACTACTTCACATTTGGACCAACACATAGTAATCAACTACAATGTAAGCACCAACTGGTTTCTGCATAATATAAAACAAGAACACTACTGAAACACGATACAGCTTACCCTAATTAAATGCTCCTTTGATGGCATACACTTACTGAATCCAACCTAAAAGTAATTGATTGTTAGCATTATCTTTTTTGGCTATGGTTTGTGGGTTATTTCTTTTGTCTGTCTCTTCATTGGAGAGTGGAGACACATATTGATGGGTTAGGGCACCGACAAGAGAACAAGGTATTTTGGCCTAAGACACTCATTTGAGCCCTTATTTTGGTGTTTCCTTTGCAAATCACACGGGTCCCACTTACCTTTTTGGCCAAAGATGCTCTAAGGGTATTTGTTAACAAGACCCTTAAAATAATAAGCTCGTCTCCTTACTAATATGGCTTTTAAAATGCTTTATGGATAGTTACTGGTACAATTGTGATTCCAACTATTGGAGTGCTGTCTACAAGCATACCTATGGTGAAGATTTCAAATTTAAAGCTGGTTATGATTCAAATGTTCGCCTTGGCTGGGCATCCCTTTGGGTATGTGTCTCATTTTGCAATTTTTTTTTTACCATAACCAATTTCATTAATGCCATCTGTGAATACTCTTGTCGATTTTGCATATCTAATTGTGGTTATATACTACTAACTATCTGTTGACTTTGGGCGCACATATTTCAAATTACATCTGATGTTACTATTAGAGATATGTTGCACTTACATTGGGATTTTACAGTTTTAGACATAACATGATACTGCTTCCATCCTGCATATAAATGATTTTTTGAACTATAGCAAATGATCTAGTTAAAATAGCTTAATGCTTTAGCAGTTTGTTCAATATAACATTATTGTCAATACTTTGCTTTTATCTCCTTTTTACTTGAATTTTTTTTGTTGTAATTTCAAAATTCTACCAATTTTATCTCTCAACTATTAAATTAAAATTCAGTTTTCAGTATTCCGAAATTAGTCTCTCATCTTTATACTGAGAAATTCAGAATGATAGCATGAAAAGTATAAGCTTAGTGTCTGTAATTCATTAGTGACACATTAGCTTCATTCAGGTTGGAGATGAAGGTGGGAAAGCAAAAACAGCTCCAATGAAGATGAAAGTTCAATTCATGCTTCAAGTGCCACAAGATGACATAAAATCTTCAGTTTTGATGTTTCGGATTAAGAAGAGATGGGACATTTAATGGTCTCCTACCGAAATTTCCTGCAATTTATATGTCAATTATTAAAAAAAAAGGGTATTCTGCAAAGGTGACAATTTGCTAGTCGATATTCTCCAAGTCCATCTAATTCCTTAGCGGTGTTATATAACATTGGTAGCTCAATGGTACACAAATGCTATCGTTCCTATCTGTGTAATTGTAGAATTGGAAAATAATTTTCTAAATATTTCAAATAGGAATTTTGAGTAGAATCACTAGAGTATTTAAATAAAGTATGATATACCTAATGAGCTTAATTAACAAGCCGAATAAAATTTATAAAATAACCACACACTATACACAGTATAAAATTATATTTACAACACTCCACTTCAAGTTGATGAATGAATATATATCATTCTCAACTTGCAATTAAGTTGGCTGAATCTTTTGGCTGATAAGCTCTTTGTCAACACGTATGTCAGCCGATGTTTAGAAAGAATGTAAGTTGTAGTTATCAATCTATTATGAAAATTGTACATTCTTACAAAGACAATCACCAAAGAAAGGCAAGAATGGATTTTGAGCTGTAGATATACGTCATACCATACATGTGATTTCCGCATGTCTTTGGCTGAAATCAATGTGGGTGAAGTTTTTTTTTTATCTTTTCTCCCTCTAATTTATTGTCTTGATTTCACTATTAATGCAGAATCAACGTACAACAGTGTTCAAGGGAAAAAGGAAATTTGCTTACTTTAAGCGATGCTTTGGGCTGTATTCCAACAGAAAAGGTACATACTGATTCTAATTAAACTATAATTATGATGATCAAGTAAATAACAGCTTAATCTATGAATTTATTCTATAAAAAGAAGTACGTTGAGATCAAGATTGAAATGGTTTGGGATAGGGGATAGAAACTCCAAATTTTTGCATGCTACACCTATCCACATAAGAGACAAAAACAGGTTGCTCGGGATGGAAAAAAACATTGAGAGTAGATTGAAAACCAAAAACAATTTGTGAAGATTGTCTTGGAAGTTTATTGAATACCTATCAAAATTAGGTTAAGATGATCTTGTAAAGTGTATTTTACAGTGCCTGTGCCTCATTTGGTTTGGGATAGGGGGATAGAAACTCCAAATTTTTGCATGCTACACCTATCCACAGAAGAGACAAAAACAGGATGCTCGGGATGGAAAAAAACATTGAGAGTAGATTGAAAACCAAAAACAATTTGTGAAGATTGTCTTGGAAGTTAATTGAATACCTATCAAAATTAGGTTAAGATGATCTTGTAAAGTGTATTTCACAGTGCCTCATTTGGCCTTTGAAGATATAAAGATGACACCAATTAGGCATGGCCTTTTGGAGGAAATTTGTGGGTCACAACATTGGATAGTTTAGTTTGGTTTGGATTACAGATACAAAGCAATTCACATAAAGACAAATTGATAACCTCGTAACAAGGACAGGAAAAGAATAGAAAAGGCTTAATACAATAACCCATAAACATGAAATTTCTATTAACAGAACATATTGCCTGTTACTGGAGAGGTGTTGGAGAGAGTGATTAAGTTTCGATCCGTCTGACAGTTGAAATAGTTTTGCACCACCAACAGTAGTCATCGGTTGCTAGATCCCAGAAGTCCCAATAGGAGGAAACCACCAGCAGCTTTGATAAAGATAAAAATTTAATTTTGGAATAGCAAAATGAGATCCTTAAATTTGAATCTAAATTCATAAGACACACAAGAACAAAGGAGATTACCGCGAGAATCTGAGATTGAGAAATTGAGGAAGCCATGGACGTGAGTGCGTGTGTGAAATTCATAAAACAGATCTGGAGAGAGACCACGAGATTGAAGAAGGCGTGCCAGACAGATCTGGTTTCAAAGTACCAAAACCAAACCAAGTTCGTGATGTACTTCTTGCGCGTGCGTGTCATGTATGTTTGTTGGGTTATTTTGTTTTAACTTTTTTATTTGACCAATGGGAGCAAGGGAAATTATCTAACAGTCTCATAGGATAGGAGTAATAAAAAATACTCTATTAAGCAATGAATTATTTATTTTAAAATTCTAATTAAGATCAGAACAAATTGAAAATTAATTTTAATTTAATTATCCGAATAAATAATGATAAAATTGGACTTTTCTACTAATTTGTCCACCCACACATCAAAAAGACAAAACTACCCTTATTTTTGACTTACTTAATACTACCTCACCCACAAAAGACCAAACTACCCTTGTTTTAGTTTTTATTCTCCCACACTGCACCCCTTCTTCCTCCTTCCTAACTTCATCTTCTCTTCCATCATTCAATCAACATTTGCCAAGTTTGGTTGTAAGGTCACACTTCACCTTTGAGGTACACAATTCGAGACTGGCACCAAGAGAGTTCAATCAACATTTTCCGAAACAGAAACATATTCCTATAGCACTCGCTGAAACAAATCTAAGGCACATTAACCCTTATTTCCAAATTAATTTCTGTTTTTCACCTCAATTTAGAGTGCTAAGTATACAATTTGTAGTAGGAAAGTTAAAATTTGATTATTTCATATTATGCTGCTTGTGTTTGATTTGTAGTAGAAAGTAAAAATTTATTTGTGTAAGTTTCAATTATGTAAATGCAAATGGTAAGAAAAAACCTGCAAATTCATCAAAGAAGAAGACTCTGGTAGTCCCTTTTATTCCAATATATATGCATGTTTTTCAATTTTAGAAAATATAATTTGATTTTTAAACTGTGATTATTGTGTTTTTCGTTTAACAGGGAGCTGGAATTTGGAATGTAAACAATTCTTGCTTTATGAGTGCGTTTTACAGGCATTAGCACATACTCCGCCACTGTATAGTGGTCTTCTTGATTTGAAACATATGTGTAAGCATTTTTTTTTTTTCATATCAATATTCTGATTTTAGGAAATTGAGATTGTTTAATTTGATATTAAGGTGCTGTTGACGACAAAGGTAATGTTGCTTTCTGCATTATCTGTGCCTTCTAGAGCCACTTCAGGAAAGCTCTGGATCCTTCTCGACGCATTGTCGAACCCTTAGAGCTATTTTCTAATTTGCACTGTATCCTTTTTTTTAGTGTTCTTAATTTTGAAAAATTATCTATTTACTAATCGAATGTGTTGTGAATTGTGATCCATGACATATATGTAAAAGCTTTCATGTCCTGTTTTAAAGAGGGTGAGCATCAGGATCCACATGATTTTTTGTTGGCCGCGTTGGCTAAAGTGAGAGAATCCCTCCCACCTCAGGAGAATTTGATTAATCAAATTTTTGGGAGTGTTCTTGTTACCAAAGTATGATTCGCATTCCCTTGTAGTTTATTATTGAATAATAATTAGTTTTCTCCCATTCGTAAGGCTTTGAATCATGATCAGCATTTATTGGTAAAAAAATATATATGGTCTGCATTTACACTGCAGTGTTTTAAAATAATGTTTAGAAAATACAACTTAAGCTACAATGAAAAGATTTAGTTACTAAATGACTGGTCTATGGTGAGAATAGCATGTGTTCTCTTCAAACTAGGTTTATATAGACTTGTAGAGACCCTCTATGTAGTTGTCTGGTGATCGATTTACATCTTTCCTCGAAGCCCTAGGGCTGTGTCTCGATCTCCTGCGAGCGAAATCTGAGGGACTAGACTGACCTTGGAACTCAGCTAAATTATTCACGACCCCATAATATAAGAAAAAGTTGTTGAGTTCATAAGCCCCCTTAGAGAGAGGGGCGACTTTGTAGTAATAGCAAACCCGGCCTCAATTGTAATCATGTAGTTGCAAATTTAATATTGTGGCCGCAATTGTGGTTTTGGACCGAAATTTAAAACTATGTTTCTTTGTGCTTTTGTTATTCTCGGATGATTTTAATTATATACTTTACATTTTTTTTCCAGATGCGCTGCCTTACTTGTGATACATCTCCTGATCATGCATTTGTGCCAGAGATCAACATCCTGACTTTACACATAACTGACACAAATAAAATTGAGTTGGCTTTGGCCTCATTCTTCAGGACAGAGAAAGTGTTGAGAAAATGTCTTGTCTGCAACCGAGACGAAATTACTGATAAAGAGCATGTGTTTAGTGAAATACCTCTAGTTGCTACAATTGAGTTACGAATATTTGACAATTATGCTAAAAAGATTAGAAAGCATGTTCAGTTCTCTAAATATTTGGTCTTACAGTCACATGACTTTGCTACTAGCGACAATGTAAGTTTGGAATTCATTTTACACTTTCATACATTTTTTTAAGTTTGTCATGTATATATTTCAATTGTGTTTTAATCATGATTTTAAATTGTGGTTCGATTGTGGTTCCACCTACGCTACAAACATGTATATATTTCTGACTAGACTTAGAGTCGGTGCCATAGTATAATAGACTAGCTTTGTTTTTCAGAAATATAAATGTTTGTAGCGTAGGTGTAACCACAATCGAACCACAATTTAAAATCATGATTAAAACACAATTGAAATATATACATGCCAAACTTAAAAAAATGTATGAAAGTGTAAAATGAATTCCAAACTTACATTGTCGCCAGTAGCAAAGTCATGTGACTGCAAGACCAAATATTTAGAGAACTGAACATGCTTTCTAATCTTTTTAGCATGGTTGTCAAATCTTCGTAACTGAATTGTAGCAAATAGAGGTATTTCACTAAACACATGCTCTTTATCAGTAATTTCGTTTCGGTTGCAGACAAGACATTTTCTCAACACTTTCTCTGTGCTGAAGAATGAGGCCAAAGCCAACTCAATTTTATTTGTGTCAGTTATGTGTAAAGCCAAGATGTTGATCTCCGACACAAATGCATGATCAGGAGATGTATCACAAGTAAGGCAGCGCATCTGAAAAAAATGTAAACAAATATATAATTAAAATCATCAGAGAATAACAAAAGCACAAAGAAGCATGGTTTTAAATTTCGGTCCAAAACCACAATATTAAATTTGCAACTACATGATTACAATTGAGGCCGAGTTTGTTATTACTACAAAGTCGCCCCCTCTCTCTAAGGGGCTTATGAACTCAACAACTTTTTCTTATATTATGGGGTCGTGAATAATTTAGCTGAGTTCCAAGGTCAGTCTAGTCCCTCAGATTTCGCTCGCAGGAGATCGAGACACACCCCTAGGGCTTCGAGTAAAGATGTAAATCGATCACCAGACAATTTCATAGAGGGTCTCTACAAGTCTATATAAACCTAGTTTGAAGAGAACACATGCTATTCTCACCATAGACCGTCATTTAGTAACTAAATCTTTTCATTGTAGCTTAAGTTGTATTTTCTAAACATTATTTTAAAACACTGCAATGTAAATGCAGACCATATATATTTTTTTTACCAATAAATGCTTTTACATATATGTCATGGATCACAATTCACAACACATTCGATTAGTAAATAGATAATTTTTCAAAATTAAGAACACTAAAAAAAAAAAGATACAGTGCAAATTAGAAAATAGCTCTAAGGGTTCGACAATGCGTCGAGAAGGATCCAGAGCTTTCTTGAAGTGGCTCTGGATGGCACAGATAATGCAGAGAGCGACATTACCCTTGTCGTCAACAGCACCTTAACATCAAATTAAACAATCTCAATTTCCTAAAATCAGAATATTGATATTAAAAAAATAAATAAAAAATGCTTACACATATGTTTCAAATCAAGAAGACCACTATACAGTGGCGGAGTATGTGCTAATGCCTGTAAAACGACACTCATAAAGCAAGAATTGTTTACATTCCAGCTCCCTGTTAAACGAAAAACACAATAATCACAGTTTAAAAATCAAATTATATTTTCTAAAGTTGAAAAACATGCATATATATTGGAATAAAAGGGATTACCAGAGTCTTTTTCTTTGATGAATTTGCAGGTTTTTTCTTACCATCTGCATTTACATAATTGAAACTTGCACAAATAAATTTTTACTTTCTACTACAAATCAAACACAAGCAGCATAATATGAAATAATCAAATTTTAACTTTCCTACTACAAATTGTATACTTAGCACTCTAAATTGAGGTGAAAAACAGAAATTAATTTGGGAATAAGGGTTAATGTGCCTTAGATTTGTTTCAGTGAGTGCTATAGGAATATGTTTCTGTTTCGGAAAATGTTGATTGAATGATGGAAGAGAAGATGAAGTTAGGAAAGAGGAAGAAGGGGTGCGGTGTGGGAGAATAAAAACTAAAACAAGGGTAGTTTGGTCTTTTGTGGGTGAGGTAGTATTAAGTAAGTCAAAAATAAGGGTAGTTTTGTCTTTTTGATGTGTGGGTGGACAAATTAGTAGAAAAGTCCAATTTTATCATTATTTATTCAGATAATTAAAATAAATAATTCATTGCTTAATAAAGTATTTTTTATTACTCCTATCCTATGAGACTGTTAGATTACCACCATCACGCCTTTTTTACTATGTTGTGCCTTCATTTGACATTATTTGGCTATGTTACATAATTAGAGACGTGGAGACTCCCAACTTAAGGGAGTGATGTTAATGTGTCAAATATGAGTTGAAAATTCTACAATGAATAGAAGAGAAAATATTGAATAACATATAAGTGAGATGAACTATATACATATGCCTAAAGATTTTGTATGAAAATATGTTATCAACCTCCATTTTGTGGTTTTTCTTAACCTAATGTGATGATAGAACCCAACGTATGCTACACCGGAAGTTTCAACATTATGATAATTTGTTTTCTTAGTTTTTGAGTGTCATGTCTTTGATATGTTTAATCTTAAATTTTAGTTGTTAATGTCATTCACTTTCATGCAATTTTTTTTGTCAACACAATATATATTTTCATTCAACATCTATTATTTGAAATTGCTTAACTTTTGGTCTTTGGTGGAATCGGAAAAGAGAAAATTGTAGATGCATTATGCTAAGTTGACAAAATACATGTTAATTAGACATTTTAAATTGACGTGGAATATTTTAATGAGTTTAATATTTTGGTAGCATAATTACTCAATTATGTCCATTTTATTCAACAAACCCATAAAATTACCAACAATTCACTATTTTCCCTTACCTTTTCTCTCATGTTCAAATTCCTTTTTCATTTGATTTCTTTTTCTAATTTATTTTCTCTCTTCTCATTAAATAAATAAGTGAAACCACCCGTCTATGAAATGCCGCCAACCCACATTTTCTTTACCACGTTGTGCATATGGCCTTACTTGGTTATTTCACCATAGATACAAAGAGTCTCACGTTTAAGGAATATATGTTAATGTGTCATGTGTGAGTTAAACTTCTACACATTAGATGTAAGAATAAATATTGAGTATCAGGTAAGTAAGATGACCAATATACATAATGTCTTAAACTTGTTTACGAAGATGTGGTTTCAATATGATTTATGGGGTATCTCTTAACCAAGTACGATGATCCAACCCTTTGTAGCTCCCTCAGAACTACAAACATTATGATGAAATATTTTGTTAGTTTTTGAATATCATTTGCTTATTTTTTTATATTAAATATAATTTTTTTTTTGTTATTTCAAATTCCTTCTTTTTTGTTCTTTGGAAGAATCTAACAATGGAAAAACATGACAATATTATAATTGATAAATTAGAGAAATAATTTTATGAGTTACATATGTATGCAAAAAAAAAGAAGAAAAAAGCACCAATTTATGTCCATGGTAGATGAAATACGTGAGAATACAAATAAATGAAATAATGGTCAATGTTTCAATTTTTTTATTTTGCAATACATATTGTCATATGTATATATTTGCATTGAAAACCATTTAATTGTCATTGTTATTTCTATAAACACCATAAGGGATGGTTAATTGATATTATATGTTTCTATAAAATAATTGATAACGATAATTGCTATAACTTTTTAAATCTGAGATCTGCATGATCCAAATATTATGGGTTTGCTTCTATTGTGTCAGAGTAATCAATAATGGTCTTAAAATTATCTCAATTCCTTCATGATTGAATTCAGTAGATTCGTTACTGCTTTCAAGGTCCAGTTTCGAGGTGAGTTATGGTTTGTGTCACGACGTTGTGTTCTAAGAAATCTGTTTCAGATTGTTTGGCTCGAAAGGGACAATTATATTCTGCTGTTGTTTTGCAGATGGTTGATGGATCATTAATGAATGAGAGAATCGAGGACAACGAATGTACTCATTGCTTTTTAGAGTTTATATTATTAACGAAACTATTAAAAGTTACAAAACATGTATGCATGAATTATTTTTTAAATAATAAAAACATGAACTTTTCCTTAAAAAATCATGAATTTTTTTTCTTTCTATTAACATTTTTGCATTAAACTACCTTGTAATTGTTTTCTTCGTTTTCGTCAAATAAAATACATGTTTGGTTAAAAGAAGGTAATGCTTTAGTGTTTCATAAATATTACTAATTGTTTAGCATTTTAGGTAATGTCGTCTGATCAAACTACCCATAATTTATAAGGGCTATTCCTAAAAGGTATCAGACTATATATATATTGGGTCAGAATAAAAAGTGCTAAAAAAGTTGGGTCACAATTTTAAGGTCTCAAACCCACATTTTATTTGGTTTAATAGAACGACCCATATGGACTGAATTAGTTTGATGAGTTTAATTGATTTGGATTAATGAATTCTTATTAGGATTGAATTTTTTTTATCCTATATTTATTTCAAATTAAGAGACTATGGAAATGGATTTGACATATTTTCATGATTTAATAGATAATAATATTTGAAATTTAAAATAATTAAATACACAGTTTTCGATATAGTATTTATATATATTTTTTATTTCGTGATGTATGCTCTTTAGAAAAAAGTTTCTTAAATATTCTTTGATGATTTGAGCAAATATGATTGAACTTTCTTCCTTCTAATTGAGCAAATATAATTGAACTTTCTTCCTTCCAATTGAGCAAACTTCGATATAGCTGCTTAATATAGATTTGCATAATTTGTGCATATTTGAGTAGCCTATAGTCATTCAGGATATGGACTGGTTCAAAGGTGGACCTTAATCATTAGTATTTTTTAAAATATTTTCAATTATTATTATCAATATAAAATCTATATAAAAATTAAATTAAATTTTTTGGTAAAGCTATCTTAGACCATTTATTTAGAGATTTATCAATCACCCATATGAATTAAAAAAAAAAAAAAAGAAGAGAATAACGATGTAACAAAATAAAATATCAGCACATAAAAACTTGCAAAACATGGTTCGAAAAACTTACTATATAATAACAAAAGTTATATTTGACTATATCTTGACGTTGTGGTTAACTTACTACCTATGGTTTTGATTTAAAATTATAATAACAACAACGATAATCGATGAGAATCGATTCCCTAAAGAAATTAATGAGAATTGATTTTTTTGATTAACTTTTTATATATGTTAATAGTGACAATTAATGTTTTTATATGCTATCAATCACATTTATTGTGTTACCAAATGTAACAGAGTTTTCCCTAAAAAACCGTATCAAAGTTTATTGTAATTTATGTTAATTATTTGGCCCATAAACAGAATTTAGATACCTTTGTTGGCAAAAAAAAAAACAAAAGTTTATGTTTACAATTTTGGTCTAGAGATTTATAAATAAAATAATATTATATAGTTTAATTATTAATTCTTGTGAATCTTGCAAAAATAAAAAGTTTATTTGCACATTAATATTAACCTAAAAAACAATATGATCATAATAATATTTCATAACAAAATAAATTGAATTTTCTTATATAGGTTAACGAATACATTTTCTGAGGGAAGGTTAACGAATACAAAAATGACACAATATAATCTATAACAAAAACCACAATTCATAGATAAATCCATAAAACTATCATTCTCCAACAATGATGTATATAAGTAAAAATAACACAAAAAATAAAATACTTTATAGAATGAGTGAAAACGGTAATCAAACTCGCAAACATCGCAAAATCTTTAACAAAAATCCAAAGAGGAATGAGAAAAAAATCTAAAGAAAAAACTATAATAGAATATAAAATTGGTCGTTACAATCAATTTAGATGAAAAAAATGTCTACAATAGACTTATCAAATATAAATTATCACTTTTTTTCTTGGTATATAAACATTCTTCAAGTTACGTGATTAGATCTATGCGATAAGTCGTTAGAAAAACGCCTACAATAGACTTATCAAATACACATTATCAATTTTTTTCTTGGTACATAAACACTCTTCAAGTTACGTGATTAGATCTATGCGATAAGTCGTTAGAACATGAGTTTCTTAGGATAAACTTGTGTATTTGGACAACATACATGAAATATACAATATACAGGGGATTAATATGAAAAATTGAATCAATTTTCAAAATTTGGAGCCACATGTTCTTCAAGGGTACCCTAAAAAGGTAGACTTAGGAATAAGTTACGGAAAAAAAAATCAACCCCATAATCTACGATCATGCAATTCTCAAAATTTGGAGCCACATGTTCTTCAAGTGAACCCTAAAAAAGTAGACTTAGCAATAAGTTACAAATAAAAAAATCAACCCCATAATCTACAATCGTGTAAATAAAAACACAATGAACCTTTTTTATGGGAGAAAGATGAAAATGATGAAAAATGAATTGTCTATATATAGGAAAAAAACATGTATTAATTTACAAATGAGTCATTGATCCATTTTAATTGGCTCATGAAACACAGATGAGTCATAATCTTTTTTTTATTGCTTGATATAAAAAAAAATGCGTCATAATCCATCAAAAAATATTAGCAATGAAATTGATTATTTTATATTTTATCATAAAAAATAATCAATTTTCCTAAAAGAAATTAATATTCTATATTATGAGTAATACTTTTTTGAGAACTTATTATGAGTAATATAAATACAGCAAAATTTCATTTTAGGGAGTATTTTGCCATCTATTATATCAATATATGATTCAATGGTTAATCTTTGTACTTGTGCGCAAAGGATATTGAACCCGTCCTCACGAGCTTAGTTCAGTTGGTATGGACAATGCATAATATATTTAAGGTACACATTCAAACCTTGGCCACCACAAAAAAAAATGTGTTTCTTAACTATTAAAAAAAGAAGTTTCCCAGTTTGATATAATATTCAAGTTTGTTCATTCATGAGAAGAAGAAAAAAAGGAACTACGTGGATATTTTTTTGGTGTTTTCTTTTATTAAAAAAAATGGCATTTTGTTTATGAGAACCTGAGTTCCATCTCTAAATTGAACAGTATTTTATCAGACTTTATTTATCTTCTCCATGTTATCACTCCCTCTTTCTCATAGAATCATAATGTTAACACCAAAAAATAAATTAGGACATCCTAGTTAGTTTAAACATTTTATTTACAACAAATATTGATAATTGGTTATTAAATTAAATATTTTTGTTTTAAACATGTTTTCCATTGAAATTGAAATCATTTAAAAGTTTCTTATTTTAAAAAAAAAAAAAACTTCTAACTTTAAATATTAATTGAGTTTTCTTATTGTAAATTTCTTATTTTTATAATTTTAAATCTCAATTATGATTGGTGTACTTTCATATTTACATATCACAGTTATACGGATATTGTAATGTTGATCAAATTCAATTGTGGATCTTTCTACTATCTATATCCCTAAATATAAAACACTTTTAAGTTTTTTCTTTCTCCCTTTTATAAGACGTCTTTTAAGTGGGTCTTAAATCGAGAGGTTCATATCAAGGTCTTATAATATGGATATGGTTCCTGTGTTTTTTTTTTTTCCTATATAGGAACCATGTAGATTTAAAAAAAAAAAAAATCATAAAAATAACATTTGACAAATTTCGAGAGGTTCATACTACTAGACATATTTACAACTAAATCATTATTTGCTTATAGATATTTAGTTTAATGGAAAAGCTTCGCGGAATGACAGATGAGTGACACATAAAACAGTCTATTAGGGACAGGGAGTTGGTTCGAAGATAATTTTAAAAAGGTAGTTGGTAATGGACTCAAAACATTTGTATGGACGGATCCTTGATTAGGTACTATTCCTCTTAGAGATAGATTTAGGCGGTTGTTTGAGTTGGCTGAAAATCGTTGGATTTCAGCAGCGGAGATGTTTTGTTTAGGGTGGGGGAGGATAGGAAGGCATGAAAGTGGCAGCGAAGGTTGTTACTTTGCAAGTTGATATTGAAGACCGTTGACGATGACAACTAGATCCTATAGCAGGTTATACAGTGCAAAGTGCTTTGACAAATTTTCACTAATATAGCGGATTTAATTTGGCATGAGAAAGTTCTTTTGAATGTTTCTGTTTTTATTTCGCGTCTTCTTTGCAATCGGATTCCTACCAAAGATAATCTTTTCATACGAGGCATCATTTATCAGGATTCATAACTCTGTGTTAGTGGTTGTGGCAATATCAGCAAATCATATTTTCGTTGGTTGTGATCGTTTTAACTGTATTTGGCACCTGATTCGTAGTTGGCTTGGTATATCATCACATAATCTGTTTAGTAATTCAGACCACTTTGTTCAATTTGGACAATCAACGGGAAATTTTATATTATTCTAGTGGTAATGGCAATATCGGCAAATCAACTTGCAAAGCCTAACTCGATTCATCCTATTTTTAGCCTCAATTATACATAAGTACTCCCACTTAGGAGAAAAAGTGAAAGGTGTTTATCGAGTTGAGTAACTCAAATAAGCACCAACATTTTCTCTAGGGAGCTCACACATTTTTATTATTAAAATAAATGGATTTTTTTAGAGAAAAATAAATGGGTGTTGAATTGTAATGATATAGAGATATTTATGTGAAGCGTTAATTTTTTTAGAGTAATTGGCCTGAAGCGATAGAGTGCTAATTAAATTCTACTATTAAAATTCTTTGGTTTTGGTCTTTGATGACATCAAATTACAAAATTTATGATACTTCAGTCCCTTGTAATTTGAGTAAACTTCGGTTTACCCTCTACCATGTCATTGATTTTGTAGAGTCAAAATTCATTAAGGTTCCAAACCAAAGAATCTTCAAATTATAAAAATGGAATCTAAAAAAATATTTTACATGTGGTAAACCAGAGACGGGAATAGAACACTATTAACCCATTGAAAAATGATAATCAAATGGTGTGTACGTGTATGATCAATTTAAGTATCTAAAAGTGTGTATCTATATTCCGGATGCTTTAAGTGGACACTCCTTTTACACGCTTTCGGTTAATTTAGTTGATTAGATTGTTCCTTTAAATCAATTTGGTTAATTTTGTTCGGTCACGAAACACAGAGATCATCCACGATTGAAGAAAAAACAACTATATAAAGAGAATTTGACAACACACTTTAACTCAAAACGTGAAGGATTTCGTTTTACATGTCCTCTCATTGATAAAGTGTTTAACATACATTTTTTTAAAACAATATGTAACTTTAAACTCACACTTACGATACAAGAGTGTCCATGAACATTTTTGTTGCGTGAATATGAATCTTGCTAATGCTGTTTGAAGTTTCTAATATCACTACCCCGCAATTTAATTTACTGCATTTTTTTGTCAGTCTGCATGCACAAGAACGTTTGGCTGAATGTGGCTTGCTGGTTCTGTTTGGATTCTTCACATAGCTGGTGGATAGATATTAAGCATCTTCAGAAACTGACCCACCAAGTGCACAACAATCCATCATCCGTATATAACTAAAATTAAAATTGTACCCTTATGATAATTGACTAGTCCTGTTCTGCATTGTGTTTCATTGCCATATATTTACCCAGCATTACTAGTATGACACTGGAAAATACAATTTTGAATCTCTAATGATCCACATTCATCAATAGTCACTTTCACAAAAATTGTTTTATCTCAAAAGGACAGCAAATAAGACACTTCTGATTTTAAACCTTCAAGATGCAAATTGATAGAGTTTATCCGGATCTACGGTTCCACAAGCATTGATTTGATTGAAACTGAATAGTGTGAACCATAATTCAAAACTTCAGACAAAAATGGACATCTCAAAAGTACTTAATATGGGGCCTATTTTGAGGTACCAGTTAAACATGTTGGAATAATGGACTTGTTAGTACCCAGAAGAACAATCAACGAGATAATCATAAACATAAACAAAAGAAAAAAAAATAAATAATACTACTTATTACCTAAAAAAGAAAAAAAAAATACTCATTAGTCATAACATAACTCACCAGGCCTAGTTATTTTCATCTCTAATGGCCAAAATTAAGACAAATATTAAGCATAATTTAGTCATACAAAATTTCTAAGCGTCTAGAACAAAGAGTACAAAAGTATTTCCTCTTGATCTGAAAGCACATAGGTAAGAAACAAAGCTTGGATTGAACCTCAACATCCATGGCTTCAACTTTGCCAGCACAGTGAGGACAAGCACCAGGTGCTTGTTGTCTTCCCAATTCCTTCTGTTGTCCCTCACAAACGTAAGACAACCGCATTTTTCTCCTGCTGCTACAACTTGCTCGCTTTTTTTCCTCCGTTTTGATGATGATGATGCTTGTTATGTACTGTGTTTGGTTACTTGTGGGGACTGCAATGCAAGAGGAGAAGACTGTGTGTATGTCTCAATTTTGGTATGGGCAATAAATAGGAGAGTTACTTGTATTTATAGAAGAGGGGCAACTTTTTGTGCCTTAATTTGGACTTCCTCCAAGGTTGAAATGGTAATTCTAAAGGGTAACGTGAGAATATCAATTTTTTTTAATAAATTCAAAATTCACTATAATAAACCCACAAATATCTAAAAAAATTATATCAAAGATTAATTACACATCAATATAAGGCAAACATACAACAAACTGCATCGTTAAACCTTTTTAAATGGTAAAACTAATCATCGTAAATACAATATTCGTAGACATTGGAGTAATGACATTGATTAATGATTTATATTACTCATTTTTTTAATTCATAATTCTAACAAAAATCTAATAAAAGCTTATAAATAGTACATTCCACCTTACAGACAAACCGAATACTTCAAGATTAAATTAAGCACAATATAAATATAAATTAACATGATATTAGAGTATATTGATTCGAACCACACATCATTTATCAGGCTATAAGACACTAAGCTTGATAATGTTGGATGAGAAAGGGGTATAGTGAGAAAATACGAGTTTTCATTAAATAAAGAAAAGCTCTAATTAACCTAGGTCCTAGAGCATCAATTCTTATTGTTAATTATACTAAGAGTCGTTTTTACCATGGGGCTTTAACGGTTGCTAGAGTTCATATGCTTGCTGGTCTCCTTGGTTTCACAGCAGGTACAATTCCTTTTATCTACCTCAGGTGCTCTATCTTCAAGGGGAAACCGAAGGCTGTCTACTTCCAATCAACTACAGATAAAATAAAATCTAAGCTCTCTACTTGGAAAGGCACGGTTCTATCTATTATGGGTCGTATTCAGCTTGTAAAGTCCATTATCCACGGAATGCTTGTTTATTCATTTCATGTCTACATGTGGCCTTGCCATCTGTTAAAATTGCTTGATTCTTGGCTTAAGAATTTTATTTGGAGCGGAGACATTCTCACTAAGAAAGTTTATACTGTTTCTTGGAAGGTCCTTTGTCAACCTTGGTCCTTGGGGGGTCTTGATGTTAAACCCTATAGACTTATTAACGAATCTCTTATGTTGAAGTTGGCATGGAAACTTAATTCCTCTGATTCCCAATGGTCCATTTTATGTAGGCACCGTTTTTTATGCAATGGGAAGTTGAGCCATTCTTATGTTAAATCCTCGGTGTGGGCTGGGATTAAAATGCATGTTCATACCGTTCTTCTGCACTCCAAATGGATTGTTGGTTCAGGTAATGTTATCAATATGTGGACGGATAATTGGCTAGGGGAGCGCCTTGTAGACTTGCTTCAAATTGATCATGTTCTTCATGATGGTTTTAATGCTAAAGTTGAGGATCTTATTGTTGCTAGTGGCTGGAATATCCCAGCTACTTTGAATCTCCCTACTCACGTTTTGGACCTTGTGCACGCTCTTGTTTTGCCAGTTTCGCACCTCCCAGACACGTTTGCTTGGTTGCACTCTTCTGATGGTAACTTAACATCCAAACAAGCGTTTTCCTTTCTGAAGCTGACTGCCCTGTCTTTGGATTGGTCGCAGCTCATTTGGCGGACCAGCATCCCTCCTGCTCATTCTTTCATCTTCTGGCGTTTGTTCCATGGGAAGATGCTTACTGAAGAGAACCTCCGCGCTCGGGGTTGTGTGATTGTTTCAATATGTTGTTACTGTTTGAAAACCGATGAAACTTCTGACCAGTTGTTCTTCAGGTGCCTCTTTGCAATTAGGCTTTGGACTTGGCTTGGTAGTAAGTTGAATTGTAATTTTGATACATCCTCGGTTGTGTCTCTCCTTTCCTGTATTCCTATTGCTTGTTCTTCTCAAGTGTCTGACATATTTATTGCGGGGATTGTTCATGCGTTGCATATCATCTGGATTTCCCATAATTCTTCGAGGTTCTCTTCGGATGTTGTGACTCTTCACGCATCTCAGGTTCGCTTGCATACATCCATTGTAATGAGTGGTAATCTTTCGATTGGGAAATGTCTCCCTGTTGATCGGCCTTTTTTTTATTCTTTCTCTGTGTCTGCGCACCACAGACAGACATCAGACATTATTCTTGTTCTTTGGAAAGCGCCTTCCCTTCCGTGGTTAAAGGTGAACACTGATGGCTCAGTTATTGGTAATCATGCTGCTTGTGGTGGTTTATTCAGAGATCATTTAGGTACCTTGCTGGGTGCCTTCACTTGTAACATCGGCACTGATACTGTTTTTAACTCGAAGGTGATGGGTTATATTATTGCTTTAGAGTTTGCTGCTGAAAAGGGTTGGAATCACATTTGGCTGGAAAGTGACTCCACTAGTGCTCTTATGGTGTTTCATAATCTTTCTTTGGTCCCTATTCTCATGCGTAATCGGTGGCACAATGCTCATCATCGTGGCGTTCAGGTCATCTCATCTCACATCTTCAGAGAAGGCAACTGCTGTTCGGACAAGTTGGCTTCCATGGGTCATGCAGCTCACGACACAATTTGGCTGACTACCTTGCCCCCTGCTTTGAATTATGATTTCTTTAGAGACAAAGTTGGTATGCCTAACTACAGATTCCCTTAGTCTGTTGTATTATTTTATTTTCTTTCTTTTATTCTTTCGCTTTTTCTTGCTTTGAGGGTCTTGGTCTAGTCCCCCCTCTTGTAAATATTTTTTCCCTTTTTTTAATAATATTTTGAGTGTGGGCGGCATAGAATGGAGGTTCTCCGGGGTGCCAACCAGTGGCGGAGCCAAGATTATTGTGAAGCCTGAGCAAAAAAAATTTGCAACACATTTATAGGGGTTTATATAAGAAATTACAAACAAATAATCAAAAAAATCTAAAGAAATTATCCAATTTATAGGGGTTTATATAAGAAATTCATAGAGATCTACATAAGAAATTACAAAAAATTTGGCCCGGAGCCCAGGCGAGTGTCCGGGATCGCCGGCCCTTAGAACCGCCCCTGATGTCACCCTAGTTAGATATCGGTGCTTTCTCTTGATGCATGTCCATTCTCCTGACTTATAAAAAAAAAAAAAAAAAAAGTTAATAAAAAGTGCATCTTTTATTTTAAAAACTGGTTTTTTAAAATTCAGCTAAGTTCAATATAAAAAATTTAAAAAAATAAAAGAGTAACAAAGTTGCTTTCACTTTCACACGTTGCTTTCGATGATTAGACGTTATAGTTGGCATCGACCTCGTTGTAGTAAAACAGCATCAGGGATCTGGTTTGGCTGTTGTAAGATTGGACAAGTGTGCTCGTGGCTACTATTTACATCAACACAAACAAGACACTTTTTTTTAGAAGCTTTGCTCATTGTTTTTCCATATATGCAAGTGATATGAAACCATGGTTGTAGTGGAAAATGACCGTGACATTTCCGGTAAAAAATATTGTGATAAGGTCTAGTTGATATCATTTTAAGGAAGTAAAGTATGGGTTCAAGAAATAATTGCATACTTATTTGTTCTTTTGTTTTTATACATAATTATTTTGGGTGAGTGTACTATATCTTGATAGCTCACCATATTAAAGAAAGTTACAAAGCTCAAAACGTATTTACAAATTTATGTATCATAATTTTGTATTTACATAATTTATTCAAATACTATTAATTCCCTTCCCCTCAATTTTTTTAATTAATTTCCTTAAAAAAATATTATTAAATTGTTTTTATGAATTTTTTAAATTTAATTTTTTAATAATTTTAATTGTTTAGAATAACTATATATTTTATAGTGATTTAATAATTTAAAGTTGATTGAATTTATTTTTTATTTAGGACATTAAATAGCATATTTCATAGATGATTTTGTAAATAAACTTAGAGCATCTAAAATGATACTATTTTTATGTGGATTTTTTGTCGGTTTCACATATACATATAATATTTTGATATTTTTTTTAATTTAAATACCTAATAAGTATTTGTCACTCTAATTCAGTACCTCCAAAAATGAACAGGTCCACAATTTTTTTTTAAGGAGAATATGTCCAAATAATTGTTTTACATCATTACAACAGTGGTTTACTACTATCCAAAAAAACAGTGTTTTACTAGTCTTGTAAAAGAACACAATGTTTTACTAGTCAAAATAAACTATCTCAAATTTTAATCAATAAATATACATTTAATTTTTAATTGTGGTGCTCCTGCATTAGAGAAGGGAGAGGGTGTTATATAAGGATGGTAATTGAACCCATATCCGATGGGTGCAGGGACGTATCCAGAAATTTTAAGAGTAAATTACACTCCCCTCCCCTCAAATATGCTTGAAATACACTCCCCTCCCCTCTTATGTTAAAATATACAATTTCCTCCCTTGAAAAATAAAATTTACACTCTCCTTCCTTATAAGATGCTTGAATTACAACCCCCTCCCTTGATAATTAAATATACATTACACTTTAATCTATTTTAACATAAATAAATATTTTTATGATATATATTAATTTTAAACCACCCTTTAAGAAAAATTAATTCATTTCTTTATAATTTAAATGTTAATGATAATTAAATTTAAATATTTTGATATTGATTTTATAATTTAGAGTTTAAAATTAACTTTTAAATAACCATGGTTTATTGTCGTTAGTAATTTTTCACATATTTTAATTTTATTTTGGCTTGTTTCATATTTTATAATAGGGTTTAAAACTACATGTTAATGAAATTGTGAATAAAAAATAGCAAAAAAATATGTATTCAATTTTTTATTATGTTAAAATAGACCTGCAATACTGTTATTTTCGAAGTGTATTAGATTATTATTTTTTTGCTAGATTATTAAAAATAAAAAAATATATATTGAGGGAGTAAAGTGTAGATTTTAACATAAGAGGGGAGGGGAATGTAATTCAAGCTTTTCTTAGGGGAGGGAAATGTATTTTTCTCTAATATGTTTTGAATAAGAGGGGAGGGGAATGTATATTTTAACATAAGAGGGGAGGGGAATGTAATTCAAGCATCTTTGAGGGGAGGGGAGTGTAATTTACTCAAATTTTAATAAGTGAGATCAAGATCGTTTATAAAAAAATATCTATATTTATAACTAATAAAGATGACATCATAATATTGTGCAAAAGTTTGGAAAATAAAAATTATAGTAATGAATATCCAAAAATTCAAAATACCTTAATATTGAAAATATATATCCGATAAAAATGAATAAAAAATAACTTCACCTTCAAGAATTCTTTAAAGTTGATTTGGTTGGAAGGAGGATAAAAAATAAAGGTTTAATTATATTTTTGGCCCCTTAAGTTTTTCAAATTTGTGACTTTGGCCTCTTAAAAAAAACAATTTTTTTCAATCTCCCTAAGTTTTCTTTTTGATGCAATTTTAGCCCCCTAAGTTTACCTTTTGACTCGAAATTAGGGGGCCTGTAAAGTAAACTTGCGAGGCTAAAATTACAACATAAAGTAAATTTAGGGGGTTTAAAAAGAGTTATTTTTTTTAGGGGCCAAAATCATAACTTAAGAAAACTTAAATGGTCAAAAGTGTAATTAAGCCAAAAATAAACCAAATACGAAAGAGTGAAGCAGATCCTTTCCAACTATTGGAGGGTCCGCTCAAATTTGGTCTATTAATTTCAATATACTCCTAGCACTTGGATTTCTCCTTTTTCTTTTAATAAAACAACACATTTTTTAATATTGATACCTTTAAGCCTCTTGGTTGAAAAAAAGCTTTAGGGTGTGTTTGGACTGGGGGTTTAGGAGAGGAATGGAGGGGAGGGTTTAATTTTCTTTTTTAAATTACGGACTATATGACATGTTTTTCTAAAATAAATTAAGTGTGATTGAAGTATTATATGATCGTTTATCATGTTAATGTGTTAACTTTTTAAAAAACATTTCATAGTGTCCGTAATTTAAAATTGAAAAGTAAACCCTCCCCTCCTAAACCCTCCATTCAAACACACCCTTAGACTTAAAGTTATTAGACTATCTTCAACGGGGGTGTCTCAAACTTTGAAGACTTGATACCTATTTAAAAAACTTTGAAGTTTCGACATTTTCAATTGAAATGTTAATGATATAAAGTTATTGATAGTTGATTATCAGGTTTCATTTAAAACATTTATGTGAAATGTTGGATTGTAAGAATTTAGTGCTTATTAGGTACAATTATTAAAAAATAAAATCGAGTGATGTGTACACTAAAAAATGGATGTATCTATTGTGGATGCTGATAGAGTTGGTTTATAAGGCAAATTTTCCATCACTTATCATGCGATTCACTTTTCTCTTTCAACGGAAACACAATCCACATTTTTGTTAGCCTCTACACTTTTCGGTCATTATTATAAACAAAAGTTTATTTTTAAGATTCATTCAATAAATGATGTATGTAGTCTATCATAAAGACCACATTCATCATTTATTGAATAAACTTTAAAAATGAATTTTTGCTTTAATAAATAATGTATGTAGTTTATTTTTGCTTTAAAAATGAATGGTCAAATTTCATACACATACAAACAAAGGATAATTTGGTAATATTAACACACAAAACAGACACATTAATTATATTGACAACTTTTCTTAAGAAATATGAAAAAAAGAAAAGGAGATTTACATATGGGGACAAAGGGAGTATTTAGTAGTAGTATTAATACCATGGTGTAATTGTTTGTCTTTAGTGCACTACACAAGTATTTGTAGGGTCAACATAAAATTACATGTGGGGTCATCATCTTAACTTATATAGTTACTAGTTAGAAAAATAATAGACATGTGGGGTCAACAACCCCCAATTATGGCAACGTGGATCCATGTCTGATAGATATCCGCAAAAAATACCTGCAATTGGTAGGGTAAAATTCCTCGTTCATGGGTCCAAGATTGGATTCGAGTAATTACCTGCAAATTTAAATGGGTATGGGCACGAGTAAAGACATTATATTGCCTAGTCATGCAACCCGCATATACATATTTATATGATATAATAAATAATTTATTTATTTTTGATGTATAATTGATTGATTTATTTAGTTATTTAAGTTCAAACCTAAACATGTATATTTTGGATACAGTAATCGTTCCCTTCTGTTGGTATACAACTGTTGATGAATATTTTGGATGTTTTTATTTGATTAAATATTATAATTCGTACTATTTTCTTAGTTGATTTGAAAAATTTAGACCATGATTTTAATTCAATTGTGATATTTTTATTGATTTTTTATAGCGAAGTGCAGGTAATGACCACTAAGGTATTCATAGGATATGGAGAAGTGCTCTAAAGTTGTTACCCATGAAAGTATAAGCTCGGATACAAATATATTTTTTCAACCGCAAGTATGGGAGAGAGCATTATATTACCTTACCCATTGGGTACCAATTTTCACCTCTAGTGCTATACAAGTGTTGATTGAAAATGGATCTTCTCAATTGTTTTTTTTTTTTGAAAGAATAACGTGGAGATATGTACCATTGACTTGCACATTATCAATGGTCAAGATCTCTAGATAATTCCCTCAATAAAAAAAATCCAATTAAGAGAGTCCACTCACACATTGATTTCTATTAGACAATAATTTTTTTCATCCTCTAGCATACATACTTTAAGGGTCGGACTCCCAATTAGTTAAAAGAAACCTTGTTCGTAAAATTGTCTAAATAAACTAGCACGTACGGGTAAACACGCCAAATCCGGTAAATTAGAGGGATTGGACTTTAATTTTGTAGTCTTAATTTTATTATTGTTTTTTAGCCCCACCTTAGATAGACTGCTACCCCTTCGGTCTAGTCCGTATAGGCCGTGGGTAGCCAGCCTAACAAAATATCTATATTTATTTTTTTTTGAAATTATTTAAGTTAAATATAACATTTGATCCTTTTAGTTTGACAAAATTTTTAAGTTAGTCTTTTAAGTTTTGAAAGTTTCAATTTGGTCCTTTTAAGTTTGACAGAATTTCCAAGTTAGTCCTTTAAGTTTAAAAAGTTTCAAATAGGTCCATTTAGTTTGACAAAATTCACAAGTTAGTCATTTAAGTTTCAAACTAAAATGACCTATTTGGGTCCCAAGTTGGTATTTTAAAAGACCAACTTGAGAATTTTGTCAAACTAAAAGGACTTATTTGAAACTTAAAGGACTAACTTGAGAATTTTGTCAAACTAAAAAAACCTAATTAAAACTTTCGAAACTTAAAGGACTAACTTGATAATTATGTCAAACTAAAAGGATCAAAAGTGGTATTTAACCAATTATTTATTAAGAAGTTGGTTATTAAGGTAAAAAAATTAAAATAAAAGCGAATATCCAATAAAGCATCGGAAATACAAAGTAATAAAAATTGCTTTTATTCTTATTACTTATGATTTCAATGGTCGGACATATAAATATCCCTACTCAAATATGCATTCTATCTAAAATTATTTTTATTGGTATTGTAAAGTGGCTTATAATTTAAAAAGTTTATTTAAAAAAAGTGAAAGGGGAAAGAGTAATAAATACTTAAGGGTATAATAGAAAAGTAACATTAATATTTTATTGATATTATAAAATGACTTATAATTTAGAACAATTTTTTTCCTTCTAAATAGACTTGTGATTTGTGATCTGTCCGGTGAGAACGATTGAGTGACAACGGTGACAGAGAATATGCTCCAGTGTGACGACAACGACTTCCGGCACGACGATGATGAATCTTCGCGGTGGAACGAAAGATGCCTGCAGACACGTTAGCACTCCGACGCTCAAGTCAGTAATGGAACTGAGAGAATGTGTAGAAAGCGTTATGAAAAGTGATGTGTACCTTGAGAGTGAAGCAAGTTCACCCTTATATAGACGCACGTTGGTCAAAACCGTCTCCATGTTATGCGTCGTGCGATTAGGGACGGAGGAGGACACATGTAGGGTGATCCTCGTGCGGTGTCGTGCTTCAGTGCGGTACGGTGCATTCAAGCTGGTGTGTTCTCTCATACACAGAGCTTTAAGGCGGTGTATATGATTCCACATGCTGACGTGTGTTTGGTTTTTTGACCGGCTCAAAACAAATTGAGATTGGGTGGATTTGTTTGAATATGAGACCGATATAAGTATTTATTTGGTGTAAAAAGTTAGCAAAGTCTAACAAATATTTATCGCACTACTTAATGTACATTGAATTAGTAAAAGAAAAACTATTATTGAATAAATAATTATGAGTAAGGTTAGCAACACTCTCTTTTAAACACCCTCTCCAATATTCACTCTCTTATTGGTTTAAATCTTTGTGAGTCTACACTTTGAAAATTAAAGTCACACAAAATGGTGAGACGTATATTGATTTCATCCAATAAAATAATAAATGCTAGAAATAGTATTGAAAAGTGAGTGTTACTAGCTTTCCTTAAATATTATTTCTCATAATATATTACACATTGCTCGTGATTTCTAGGAACTTTCAAATTTTTAAACTAAAGAATCGTATTTTTGTATGAAATAAAATATTTAAATTATAATATATATTAAAAGTAAAAATTCATACATATAGTATATATATAAAAGTTAGCAAAGTCTAACAAATATTTATTGCACTACTTAATATACATTGAATTAGTAAAAGAAAAACTTTAATATTGAAAAAATATTATTTCTCGCAATATATTATAATACATTGCTGGTGACTTCCAGGAACTTTCAAAATTTTAAATTAAAAGAATCGTAACGTTTTCTATGAAATAAAATATTTAAATTACAATATATACTAAAAGTAAAACTTCATATATATATATATATATATATATATATATATATATATATATATATATATATATAAATGCTAAAGAGTGCCTTGGGATATTGGTTTAAAGAACATAAATAGAAATAATTTGTTGAACCAATGGTGAAAAGTGTTGAATTTTGTAATATTCTAAACATTATAAATTTATTTGAGTTCTTTTATGTCACTCAAAATATTAATTCATCAAGAGAAAATAGGTATGTATTGTTTGTACTCCCTCTTATCATCTTTATAAGAAATAAATGGGTCAACGAAAATTGATGTATATACATAAACTTTAGTTAACTAATTTGTCACTTATAAAAAGGACCGGAAACTATAAAACATTATTGTGAATCATATGTATGGCTATTAAGGGTGTGGAGATATTTGACTTTTTAACGCGTATTTGAACTTGCAGTGCCTCTCTTCTTCACATCTTAGAATTTCAATATTTTACAAATGTTCTATCCGGCTACATTTATAAGCAATTTTTTTTAGATTTTTTAAATACATAATGTATTTGGTCTATGTAAAGACAAAATACATTAGGTATTACATGAATCTAAAATATTTATTTTTTTCTTATAAATATGACCAATAGAGTAATTTGTTGTGAATACTCTCGTAGATTGAAGTTTGGTTAGATACATACCTATCATATTCAATGTCATTTTATATTTTTATATTGATTTATTTTAAAATAAATTCAATTTTTTTTTAAAGAATTTTGATTACAATACACCTACATATATCAAGATACCCGAGAATTTACTTTTATTTTAATGTTCGGTTATAAGATATTAGCATGTGTAACACTATGCAAAGTCCTCCTTAAATGTCACCACAACTTAAGGTTATGGATATAAAATAAAATAAATTTACACGATTGTATGGTTGAGAGTCTCACATTAATTAGATAAAACTGTTCTTTATCTTCCAAATCAATTTTATAACATTTAAATGGTTGAGAGTCTCATGACTTCTAATAAAGAATTGCCCATCTTATTTTATAAGAAAAATGATCTCAATACTTTCTTTTAACATTCCCTTTAACATTAACTCTTTTATCGGATGAAGTTATAGTAAGTTTAGTTCCACCATTTTATATGAGTTTCAATTTCAAAACGTAGAAATCACATTAATTTAACCCAATAAAAAAATAAATGTTAAAGAGAGTATTAAAAAGAAAATATGCTTACATTGCACCTTTTATAAACATGTTAAACTCATTCTTTTATTCTTTATTGCGCGTGTCCGAGTCCTCTTCCCTTCCTTTAACCAAAAGACTGGCTTGACATTAAAGGGAACAACCTTGAATCTCTAATGATCCACATTTATCACCAACCACTTTCACAAGAATTGTTTTATCCAAAAAGACAAAAAAAACAAGACACTACTGATTTTATGCCTTCAACTTCAAAATATTGAGATACTGATCGATAAGGATTATCCAGATCTACAGTTCCACATCATTGATTTGATTGAAACTGAAGTGTGAACCATAATTCAAAACTTAAGACAAAATAAGCCATCTTAAAAGTACTCAATATGGGGCCTATTTTTAAGTACCGGTTAAATATATTAGACTTGTTACTTGTTAGCTAGTACCAGAAGAACAAAGAGCAAGATGATCATAAACATATACCAAGAAAAAAATATATAATACTTATCACCAAATAACAACAACAACATAACCCACCACCCCCCTAGTAATTTTCATCTCTAGTTTTTATTTCAATGGCCAATCAAGACAAATATTAAGCATAGTTTAGTCATACACAATTTCTAAGCGTCTAGAACAGCGAGTACAAAAGTATTTCCTCTTGATCTGAAAGCACATAGGTAAAAAGCAGAGCTTGGATTGAACTTCAACATACATGACTTCAACTTTGCCACCACAGTAAGGACAAGAACCAGGTGCTTGTTGTCTTCCCAATTCCTTCTGTTGTCCCTCACAAACGTAAGACAACCACATTTTTCTCCTCCTCCTACAACTAGCACTCTTTTTTTCCTCCGTTTTGATGATGTTTGTGTTTAATTTGCTGTGTTATTTGCGGGGACTATATTGCAAGAGGAAAAGAGTGTGTGTGTGTCTCAATGTTGGTATGAGCATAAACCGGACAGTTCTTTGTATTTATAGAAGAGGGGCAATTTTCATGCATTGTTGTGGAGTAATGATTAAATACATTTTTTTTTAGTCATTACAAATATATTTTTACAGTCTCGTGTGTGTATATAAGAGAAATAAAAAAAGCTATTTCACATTTTTTTTTTTGGTAGTGAGAATGTGGAAGAGTGCAACATAAGGACTTTTTAGGAGATCATCCATCCTAACACTATTCTCGCCCAAACACGCTTAATTACGGAGTTCTGGTGGGATCCGATGCATTAATGCTGATATGATTAACACACCTTACTTCACACCCTTTAACAAAAATAGTTAAGTGTTTACGTGAATATAACTTAGTTGAGTATTGAGATATGTAAGGGTCGGTGTTCAAACACCAAATTTCTCTTTTATTCTTCTTAAAAGATCAATTTTTAGTCATTAGTCAACTTGACCAAAATAAATTAATAATATTCAAGGTCAATTTTTTCAAAGTAACATAAAATGTTTTTTTATTCTCTAAATTGAGAACTTATTTTATGATATTAAAAAAGTCATTGAAAAATAAAATATAAATTAATTAAAGACATTTTTTTAAAAATAACATTAAATATGGCATATTTAGTTAAATTTTGCTTATATTTTAGACTATAAAATATGATTTTTTTTGTTGTTTACATTCAAGAGCAGAGGGTAATACTTTTTGTTATTAGTATCTAAAAAAAATTGTTTTTATTGATCGCAAATATATATATTTTATTTGTTTATTTTATAATTGTAAAATTTGTTCATGCAATTTGCAACGGGTCTCTGAATGTGTAAATTTAGTTCATATGTAACTCATGTTTAAAAAAGAAAAACAGATTTAAAAAGACAAATGTATTTGGTCTAAAATTTAGACTATAAACATTTGACCTTTTAAATCAATTTATTTGTATTTTTTATGGAAAAAATATTATGGAGACATCTTTCCTTATTTATTAATTTTGTTAAGTCTTAACTTAATTTTTTTCTCTTCATAATGCTTTTAGATTTGCAACAACTCTATCCTAAAATTTTGCCTTAATTTTGTTAAGTCTTAATCTAATTTTTTCCTGCTTTTAGATTTGTAACAACTCTATCCTAAAATTAATTTTGTTAAGCCTTAACCTAATTTTTCCCTCCATAATGCTTTTAGATTTGCAACAACTCTATCCTAAAATTTTACCTTAATTTTGTTAAGTCTTAACCTAATTTTTTTTCTATCTTAAAATCCTTATTTATTAATTTTGTTAAGTCTAACCCTAATTTTTTCCCTCCATAATGCTTTTTAGGTTTGTAACAAATTTATCCTAAAATTTTGCCTCTCAAAATGCATTAAATATGTTTTTATTAATAGCAAAAATAAAAAAAAAACTAAACAAATCCACTCATAAATAGCAAAAAAAAATTTTAAAAAAAAAGGGTAACCATATCGATAGACTTCTACATATATTTTTTTTCTTTTCTTCTTATTAATTTTAGTTTTTTTTTTCAACTAATTTTCTTATTTTGTGTTCTACACTTTTTTTTGACAAAATACTTTGTAAAATTATTTAATACTAAAAAAATGCATCGTTCCTATCCTCTTCCTTTATTTTTTATACACTTCTTTGATACCAAAAAAATGCATCTTTTTTTTTGACAATATTTTGTAGACTTATATAATACCCTAATTTTCATCATAACTTGGCTATATATACTAAACCCTAAACCGTGTTTCTCTAAAAAAAACCTTAACCCCTAATTTTTTCCCTTCATAATGCTTTTTAGGTTTGCAACAAATCTATCCTAAAATTTTGCCTCTCAAAATGCATCAAATATGTTTTTATTAATAGCATACAAAAAAAAACCTAAACAAATCCATTCATAAATAAAAAAATTAAAAAAAAAAGCTAAACATATCGACTTCTACATATATATATTTTTTTTCTTTTCTTCTTATTAATCTTAGTTTTTTTTTCAACTAATTTCTTATTTTGTGTTCTACATTTTTTTTGACAAAATATTTTGTACAATTATTTAATACTAAAAAAAATGCATTGTTCCTATCCTCTTGCCTTTTTTTTGTACAATTCTTTGATACTAAAAAAATGCATCTTTTTTTTTTGACAATATTTTGTAGACTTATATAATACCCTAATTTCCATCATAACTTGGCTATATATATTAAACCCTAAACCGTGTTTCTCTAAAAAAAACCTTAACCCCTAATTTTTTTCCTCCATAATGCTTTTTAGGTTTGCAACAAATCTATCTTAAAATTTTGCATCTCAAAATGCATCAAATATGTTTTTATTAATAGAAAAAAAAAAGCCTAAACAAATCCATTCATAAATAGCAAAAAAAAAAAAAGGCTAAACATATCGATAGATTTCTACATATATATTTTTTTTCTTTTCTTCTTATTAATCTTAGTTTTTTTTAACTAATTTTCTTATTTTGTGTTCTACACTTTTTTTTGACAAAGTATTTTGTACAATTATTTAATACTAAAAAAATGCATCGTTCCTATCCTCTTGCCTTTTTTTTATACACTTCGTTGATACTAAAAAAATGCATCTTTCTTTTTTTTTTGACAATATTTTGTAGACTTATATGATACCCTAATTTTCATGATAACTTGGCTATATATACCAAACCCTAAACTGTGTTTCTCTAAAAAAAACCTTAACCTGTGGTAAATTTCACACACATCACAAGAATCATATCTATTGATATTTAGAGGTTTGCAAATGGAACGACGTGACCTTACAACTCTCCTCTCATACCAGTGCTTAACTGGTAACTTTTTGATCATACACCTGAATTGTCGGCAGCGATACAATCAAAAGGGGAAATAGTTTTAACAGTTGCTTCGAGTGGTATAACTGCATTATTAATACCAGGAGGTAGAACCGCACATTCGAGATTTGGCCTTCCATTTATTATCGATGAATGCTCCACGTGTAATGTCAAACCTAATACCCTGTTGGCTCAGTTGGTAGTCCAAGCAAGATTAGTAATATGGGACGAGGCTCTGATGATGCACAAATTTTACTTTGAAGCACTTGATCGTTTTTTCAGAGACGTTATGAAGGAGGTGGACAAGAGAAACAAATACATCCTTTTGTACCTGTAATTCCTAAAAGCACAAGACCAGAAATCGTTCATGCTATTATCAATTCTTCAAAACTATGGAATTATTGTGAGGTTCATACCTTGACTAAGAACATGAGGCTTTTGTCTGGTGCGTCAGTAGTAGACATGGAGGAAAAAAGACAATTTTCAGAATGAGTTTTAAGTATAGGCGATGGACGAATAGGGGAAGACAATGAAGTGGACAAGACCATTGCTATTCCGTCAGATTTGCTCATAGAAAGCGCAGGAGATCCTCTTGCTACTATTGTTGAAAGCACGTATCCTAACATCTTGGAGAGCATGAGTGACATAGGTTACTTTCAAAATAGAGCTATATTGACAACAAAAAATTCCATAGTCGAGAAGATCAACGACTATATGTTAGACATGGTTCCAGATGAGGAGAAGGTTTATTTGAGTTATGATTCACCTATTCATCGTAACTTAAACGATGATCATATTGACAATGTTCATACACCTGAATTCCTCAACACCATCACTGCTTCTGGACTTCCTAATCACAAATTAAGGTTAAAGGTTGATGTGTCAGTTATGTTGTTGAGAAATATAGATACACGATATGGATTATGCAATGGAACCAGATTGGTTATCACTAGGATGGGAAGATACGTCATTGGGGGGAGGGTCATTTCCGGAAGTAATGTTGGTGAACGAATTTTTGTATCCAGGTTATCTATATCGTCTTCAGATGTCAGGATTCCCTTTAAGTTTCAACGAAGACAATTCCCTTTGTCTGTATCATTTGCAATGACAATTAACAAAAGTCAAGGATGTAACACCCCGTTTTCTCAACATAAATAATTATAAAGAATATCAGAGTTTTTCATCAAAACGGAGCATTACATTCAACTTACAAAAATTCCACTATATAAATATATTCTAAATCTGTCCCTCACACCTCAATATTCTATTTTAGTATATATATATACACTAAATAACAAATATATTTCTACACCAAATAACATATATATTTCTATACCAAATAACATAATATTTCTACACCAAATAACACATATATTATAATATAATATGCTACTAAAACACCAACACATAACACAAAAATAACACACATCACCATAAATCAAATAAATTATTCAAAAAGACTCTAAACTCAATCAAATAATTAAATAAATAAAATAGGGCGTTACAACTCTACCCCCCTTAAGAGAATTTTGTCCTCGAAATTCAAAGCACAAGAGAAAATGAATTTAATTATTACTTAAATATCTTAAATTATATATAACAAAATAGTAACTTCAAACAATACACAAAAACCACATTAAAGTTAGTCAGTTAAACATGATCACATAATAAAACATAACCATTAATTAGAAAACAAAACGACAATATTCAATCGTCACACGACACAATGACTCATCTACTTGGCCGGACGGACTAACCTGCTCTGATACCAATTGTAACTCCCCGTTTTCCCAACATAAATAATTATAAAGAATATCAGAGTTTTTCATGAAAACGGAGCATTACATTCAACTTACAAAAATTTCACTATATAAATATATTCTAAATCTGTCCCTCACACCTCAATATTCTATTTATATATATATATATATATATATATATATATATATATATATATATATATAGACACACACTAAATAACAAATATATTTATATAACAAATATATTTCTACACCAAATAACACATATATTATAATATAATATGCTACTAAAACACCAACACATAACTCAAAAATAACACACATCACCATAAATCAAATAAATTATTCAAAAAGACTCTAAACTCAATCAAATAATTAAATAAATAAAATAGGGCGTTACAAAGGACAGTCGCTTAAACATGTTGGTGTATATCTACCAACACCTGTAATTTTTCACAGACAGTTGTATGTTGCTGTTTCAAGAGTTATATCCAGAGAAGGACTAAAGATATTGATCACAGATGAAGATGGTGAAGATACCAATGTGACTTCTAACGTCGTATATAATGAAGTATTTCGCAATCTGCGATGAAACAACATGCCAATTTACTAAAAATTTCATATTCTCTTACCGAATTATTGATAGGATTACCGAATTTTCTTTTATAATATTTTTCAGATTTTATATATTTTATGGAGCGTTTTATTTTGTCTACTCTGGATTATCATCTGTTATTTTTTCACCGTTACCAATTATATATTGCATTTTATTATTAGTATGTCATTTCTTTAGCAATAATCCCGTGCGGGCACGGGTCCAGTTTCTAGTTTTGCCTTAATTTTGTTAAGTCTTAACCTAATTTTTTTTCCTCCATAATGCTTTTAGGTTTGCAACAACTCTATTCTAAAATTTTGCCTCTCAAATTGCATCATATATGTTTTTATTAATACCAAAAATTATATAAAAAAAAAGCTTAAACAAATCGGTTCTTAAATAGCAAAAATTAAAAAAAAAAGTTAAACATATCGATTCATAAACTTCTACATATATTTTTTTCCTTTTCTTCTTAGTAATCTTAGTTTATATTTTTTTTTCTTTTCTTCTTAGTAATCTGAGTTTTTTTTCAACTAATTTTCCTATTTTGTGTTGTACACTTTTTTTTGACAACTTTTTTTTTGACAATATTTTGTAGACTTATATAATACCCTAATTTCCATGAAAACTTGAATTTAAAACATGCATTACAGCATGTCAGATGACGGTAACCACATCAGATCAACCATTGTAAAGGATTTACGACAAATGCTCGGAATCTAATTCATATGTCAAGACATATCGAACCATTCGTGACAAGTTCACTGATTGTCAATCTGGCTCGATAAAACTGAGAATTTTAGGCAAGAGAAATAGCGATGGCAGGAGGTATAATTTGTCAACCGCGTCTGAAGTCGCGACATTGATCGTTGGTGACTTCGATGCGGCTGATTGTGAGAGAGATGTCATTGTTGAAGAACGTTCTGGTCTGTTGAAGCGCATATCAACGAATGAGCCATCATACTTCCTGTTGCAGTATCCACTTTTATTCCCTCGAGGCGAAGATGGGTATAGAACAAATATAGAGTATGAAGAAACAGATAGCAAAAATACAATAAATAGGTTGTTTGTCACTCAATTGGAATGGATTGCTTATAGGATACAACACCGACAAAGAAACGAGTCTACTATTGTCTTTGCTAAGAAACTATTGCATCAATTTTTGGTGGACGCTTACAACATTGTAGAATACGCTAGATTGAGTTATGCCAAAAACCATCATAAAGAATTAAGGGTTGACATGTACAAGGGTTTAACTGAAACAGTTTTAAGAGGTGAAACAGATCTAGCATCGACGGGAAGGAGAATTATGTTGCCTTCGACATTTGTAGACGGGCCGCGATATATGATACAAAACTATCAAGATGCAATGGCGATATGTGGGTGGATTGGTTATCCTGATTTGTTCATAACCTTTACATGCAATCATAAATGGCCTGAAGTGTTGGAATTTCTTAATATACACAATTTGAAACCCAATGACCGACCTGACCTGTCATGCCATATTTTTAAATTGAAGCTCGATCATTTGATAAAGGAGATCAAGAAGGGAGAGATATTCGGAGAGGTCCGATCAGGTTAATACTTTTTATTTCAAACACAAATTTGTTGATGTATATTAAGTGTTTACTTCTGATGGTGAAGATACCAATGTGATTTCTAACGTCGTATATGAGGAAGTATTTCACAATCTCTGATGAAACTACATGCCAATGTACTAAAAATTTCATATTTCTCTTACCGAATTATTGATAGGATTACCAAATTTTCTTTTATAATATTTTCAGATTTTATACATTTTATGGAGCGTTTTATTTTGTCTACTATGGATTATCATCTGTTATTTTTTTCGTTACCAATTATATATTACATTTTATTATTCGTATGTCGTTTCCTTAACAATTAACCCGTGCGGGCACGAGTCCAATGTCTAGTTAAACTCTAATGACCTTCCTTAAAAAAAGACTAAACTCTAATGACCTACATACTAGAGATATTTTTTTCCCTTGTAAACCGAGGAAATGACAAATAACAATTGAAACTCACAGACGCAAGTGGAGGGACTAGGGACCGAACCCCAATCCACCAACCTTTCAATTTCGACACTTT
The DNA here is from genome assembly GCA_958299785.1 of Medicago lupulina. Taxonomy (NCBI): domain Eukaryota; kingdom Viridiplantae; phylum Streptophyta; class Magnoliopsida; order Fabales; family Fabaceae; genus Medicago; species Medicago lupulina. Next base: position 3,499,596 of record OY283143.1, on the reverse strand, counting down.
TAAGAGTAAAGTTAGAACTTTTTTTTTTATAAAAAAAACAATAAGCTAGAATTTGTAGACATATATTAAAGAAATTTATTCTAACGTAAATAAATATGTCAGTGATTTATAAAATAAAACAACAACGACAAAAATAAAGTGATATATTTACAAGATAGAAAATATAGATAATTGTTGTTGTCGTTCTTACTATAAACTTGGGTGTTGCGCATTTATTTTCACATTCATCCTTTTCAATTTTAACGACTTTGAAATTTGTACAAATTTCCACCAATTTGAATAGATGACTATTGCCTTTTAGTAAAAAAAAAAGCATATTTAATTCATTATTTTTTTTTACAAATATTTCATTATAATTTTACTTTGCATATTATTATTATTATCATCTACAAATATATTTTTATTTTGTTTTGAAAATGCCAAAAAGATTACATATATAGCCAACAAGCAAAACACAATATTGAACCCGGTTTTGACCATTTTTATGTTGATTTAGCAAACACATTCATCCGTTGGTTTTAGTTACTGTGAGCTTAGAGTGATAATGCATAATATATGTATGGGTTAGAGTTCGAATTCTGTACACCCCACTTATCTTTTCTTTATATAATATAAAAGAATACATCTATGAGCTAAAGTACACTTGGCATCACATTTTACTTCTAACATTTATTGCTCTTCACATTGACATCACATTTTTCTTCTAACATTTATTGCTCTTTTCATAATAATCATTTTCAATGCATTTTACCTTTTATTAAGAAAGAAGAAATTATAAGCTTATTATTATTATTATTATTATTATTATTATTATTATTATTATTATTATTATTATTATTATTATTATTATTATTATTATTATTATTATTATTATTATTATTATTATTATCGACGGTCTCATTTTGCCTTTGATTATATAATCGTGTTGCCTTAAACTATAAGCTGACTTATTATTATTATTATTATTATTATTATTATTATTATTATTATTATTATTATATTCATTCATTGTTTACCGACCACTTTTACGTATTAGTTAGCCGTTTTTTTTTTAATTACTCAGAGAATGAGTGCCCTTGATGCATTGGTTTTTTGTTTTTTATTTTTTAGGACTTGATGCATTGGTTAAAACACTAAGATCCTAAGAATTGTGTAATTATTGCTAAGACTAAAGTTTTTTTTTTTTTATTTTTTCCACTTTAAAATTGACTATAATTGACTTATCACTATTATATATTATATATTAGTTAGAAATATCGACTCTAATTGACTGTAAAGTTTTTTTTTTCCACTTAAATATTTTAAGGTGTAAACCAAACCCAAAAAATAAAATAGTTTCTTTTTTGACTAAATTTTTAATCAAGTAGGGATACCTATTTTTGATCAGAAAAAAATAACAATTAGTGGTACCATGTTTTTTTTTTTTTTTACAAATTTTACTATTTTTTTTAGCATTCACACTTTTTCAATTCTAATGTTTAAAAATATGGTAATTATTTATACCCTATTTTTATTTTATTTTCGTGTTTTGAACACCATCATGAGATTGCCACAATCAAAGCAGAGTTTATGTGGTCAAATGATCGATATAGTAACTTATTTTTTCTTCTTTGTAATCTGAATTATTATAGAGATTAGAACAACAAAAAAACAACTTTTATCTATGATCAAACCAGTGGTTGCAGTACCGTGTATAAAGGAATCAATATTTTTGATTTATTTTTTAACATATTTTTTTTGTTTACAAAAGCAAATTTCTTAAAGATATTGATTCTCATATCTCCCCCTTGATTTCGACATAGTATGAATAATACACTCTATCATGATTAATATTCAATACAATTATGTGTCTTTCTAAAATATCATTTTTTTCAGACCTTACTTACAACTAACCGAACTACGGATTATTAAGTCCTTTTATCCTACAAACCGGATATGAGGTTTAATACATATTAAAAGTTTTTCTTTAAAAAAATATAAACAATCATTTTATAATGAACTTTTGCTTGAGCAAAACAAAATGATTCCAAATTCCATTTATTTCGGCCACCTGATTTGTAAATTCCTATAAATAGTTATATATTATTCTAAGATTTAAATGATACTCAATATTGTTAATTAGCCTATAATCATACCTATTAGTTTGCTCGGTCATTTTTTTTGGACACATGCTCGGTCATTATACAGTGGCATCATTGTTTGTTGTTTCAACCAATCAAATTGAGTCATTTGTCATTTGTTTTATTTTCTACCAATTAGAGTTAATTATGTCATGATTATTTGATTTCTTTGACTATAAATAATCCTATTGAGACTCATACTTTTCACACCACTTTCAAAATACAACAAATATTTGACAGACTGCACTAAACCAATATTTTTTGGTTTGTTAAATTGTTTTGTTTTCTTATTCTTCTATTGTTTTTCATGCCCATCTGAAAAAAGGTTTAATTTCTAAAATTAATCATGTGATGGAATCAAGGTGATTGATCGTTCCTATTATTCAAAGTTACAATCTCTCATTCTTATTTATTTTTTTGTTGGTACAACACAGTCTGTCATTCTTACTCCATATTAATCGTTTTTAAAAATTATAATTTACATTGATTTCGTTTTAATTCTAATGGATGAATTTGTAGACTTCTTATTACTCATTTTTTTTAATTGTTATATTAGGGGTGTATCATTGTTGCTATTGTTTGCTGAAATTTGATTAACAATTTTGCCAAACTTTGATCTGCAAGGTCGAATCCAACATTAGCAGCGCTGCCATGTTTGAGAAATCGTTTAGAGTTCATAAACGGTTAAAACAAATATGAGTTGATTTTGAAGTTTAAGGCAACACAAACTGAATTTGATGTAAACATATTGTGTATTAAGAGTATGATGCAAATCTTATTTAGGGAAATATGTATTCTATGAGTAACGTTGGTGGTTCTTCAAATCTTGGGTTGTATTTAACAATAGAGAACAAATACATACTCAATCGTATAAGTCTCACAAGTTTTTTTTTTTTTTTTTCATTTTCATATTAGTTTCAATTTGGATCATTGTCATTTATTTTTTTTAGGATTTGGATCATTGTAATTATATGGCGATTGACAAGTTATGTATTTTGCAATCATTTTAATAATATTATTTTTCATATTTCATTTTTTTTTCTCTTAGCTCATTTTAATACCTTTTTTTGGTGCAAAGCTCATTTAATGATATGTATAATATACGACAAATTAATTTAAATGATAGGCATGTTATTTTAATATATAATCCATTCATATTCATATGTATTTACTTACGTGGATGGGGTCAATGAATGATCAAGAAGGTTCATGGCCGCATGTGACCTCTATTGCACTTTGGAGGGATGTACACCTAAGGTGTTCTCAAATAAAAAAAAATCATATGTATTTAAACATATTAAATGGTATTGACCAAAAATAAAAAGAATATCATATGATATATGCATCTTTAATTATAATGTTCATTTTTACCGGTGACCTCGCTTGAATGACTTATTAACTAGACACGCCCTATGTAAGTGTATAAGAAAAAGTTAAGAACACTCATTATATAGGCATCTCTAACCCATTTTACTAAACACGCCCTATAAAATGTTGTAATTATATAAGAAAAAGTAAATCTTAATCCATCAATCTTATTTAAACTTGGTCTTATTTATGAGAAAAATTCAAAAAATTTATTGGTATATTTAATACTTCACAAATTTTTATGAGGATATATTTGTTTTTGTTTGATGCATTTTGTTTTTCCTTTTGTTTTAGGTTAAAGACAATTTCATTAATGAAAGTCTGATAATAAATCAAATGTTAAGACTGCATAAATACAAGATGGGAGTCTCTTTAATCTATATGCAATCTAAATTATAAAGAACATATTTAGCTAAATAATGAGAGTTTGGTTGGATTCACGCCTAACATGCAAAAAATTTAAACTACAAAACAAATATTAAAACTTATACAATCTCCAATAATATAGTCAACATAGGTGGGAGATTTTTTATGACCATTCAACGCCAAAACTACATTAGAAGCATATGATTCTGCTATAAGATTTAGAAAAGACATGTCTTTTGCAAATTCTAAATGTTTCTGCATTGCTAAAGTTTCTACAACCTTTGAATCAAGTAATGAAATTTGTTTTTCTTCTTATAATAAGAATCAGAGCGAGAATTGTTTAAAGCACTCTAAACTATATAACATTTGTTGTGATTTATTTTTTAATGGGAATTTGTTGTCAATTATTATGTAAGTAAACAATTCATGTACATATGTTGTGTAAGTCGTAATTGTTTTCTTAATAATTTAAATCTAAAGGGGAATGAGTTCATTCAATGTCCTTTATTCTCTCATTCTATAAAGAGATGTGATAGGAAGGTAGAGATAAAGAGAATATTAAATGAGGTGTTCGACGAGGGCTTGAGAATGATGAGTGTACAAATATAAGAGTTGTTAAGATATGATTTAGTCAATTAGATCGATATAAAATGAATGGCGTCGATGTAGAGGTACTCTTTTATGTTTGTAAAACCTTCGGTTCTCATAGAAAGTGACCTGTTAATCTGAAGTTCGGTCAAAATAGAGATGAACTTTGTACAAAATTTATTTCACTCATGTATCGAACATTCAAACCAGGGGTGGAGTAAATCTTTAAACATGAAATACTAACTCTATTATCTCCTTGAACCAAAATGAATCATAAGAAATGAAAGAGATATGTTGATCTGGATTACGGTCAGAGTGGAAATGAACTCTGTACACAAAATTTTTCACTCATCTATCGAACATTCAAACTGAGGGTGGAGTAAATCTTTAAACATGAAATACTAACTAAATTGAGATGAACCCTGTACAAAAAAATCCCACTAATTTATCAATCATTCAAACTATGGGTGAGTAAATCTTTAACATGAAATACTAATTGTATTATCTCCTAGAATCAAAATGAATCATGAAAAATGTCATTAAATGCACGTATTTAAAAAAAATTAAAATAATTTGATAAATGACTAATTCTATTAGAATTCAAATCAAAATATTCACATAATAATTCAAATAGTTATATGTTTTAGATATTGTTATACATTATTTTGAATTCATAACCATTATTTCCTCTATTTGCATTCCCACATATTTCATTTATTGCAGTCCAATTTTACTCTTTTTTTTTTTTTTTGCATATATATATATAACTCTTTTATCACCCATCAAATTATTCTCCTAATTTATCATCATAAAAATGTATAATAAGTCTGTGTTTTGTCAAATCAGCATAACAAATAGTGTTTTTCTATTGTTAGATCCTAACAAAGACCAAACGTGAAATTTTTTGAAGTAATATAAAAAAATTGAAATAGTTTTTTTTTATATTTAATAACAATTAAGAAAATAGAATAAAAACAAAACTAACAAACCAATCCATCATAAAGTTTACCTTTCGAGGGGAGGAGAAAAAAAATTAAGAAAATGGAATAAAAAAACTAACAAACCAGTTCATCATAAAGTTTAGAGTTGTGAGAAAGATTACAATGGGTTAGATCATTATATTTGGCTAAGAGAAACCGCACAAATGAGATTGACACAAAGTCTTCATAAAAAAACTTAAATATTAGATATATTGGTCATCACACTTATATGTAGCTCAATATCTACATTTGCATCTAATATATAAGTCTAACTCACACATGACACATTAATATATTTCTTTTAAATGTGAGACTTTGTGTGTCTATGATATGGTGAAATAGCTGAATAAGGTGTCAGAGGTACAACATGGTAAAAAAATTGTGTTGGTGACAATTTCATAAAGGGATGTTTTTGCTCCCTTCTTTCATGAGAAAAGATAAAATAAATTAGAAAAAGAAAGAAGATGAAAGAAATGATAAGGGAAAAATAGTGAGTTACTGACAAGTTTATGAGTTTGTTGAATGAGTTGAAAATTATTGGTTAATTATGCTCCAAAAAATTAGATTAATTAAAAAAAATGTCACATCAATTTAAAATTTCTAATAAACATGTATTTTTTCGACTCTGCATAACACATATTTTGTCAATTGTCATATTGACACCACATTTTCAGTTAAATTCTTCAAGTACATACATATGGATATCTTACTTATATGTTATTCAACATCTATTCTTCCTTCCATTGTAGAACTTTAACTCAAATTTGACACATTAACATCTCTCCCTCAAGTGTTCGACTGTTTGCATATGTAATTATGTGACATAACCAAATAAGGTCAAATGAAGACACAACATAGCCAAAAAGGTGATTTGATTGTAGTTGAATGGAGAGAGGTTTATGTTTTTTTCTTTCATGAGCAGAGAAAATGAAAACTAGAAAAAGAAAGAAGATGAAAAAGAAATTTGAGATTGAAAAATATGTCCAATGAAGAAAAAAAAAACTTTAGAATGAGAGATTGAGTGAGTTGTTGGTAATTTTATGGGTTTGTTGAAGGAGTTAAAAAATTTGGGTGAAAAGTTTACCAAAAATTTAGACACAATTTAAAAAACACCACAATATTTAAAAATGTATAATAAGCACATATTTAGTCAACTAAGCATAACACATAAGCGTTTTTGTTTGGTCAAATTCCATCAAACTAAAAGAGAAGGAATTTGAAATAATAGAGATTAATTAAAAAATGTTGCATGAAAACGATTGACACCCAACAAATTAAATTGAATATAAAAATTAAACAAATGACATCTAAAAACATATCAAACAGTTCATCGTAATGTTCAGAGTTCTAAGAGAGTCTATAATGGAATGTATCATCACATTAAGTTAAGAGCAACGACACAAGTGAGATCGACAATACATCAACACCCAAAATCCTAAAGCATTAGGTATATTGATCATATCACTTAAATGCTTCTCAACATTTACTCTTGCATCCAATGTGAAACTATAAATCACAATTGACACATTGACATATCTCTCATAAATGTGTGACTCTCTACGTCCGTGATTTGGTGACATCACCAAATAAAGTCATATGGACGCACAACACGGTAAAAAAGGTGGGTTGGTAACAATTTCATATACGGATGTTTCTGTTCATTTATTTCATGAAAAGGGAGAAAATAAGTTAGAAAAAAAAAAGAACAAGAAAACGAAATTTGAATATGAGAAACGATAAGGAAAAAAACTAAGGAGTGTTAGTTTTATCCGTAAAAATACAAGGGATATAGCGAGTTGCTGGTAATTTTATGGATTTGTTAAAGGAGTTGGAGATTACTGGTAATTATGCTACCAAAATATTAAACTCCTTAAAAAAAACGCCACACCAATTCAAGTTGTATAATAAACATGTATTTTATCAAGGAGAAAACTTAGGTACTATTCCTTGGGTGCTTTTTATATGGTTCTTAATTAAATTCACCATGATTTTCTCAAATCCATAATTTTCTCATAGTTTGTTATATCCAAAAAAGGTGTATTTTTAGTTAAGAACCATACGAAAAGTACCTAAAGAATTGTACCTAAGTTTTGTCCTTTTATCAACTGAGTAGAACACATTTACATATTTTCTTTGTCAAATCCTACCAAAGACCAAAAGTGAAGCAATTTGAAATAATAGATGTTGAATAATTTTTTTGCACGAAAGCGTATGACATTTAAAAACTAAAATTTAAGATAAAAAATTAAACTAATGAGACCCAGAAACTAACAAAATAAATTACCATAATGTTGGGACTTCCATTGGAGACTACATTGGGTTGCATAATCATATTAGGTTAAGAGCAACCGCACAATTGAGATCGACATCACAACTTCACCAAAACCTGAAGACATTAGGTATATGAGTCATCTTACCTATATGTTTGTGAACATCTACTCTTGCATACACTGGAATTTTAACTCACTTTACACATTAACATCTATCTGTTAAGTGTCAGACTCTATGTTTGCAATCCACCGCCAAGAACCACTCCCACTTTCTCACAATGTTAAACTGGGATATCACACATATGTTGGGCCTTCTGAGGAAGCCAACACTGGTGTGTATCGATACATTTGAGAAAAAGCAACGACACAAGTGAGAATGATTCCACATCTTCATCTGAAACATTAAAACTTAAGTATGAGTATTTTCACTTATTTGTTGTGTAACTTGAACTGACATTTAATACATCATAATATCATTCATCTTAAGTATGACGAAATTCTTGCCCGTGCTTGGCACGGGTGTCCATACTAGTTTAGCTTTAATATGAATTTCTCTAGACGTTAGGTTACTTGACAAAAAAAAGCACAATAAATGCCAGGATCGAAAAGTTACAAATGTCTTATATTAAGTGTCTTATCTTATTTGAGTTTTACCCGGTTACTAAGAAAATGATTGATACATTTTATTTTAATAATAACATATTTATCATTTAGTAAAACACTTTTATCAATTACACTTAGTAAAATAATTATAGATGATTGAAATGCAATAAATAATGGTATCCTAGTAAAGATATTATAAAATGGGCGAATAATTTGAGAGAAGAAAAAAAATAAAAAAGATGATATTTATGTGAGACGGGAAGCATAAAATGCACCAAATCAACCATCATCAAACCAAGAAAAACAACTGAAAATCAAGTTATAGATAAAACCGCACCTAAATCATATGAAAAATCGTTAACTTTAAAATTAATTCTCCAAATACATATCAACCAAATTGCATGAAAACATTCATTCACTTTTTTCTTACTATGAGATTAAGAAACCAACATGTGAATTGTAAATACATTTGATTTATTTTCTTATAAAAAAATAAGAAATAATGACATTTTTTGCTGTGATGTCGGAGTTTGACTTCAAACCTTATATATATTATACATTGTTCTTACAAACTGAACTAAGTTCACAAAGACAAAAATAAATAAATAAGGACATTTGAATAAAGGTGTAAAATAAGAGCAAAGCATATGATTCATTCCTTACCAAAAAAAAAAACTAATATGATTCATTAACGCTGGATCTCTGAACTGAGAGAACAATTATTTGAATATTTTGTTTCAAAGTTGGAAGTCGAAATTTGATACAGGTGTCTTCTCAATCTTGTCTTAACTTGAATTCAAAAAAGTAACTTATAGAGTTTTCGTCCACACAATCTTTCTCTTCCAGAAGCTTCGTTTGTCTGAGTAGTGATCACAGTAGTAGTAAATCGCAGTATTCATTCACTCTTCCTCTCGAAACTGCTCGGAATCATCATCGAGCAGTTTCATGCAGATGAATTCCATTGAACTTGTCTGATTCATTCTTCTTCAATCATGTGGAACTCTTTCTGGCGGCCAAGAGATCGTTTTTCCTTGGATCAACTCCGGTAAAATCATTCACGCTCAATTTCATACAAATTCTTTAAATTAGGTTACTCCTACTTCAATTTTCCACGAATATTCATCATTTTGTTGCTTCGTTGTGGTTTTCACTTTGCAGTTACTTAACTGATCAATTGATAAAAGTTCAAGTTGTTAGCGATGTTAATAAGGTAATGTAATTCAATTAATTTACCTCATGTTGCTTTCGAATTTATTCGATTTGAATTGAGTAAACCACCAAATTCGTCTATGATTTTGTAGGGTGCTCTCGAATAGGTTACTGAAATTATGAATATTTCAAAATGTCAAATTTTACTCATTAGTCCTTCACAAAGTTAGTGACCAAATTCGATAGTAACGTTAGACAGTTAGAGATCAAATTGATAGAAAATGGTTAAATATAGGGACCAAATTGATAGTAAGTGGTTAAGATATAAGGACCTAATTGATGGTTTAATAGAGTCACTGACCAACCCCAGAGGTTGGCCTAGTGGTATAGGCTTGGGACTAAGGAGTGTGCTCCTCTCTAGGTTTAACCCAAGTTCGAATCCTTCGAATTAATAACAATTCTTGTGATGGGCCAGTCACTATCGAGCCCCATTAGTGGATGGTGGGATTGATCCTTGGATTAGCCAGTCCTTGGGCTGGACAACGAGTTTCCAAATAAATAAATAAATAAAGTCAGTGACCGTTTTGAAATATTCATAATCTCAGGGACCTATTTGAGAGTGCCCTGCAAAGTTAAGGACTAATTTGATGGTTTATATGATTTGAATTTAATTTTTTCATCACGGTTATCTCAAATTTCTCAACTCTGTTATCTTTGAAGGATTTTGTTATTGAGGCTCTGAGATCAATTGCCGAGTTGATGACATACGGCGATCAAAATGACCCGAGCTATTTTGAGTGAGATTTTTATCATTGTTTGTGTTCATTGCTGTAATTTTTGTAGTGCTGGAAGTTTATTGTATCGTATTGTATCCTTGTTTTATGGCAGATTCTTCATGGAAAAACAAGTCATGGGCGAGTTTGTTCGTATTCTAAAACTTAGCAAGACTGTTACTGTTCCTCTTCAGTTGCTGCAAACAGTTAGCATTTTGGTCCAGAATCTAAGGAATGAACATGCTATATGTAGGTTGATTATTTTGTGAAGTTTCCTATATATAATAACAATGTTGATGGTTTAATAACAATATTATTTGCTGATTCTTTTTGTTGCAGACTATTTGTTTAGTAACGAACATGTAAACTACTTGATAACTTATTCGTTCGACTTCAAAAATGAAGAGCTGTTGTCTTACTACATATCCTTTTTAAGGTTCGTTTTAAAGTTAATTACTTAACTGTTAAGTGGTGGTTGATAATTTCACTGCACTTGACATATTTTCTGGGGACATTATGTTGTCGTTGAGTTCCCCTCTTCTTTGTTTAAAACCTATCAGTTATCTGATTGCCTGTCTTATTATTTTTGTAGGGCAATAAGTGGAAAATTGAACAAGAATACAGTTTCACTGCTTGTGAAGATTCGTGGTGTAAGTTTAATGCTCCTAGAGTCTTTTTCTTTTGATTATTTGAATTATAGCTCTTGAGGGAGTCTTGTGAGGCTGTCTTCATAACTGTTGTTTGCTAAATATCATGTTTGTAGCATTGAAATTGTAATGTCAACGAGACTATTGTAGTGGGATTTTCTAGCTGCAGGCTCTTGACTTTATAAGATGGATAAATGACGGTGGTTTTGATTCTTTGAACATACATTCAATCAAATTTTGTGGTTAGGAAAAAGATAAGAAAGGAAGGAGCGGTAAATAAAAGATAGAAATGCAATGAAAACTTGTTTTTAATGGATGACTTTTACACAAACCTGTTGGAAGTTGTAACATTCTTAGTTATCATGTTTCAGTTAAATCTTGTGAGCTCATTAATTTTATTTTCACATGTAGTTAATCTTGTGTCCATCAAGTCTTTCAAATATAGTTGATCTATTATCTTTTGGCTGGGGAGGAGATAATTCAGCTTTGTTTTTGAGATATCCAAATGTCTTCACCGTGTCTTTCTGTGCATTTAGGACGAAGTAGTTTCATTTCCACTATATGTTGAGGCCATACGCTTTGCCTTTCATGAGGAGAACATGGTTCGCATTGCAGTACGAGCTGTGACCCTTAATGTTTATCATGGTGAGATTTTATGGTTTCACATAGGTCCTCTTTTGTAATAATTTCCATCTTTCTCATTTCCTTCCTGCACTCAATTTTTGTGATGAGAAAGGTTAAAATTACTAACGCATGAATGCTTTACAATTTTCAGTTGGAGATGACTCTGTAAATAGATACATATCCAGCGCACCTCACAAAGATTATTTCTCAAAGCTGATTTCATTTTTTAGGAAGCAGAGCATGGATTTAAATAAGCTGGTCTCTCATACACTGATGTAAGCAACTTCTTTCTTTTGTATATTTGTTGAAGATTCTCGTGTCTGAAGGATCAATTGTGTTTATTGTATATTGAGACAGAAATCCAGGCCCTGATTCAACCTCTGCTATTATTGCTGCTATAGATGAAATCGAGGACAACTTATACTACTTTAGTGATATTGTCTCTGCTGGAATTCCCGATGTTGGTAGCCTAATTACAGACAGCATTCTGATGGTTTTGATATTTCCATTACTTCTCCCTTCTCTGAGGATAGCAATTGACAATGTATGAAACCTCACTTCACGTTCTTGTTAGTTCTGTTTTTCTACTTTCATCTTTGTTGAAGATTCTATTAAAAATATGCTTAGATTATGATTCATATTAATGCAGGACATGCAAAGTGGTGTTGTCACTTCTCTCTACTTACTTTGTTGCATCCTGAGGATAATCAAAATTAAAGATTTGGCAAATACCATGGCTGCTGCTCTTTTTTGTCCCTTAGAGGCCTTTACAAAAAGTTCTGGGGGTAAACTCAATAGCCATATATCTAGTCATGATTCCCCATCTGAATACCAACTGCCAAATAATGATCTTACCAAGTCTGATATAAGACACTCAATGTTTAATGTTTCGCACTCTTCTAGTTCTTCAGGTTTTCATCCAGAAGGTGTTCTCATGCAAAATGATTGTAGCTGTCCAAATTTGTCTTTAAGGTAAAAGCTATTTTTTTTTTGGGCTTCAAAACGTACAATATATATTTTATCACTATTTTTAACTTAGCTTGTCACCAAAACCGGAAACGTTTATGAATATGTCATGCCAGCTCAAACTATACTCGGTTATTGTAATGAAAATATGTAATATTGTGCTCTACATGCATGCATATATGCATATTGTTAAACAGAATGCATTCTTGGCTTCTTGTGTAAATCTTTGAGACTGTATTTTAAAAGTGAAACATGTTTTAAATAAATATATTTTCTTGGTAACTTGTGTGTTTGTATATGCCTTTGATATATCTTTTTAACATCTTATAATGGTTAAGTTGTTCAACTTGGGTTTTCAAACATTATTCTGATGACATATGTTTAATGTAGGGATGTTTTGCTTGCGTATGTAACAAAAGGAGATGATGTACAAGTTTTGGGCTCTTTGAGTGTGCTAGCAACTTTACTGCAAACTAAAGGTTGTATATCTACACACACACACACACTTAACTGCTTTATCCTTTTCTGTTTACTCAGTAAAGTTCGTTCTTCAGAACTTGATGAATCAATGCTAGATGGGCTTGGAATTCTTCCACAACGCAAACAACACAAGAAGCTCTTACTGGTATGCCCCTTTCTTCTGTATGAGCATTTGGCAGCTGCCATTTGTTTGCCTTTATTTTATACAATTAATGTAGTTAAGATTGGAGACAAAGACACAATTTTCGTAGTCACGGTATTTTCATGATATACTGAACCTAGACATTTACGCTAAATCTAGACCTAATAGTATGCTTTCTTTAACACTTCCATCACATTTTGGTTGAAGCAAGCCGTGACTGGAATTGAAGGTGGTGTGTGGTAATGGTGGAGCCAATGATAGCAAAACCAACACCGGCTTATAAAAATGTCTATTCATCCTTATATATAAATAGTTGTTGAAACCTTTTCATTGTGAATGACAAATATTAGGTATTTATATCGAGCTTAACTCATCCTTACAAAACCAACACTGGCTTGTAAGGTGAGGGGTGCCACACTTTATAAACCCATTTCAGGCCTTATCTCTATTTAACGTGGGACTTGGGTTTTACTTTTTCTCAATACACCCCCTCATGGGAAACATTATTGGGCTTGGTGTGTGGATATAGATGGTGGGTGGCCCGGATTGATAGGCTCTGATACCACATACTACATTGGTCCTAACTCATCCTTACAAAACTGGCTTGTAAGGTGAGGGGCCGCTCTTTATAAACTCATTTCAGGTCTTATCTCTATTCAATGTGGGACTTGGGTTTTTCCCAATTATAGGTTAAGGTGCAAAGTTATAACTTATAATTGTTGATTGAAAGATCAAATGTTAAAATTATAATATTTCATAGTTTGTTATAGGTGCACATTCATAAGTTTGCACTTTATCCTCTAAAATGAACGCTTGGTTTAGAAGAGGCAAATCTTAACAGAAAGATGAGAGAAGCATGTGTTGAAAATCACCTGTTTTAATCACATCATGATCTTGATATTTATGAATGGAAAAGTAGTATGACACTATTTTCCTAATTACTGTATATGTACATCATATATCCTATACAAACCCAAGCATTCACGCTGAACCCAGTCGATGATAATACACGTTTCTAACTGATATGAAAGGAACCTATTGCTCATGTAGAATAGAACCTAGTCAATGAATTAAGTTGTGACATTGGCAGAGGAGCAAGGAGACACCTAGCGGGAGAAAGCAAAGAAAGAGAAAAAGTTTTTATTTTTTATTTTATTTTTATAGTCTTTGTACTGATATGAGATGCTCTCTGTGTAAAACGGGATGCGTAAATGACTATTGGTGTGTGCACATATGTTCGAGGTGGATAGACGGGGTAGTTAGGGAGAGAGTGATCTTGTGGCATGTGTACTATGTTTTGAAGAAAGATTCACCTTTTAGAAAAGAAAGGTGACGAGATAAAAAAGAAATTGGCGTACGCTTCCTTTTTACAGAATTCGCTACTCCCCCATGAGAACCGCGAACCAACTTGTGGTGCTTTTTCACACCAATATGTGCAAATTCATTGTCTAATTTCCAGATGTGACGAACTGGTGGCGGAGATGGAAGTCAGCCAGAAAAACAATGTTGAAAGTGTGTTTTTTTAGTCAAAGTTTTCAAAAACATGAAAGATTAAGCAGTTCTCATTAAGCGGGTTATAAAAAGTAGCTATTAGATGGGAAAAAAAATTAAAATGTGTCTGCATAGCACAGTGTCAGATGCTTTGGTAAAGAAAATTTATCTCTCCATGTGAATTTTGCATTGCGTGAAGTAAAACAAATTTAATTATTAGTATATCAATAACTTATAAGTATATTATGAACCCAAGTGTACCGACTATGTATACCCCACAAGTACCACGTACAAAGTGAATTGCAAACCGTGTACCATGTACCGAGTGAATTGCAAACCTGGTGACTGTGAACTGACCTAAAGACTATCTGACTCGGTACACTTGGGTTCACAGTCACCAGGACCAGGAGATTATCTCACTGAGTTGGGACTTCATTTCACTTTTAGTTTGATTTATTGTTGACATTGCATATTGGTGCAGCTAGCTTTAGTTGGTGAGAGTTCAGGTGAAGAGGAACTTTTTTCTCCCAAAAGTAGCTTATCAAGGGATGGCGCTGGTAGTGATATTGATGCGTATCACAAAAAGATAAAGGTTTGCAATTCCTTCTATTCTTCAGTAATCATTGATCTATTTTAATTTTCACTACCAATATATAGATTTTAGGATCTCCTTTTCTTGATGCTGGCTTCTTGATGTTTTCCATGTACCACAGGATCAGTATGGAATATCTTTTCTGTCTTCTGATGTTGGAGTTAGCCCTCATGTAAATAGATTTCAGGTAATGTTTGTATCTAGTTGAGGCTTGCTGATATTATTTTTTATTATTTTTATTTTTTTGTAATAGTTCCTCTATAGAATGTTACATTCCTTGGCTGATAGTGGATATATTAGTTTCTACATAGTTACCGAATTGGCTCAACCTTATTTGAACTACATTTGGGTTGCCCATTCCTATTTGCATTGTGTTACTGGTCTAGATCACTATGCTAGAATGGGACAAGTGACGTTCCTGCAGCATATGCCCTGTTTAGGATTTTCAACACAAATATAGCTTTGTTTTTATTAGACAAACTAAAGGAAACATATTTGACGAAAATCAGAAATGGGAATGGACTTGGAAGATGCAGACTTAGAAGAACTTGCAGTTCTGCCGGCTCTGGTTAGGTTTTCAAACGTGAATTTGGTTTTGCTCTTTACAACTATAGAAGGGTCAACTCATAAGCTCAAGTGTTATTCCATCAAATAAAAAACAGAGAGGAAGTGACTGTGACTGATTCTATTTGCAATATATAATGTAGCTAATTGCCAAATGCAACGGAAGCAGAAGCAGCCACCTCCAAAACATGATACAATGGCATAACGTGTCACTGAGCTGACACTAATGCAAACGTAGGGATTGCAATTAAAATTTGTAAATCACAAGTGTAGGATGAAATTTCGTGATTGGGGTGATGCTTCAGGGTCTTGATAGTATCTGTTTGCGACCTGGGTGGAAAACAGAGGATGCAAATTTGTGAAAAGGAACTAATGCAACGGAACTTGGAGCTGTACAAAACAGAGTAAGAAGCTGATATGTGAGCATGAAATAGAGGAAAATAAAGATTAGTACAAAATTGTGGATAGGCAATGCTGGTATAGTGCAAAACACTAATGTGCTAGGAGCTCAGAGAAAATAAAATGGAAATTACATAGAAAGAACCAAAAGAGTGGAACTATGTTATTGAAAAACAAAAACAGTAGATGGGGAATACAATTTACTCCAGGCTCACCCCCTCACTATAGTATGGATCTCTCCTTTAACTTACAAAGACACGATACCCTCATAAATAAGTAACATTGCTCATGGTTGTTTTTTTTCCCTTTAATTGGAAGTCATAATGATCTTAGTTTTGCAATGTTTAATCTTATTACTTATATTTTATGTACCTGAATTTCAGGTCATTGATGCATTGGTGAGCCTTTTTTGCCGCTCAAGTATATCTGCGGAGACACTATGGGACGGTGGTTGGCTTTTGCGTCAGTTGCTTCCTTACAGTGAATCAGAATTCAACAATCATCACCTTGAAGTGTTGAAAGTAAGAACATGACATATTTCTAAATATACCCTCAAGAACATACTACATTCTTTTATGACTATATAATGTTTACAAATATATAAAAGTTCACATGTTTTCTTTGTAGCTTAACGTAATATTGCCGGTTGCTATTGTGAAGATATAA
The DNA here is from genome assembly GCA_958299785.1 of Medicago lupulina. NCBI lineage: Eukaryota > Viridiplantae > Streptophyta > Magnoliopsida > Fabales > Fabaceae > Medicago > Medicago lupulina. The sequence continues at coordinate 3,482,808 of OY283143.1, read as the reverse complement.
TAATTACTTTCTACTTTGTAAGATTATCAGTTCAGTAGACCATTTGACGAAGCTGAGCGATTTGAGAAAAGATACCGATGCAAATTACATAATTGAATCAAAATTTTACTAACCCTTAACTATGCAAATATATTTTTTTGAAGGAACTATGCAAATATATTAGTAATTTAACTCATTAACAATTGACCAACACATAAATTGTATATTAGTCTAAGAAACATACAGGTCTTGATATAAATTTACCATTACAATTTGAGTTACTTCCGTTATATCTAACTTAAAAGAAAAGTTAAGTTTAATTCAAAATAAAGAAATGGAGACTTGATGACAGAGAAATTACACAAAAATAGGAAAATGTTTAAAAGAAACCCCTTAACCTTTTCTGATTGTCTTTGTAAAACTAATAAATGTCTGGCTTGTAAGATTGTACTTTTTGATAACTCATTTGTAACCACGATCATAGAAGAAAAAGATTTATTTGAGAAAAAACATTATTTTGCCTCTCCTAATGCAATTATATCAAGTTTCTTCTCTAATAATACAGGTTTCGTACAAGAACTGTGCTTCTGATCTTGTAGAGGAGGTTAAAGGCATCTGGTCCGATTTCCTTATTCCTGTTATATGTGACGAATGGAGAAAGTGCAAAAGAGGTGAATTTATATGATATAATGTTCTGCTTGATTCTTTTTATGTTTGAGAGGTCTAGTTTTGTGCTTGAACTAGAAAATTTTATAACTGCAGCAATGGAATCATCATCTCCTCCGAAAGAACCAAGCTGTGTACTTTTTTTGCCACATCCACATAAATTCTCTTTAGAAGGTATTCTTCTACCTGTTTCAACATTCATATTTCCTAGGGTTGGTTGCCGTTGTTATAGAGTATGAAGAGTAAGTAGGCCTTAAAATGATATCTTTAATGTGCCTACAGATAACACTTCAAAGGTATCGTCATTTGATGCGGGAGAAAGAATGCAGGAACTGGTGAAGGTCTGTGATTATTTAACCCCTAGCACACATTCTTTTTCAAGTGCAGATTCGCATAAAAAAATTAGAATATTGTGTGATTCTTAACTCTGCTTCCTTTCTCATTTAGGTATTTGTACTACTGCACCAACTTCAATTATTCACTCTTGGGAGAGCTTCACCTGAGCAACCTCCAATTGACCCTCCTGGTGATCTTCCCTCAAATTGTCGTGCCCGGACTTCTGGGATTGATGTATCTGGCCCAAAGGCGGGCACGGAAATCAGCCTTGGTTAGTCATCTGAAATGAAGTTTCTCGTATCATCTATATCGGCATAGATTAATTTTAGGTATTTGCTTAAGTGTAGGACATATAGAAGGGTAAAGGGGGGAGGGAAGACGAAGATCAAGAGATGCTTCGTGTGTGTGTGTGTGTGTGTGTGTGTGTGTGTGGTGCAATGAAATAGAGGGAGCTCAATTGCAAACCATAGTCATAATAACTGCCAAAAAATTTAATCAAGTGAGAGAACTAATGATTGACAAATGACAACAAAGAAATATGGCTTAGACATAGTCATGCGTTACCTGTTTTGAAGTTTCTGTAATGGCCTTTGTCACAAATTAAGGGATTTTTCTCTCATGCTACATTAGCAAAGCTTGGGCCAATCCTTATTTACTAGTGAATACAGGAACTAATTACATTTTTCTACGGTGCAAGACTATGTGATTTTAAAAAAATACTCCATCCGTCTCACGTGTGTCTCATTTGAGATATGCACATTTCTTTAGAAAATTATTACTTATAGTTATACCAATTTTCAATGCAAAATAATATGTTAAGACTACAATATGCTTTTACTTCATTTATTATTTGTCCGGCATATACTTGCATTGCAACTACTTTAATAGATAAGGGTAACATTGGCAAAAAGTAATAAATGTTGTATTGATAATATAATATAAACTGACAAATAATTTGAGACACATAATATGAGACAAAAGGAATAGTATTTGGAACGGTGATTCCAAGGCCAAGATGTCAAAAGGGTTACGTGAACTGTATATTTATTAATTTCTGGCAATACACCCGACAGCAAGCCACAAAAGAGTGAATTGCTCCTTTTGAAATTTGAAGGAAGCATTTTAGTCTTCTAAGTAATAATTCATTCAGCAAATTACAGTTACATTTATTTTTGATTTTTTCCTTGGTTGTTATTTTTACTGTATGTCTAAACAATAATATTTTTCAGTTAGGTTCTGTGTTATTTGTAACTCCTCTTGGCCAGTGGAGAAAAGCTATATGCTATTATCTTGAGTCAGAAATTGACTTGTTATTTTTAAATTTCTCTTATTTTGTTTTTGCAGCTAACGCTGTGCCTTGTAGAGTTGCTTTCAAGAGTGGCAAAGAACACCATCTTTACTTTCAAGCAATCTCTTCAGGAATATCTGGTTGGCTTGTTCTTGCAGAAGAACAGCCATCACAGAAGTCCCATGGACTTGTTCGGGTCGTTGCACCTTTGGCTGGATGCAATGTATGTATTGTTATCCACTAATTTTCTTCTTTATTTTGAGTCAATCCATTTGGTTAGTGGACAGTCATGGTACAAAATCATTTGCAAAAATGGCCTCAGCTTAGGAATAAACAGCCCTCCATCGGTTATGGTTATATGTTCGTTGACATAATTTTTAGTATTAGTACATGGATGGTTTTTCTAAACTATTTTGCTTTTAATTATTTATTTTTTTCAATTAATTTTGTTGGTTCACATACAGAATAATTTTTTTAATGTATTTTGCAACATTTTCTTGTATAATTGTTTTAATTTTGTTTAGCCCAGGATTGATGATACCCATTCAACATGGTTACACTTGCGGATCCGGTCATCCTCTTTACCCTTTCTTAATCCTCCTAAATCGAATGACTATGGGAGAATGAAAACAAAAGGTTTGGTTGATGGAAGATGGACATTGGCATTCAGGGATGAGGAGTCTTGCAACTCAGCTTTGGCAATGGTTGTTGAAGAGGTCAATTTTCTGAGTGACGAGGTTCATAGAAGACTCAAACCTTTGTTCAACCTTGAAACTGCAATAGATTTATCAAGCTCAGATTTATGTGTTCCTGAAGATTCCTCTATTAGAATGCTTCCCAAATCATTGTAAGTTATTTTGGCTTGGTTAGTAACTGGTTAGTGTCGCCACCCCTCTGTATATGCCCCCAAAATGTATAACCAGATTTTAGATTAGTAACTGGTTAGTGTGTCACCCATTCTTTTTGTATACTAGCCTTTTCTTGATCTGTAACTTCACCCCTTCCTATATCAAGTAAGTTTCGGAACAAATGTAAATATGAGGCAACCTCATAAGGAAAGTTCTTTCTCCTATTCTTAGTATCTTCATTTTTCTTGTTTGTAATGGTTTTTTTATTTTGTATACATATATATGTGTTGATGCTATATGGAATAATACAAGGATTTCCTCCCCCAACTGCCCTGAGTTGCTTTCTTGAGTTAATGTTCTGATTATTTGAATGTTACTTCAATCGCCCTTTTGGTCGTTTTTTTAGCCTTAACAGAGAATACATTTGAGTAATGTTTCTTTTGAAACTACCAAAGCTTTTGAAACATTGCTGAAGAGATGCGCCAACTTAAAGGATAGACCGTTGAGTTGTAGATTCGCGTGTCATAAAAGCTGCTTCACTGAAATTTTCTTAAAGCTATCAAACCTAAAAAAATCTTAAAGCAAAGAACTGAGCATGACAGAAAGCAACAGTGAATACTCGAGCTTTTTTGTTTCTTCTTCTAAGATAAACCATCAATTTAATCCTTGAACTACTACTCTTCAATTTAATCTTTCAACTATATAAATATAATAATTAGTCCTTAAACCATATGAAATCGGTCAATTTAGTCTATAACATCTTAATAGCAACAACGAAAACGCTTGTAAACTTACACTGTGTAGAAGTAAATAACTGAAATTCATTTAAGTAGTTGACATGTCTTAATATATGTTCTCTAAAAAAAAAAATTCAACATATATTGTTTTCATACTCATCTAATAGTCAAATAGTTAAAAATTTAAGTTACTACTTTTTTTATTAGTAGGAATCGAACTTACACACTGGAATTCACAACGTTTACAAATTGGGCTAGCACATTAGTTGCCAAAGATATAATATAAAAAAATGGCTTAAACAATTAAATAATCAGCCATTCAAAATCTTGTAATATCACATATCCTCACTGTGTTTCTTCTTACTCTTATCGCTCGCATATCGTGGGAGTATTCAGTCAATGGCCACAACTATATAGAAGAAAGAGATTAACAAGGTGTCTAGGTTCAGTCAATTATAATTGAACTCCCGTAAATACTTGCGAATATTTAGTTACAAACATGATTGAACATAAAATTTTCAATATAGTCATAACAATAGTAGTCCTTAATCAAATCTTGATTATTGAGACCAGGTAATTCCAAACTAAAAATTGTATGAAAAAACAAAAAATACAACAACGACCCTTGTTTTTCATTGAGAATTATCATTATTAGGTCCATACCTACGGACCCTCTCATCAATCCACTCTCTCATATCCCCCAAGACAAGATTAGCAGACTCATCAGGCTCCCCTTGAATCAAAGAATGATACATCCCCTCATAAAGCTTCAAAGTCTTATCCTTAGATTCAGCTTTCTCATACAACAGCTTAGAAGAAGAAGGGCACGTGACTCCATCAGCAGTACCATGTGCCGTAAGAAACGGCACCGTTACATTACAGAAATTATCTTGCACATATTGAGTAACCCTAAGAAGTTCCCTCATGGTCCCTACTCTAGGTGGGCCGGTATACCTCCTTGGATTAGAAGCAATAATCTTCAACTTATTGGGATCCCTAATCGCTTTTCCGACCATTTTATTATCAGGCATCGCTGCCCACGTGTCAGCCAAACCAAACAACAGACCGTACACAAACAAATGAATCTTACTCGGTTTCATATCCTCGGGAATCACGAATAGCGGCGCTGAGAATATTAAACCCGTCCACGTGTCTGGTTCTGATTGGAAATACATCAGCATTGTAGCTAAACCACCCATTGACTCACCGAAGAGAAACGCCGGGAGGTTGTTGTAGGGAGGAGAACGGCGGACATGGAGGAAAAAGGAAAGTGAGGTGGCGGCGATTTTGTCCATGTCGCCGAGGTAGCAACGGAGGCCGTCGGAACGGCCGTGACCTAAGAGATCGGCGGTGAAGACGGCGTAACCCCAGGTGGCGAAGGTGATGCAGATTTTTTGGAAGAGCCAGCCGGTATCGGAGCCGTAACCGTGGGTCATGTAAACGGTGGCTTTGATTTCACCGTTGAGTGGGAGGAAGGACTGTGTGAAGATCTTGCCATTGGGAGTTTCGAAGTGTGATTTGGTGTTGCGAACTCCTTGGGAGGTGTAGTATTCTTCTTCGGGGGTGTGACCCCAGAAATTTGGTGGAATCTCTGATTCCTGTTGCGGTGCCATTGGCGTTGTTGTTTCAGCGATGGAAACGGGTGAGAATGGATAAGAAGAGATTAATGTTAGAGTATCAAAGAGGACGTTATATAAAAAAGATTTGAGAAAGTAGGGAGTTAGTGGGGTGGTTGGTGAGTGGGACCCATGGGAGTTGGTGAACCAATCTACCCAAGTCTATTATTCGAGTTGTAACGTGTGTGATTTGGTTGCTGTTGGCTTTGGGTTGTAATTGAAATTTGAACCCATATCTAGAACTTGGGCTTATTGGTTAGTGGTTTGACCTTGAAAATTTGGAAAGTTGCTCTTCTCAAACTTGATTTTCTTGTTGTATGATTTAACTTACGTTGAAAAATATTCAGTATGAATTAACTCAAGTTAAAAAATGTTGGACATTCTTTTAGAGAATGAATGATTTTAAAAGGAATAAGAACAATTTTCAAAAATTTGTGAATTTTTTTTTCTACCTTCATTCTTCTAGTGTGTTTTTCAAAATCCTTATTTTACATTTTGGATTCTATAATATGAACGTTTAAGTTTTTTTAGATTATATAATCCCAAATTATACAAAACATAAAAATAAAAAATCAATTATTAAATCACATTATACCTCAACTTACAACAACATAGCTCAAGTACAACAATTTCAACAATATAATTCAACAAAAACAAAATCATAGATGAAACAAACTAATTTTTTCTTCAGATTCATCCAAACACGCCCTGATTTCTACATAAGTTATTTTAGAACTATGATGAAACTCTTGCCAACCATGTAGAACAAATGGGCAACCACGAAACACATGGTTAATTGATTCTAGTGTATGTTGACAGCGCTCACAGTCTCCAAAAATAGGTAATCCCTCGCAAAAACGAAGATGGTTAATTAAACTTTAAAAGAGCATTATGGGAAATTTTCCACAACACTAGTCGCATTCTCTTTGGACCTTCACATTGCCAATTGAGTTAAAAAATAGGGTCGTCATAGATCAATTTTGGAGGGTGAACTTCCTTGCAAGCAGAGGAAAACGGTAAAAACACCATTAGGAGTGTCGTTCCAAGAAACATTGTTGTAACCAAGTTCAAGAGAAGGGCGAAGCATTAATGTAATTTTACTACACAATGTTGGAGAACTGACAGAATTTAGCTTAGAGAGATTCCAATCAGCATTTGCATCCATAGAGAAATTCATTGAAAGGAGCATATTTAGGACCAATGTTATACGGAGCAAGAAGTCCAATGTTGGAGGCTAATTTCTCTACCATTGCCAATTCTCCAAACCATATTTTTAGTTATGCCTTTTCATAGATTAAACCCGGATTTAGCATCGTTGATTTTGTGAATAGTGAGAGAGCCACACTTGTATTTAGATCGAACGACTTGAGTCCATAGATAATATTTACCCTCACACAAGAAAGGCTCTATTGGAGTCATAAGTTGATCTAAGACCCAACCCACCATTCACTTTAGGTTGACAAATGTTTTTCCAGTTAACAAGATGCATCTTACGATTTATCACATTTGTCACCCCTAACCCTAAGAAGGTAGTGGATGTAACACTGACTTGAGGAGTGTGAGACGACCTGCTATCGAAAAAGCGAAACTTAACATAAATATTGCAACTCTCCCATGAATAAAACTAAGCGTAACATAATCCTTGAGCGAGATTATAAGCTGCAAATTATAATCATTCAAAAGCCCATTGGTATTGTAGGTGAAGTTGTTTATCTTTCTCCGAAGTAAAGTCATTCTTAATGTTGAAAGCCTTGCAAATCTCCTCCGGCGTCTTACCTTAAATAATAGGGGTGTTCATGGTTCTAAACTGCATTGGAACTGAACCACAACAACGGTTACAGTTCAGTTTTTAAAACCACTTTAAAAAAAACTGGTTTATTTTTAAAAACAATTCAGTTCAAGTTCAAAACCGGTTTGAAACCAGTTTAATATATTTGAACATATTTTTTAGTGCACTTTTTTTCTTCGGATTTTTATATTAATTTTTAATTAAATAATTTAATATATAAATAATTTAAATGAATAATATAATAATTATAAAACAGCTTATTACGATCTCTTTTTAAAAAATAGCTTATTTATGCAAAACAACTTATTAGGATCTCTTTTTAAAAAACAGCTTATTCAAAACAACTTATTTATGCAAAACAGCTTATTAGGATCTCTTTTAAAAAAACAACTTATTCAAAACATTTTATTTATGAAAAACAACTTATTAGGATCTCTTTTTCAAAAACAACTTATTTGAAATAACTTATTAGGATCTCTTTTTTCAAAAAACAACTTATTTATGCAAAACAGCGTATTAGGATCTCTTTTAAAAAAAACAGCTTATTCAAAACATCTTATTTATGAAAAACAACTTATTAGGATCTCTTTTTCAAAAACAACTTATTGAAACAACTTATTTATGCAAAACAACTTATTAGGATCTCTTTTTATAAACAAACTGCTTATTCGAAACAACTTATTCATGAAACCAGCGTCCCAAACTTTATGATCTTTGAAAGCGGAACGGGTAGCTTCAACGTGCTTATTACACAATCATCCTAAATCATATGCTTGATTGTTTGTGATATTTGAGGGTCCATTACAACGTTGGTCCACCTATGAAATTTTGGGTTAAAATCAACGGTGTAAGACCAAATTGACTGACCTAAACATATCTGAAGGATCAAAACGAAACTTTTAACAATTGGGGGACCAAAACAAAACTCATAAATTATTTAGGAGACCAAATATGCAATTTCACCATAAAAAAATAGTTAAACAATTATAATTGATTTTATTTTTAATTTCTTCCTTTTAATTCGTTGAACAATTCACACACATTTATATATATAACTTCAGTAGTATACTGTATAAATATAGATATTTTTTTGTTGAGAAAAGTATAAATATAGAGATAGTCTTTGCCTATGTGAGAGATGAAATACGATTTGTTTTAAGAAATGATTTTTTTAATGGTATTTTTAATCTCTTTTAAAAATGATTTGATTTTGCTGATGAATCAAACGCGTGGTAATTAATGGCTTACTCGTGCAATGGTACATTACTGATTATTGAATGATTTGCTTAAATTAGAGATGCAGTACCATTCTTTTTTGGAAATAAATTGATTTTGTTCATTATTTAATTTTATTTTTGGTCGAAAAATTTGTTCATAATACAAACGCGTCACCTATGATTGTGGTACTAGTTAACAAACATAATACAAAATTCATTCATTGTGTTTAAACATTATGCTATGATGATAGTAATAATAGTAACGCGGTGGGTCACCTATGATTGTGGTACTCGTTAATGTCATTTATTTCGTAACATTTCATTTCATTATAAATAAACACTATTACCGCTCACTCTTATCACACATTTCAATTTCAATTTCAATCAACCTTTCCCCGAACAACTAAGCAATGACGAGATCTAGTTTTGTTTTTCTTTTGATTGTATCAATGTTGATTCTCAGCATTTCATTGTCATCAGCTACGGTTGCCCTGCGAATGATCCTTCACCAAGTCCTACCGGCAAGACTGCTCCGGCACCAAGTCCTAATCGTTCGGGTTCCACAAGGATGAGTGGGTCTGTTGGGGTCGGTGTTGTGGTGGCTTTTGTCTTAGGAAACTTTGTTATTTAGAATGTTTGTTTGTGGACAAACATTGCTTTTGTTTCTTGTCTTTTTTCTTTTAAGTTGAATATTCACTTGTCGTCTTTTTTCTAAGTTTGTGGTGATGCCTTCTAAAACATTTTTATTTCCTTGGTTTGAATTTTATGAAATATAGTTAATTATCATATTGAAAATTACTCTATTTATTTGTTTTAATTTTAGTTATTGTTACTTAAATTCTATCGGAAGAGGGCAATTTTAATTATGACATTGTCCATGTACATCATATCGATCAACCACTTATCATAGACCTATTTTATACTCTCTCCGTCCCATAATATTTGACCTAGTTGGAATTTTGTAATTTTGACTTAACTTACTTTGACCATATTTTTTTACTAATATACGAAGATAAATAATATCATATAAGATGTCATTAGACTCGTCTCGATGAGTATTTTCAAAATATCAAATTTTCATAATTTTTTTTGATATATTATTCAATATATTTAAGCTCAAAGTCATACATTGATATGCGTAATAGAGTCAACTAAGTCAAATATTATGGAACGGAGGAAGTAGTACCTGATTAGAAGAGAAGGACACTCAATTAGTTACGATCACACCACTAACTCAGAAAATCAAATCAATGATATTGTTCTAAGATGGAAAAAGAGAGCACTTCCGCTGTCCAATCAAATACTAACCATTAAGGTCAAAAGTAATGAATGATAGAGTTTTGAATAAATGAATTTGGAAGTATCAATTTTGTCTTGTAGTGAAGGCAGATAAATTTATCGATGATTAAATTATAAGTATATTGATTTTCTAATTTTCTTTTGTTGGTTGCACATATAATTACATGGAATAAGAGTTGGTGTTGTCACAGATCTCGGCCGTCCCATCTCTAATTGATGTTTGAGAACAATCTGTGTGAAAATTCATCAAACAAATTTGAATTGTTGAAACATTTTTTTAAGGTTGAAATCAAATACTACGTGGCGATCAAGATTTATACATGTTTAATTGTGCATGGTTGAAGCCCTACATAATAATCATGATGTGTGTTCTTATGATGTAGACTTCTAAGAAATGAATTTTTAAAGTATAGTGCACAATTAATTATAAAGAGAATTATTTATTTTTTTAACCTAATGATTGGACTCAAATAATTAAGATAACGAGTTATCGATAGATTCTTAGTTTGAATATTGATTAGACTCCCCATCAAATTAGGGATGACAAAATAATGCGAAACAATAAAGAGTTTATATAGCTAGAGAAACAACTCAAAAAGGCAAACACAAACAAACTCTTTAAAAAAAAACTAAAAGTCAAACATTGAAGAAAATTAAATCACCGATAATGATAGTTGAAAATAATAGTAACATAATTCGCTTTCAACCACCAACTAAAATATGCTAATGAGAACTCTCATGTCGGAATTCTTTAACCCACCATATACCATAACATGAAATTTTTTTCATCATGGCATTATGTGAATAAAAAAAATTCACGGCATATGTTATAGTTAAACTGCAAAAATTTATTGACATACCATGACGGTTACAAGAGAAGGGAAAAGAAAAACATAGACTACTGTGAAATTTAGAAGTTACACAAACTAATCCCATTTTACACCACATTGACAATTTTACAAGAAGAACATTTAAGTACTTAAACTTAATCGGTCTATAAAGAAATTAACGTGGATACTCGTGGGCAAAGAAGAACCCATAAACCCACTATCTCAATTAATATTATTTTTTAACAGTTAATATTATTTTTTATTTAAAATTAAAACAAAAAATTCAAAAGCTTATTTTCTTTAACAAATTTTTGACTAATTAAAAGGTAATGTATTTCAAATATTCGTGTGATGCTACTTTATAACATTTGAATTTGAGTTATTTCCTATCCAAAACATATGTATTTTTTTATTCTTTTTAACCATCTGATTTCTTAGAAGAAGGGATTTATGATAATTTAGTATTCATCCAAAAAGTAACTAAAGTATAACGCCAAAAATTATTTTATATTGAAATTAAACTTAATTTTTTTAAGGGTCAAGATCCTCTTCATTTAAGATGTAAGATACCTATAACGAGTCATTAAATGAAATACAATTTGTTTTTAGAAATGGTTTGATTTTGTTATGAATCAAATGGATGGTATCACTACACGCGACTCAGCCTTAGAATCGGGTATCCACAACAATTATATATTGAATCGGGTATCACTACACGTGACTCAGCCTTGAACCGTTTAGGACTACAATAGAGAGCAAAATTATCTCTAGAGAGATATAATATAACACTGCTGCATTTTCATAAGTGTATTTAAATTTAGAACCGATAAACGGAAAGAATTTTTTACCATCTCGTCTAAATGTTTGGGTACAATACATTTTTAAAGGTAATAGATTAATAATTATTGAATGATTTGCCTAAGTTTGCCTAAATTAGAGATGCATCATCATTCATTTTTGGAAATAAATTGATTTTGTTGATAATTTTATTTTTAGTCTAAAATTGGTTCATAATACAAAATGCGTGCGATTTTACAAGGTACGCATTAACGAAAAAGACTTACATAAACACAACTACAAATAAAAAAGGTTTGGACACACTCACAAAAGTAAAGAAAAATAAATGAAAAAGAATTTAGTCATATCATTTAATAGTTTTTTCTTTAATTTTGTTGAATCATGTGTGTGTTTAAACACTTTTTTTCTTGTGTTTGTAACCAAGAAAGAATTTTTCCGCATTAACTGCATATGCATGTTTGGATCAGCCTTTTTTCCAAACAAAGGCGTGCGTAAATTATGACAACAAATAGTATACAAAACTCATGGTGTAAGATATAAGATAGTTGTTCTTTGGGCATCTCAATTTCGTCATGATCAAGTCCGAACTTTCGGTCAATTATTTTTGTGTAAAATCCGATTTGATCATAAATCTTGATTGGATTTTTTCAATAAGGTGAACAATTTTGAGGTGTTTAAAGAGTAATTGCTGCATTTTTAAGGCCGGTTTCGAACTTAGGACATTGGTTAAATTATAAGAGACCCGTTTTATTTCATCTAAGCGCTTTTGGGTTATCAATAGTAATGATTTATGTAATTTAAAATGAAATGATTATAAATAATATTTTTTTAAAAAAAAAACCCATTAATTTCTAAAATATATAGACACTATAATTACGGTACTCATTAATCATTAACATCTTAACGAGGTAACCTTGCTATAAATAAAATCTACTATCTCTCAATCTTTTCACACGTTTGAATTTCAATTCAACATCATACAAGAAATCATTCTCTGAATAACTTAGCAATTATGAAATTTAATTTTCTCTTGATTGTATCAATGTTGATTATCAACATTTTATTGTTATCAGCTTCTGCATCTGCCCCTATATACTCTCCATCAATGTCTCCTGCTGGGAATGCTCCTTCATCAAGTCCTATCGGCAAGATTGCTCCGGCTCCTAGTCCTAAACATTCGGGTTCTACCAGGTTGAGTGGTGTTAGTGTTGTAGTGGCTTTGGTCTTGGGAACCTTTGCTTTTTAGAATGCTCGTTTGTTGCCCTTTTTGTTTTCTTGTCTTTTTTAAGTTGAATTTCGTCTTGCTCTAATGTTTGTAGTTTGTGGTGATGCCTTCTAAAACATCTTTTCTTTTGTTGAGTTTTATGAAATAAATAATTAGTTTTTTTTTGACAAACAGAAACTTATGTTATTTCATTCCTCAAAATAATAGCAATATAAGATGGAATCAAATTAAAAACGTGGTGACGAGCATACGATTTTGCCTCCTTTGTCAAGCAATGAGTGACCGAATTCGCTTGTCTCCTTATCAAACTTATCTTAAAGTTTGAGAATTGTTGTAGTAGGGTTCTACATGCAGTAATGATATTGCCAAATTCGGCTTGATTTTTAGTCCTATCACTTATTTTGTCAACCACTAGTTTACAATCTAGTTCTATGTACACATGTGATAGTCCCAAACTTCCCGGCCAAACTATAGCATCGCGTAAACCAACTGCCTCTGCTTCTTAAGGGGGGGCTGCCTTCATGCCATGTTATTACATTAAAAATTGTGTTATTATTTGTTTTAGTTTCAATTATTGTTAATGCAATTTATTTTATGTTAATCATGGTTTTTCAATTTATTTATTTTGATAGTAAATCATCGTTTTTTGATGAAAATGAATCTTAGTAATTTAAAGTTCACTTGAAAGATAAGTAAATTGAAAAAAAAATTTTGCTAATGTAATTTTAATTAACACATTGTCCATGTCCATGATCGATCATCCACTTATCATAGGGCAATTTTTTTAATTTTTTTATTACAAAGAGGACCCAAGTCCACATAAGGCAATTTTATTACGTAATAAAAACAGCAGGACACTCAATTACTTATGCTAAAGAAATACTTTCCTTCCTTAAACTAAGGCACAAAATCAAAACAATGATACAAAGTTTCCAAGAAATAAATTTGGAAGCCTCAATTTTGTCTTGCAGTGAAGGAAGATAAATTAATTGATGATTAGCTGTATTAAAATATGGGTCATGCATTTCTCGTAATGATGAGTGGATTCTAGATTCCTTATCATTTCAGTAATCCAATAATGACTAGTAATATTTGATTATAAAGTTTTAAATTTGGGAATAATAGTGTTTTTCACTCTTGTAAAATTTTCGGTTTGATTTGTACCTTTGTAATTTTTTTTTCTTCCGAAAACCCCCTCCCCCATATGTCTGTGCATATTTACTGACGTGGTACACTATGTGGCATGCTGACTGTGCAAATATGCTTATGTGACATGCTGATTGTATAATATTTATTTTTTATTTTTTTAAGGGTACACGTGGCATTTGTACCTATTTTTTTAAAAAAAATAAAAATGAATTTATATTAATTTAAAAAATCAATATATATTCATTTGAAAATAAAAAAAATCCAAAAAATAATAAAACTTCATTTACGAAAAAAAATTATAACCAATTTTTTTTTTAAATTTAAGAAAAATCAGAAAAAAAAACTATAAGATTTTTTTTCAAAATTTTAAAAATCAAGAAATATATTTAGATTTTTTTTCAAAATTAAAAAGATTTTAAAAAATTCAGAAATTTAATTTTCAAAATAAAAAAAAAGCAAATTTACAAAATTTTAAAAAAAAAGGTCAGATTTTTTTTTTCAAAATTTTTAATTTTCAAAAGTTCTGGAATTTTTTAAAATAAAAAAATTGTTAAAATTAAAGAAAATTTCAAAAGTTGAAAAAAAGGTCATATTTTTGTTTGGAAAAAAGTTTTTTAAATTTTTTTGTACAAAAAATAATTTCTGGAAAAAAAAATCATTTTTTCGAAAATTCAGATATTTTTTTCCAAAATTTTTATAAAATCTTTTTCAAAATTAAAATATTGGAAAAAATCATATTTTTTTTAAAAAAAATTGCCAGATTTTTTTTCTAATATTTACAAATTTTTTATTTTCAAAAATTAATCTTGGAAATTTTAAAATTATTTTTTAATTTTTGAATTAATATAAATGATTTTAAATTATTTTTTAGAATTTTAAAAAATTCATTTTCTGATGTGGCCTATGAAAAAAATAAAATTAAAAAAAAACCAAGTCAGCGCCACATAAGCGGATTTTGTGAGTTGGATGGGAGAGAGGGTATTCCGGATTTTTTTTTTATAAGGGTGCAAATCAAACCGAAAATTTTACAAAGGTAAAAACCGAAAATGACATATATTATAAGAGTGAAAAACACTATTAATCCTTAAATTTAAAATTGTCCAACTATGACAGTGTGATTCTCTCGGTATGAAAATCATGTTAAATTCGTTTACCTCATATACCTTAACATTGTAAATTTTTCATCATGCATGATGGGAAATAAATTTGATGGCACTATATTAGAATTGAACTGCAAAAATTGATTGACATAACATAATGTTTACGAGAAGGAATAAAAATACAAACACATACTACTATGAAATTTAGAAGTTACCCAAACTATCCCATTTTACAAGACAACCCTCAATACCCAAATTACTCATTCTATGAAGTAATTAACTTGGATACTCTTAGGCAGAGAAGAATCCATAAACCCACTATCCCAATTTCTACTATCACCCAAACAAAGTCTAAAATGTATACCTTCCTTCCCTCCCAAGTTAACTGTTTCTAAACTGCTTTGAAAAATGTCTTTTAGCCATTTCTCAAACATTTGGTTAGTAAAAAAACAACACCCCATGCACATGTCTTCAATCACTTTTTCATCTACACTAAAATTCACCACTTTTTTTTTACCACAAACATCTTCAAATGACCCTTTAATCTTAAACAGAAAAAACTGTGTCTTTTCCCTGTCTTTGTCTGAACTTGTGTTAAACTCAAACTTGTTCTCAATTGAATCAAGAAACACATTTGATTTCAATGGATTCTCCATAATTTCTCTAGTCAAATTACTTGAAATTGAGCTACTTTCAATTGCTTTATCTTCACCATCTTCCTCTTCATCAGCTTTCATGTTCAGATCAAGGGTGTTACTGTTAAAGCTTGATTGTCTTAAAAATTCTTCCTTTTTGCTTCCTTGTTCAGAAATCAACAACCCCTTTTCATTCTCTTCAATTCTAGGGTTCTTGATTTTGGAAAACAAATCAAATTCAGCTTTTCTCTTGGGGCTCAAGAAATTAGGCTTAGTTTCATTGATTTGCCACAACAAATTGATAATAGTTTTTTTGTTCTTCTCTTCAATGCTTGTGGATCCACCTTTTGTTAAGATGAATATTACTTGACCTAAACTCCCCTCTTTGTTACTTAAAGTTTCAAACTTTCCTTTTTCATATCCATCTGAGAGAAATTTCATGAATTGGGTATCAGCAGAATCAACATTTTCAATCAAAACCACAAGCTGTTGATGTTTTCTCAATGCTCCTAACAGCATTTCAGAACATGGGGCTATTAAAGTTTCCTTTTTTAGCATATCCAATTGAAGGACCAAATCAGCTGAACCAAAAACTGATTCTGCAATAGCCAGTGCTAATCTTCTTTTGCTTATGAAATCATTGCCTTGCATAAATAACCATGTAAATGAAATTTCATTTTGTTTTGTTGATTTGGTATCAAACAAGGCTTTTGATATTGAAGGAATAGTTTCAGATTGCCATGGCACATTCTCCTGCAATATTTTAAAAACATGATCTTGTTGTAGTGTTGTATCAGTTTTATTTTCTACCTTTTCACTTGAATCATCATTGCCAAGTGCAAGACTAATCTTTACTTCTTTACCTTCCATGCTTGCAATGGAATCAAAGACTGGCTTTGTTGTTTCCCTTTTATCATTGAAATTGAACTCAATTGTGCTGCATGATTGTTGGCGACGGAATCGAGGTGTAAGACTGGAGGTGTGAGATATGATGCTTGATGAATTATTGAGGTTTGAACTGTGATTGTTGTTGCTCCTATTCCAGTGGTTTTGGTGCTGTTTGTTTTGGTGTAGACAGTGGCATAGTCTATTCCATTTTCTTTTCAACTCGATTAATGCATCCTGAAAATGTTGAATTATTCATAAGCCAATAGTACTATCATATATGTGTTTTGATGTTATGTTTAGCTTTATAAAAGATGCACTTAAGAGTTGATAGATACACAATACTGTTGTATGCATAACGCAATAATCTTATTTACCGTTAAACGTTGCTCTTTGAAAAATAAAGCATCATGTATTGGATTATAAATAGATGAAAGAACAAAAAAAAAGAGTTTTCCATTCAATGATTTGCTACCTTATTTTGTTCTTCTGTGCCATGAGACTGAAGCCAGAAAGGCAAAGTTTTCTTCTGTCCTGCAGGTCTGAGAAATTGAGCTTCTTTTTCATAATTGGAAGCACATTCTTCACAACAATTAAGTTTATCCTCATGCACCTTATTACTACTAAAGGGTTTTGTTTCCAACACATGAGAGATGCTCATCTTGGAATCAAGGACACTGCAAATTAAGTACAAAAAAGAAATTAACATCCAGAATTAAGCAAATAAATAGGCATTGTTGAGTTTTAAACAAAGTACATACTACTCAGAAAATTCTTTTCTGTTATATGAAAGAAGAAAATAGTATTACTCTTTCCTTCTTTATTTTCCTTTAGATAAAGTGTAGTCTTTGTTTTTCTCCAACTCAAAATAATTTGACTGATTACCGTGTAAGAGGTTTGTTATATACTGACAAACTAAAGTGAGGCAGAAAAAAAGACTCTTCTTCATATATTTGCCTTACTACCAACCAACAATGCTTTTAGCATGTGTTCTGCCATAGCTCAGTAACCGTACATACTCCTCAACAAATTGCACAACAAATTAATAACCTTTCAAAAACACCATCAGAACTAGACAACACTTTTAGTTTTATGTACTTATGTTTACCTTTCTTTTTTGGTTGCATTTAATATGTCATTATGAAACCTTTTATACCTTAAATCAAACAAATTAAGAACACATGTTATGCTACTAAAAGGTTAGTGCATGTTTGGATACACAAATTACTGAGCTACTTAGTGTTATTGTTATTGATCAAGCAAAATATTACCTGGAAGAATGAAGGGTCAAGCCAAGTCCACCTGATGTACTCATCAACTCAGTTCTTTTTGGCGGCGAAAAGAGAACTGAGTTAAACTCAGAAGAGCTGTGCTTAGCACTAGTAGCAGCCATGAAATTGTTCTGTCTGAAACTGCTAAGGTTAATGTTTTCTCTATGATTCTCACTAGTTGAAGGTGAACATGGAGTTGAAAACACACCACCACCAGAACTATTATAACACTTAAAAACAGAATTAGAAGGTGAAAAAGAGTCTTCTAAATTGTTCTTAACAAGAGTACTAGAGAATCCAGCTTCTCTCATAACCCTACTAACACTAGGATCATCAAGTATAGATATAATAAGCTGTTCAAGCTCAACTTTCACAGTAAGAACTGTTTGCTGCTGTTGCTGCTGCTGTTCTATGGAACCTCTTCTTTGATGAGCTTGTGCTCTTTTCAATGCAGCAATGAGAGCATTGGAAAGTGAAGGCTGAGAGTGAATCAAAGGAGAAGGTGTTGTTGGTAACCTGTTAAGAGCTACATTGAAACAAAGCTCAAGAGCTCTAGACTGAAGTGGATGTTGTGAAGTTTGATGGTGAGGTTGATGAGACTTAAGACAAGCCCTTTTGAAGGAACTTAGTCTTAAGGTAAGTAAAGTGATGGCTACATGTAGAGGAGTGACCTGTGGATGGCCTCTCCTTCTAGCCAACACAAGAGAATGCTTCAATACTGAAGCAGCCTCTGCTGTGAGGGTCTGCTGCAATGCACAACTTCCTGAGCGCATCACTTGATATATACACCCCCCCTCTACACTTCCCTCTTTGTCTTTGGAAGCTAGTATAGTTACTCTTTTTTTTTCTATCAAAGAAACGTGGAATTGGCTGAAAGAGTTTCAAAGAGTGAGAGAGAATGAAAGGCTTTAGAAATACAATAACTATGCCTCACTGCTTTCTTTATAGTTCTTGTCACTCATCACTTTTTCTTTTTTCTTCAATTCTCTTTTTGTTTTAGTTTAAAGAGGCAACTTTTTTTCTTTTTGCTTTGCTTTTCTACTCTCTCTCTAGTTTACAGTTATACTAGATGCAATCCTTTTCTCTCTAAATGTAGTATTTTCATGTAGCTAACATTTATGTCAATTTATTAGAAAAACTGCTGCTATTTCAATAGAGGTTATACTAGTACTCTTTTCTAGCATTATACTACCTCAATACATTTTTTAAGTATCCGTGACCTTGAGTCCATCTCTTTTTATAAACATCTTTTACACGCGCAAAATGATCTTATAAATAAGGACGAAGGTAATAATGTATAATTTGAGCTGCCTCAAGCAAGCACTATACACAAATAATAGGATAATATAATTAGTATAACTTATATTTTATATACATTTATGACTTCACATTACTTTAGTTAACCACTATTGAACATACTTAAGCAGTAAACTATTTATACTTACTATTTTGATCTGGAAAGCTTCATCTTCATGCAAATATATGTGTAAGAGCTGAAGATTAATGCATTCATCTACAGCATTAACTGCTAGCTACTTCTGTAAACAGTATATGATGTGCATGCATGTTTTTCCATGTTCATTAGTACAATTTATTTTGTTTATTGAAAATGTTATTTTCTGTACTAAATTGTTTGCTGTAAGCAAGTGAAGCTATACAACAATTAGTGTGGACCCGCAATCTAAACTTTTCACTTGGATCGGAGAATTTCCCACCATTTTCCACATCATCATCTTTTGAATAGACAGACAAAGCCAGCATTAATTCAAAAAAAGTTACTAAAGAGGAATAAAGAAAGAAGCCAATGTTATGAAATATATTTTATTCTAAAAAGAAAAGAAAAAAAAAAGCAAAAATGTTGATAAATTAATATATAGTTCTAAATTGTTGTCCACAACTGCAATATAAAAGTTTTAAAGATCTCCGCAATGATATCGTAAATGCAATTGTTAATCCATAGGTCGCATTTGCAAACATTTTGCCGCAATATCAAAGTTTGCAGCGTAACCGTAACCGGACCAAAACAATAATTTAAAACTTTGTCACATTTTGTGAATACTTTTTCTCATTTATATGCATGAATGAATATGCAGAATATTTATTGAACAGGACCACTTGAATATATTAGGTTCCTATAGTTGTGCTGTTGTGTCTCTGTTCACGCCAATCCTCGTAGAGAAACAGTTTTATAATATATTCCCCAAAAAGCAAACCTGTGTCTGCTATGATCTAAAGCATTATTGGTTCTTTTTCAGCAAACTGCAATAACCTTTTGTCTTAATCTAATGATCTCTACCTGTTCAAACCAACCACACCAACTTGTTCATAACTTTTGTATTACCATATAAAGCAACCAAAACTGATATATAACTGTTATAATGGACAATCTTCACAGTTATTCTATTCACTACTACTTTTAAGTCTCATATTCATATATATGGTAACATCTTTTTTGTTTTTTGGACACCAGAAAATTAACTTGTTTAGCTAGAGTTTAATATTGAACTTTTGTATCACAAATCCTTTATCAAATTAGTCCTTTATCCCTTAAAAAAAATTATATGGTTGAAACAACTTTCATTCTTAACTATTGAAATTTAACTTGGTTGGTAAGAAGTTTATTCAGTTAGTACTTCTGTCAGTGCTCATTGAACTTTGAGGTCTGCCTTAATCCTGGTGAGTTTTGAAGCCTAACTAACCTAAACTTCTATATATTTACCTAAAAAGAAAAATGATTTTATTCTAATCTATATTTCTGTTACAAATTTGTTTACAAAAGCATTGAATTATATACTGCAAAAAAATGTTTTACCGTTCAGCCTTACAATTAGATTCAATCAAACATTCTTCTCTATTTTGATTGACTAAACCAAGTTTCTTTAATGTGATATCAATTATTCTTAATCCATGTAGAAATATTAATGAATTTCACAATTTGTTAATGATTATATTTACACTAGTTTTGATTTGTGAAGTATTAATTTCCATGCAAAATAGTTACTTTTTTCTTTTGAGGAAATGCAAAATACAGTAGTTGCTTAAAAAGCAGGATTAGAAATAACTTTGACCCCTGTATATGAAGGAAGGAAGATATGGGTCCTCACGTAGTCACATTATTTTGACTCGATGAGTAATATTTGTACAACCAATATTAGACAACTTTGGTGACAATCACTTTTCTCCTTTTATGATTGGACAAAAACAATAGAGAGAGAAAGAAAAAGAGAGAATAAAAACATATGTGAGAGAGAGACGGTTATTTCAAGAGTTGTCAAAAAGTAGTTGTACAAATATCATTTCTCTTTTGACTCTATGCAAGATTCTAAACATGATGTTTATGATGATAAGGAAAATGAGTCATTATAATTTAAGGAAATGCTAAAGAGTGTCTTTGGGACATTGGTTAAGATGATAAAATCAGAAACTTTGTACTAGGAAATGGTGAAAAGTGAAAAATTTAACTTTTTAAAAGTCAAAACATTATTAAATTCAATGTAAATATACTACTTTTGATTTTCTTAACCATTACCTTGAGGGCATTATTAGCAAAGACCTATAGTATATGGAGCTAATTCATCTTTGAATATGGCGTTGATTCCAAGACTATATATACGATCTGTAAAGAGTTTAAGGTAGATTAAAGGAAAAAAGAAAAAAAGAGGAGAAAAAGAAATAGAGGAAATAGAAAAAGTAGCAATGTATAATATTCTATGCTCTTACTAGACACTATCTCCAAACGTGGTACTTAAGTTTTCTCAATGAATTCCCAACCAAAATTTAAGTTATATCTACCAAATTGAAGCTTCCTCGAGTAATGTATCAAAAAAGATTTAAACACCTATGTCTAAAAAAAGATTTAAACACCTATGTCTAAAAAAAGATTTCTATGTCTAAACTCAATTAATTTTCTTTACAAACACCCTTCACATTGCAATTTTCTCAACAAATACATTGAACAAATCCATCCTTTTTATCGGTGAATTCTTAGGTATTTTGAAGTTTCTTAAGAACTGAATCTATTTAAAATTTAAATTTATTTTAATATAAATTAATATAAAATATAACATGATATTGAATGACTGGATAGTAAGTCTATATCCAACCAAACTTCAATAGTACCAAAATATGTTCATCTTTCATATTCCAAACCATCGTTATGTTTTTTGTTAAATACAACTTACTCGTATATCCCAATTTACCCAAGCTATATTTTGTTTTTCTCACCAATTTCTCCTATTTCATTTCTTATAAGATCATATATGGCAACAGTATTCTAAATTATAATAGCAACTTTTCGTGTTTTGCAAGATTAGGTGACGCATGGAATCATGATTCTCCTTTTGATTGAATTAAAAACAGCTATCTGACTAACTACGAGAGACTAATTTCTTTTGTGATGCTCATTCTGAATGATAAATAATATAATTGTTTGATTTGAATCTCGGATGATAGATATTTAGTAATGTAAATTGATACTCAAATGGATGAAATTGGGTTTAATTGATTTGGATCGGTTCGGACTCGAACATAAAAATGAATCTTTTTATAAAGTTGAATATATAACAACTTTTCCACACTTCTCTATACAATATTTTTATATTGATTTCCTTAACTAATGTTTGTGAAACACTATTTTTTATTTTTTATTTTTTTGAAGCAAAGATCGTGAAGCACTTAGTTATCATCTCCTTAACTTAAATTAATTTTTTATGGAGTCTTGTGAGCCTTTTGTTAACATCTTGCGGCCAACCATTGTAAACATGTCCCATCCGACCAACAATTTCTCATATGTTTTATGTTATTTATTTCTTTTCTTTTTTTGTCAAGTAGGTTATTTATTTCTAATCAAATATAATTAGGATATTTGACCTCCAAGTAGGCATTTTAATGTATTCCCATGACTTAAACCTCTTGGAACAATGGCAGAGCTAGCGTAAACTTTACAAGGGATCACATACAAATAAAATAAATTTTTAAACTAATATATGAAATTTAAACATTAAGCAAAAAAGTGTAACAACACAAGAGAAATAAATGCCGACAATAATAATACTAGTAATTTAGAAAAGTTGAACTTAAGGATGTTTCAAGGAGCCAAATTCATCCATAAAGACTATGTAGTCTGTACTAAACAAACTAACAATGTCTTTTTCAATGTAAACAAGTTATTTATGAAAAAAATTGTTTGTCCATGTTCTTTATGAGTGTTGTCTTAACCATTTTCATTGTTATTGAAGTTCTCTGTTGTTGTTATAGAAATTAAAATGATAAAACTTGAGGAATAAGTATATCAATTAAATTATATTTGTTTTTCTTTCATGTTTTTACCATTTTTTTGTACAAATAAACTTATGTAGGGTAGCTAAATATATATTATTAGACTAGTTAAATATAAAATTATACTCATTTATTAATATATATATATATATATATATATATATATATATATATATATATATATATATATATATATATATATATATATATATACATACGCGTGTATTTTGAGGTAGCCAAGGCTATCCCTCACAAGGTGCCTTTGTCTTTTACTTTGGTAAAAAACTAATCCTTGAATCAACAACGAAACATCTAATTTTGGTTTGTGCAAAAAAACTACAAAACATCTAGATTTATTTTTATTTTTATTAGAATTGGGCTACAAACCAAATAAATGGAAGCTTGAATAGAAATTGAGTTCTTTTTTAAGAGAGTTATGTTGTTAACTCTCTCCACACCATGTTAGTCATGACCCAACAAGTAATATTTAGATGAAGAGACTTGTATATCCGATATCTTAAATTTTGAATGAAGGTTGGGTGTCCAAGCTATAATTACTTTTATCCTAAATGTTCTATGTTTTCCTAGCGACGAAACACAAGAGTGTGGAGGGGAATGGGAGTAGGACCTTTGTTTTTGTTTTTTTAGCATTCTTTATAACCTTTCTTCTCATTAAAGAAGCAGCAGCACTAAGTAGATAATAATTACGAGGCTCGCTCATTTTGAGGGTCGTCAATATACCAAACCCTTTTAACAAAACAAAAAGGATCAAATCATTGGAACATTATATCTGAACGTTTGAAAAGTGAAGAAGACAATGTGATCGGATTACTCTGCTTATAAGAAAAGGATCTCTTTATGGAATTAATTGAGAAATAATGTGTTATTTTACATTTTACCAAGAATATTGAATAATGCTGCAACTCAACGGAATGATTTGGTTTGCATGTTGACTGACAGATTTTCAACAAAGCATGAAATTAAATTTAGAGGATTTATTAACCGAGACAAATCAGGCCCACTTATACTAAAGAGGGATTATTTGGTATTAGTAGTAGTAGTACAAAATTAAGAACGTTTTAGTGAGAGGTATACATTACAAGGCATTCGTCAAGTAATCCACTATAGTAGTTCATTTTTTTTTTTTTTTTTTACAAGTTGTTCAGTTAAATTTGCATGCACGTAAAAAGTTTTACGCAAATGTTTAATCAAATCTCATCATTTGAATTTGTTATGATCTCTCTCTCTTTTTTTTTTTTTTTATAACAATGATATTATTTTTTTAAAAATATCTACGCTAATATACAAATTAAATGATGATACTTGATTGGACGTATATTCAAAACTATTTTATACTATGTATTCATATAAATAGAATTATTTGGTAGTGTAAAAAAAATCATTTGATATTTACTAAGAATGACAATATTTGTGCTAATTAATTTTCATAGATAAAATTTGTACAAAAATTAAAATAAAAAATTTCGCAGATAATGCCTGATATGTGTCATTAAATTATGAAGGAAACAATTAGCTCACAGAATCGAAGGTAAAATATACTATTGTAAGAAAATACTAGTTCTTCAAAATGGAAGATGATGAAGATGTTGATACAATGTTTCCCATATTTCATAAATATTAGTGTCAGGATGGCAAGTTCTTGATAAGAGTTATTGCTGATCATATGAAGAAGATATCGAGGATTCACATAATGATTCTAGAACTTCTAATGTTGATTTGAATACTATTTTTGATGAATTTATTAAGTAGGTATCACATAATGGTTCTTCCATAGTCATGTCAAACGATATTTTCATAATTATGTGAGTTTACACAACAACATAAAAGAAACCATGTACATTGATATAAATTAAGAAGAGAAGATCAAGTGCAGTATCACACGATATTAAATTACGTTTTTGAGGGAAAAAAGCTATCTCAGTAGCTTGTTATTGGACTTCCCATATGTCCCTTGTGTGTTGCATTATTGCATGAACCTGGTGTACCCCACCAAGATTTTTTCTTCCCCTAATCTGGGTTAAATTGAAGAAGCAAATTTGTGAATCTGAGGATAATCAATGTAATGAGATATAGCTATGATCAATAATCAAATTTTAATCTCATTTTAAATGTATTTTCAATAGAGACATCATGCTTCTCTAAAATTGTTTGAATTGTGAATGAACCAAAAATAATGAAATGTCTATATTTAAGGCATTATTCTTAGCTTTTGTTTCGCATACTTAACGAGCTCATGCTTACATCACGGGGCTATCGGTTTGAGCGTGTCACAAAATGACATAACACCATTGAGGAAGATATTATGATAGAAACAAAGCTAATTAAATGGACGAGATTGATGAAAGATGGTGATAAAGAGAAAAAGATGAAAAAAGGCATGTTGTTGAACGACTCAAGGAATGAGTGATAATGTTAGGGTTTCTGAAATGTAAAAGAGTTGGGGTATTCAAACTTTTATCATGTTAATAAAACCTTTATCATGTTAACAACATCCTTCCCTTTCCCTTTCAAAAAAATAAAAATAAAACATCCTACCCTTTCTTTAAGAAACATTGTCACAACAATGAGTGCTTATTGGACCGGTTAGACCGTCTCAAACTAAAAACGTAAACCGATGGATCTACCACCCAACCGATCACGTCCACTTATTTAAGCATTTCCGTTCGGGTTAATCGGATTTCAAGCGGGCTGGGTTACATTGTATGGTTCTAATGGATTAGAGAGTAATACAAGGGTATAAATGAGAATAGAGGAAGAAACTTTTATCGTTGAAATCAAAGAGACTAAATTCGGTGAACGTAATAAAGCAAAGAAAGTAAAAGGGTAAGACCAAAAATAAAATAAAGTCATGAAAGTATGTTCCTTTATTTCTCCATCCATCTTTTTATATTACATGCAAGACAACTGACAACCCTGCCCATCATTGTTGCCACACTCTCTTTGTACGCTGATCCCCGTAAAAATGTCATGGATCTCATTCTTTTTCTTTGATTGTATTTATCACATTATATATTGAACACCCTTTAGCTTAATAATGCACCAATAATCAACAAAAGCGGTTATTTTAAATTAGAAAAGCTGTTTAGAATAAAGAGTTAGAGAATATAGAAAGAATGACTTCTTGGGGAGATAGACACACACCAACATGACTAAGGTTATTAGATTTCTTTCCATATTGTCTATACCACTTTAAATATCAAACAAATAAAAAGGGACTCTATGGCACCTTATGTGTAGATTGTGGGTCATTTAACTTTATTGTGGAGTCGTTGCTTTCATATTGATAAGTTCAGTTAATTAGGTTTGTATTTCAATCGATGTTTTAAGTTAATAGAAAATGATTTCATTATGTGTTTTGCTTTATTAATTAATATACGTACGTATTTAAGTATATATTATAATCATTAATCAACTTAACTTATATCATTGTTAGTTGTGTATTAATCAACCGTTCTGTCAAAAAAAACGTTGTGTGTTGTGTCCTAATTTTGGATATTGATACTTGAATTAACACGTACAAAGACTTAGTAAATTGGGGATGTAGCTCAAATGGTAGAGCGCCCGCTTTGCATGCGGGAGGTACAGGGTTCGATCCCCTGCATCTCCAAATTTGTGTGTTTTTTTAAAAATTATTTTATCTTTTCCTTTTTTGTAATGAACGATGAGTCTGTATTTGCACCTATGATTATGTAATTATGAACATTTTCATCGTTAATTTGTGAATTTTTTTTCTCTATAAAAACTAAAAACTTAAGTACGATGGAATTAAATAAAAAGTAAACTTGTCCGAAACTATATATGAAACACCAAAAATATTTTATTTGGAAAAAAGGAATAAACACCAGGCTGTTGAATTTACAGTCTTTACAGCAACCCTTTTGTAACCTTTTGGTCTGAGAGTTAGAGAAATAAAATTGTAGCACAAAGATGGTGGTCACACATATAATTTAGCAGGGTGATATAATAATTGATGTAGAAAAAGCTTTTCTTTGGGCTCAGCTCAGTTATTGTTGATAATCACATGATTGATGGATAAATTGGCAGGGTGGGGGGTAGTACAGAATGTAACATACATGCTGCATACATATAAGAGAAACAAAACATAAGAAAACAAAGCCTAGCTATAAATACGCTGCCATGCAATGTAATATAGGTCAGAAGCTATAATCAGAACAAACAAATTCTGCATGTGTTTCTGCTGGCCTCAAAATAGACCTTTCAAAACACAACTTTGGGGTTTGATGGAATTTGATTCTTGAGAAATTATGCATTTGTGTCTGCACAATGCTGGTTTTTGAATAGACCTCCCTCTCAGGTTCAACTCTTCTTTTGTTCATATTCTAATTCTATTAATGTATACACCTTAAGCATGCCCTTGGGTCTCTCGATTTATGTTGAAACAAATGCATGTACATATTAACTAAATTTAGAGAAAGTAAGTATAGCTATATTTTTTTATAAAGAATGTTAACCACTGTCCCAAGGACATTGGTTAGCATTATAAAACAAGAAAGTTCTTTATAAAATTTATTTATGTTTAACCATTGTACCTAGAGCACTAGTTAACAACACCATTTTTTTATGATGGAGTAAGATATCATGGTCACTTTGGCACATCAGATTCCATAAATTGAATTTCGATTATTAACTAATTAGTTTTGGTATTTCTTGGGTGCACATTCGCGAATATACGCGGAATATCGGTGTTTGATATGTTTCCGATATAGATACTTCTACATTTGGTGCATCTGAGCTTCATAGGATACAAACACTCACTAAGACACAAAGCTAACTAACATATATATTTGAAAGTTATAATAACAACTATAACATATAGCTGAAATTGAATTATTTTTCAACAAATTTTAGGTGATTAACTAAAATATTCTCACAATAGGCTTACTGGAACAAAGTTCATGCTTGCTCGTTTGGGGTTCACTTGTCCAACATGTTCCTTTTAATTGCACTCAGTTGATGTTGTGTGATGTAATGGAGCTCTCTATCCCGCATAGATTTAGGCGTTAGTTGTTTTCTTGTTCCTCTAGCCCTCCTTTGCATCAAAAATATTCTCACAATATATGTCACATGATTTTTTTTTTCCAAGGTTTATAACAGAGGTGTTAAAAGTTATTTAGTATTTTCTATTCATTGAAAATTCTTTTTTTTTTTTAATAAGAATTGAACATTCATTTCCCCTCTTAATCTAACAAACCGCTCATTAAATCATTTATATTTTTTGTTACCATGTTATAAGCTCTAAAAAAAAGTTATAAGCATGATGTTTTTTCTTAAGATGAATACTAACAACACACATTATAACACACTCTTTGCAACGCACTCTCTAATCGGTTAAATTTAACTGGATCCTACTAAATTTATATAGGACCTACATGATTTGGTGGAATCCATTTGAATTTCAACCAAAGAGATTTGAGTAAAAAAAGAGTGTGTTAAAATGTGCGTTGTTAACATTCATCTATCCATAAATGATCAAATCTAAACCACTTATTTAAAGGTCTAAATTCCACACTATTTAGACCAATATATTTGGTGGTCACCAAATCATTCTTGTATAATCATTACGAATTTACTATTAAGGATTTAAAAATAGAAACAATTGAAAAGTTTAATGTAAAAAAAATTGTTTTTTAATGGGTTAAATACACAAATCACTGGATAAAATTTCCACTTTAAGCATTTCAAATGCACTATGAATCTATATAGTCTCTTGGTTATGGTCAACATTTACTTTTTAGATACATCAAGAAAACCCTCCATTTGTTGAAAAAGAAAATGAAAGAAAACCCTCCAATATGATCTCAACATGCTCGTCAAAAAGATTTATGACTCCAACGTTAAAGTACAAAGGACAATATATTCCAAAACCAAATGTACTCACGCGATGAACACCAACATTATTTCCAACTTTCTTTCATCTCAATCCAAAAATGTGAAAGATTGGAAAACAATACAAAAGCAAGACAGGTATATATTTTTTGATCTAAGAGAGAATAAGTATATTGTATCTCCATCATATAAACTATATATTTTATCTAAACAATTATTTGGAATTATTGTCTCCAATAATTTTTTTATATATATGTGTGCCCTAAAACCTGTCACATACCATACATTCTGAGATATGGATTCGGGGGGTGTCCGACAAAATTGAGATAGATAGAGTTGATGTGCCTAGTTTTCAATCTGTCTTCACCTTTTGTTCATTCCAACTCAATCATTCCCATGCTTACACCTCAATATATAATATAAATATGTTATATGCTTTTATTAACGTATACCATCAAGATATAACTATTAACTAATTGTATTAGTTCTTTTATTTCTGAATTCAAATATATTTCTACGAGTTATTAAAAAAGATCATTAAAAGATTTAACTATGTTCTTAAGAAACTAGTAATTAATTAGAAGAATTAAGACTATAGTCGAGTATGAATTGGACAATGTAAAGCATGTCTTGGTTAGCCTTATACTATATGCTCAAAATAAAGAAAAAGGAGAATTAAGTCGTTATCATGGATCTGATCAGCTTTCAGCATTTTGATGTGCGCAAGATAGGAGTAATAACTTTTGAGGCAAAAGCTTTTAAACAACAGATTCAAAATTAGATTATTAAGAATAAAAAGTTGCCACTATTATAGTCAAAAAGCTTCACAGATCACCTTTAACACCTTTTTTTTGGACCTTGCTTTATTGAGTAATAATAACTAATAAGAATTTGATCTATGTATTTTAATCATTGGATTGAGTATCAAATCAAAAAAAGCTTCCTCATATCTTTATTTTGATGTCCTCAATGCTCAAGCATGCATAAATGTGCAAAACCAATGAATTCCCACTTAAGAGACATAACAAGGGAATGTAGTTTGGTCTCTTAAGAGGATTAGTGTTTATTCCACAAATAATGCATGCATAGTCACATTTTACAAAATAAAAACAACAATAATAGAGGAGATTGATTGAGAGCAAAGAATAAACTCTGACTTGAGGAAGCATATAGGAAAAAGACAAGGGAAGTGAAGCCAATATTGCCTATAACATATTATAGTAGTAAGTTGCAACAAACAAACAAGTTCTTTGAAGTTTGAATTAAAAACGCATGCACTATCAAGCTGACACAAGCTATCTCTTATTCTCTCTTTCAATATGGCTCTCCTTTTCAAGTTTCTCTATCTCCTAGCAAAGGATTCTCTTTGCCAATTCAAAAATTCCACACTTCTCTCAAGAGATAGTACTAGATTCTATATTTACACTTTTTTGCCTTCTCGATCTCATCATCTAGAGAATGAATGCACATTCTTGAGTGCTTAATTAAATTAAATATGCATAATATATATCATTGTGTCTACCACTTTTAAATTTGCATGGAAATTTTAAGTATTTGATTAGCTAGAGGATGAGTAATCCTTTTATGTCATTATAATTAATTATTTTGAAGCTTTTTATACCTTTAATAAAAAGACTCCACTTCCACTCTTAGTGTCATTATTGCAGCTGAGTTGGTGGGGATGCATAGGTTGCTTTTATATCAATTTGGTTATGCTTTTTTGG
The DNA here is from genome assembly GCA_958299785.1 of Medicago lupulina. NCBI lineage: Eukaryota > Viridiplantae > Streptophyta > Magnoliopsida > Fabales > Fabaceae > Medicago > Medicago lupulina. The sequence goes on along the minus strand of OY283143.1, from coordinate 3,452,271 downwards.
TAGGAATATGTCACTTTGCTTGAGCTTCTGAATCTCCTCTTTCATAGTAATTCTTTATTCTTATTAGTGCCAACTCTTTATAACACTTTGATAGTGACAATAGTGGAATATTCTAATATTTGTTGTTTACTCTATTCTGATTAAAATCCAATCGATCACAATGCAATGTTGTGCATATTTAAGCTATATTAACTGTGACCGATTCCAAAAGGAGGTGCAAGCAGAGGTTAGGTTCACTTTGGTTTAACTTTATTAGTTTATAAAAATATATAAAAGCTTTTCAATAAATGTAAGATTCTTCATTTAGACAAAATACTATTCTGTCATTGAATTTAATCCCTGTTTAAAAACCGGTTTAAGAGTTTTGCAAACATCGTTAAAACTCTAGAGAAAAAGTTTTGTCGAGCATTATGGTTCTATTCGGATTGAAAAATTAGTCTTTGTAGGTACACGTGGACGACAACTGTTTTGCATCCAAAATTTTGATGTTTTTATTATATGTAATTTTCAATATATATATATATATATATATATATAGTGTATGAATTGTCAAATAGCAGTTATATTAATAGACGAAGGTAGCACTTACAATTGTTTATTGAGAAATTAAATGTGTACAAAAGTTTTGAAAAAGTTCAAATATGAAAACAAATTTTAACTACGAGAAATTGGTTTGAGCTAAGGGTTGAAGGTGTTGAAAGATCCGAGTTCAAAACCCTAATGAAGGATAATAATATTAACATAACAACTAATTATTGTTCAAAAAAAAACATAACAACTAATTACTAACATTTTTTTACCAAAAAAAATACCATAAATCAATTTTTATGAACTCTTAGTAGTTGTTAGGTTCTTAGTGGACGAGACTGCCTAGCTTAATTTTGATGAATCTAGAATCAATTAGTTGGTTTAACCATGATTGGTGTACATTTAGAATCAGATCAAACTAGGTTGAACCAATTTAAACCGCAGTTCAATCACATGTTATTCAATTGGATTGTTTTTTATTTTCTTTAAAAGATAAAACTTTCTTCATACTTATTTATTTAATAATCGTCTAATTTAACCGTAGTTTAACCGATTAAACAATGACACAAAAATCTCGTCCTATTCAGCCCGAGGTCGGGTTCTGAAAACATTGGTGTGTTTGAGCAAGTCTCTCTTCATACATAGATACATATATACTACATAACACTTCTCACACTTGGGGTGAGGCCATATGAATTATGGTGCTGTGATTCTTGTTAATCTGGACCCAAGTGAGTGGCCAAGGTGGGAAAGTTTATCATCGTTTTGGCTTTGGTACAATAACATGGTTCACACTTGATACTTAAATAACAGTTTATTTAAGGATCAACCAACTCAACTACATACATTTCGTTGGCTGATCCTTGAAATAGCAGTTTATTTTAAGGATTCCTTGTAGTAAATTGAAAAAACCGTAGAGGTACCTGTGATCTAGTAATAAATTGAAAAAACCCAAGTTAACATTAATTACTAGATTCATTTCTCTTTATTCATCTCATTTTTAAGCTCACTCAACCTAGTTGGGGTGAGTTATCAGACTTGCAGAACTGGTGATGGTATATAATTCATATCTAAATAGCAAATCAACCAATAAGCCGCTCATAAACTGTTGCACGGCTTGGTCGAACCACAATAACATGCATTAGGAACCATATTTGCAGGCAGCATGGTCAAAGAGTCAATTGAACAAGCAAGAATTGCCATTTTCATAGGCAGTGCTACTCAACAATCTTAAGTTACATTTCCAGAGCATTGATATCAGGTGGATTTAATACATTAAACTCAAATTTGCCCAATATTTTAAATGGAAGAGCCTGAAATTCTAAAAGTTTCAGAACTGATATCTCACATTGCACCACGTTTCTGTAAGTGGTCAGTCAATTGATATACAAGAATTTACAAGTGCAAAATATAATTAAAACAGTAAGTAAGGAGGTTTCAATATCTACATAGGCTTGTACACACCCACATTTATCCTACAGAAACCAAAAAAATCTTCTAAGTATTCTTTACTGCATTACCTACATAACTTCATATTGGAGGCCACAGACAAACCAACGGCATGTTGATGGAGCAGGACGAGTTGCCCCTCTGCAAGAATCAACCAAAATGGTGGATCACCCACATGCAAGACCGTGGCAACAGCTGTCACGTAGCACCAATATGCCCTGGATATTTGAGAAAAGGGAAGTCATGCAAGGGTTTGCTTACTACAATCATAGAGCAACAACTCTTAACTACTTGTAATCAATTCGACCTTCTTTTCTACCATGCAAATGATGAGGAATTTTTTCCTCTGGGTCTATACTCTGTTCTTCTTCATGAGCATTTCTAGTAACAATTCTTAAAGGGTGTGCTTCTGTGTTGAACACCCATTCATCAAGAGAGATAACTGAAGGTGGTGAAAACAAGAGATAGAGGTACTTGAGGGTTTCTGCAAGGAAGAAGCTCTGCATCATGTTATCTTTGTCACCTGTATTCACCTGGGTATTCAACAATGGTTTAGTTATGTTCCGTAGTGCACAAGTTACAATAGGAAAACCATAATATTTATAATGCATAAGAAATCTTCCTCATAACGAACAAAAAATGAATCTATGAACCCAATCTGTTCTCAATAGAACATACATTACTTAGTCATTTCATGCAACCAATTTCTGCAGGATTTTCCTCTCACCGAGACTATTAGGAGCACATTTTGGCAACACAATTGTATGTGCCAAACAGATTTGCTTCAAACATGAATAGTTGATAAAAACATGCAGTAATTCCAAGTCTAAGAAAGCAAATCATTTTGGAGAAGAAAAAAAAGCGAGGCTTTAAGAATTTCTTACATCTTTGAGTCCAACATATCCTGTTTCAGTGCGAGAGTTCTTTTCAAATGCTTGGAAAATATTCCAACCCCATTCTTGGTATGTTTTGTTTCTGGTGAAACGCCAGAGGTAGAACAGTGACTCTATAGTTTCAGGTCTTTGGATATTCCATGAGGTACCAACATTCATATCCTACAATTATATTTATCTTAGCACATAGCATCTAAGGCGATTTGAAGAACAGTGAGAACAAACGATCCAAACCTCATCCTTGCGGAAGTAATAGTTCTCCCCTGCTAATTTAGTTGGCGTTGACTGGTAAAAATTGTAGCAGGTCCATGCAAGCTGCACAATTAAATGCACCATAATTCAGTAGAAGTTTGAAAGAAAAAGGGCAAACAAAACCAATAAATTTCTGCCACAAATTAGCACTTTTCACTAAAAAACTTTTCTTCCTTAGAAAAAACTAATAAATAAATGTTCAATTAAATTTAAAACTTCAGATGCTTTGCAGTATGGCGATGGTCACTGGTCAGATAAAGAAGTTACAGTTTGGCTTCAGGATGCGATCTAGTTCTTTATTCCGTTTTGAAATCAGAATTGTGGTACCAATTTGTAGTGCAAGAGTCAAGAGTAATGCCGGGATTAAATTCAAGCAAAAATTATGGAGAGAAATTATGCGCTGCTCTTAATAAAAGGACTAAAAGTGTAATGAAGTCTAAAACTAAAAGATATGTCGCAAAAGCACCCTGGCATTCAATATATCCAGAACTACATGTCCCCAAACAAAACCACAGCAAGCATCAAATATGCCAACAACTTGAGGTGAGTTTCAGCTTGTTTACTAGATAAGCCATCAATCAACTATAAATTACGGATAAAACATTAAGACTGATGTATATGATGATTAATTCAGCAACTGTTGGTCTTAGAATTATATGATCCTCCACCAGACAGCTTAAGTGTTTAGGAGAATTGATCCTTTGGTATTATATTTTTCAACAAAACTGCAAGGTCGCTTGGAAAAAACCAAGAGTTACAAGTTACAGCACCTTTCATGAGGAATTCTCTATTCCAAAGGCTTCTTACCTTTACCTCATTCATGTGGAAGCATTTTTTTTTTCTTTCTGTTAACAAGATGATTATCAAAACCTGAACTGTTTGAACTGCCCGAAGTTTTGTAGACAAATTGAGTGATGAAAAATTGCACAAATACTTCAAAAGTATTACCTCCTCTGCAAGAGCCATACATTTGTCGCCTTCTCCAGGACCGTAGCCAGAAGATCCCAAAGCCAGCATTCCAGGAACAAAACATGCTAATTCATCCATCTGAAAAAGAGATAAGATCAAAGAGTTATTTTCCATAATATATACATATAAATTAAATAAGTTTCCTTTCAAAAAGCACCTTGTCAATGAGTGTATTTCCAAGTTTCTCGGATATGTACACAAAAGATGACGGTGTTGACTTCTTAATCAAGCTTTGCAGACCTTTCATTGATGTCTCCCACATTTCCCTGAATAGACATTTTATCACACATTTAAATACACAGGAATCCGGATGTAGGCTTACTTCCAAGCTTAAACTTCCATAGCAAAGTAATGCACAAAAAAGGGTGTGCCAGATGATTGTCTCATATTTGGAGCAAACAGAAAATACATGCAATGAGGGTATAATACACAGTGAAGAATTAGTCAAATGTCAGGTGTTTTGTAGAACATACATTGCAGAGCTCAGAAAATGGAAAAATTAAACTCTGTTGATTATAAAAATAGTTGCAGATTTACAACTTTAGGTGTAGGATCTAAGGACGACCATATATACTTTGGCTTCTTTCATAAATCAAAATATGTCCATGGTGCATTAGTGAGAGACAGAGTCAAGTGTGTAACACAGGATAGCTGGACCAGTAACTTCTTACCATACAGAGACAACAAAATATGTGATTTTCAAAGGACAGTACGCATTATAAGTTCCTTACCTGTAAAATTTTACTGTTTCAGTCTTGTTTCCTTGTATCCAGGCCTTGAGCAGATACTCATAGAAGCTGTACACAATAATCGACAGCCTTTAAATTATGTGAAGAATGACGTGACTAGAAATTGTCAAGAAGTATACGGTCTAGCAAAGGTTAAGCAAGCTAGTTGATATTTACTTTCAACATATTGTTGCACTGTTAGTACCATTCAACAGAAAACAACAATTAGTTGAGTTGAATAATTGATTCTGGTATTATTGCCCATCTTCTTCATACAAAAATGTGATTGTAACATGCATGGAAACTTTCAACATATGCATGCATGGAAACGTCTCTATTCACTGATGAACGATCACTAAAGTGCATGTCAACATATTAAAGAACAATATCCACCTTTGCAATCACTAAACATTAACAATTCCAGTTTATTCCATATCCCCCATAACCATAATGCATGATGGGCAGCTGGATTAAATCATGAAATTTTATCTCAAATTCAGTTTATAATCACATTGTTTTATTCCTCATTGGAGTTTGACAACTCATCTATATCTTACAAATTCCAAAATGGCTTGTCAATAAGTTAAACAAAATTGATCTTAAAGTTGCAACAGAATTTTCTTTGAAGACATAGTTAACCAACTTAACCAAAGTGGCCAATAACTGTAAAATAACATCATAAAATGATAATGCTAGAAGATAAATGTTATCAGCATCATCACCTATCACCCATAGCGCCAAATGTAATTGCTCCAGCTGATTTAGCACCGGTTTGTGGATTAATATATATGGGAAGCAACCCATCCTCAGGAAAACTTCTACGAAGCTCTTTGATGACCTTTTCAGCCTGAAATATCAGAAGGCCAATACCTCAAAATTTGCATAAAGGAATAAACTTCTACTCTCTCTCTCTCTCTCTCTCTCTCTCTCTCTCAATCAAAAAGAAGAGACTCACAAAATTGAAAGCTAATGATTGCCGGAAGTATATAAATATTCTGGAAATTCATCATAAGCGGCAAGAGATTACCTTTTCCTGGTACTTGGGATCTTTGGTTCTTTGAGAGAGAGCGATAAATTCAAGCTGCTCTGAACCAGAATCTGCAAGAATACTGTTCCCCTAGTATCGGAGAACAAATTATTGAGAGCATAAAACACACAACAATTAAGAAAATATTCTTAGTTTCCTTATAGACTATTCCAGCAATGCATTTCTAACAGTAAATAGATGCAAATAGTTGCAAATAAGGTTCATTGATTTTTTTTCAATCAAATAAAATCAGATGACATAATGCAAGAAAACATAGAAAGTAGACAGACTACAAACCCCACAGAAATATTGGATGTTAAGTCAATACGATTACTATGATAGGGGCTTGAGTATTATAGGGTGCCCAAGCCCCACATCGAGTGGTATGGGATACTTGGGTATTATGGTGTGCCCAAATCTCTCGTTGAAAAGTCTGGAATGTTTGGTGGACTTGGGTATTATGGAGTTCCCAAGTCCCACATTGAGTAGCACTTGAAAATTCATACTAGCAACTGACACGATCAAACAAAGATTAAACATTATTCAAGCCACCATGTTTAAGTCCTTGAAAATAGAACACAGTTTGGAAATAATGTTTTCTGTTATAAAACAGTGCTTTTATATGTACGGAATTAGCTTTCGGAAAGTAACTGAAGAACGTAGTGAGGCCCAGACATACCCGTGTCCACTTAGGGTTATCTGTATTGCCATAAGCCAAGTTAATTCTGTTATAAGGGATTCCTGAAGGTGTATTCCAAGCAGGCAGCAGCCTATCTGCAAGATCTCTAGCCTTTTCGAGGAATACTTCATCGCCAGAGAGATCGTAAGCACTAAGAAGCCCACCCAAAACTCTGAATAGTGAATATAACCAAAATAATGGACAGATGAGTGAAAACAAACTACAAAGTATAAGCAACATATGCTGAAATTAGCAAAGTTACAGCAACTATCAGGCAGTTGAGAAAGAACTTCAATAAATATAAGATTGAACCTTCTAATTCAACCTTATGGTTGTCTCGAACACACTAACTTCGAGGTCCTTGTTAAAATACAATGATTTCTCGATCCACCTGCAATACTTATTATATTAGATGCTTTAAGGGTAACCAACCTGCAACACAGAAACTGCAACTGTGAAGAAGAAGAAGAACTCACTCTCTAGCTCTTTTGAATTGGGTATCAAGGCCCATTATAAATAATGTGTCAAGAGAGTCTACTAAAGTTGCCCCTAGACCGCCAAAATTGTCAACACCAGTCATTGATGGTGGCTGTGAGAGGAACAAGTAGCTAATTAGTGGCAAGATTGAGATTTTATCAAGGAGAGAATCAAAGAGTCAAAATGTAAATGAATAGAGCAGACTATTTACAAAGGGAAACACTATTTCCTACTCTGAATTTTTGCATAAAAGAAGAAGAAAAAAAAAAGTAAACATGTAGACACATTTTGTTACTGCTTTACATGTTATAGATAAATCTCAGTCACAGAGATGATATGCACATATGATCATGTCTTGCGATATAAAGCAAAAGCTGGAATGTGCCCTAGTATGGTAATATATATATCTCTTTTCCAGGCTTCGGCTGCAACAAAAGGGTTTCTTCAGCCTAATTTAAAGCAATGTTTCAGGCTTGCCAGACATAGCCTGACACAGAACAACCCTGCTCGTCTAACACTGCATGGGGTGAGTTTACCCACCCAACAATAGGATAGGGTGGATGGTGCAATTTTATTACAGGGATGTCGTGAGTTTGGGGTAAATTCACCCAGAACAATACCACACCACTCATTTAAATAAGAGTCATGAGTCTCACGACTTAACTCGGCTAGTAGTAAAGTAATTGTTCATTCGTATCAAGTAATATCTATTCACAGAACAATATTAGTCATAGTTGATTCAACAAATACTATAAACATTTCCTAACTTGTATGATATGATGAATGGATTTTGAGATTGTAATTAACTAATGAATTATATTAAAATATTTATATGTGCAGTGGTTTCGGATGGTGGGATGCCAAAGGAGTACTAAGAAGAAAGTCTAGCGTTAGATCCCTTATGCTAACAAACTTGGGTCAGTTTGATAAGACATAAATTTGAGTTTATGGCTTATAGTTTGTAGCTTATAAGCTCGTATGATTAAAAAAGACTTGTTTGGTAACTGTCATGTTTACACGAGCTTATAGCGGTTTTGATAAGCTAATTCAAGTAGCTTATAGCTTATCATTTATTATCTCAATTTTACCCCGGTAATCTTCATTGAAAAAAAATTAATTAATTAAATGCACATTTTTTATGTCATTTCATATTTATATGCTACTACAATTGCTATTTTACCGAACTCTACAAATTCAATAAGTTGTTTATCCGCGATCAGCAATAAGCTAGCTTATAAGTCGTCTGTCGTAAGCTAGCTTATCAGCTATTCGCTATTTCTTAACAAACATAGCCAAATTCTCTCTTCCCCAACAAACTATCCGCTATCATTTGTCTATTAAAAAAAATGAAGATAGCTTAAATACCTTAAGTTCATCCTTGCCCCAGGCATATTTTTCATAAGATGTCCATGCATGAAGCATAGCATCTTTAACTTTCTCTCTTCGTTCTAAGCTAATAGGATCATCCACCTCCTCCTCCTCCTCTTCCTCCTCAACAAAAACACCCTTGTTGATTTTTTCATCAATTTCAATACTTTCTTCTGGCCCTTTTATATTTCCCTTTATATCTTCCAGCTGCAATTTCAAATAAGACAAATCAACCCACCAAAAAAAATGTCAAATTTAATGTAAAAAAACTATAATATACAGCAGATCTTACAGTTTTTTGCAAGCGGGTAACCTCTTGTTTTAATCTGAAAATATCTTGTTGGTGTTCTCTGTTGAGTAATTGACGATCATAGACAAACCATGCAAGAGAGATTAAAAGGAAAATGAGAAATGCAAATCGTTTGGGTCTTTTAATGTAATAACGAGGTTGAAAATAACGCAATGCAGATGAAGATGATGAATAATTTTTCCTCGCCATTCCGAAAATGTATGTTACTACAATGAGGAGGAGTTGGGTTCTTTAATTTCTTCTACAAGAGAAGGGTGTATAATCAATCATACATGGGTGCAAAAAGGGGAAAGAAGTAACAAATGTGAGGTTACATGTGACCTTGTTCAACAATAAAATTCGGAGTTTCCTCTGTTTCTGTGTTCCACGATTTTGGAAGGAACGAACGAACGATGGAGCGCGCTAAAAATTGTGGTTAGTTATTATTACTTGTATGGTGAAACAAATGAGCGGTAGACAATCCAAGAATACTACTCATTGCATTTTTTTATTTTTTTTTTATAACATTCTCTTGAAAGTTAATTATAGTTTAGCTAATAATTGTTTCATCTATCAATCAAAAATTTTAGTTTTAATGAGTTGATTTCAATAATAAAATTTGGGTAATGTTAATCGGTGCCCCAGACACTAGTTAAGATACAAATATATTATGTATTGTATTGGAAATTGTGTTGTCAATCCCTTAAAAATCAATAAAGTATCTTTTTTTAATTTAAAACTTTCTTTTTATGGTTTTCTTAACTAGTGTCTCGGGACACTGGTTAACATGACCCATAAAATTATTATCATTTATTAAAAGAATATCTTGTAGGTTAGTGAGTAGTCTATTATGGATCGATTCTCATTCTACAAAATTATTGTTTACTAGCGAGATCATCATATTGACGTTAAGAGTTGAATTCACAAATTTATGAAATATAAGTCAACTTCTTGTCAATCGCATTAACATTCATTGAAATCTTAAATTCTACATGTTCATAAAAAATAGCGTAAATTTGTAAATGAATGACTATCCTACTTAGTGGGATAAGACTTAGTTGTTGTTGTTGTTGTGTAAATGAATGACGACCGTTAAACAAATTTATCTCAATCATTTGTGTTTATACATTATAAAGAGTTGAAATTGTTTTATTATAAAAATAAAAACTCTTGAAGTAAAATAAAAACTAAAAACATTTTTGTGTATGTCTAAAATGTCTAGCAACAAAATTTATACACAACGTAAGATATAATTTATTGGCATGTTTTTGACTCCTCTGTACTACTAACAAGACGAAATATAACCTTTTTTTGGTATAACCTATTTTTAATATATTTAAATTACCTTCAAATAGTTTTACTCTTAAATCATGTAATTATGAGTTAGTACAGTGTAAAATATGGTTTTAATAATTAATTTTGGTCGAACCTTTTCTACACCATATTTTATGGAATTAAAAAATTAACCACTAATTTTAGCGGATTTTATAGATAAAGTTTTCTGATCAAATATTATAAAATCAAGAAAATAAATTAAACTAGAATCGATAAAACAATGTATTTCATCGGTTAAAATATAAGTATTAAACGGAATAGCACAACACAAAAGAGAAAGACATATAACAAACAATTTTACATTGGAGTTGTCAATTATCATATTTAAATCTTTTATTTTTTAAGAGATCAAACACATTTTGTTATCAACAAAATATAAAAGCTGATAGATTTTCTCTTTTTTTTTAAGGAAGGTTCTCTGGCTAAAAATTAAAAGGGATTTTCTAACATGTGCAAATTTACACATGTTAAGAAGTTTAAAGTAGTAAGTGTATTTTGGAACTTGTGTATTTTATATTAAATATATAATTTTTTTAAAAACAATCGTGGTTTCGAATAAAAAGTTGCTTCTTTTGGTATCATTAACCCAAACCCAAATTAAAATAGTGAAAATGTTTTTGTAAAAACAAATAATGAAATTACAAAAATATCCCCTACCGTAGTTGATTAACGAAATGAGTAAATCAAATATTGGTGTGCTGATAACTCTGAAGGAACCCTAGTGAGCGCAGTCAGCACCGCCATCATCACAGCTTCAGCCACCGTCTACCGTGTCAGGTTTAGTGTTTCAACACAAGCTTAAATTCTTTCATTGTCCAATTCAATTCGTTTTTAGCAGTGAGATGGTGACCAAGGCAAAGAAAGCCATGCGCAAGAGTTTGAAAAGGATCAATGCTAAACCATCTCAATCTGCTGCTGCTGATTTTTTGGTATGTCTCATTGTTTATAATATCACTTTTTCTCTCAATTTTCTACCTATTTTTTTCATCATTTGTTAATTTGTTGATTTTGTTTCAGCCGTTGGATTGTGGTCCTGCCCGCAAACTTCCTGAACTTAAACCCCTCCAGAACACTTCCCCTGTTTTATACATTGGTCGCATTCCCCACGGGTTCTACGAGATGGAGATGGAGGGTAGGTGCTTAAAGTTTTAGATTTTGTCTATGTTTGTTATATTCAAGGAATCTGTGTTTATCAATTAATTGGTTTTGCAGCTTATTTTGGACAATTCGGTACCATCAAGAGATTGAGAATTGCCAGGAATAAAAAGACCGGAAAATCAAGACATTTTGGGTTCATACAATTTGAATCTCCTGAGGTAGCAAAAATTGTTGCTGATACTATGCACAATTATTTGCTTTTCGAACACCTTCTTCAGGTTTTTGTGGTACCTTCGGAAGATGTTCATCCCAATTTGTAAGTTACTAATTACTTCATTAGTTCTGTAATTTCATTTAAGGCTTTGTCAGAAGTTTTCTTAATGTTCGACACTCTGACTGTTATATTCTCTTTGCTAGTTGTTTCTTTGTTTCTTTCTCTTGTGTTAGAGAACTTAAAAGAGAGTTTATTTTGAGAAAATAAGAAATTCTATTGAAGGATCAACAATCCTTGGGTAGGGGGTTTGACTAGAATCATATGAAAGGAAAAGTAAATCAGCACACAAGCCTACCTATCCCTCTAGCTATCCGATAAACATGATTATGATTATGATTATGGTTCCGTAGTGTGATAATACTGTCAAAGTTGCAGTCTTATTAAGTTGGTTACACTTTCATCCACAACAATTCTTATTTTGTACCCTTCTTCCAAAATAAATTAGAGACTTTTGAAATAGTCGAGATACCATACTAAAATAGTTGGTAGGAAAACTATCATATCCCACAATGTTTCTGAAGGAAATGTCTAGCATTGCCTTTTAACCAAATACCCCACATGTCTGAAAAGTTAAAAGGTCTTGATCAATTTCCTGCCTTGTGTTAAATGATGTAACAGTATGATGTAAGAGGACATACATGGGAAGTCAGTTTATTAAAATTCATAAAGAAGGAAAAAATAGAGAATATACTGCTATTTGTATTGATACTGTTTAATTCTGTTAAAAAAAAAAGGAATTAACTATTTATTTATAAATAAGAGGAACAATTATTAGCTTTTGAGCACACTTGAAAGTTGAAACTGTTTAATTATGCCAATAAAAGAATCATCGCCACTTGAAGAACCTAAAGCCATCGGCAATCAGTTGTTATGGAAAGAAGGCTCAAGGCCATATAATGATACACCGTACAAAATACAATTACAAACCAACATAATAGAAAATTGTAAAACAATAGTAGCATGTACCAGAACTGTGTGTTCAAAATGAATTTGAACTAATGGTGTATTAGAAGTCGTGCCTAAGTTTAAATGATTTGTTTCTTTCCTGAATATCATGAAGAATAAATTAAAATGTAAAGTTTTTCTTTGTAGATGGAGAGGATTCAATCATCGTTACAAGCCTCTGGACTCTCTCCAAATTGAACGGGAACGACATGACAAGGTATATAGTGTGATGAGGAAGTACATCTTTTGTATTTTGTGTTATTATGGTGCTCTGTATAAAAAGAAAGTGTATTCATTATTGCTGCCATTTCAGGAAAGAACATTGGAAGAACACAAAAAGTTGGTTGATAGGGTTATGAAACGTGACAAAAAACGTCGTAAAATGGTAGAGGCTGCTGGCATTGATTATGAATGTCCCCAGATTGTGAGCTTTTTTGTCTTTCTTTTACTGATTAGCTGTTTTGACCGTCCTTGACTCGAATTTTTAACCATGTTATATCTAATTGCTGTTACAGGTGGGTAACCTCCAGCCTGCTCCAAAGAAGATAAAGTTTGAAGTCTGAGTAGGTAACATGTTCCTCTTTAAAAGTTTGGGCATTCACCTTCAGCAAAGATGGTGGATTCTCTAATGGTTATATATTGCTTGACCTAATAATAGGAGATACATTCTCCTTTGGCATATGTTGTGTTTGATGTTCATGTCGATTTATTTTTGCTGTTCAACAAGTTGCTGAATATCCCGAATTTATTGGGCCTACGTATTTAACTGATTAATCTCTTCTTCTTTTTTTTCCTAGATGAAGGCTGATGGTGTACTATGTCACCGGTGGATGTGGCAAGAAACCGTGTTTTTTAGGATCTTAAAAATTAGCAAGGAACTATCCTCTTTGTACCCTCCAATTTTGATACTCTCAATATTATATTATGAAAAATATTTGTAGCAGTGTCATCCATTTCATATTTTCAGTAGTTTTTGTTGCATTTAATCACCATTATAACGAGTTGAAAAATATTGAATTCCTTTTATACCGCCATTTGGGATATTGTACGTTTTCTAGGAAGTACAAATCGACCTGTTCATTAGACACTCTCTTTTCAGCACTCACTCTAACCTCCACTCTTTTATTAGATGAAATTCATGTGGGTATCACACTTTGAAAACGAATCTCACATAAAGTGGTGAGACCCATGTGGGTTTCATCTAATAAGAGAGTGAGTATTATAGAGTGTTTATAACATTTCTTTTGTTAAAAATCTGGTTGATTAGTTAATCTGGGAAACTTCATATTTTCAACGTGTATTCCTTTTTTTTTTGGACAAGTTTAACGTATATTCCTCAAAATCTAAAAATATACTAACGATAAGTAAATAAAAAAGTTTTTCACCTCTCCATTGATTGAACATTTCTTTTTGGGTTATCGTGATATTGTAAAGTTTTCATCGTTGTTTTAGCACCGACTAATGCATGTTAGACAACTTGTGGGAATTTTCTTCATTTGATCGAATTTTCTTCATACTTAAAAGTTGGAGTTCGAATACCTCTTTTATTGAACATCTCTAGCATTAAAAGTTGGTTATTGTGTTATTGTACTCATTCCACTTCATGAACTTGATGCATCACTTCAATTGTCTCTTATAATTATAGGGTTTGTCTAACATATGCAATACAAACTTACTTTTTTAAACTTTTTTGTTTATAAACTTTTTAACATGTGCAATATTGCGTGCACATGATATACAAACTCTTATATTAATATCATCTCACATAATTGTATTAAAGTATTTAATATCTTCTAGAGCTCGATGCATCACTTCAATTGTCTCATGTAATTATGCCAGCATCATCTCACATAACTGGATTAGAGCATCCAATGTCTTTTATATTATTTTTCTAAGAGTATTTATGGATTGAAAATTTTGTTCAACTGAAATTGACTTAAGTCGATGATTTTTAGCACTTACACAATCACACGTGTTTAGATGTTTGGTCAATATCAGACAATCATGATTTACAATCAATACTTTTTTGTATTATAAAATAAAAATTAAAGATCAATATTTTTTTTATTATAAAGTAAAAATTAAATATGTTTTTTCTCGTGCTTTAATTTTTGTTTTGATACATTTATATAGAAGTGAGTTAAAAAATAAATTTCAAAATAAAAATCATGTTTTGGCACAAGCAACAAATCTTTATGGTCCATTTTCGTAAAAAAATAATCTTTATGGTACTTTTATTATAGTTTAATTTTTTATACAAGATTTTTGCATTATTTCATATTTTTGTTATAGCTTCAAAATAAAAGGAGACTCTTTCTTTCAAAAAACTTTTTTAAATGATATTTTTTTTAGATAATGGTTCAAATAAAAAACCCATTTAAATAATTTCTCGTAAAAATGAAGAAAAAAAAATCTCATAAAAAGTCATTTAAGTATTTGTTTCTTTTTGCTACTGCTACATATTTGAATTTTGAAGTGTTAAATCGTAAAAAAAGTAGAAAATAAAAAATAGGCAGCGCAAAGGCATAATTAGGGTTGATCCATTCGATTAGAAGAATTTGGTGTTCCAAATTGGAACCTATCGTTGTCGTAGCTATGGATTCTCTGCTAGCAAACTACGCCTCTTCAGATGAAGAAGACGAACAACAACAACAACCAATCCCTTCCAAAACGACGTCGTCTTCTTCTTCTTCCTCTCTCTTCTCGATCCTCCCTCAACCTAAATCCTCTTCCATCTTCAATTCCCTCCCCCCTCCTAAACAACAACCCTCTTCCGATACTCCAATCGACGCACCTTCTTCTATTCCCTCCAATTTCACCCAAATTTCTTCCCTTCCTAAACCTAAACCCCAAATTCAACCCAAAAGGGTCGTTCAATTTAAACCCCCTGTTATTCCATTACCAAAACCCACCCAACTCGAAGAGGACGACGAAGATGACGAAGAAGAAGAGGAACGAAATAGAAGAAGAAAGATGGAATCTTCTATTCAAACTCCAACTGTCAAATCCTTTTTATCCACTATTCCAGCACCTAGAAATTCTTCCACTCTTGGTGTTCAATCAAGTTCTGGTTCTGGAAGAAGATCCATTCTTGAAACTAGTACACCGGCACCGGAGACAAGCTCCGGTGGTGGTTCTGCATCTGCTGCCGTGGAGAGCAATGTTCCTGTTGAGCAAAATGTTGGGGATTATGAGAATTACCAATATGCAACTGATCAGTATGATAGTTATGGGAATTACCAATATTCCGCGGACCAGTATGATAATTCTGGTGCCAGTGCTGGTGTAGCTTCTAATGGTGATGGATATGCGAGCTACGGTGGTGCTTATGAGGGTTATGGGCAGTATGGGAATAACTGGGTTGATGGGTCGGGGGCGGCAACGGTGGTGCAGCCGGAGCCTTCTGGGATTAGTGAGAGTATGTTGAAGTTTACTGGGAAGAGAGGTAGGAAGGACGTTCCAGTGGAAGTGATTGAGGTGAAGCAAGATGAGTTGATTAAGAACAGACCAAGAGAAGATCAATCCAAGCTAACTGGGTTAGCTTTTGGACCTTCTTACCAGGTATTGTTTAGTTTTGTTTTGTCTTTTTAGTTTGTTTCTTTTTTATGGTTGATGTACATATATATCTTACAAGAAAGTATACTCGGTGTATAATGGATGAGCAGTGACAAAAGACAAAACAAAACCTTAAATGAAATGATTAGAGAGGAAGTTGAAAACTACCTCGTTTAGAAAATATAATAGTCTCGTCGTAGATGAATAGGATTTGTGCGGACTGTGGAGAACATGTATAGAAGTAGCATAAGGAGGTTAGACCGAATGGAAGATAGTCTAATAATCTGAGGTAGTGGAAAATTTCAGTTAAATCATTAAAAAGCATTTGGAGTTACATTATTAGTCAGTTTTCCTTATACATGATTGTTCCATGTAGCTGACACTCCACCTAGTAAGAAAAGATTTTGGCTATTGTTATTGTTTTTTTGCCGATGATGATTTTGCGTGTGCGTGTCAGTTATTATTATTATTATTAATTTTTTTGGCTGATGGTGATGTTGCGTGTGTGTCACTGTGTCTATATATATTGTGGTTTTTACTGAGCTAGCCTTTGTATGTATGTTTGTGTTAGATTTATGTGGTAGTAAGATAAGGTATGTGCCTTTTAATAAATCGCACATGTATGTGTTGGTTGAATTGGCAAATGTGACTAAACAAAAACATGGTCTGAAATGATTTGTGAATCTTGTTAAATCTTACTTTATGTGAAAGTACGTTCAAACAGTATAGGAGATCTAACAAACTCAATAGAGGGCGGATTTTTTGGCTATCAGTTGGAGTGTATTCAACAAAAATTGTAAAACACCGCTTATTAAGGAAAACTTAACTCCCTTGTTAGTTGTTGCAGCTGTTAAGCTCCTTTTATATAGCACAGCAGCTAAATATAAAAGAAATCCTAAATTGCATAATAGATTTAGTTATCGCTAGATAGAAATAATTGAGTCAAATCTCAAAACAAATTAAAAAGCACAAAATAAAATGCAAAATAACACTGGTATGAGACACAAACTTAAGTTGGATGAATGAACAATACCCATCAAGCAATAGTCCAATAGCAATCAATGGAGATGTGTAAAGAAAAGGTGCATATCTTACATTAGTTCCTGAGGCTGTGGTTAGGGATGAATGTCTGAATGCAGGGTAGAAGGCTTCAAATATGGCGTCATACATTTTTGTTAACAGAAATGGAAGTTCATGGCTTAAAGATTTTGAAATAGATAGTGTCATTGTTGTGATTGTAATTTGGTAGTGATCAGTTCTGATCCTCCTTAGTTGTTCCTGGAGGCAGTCAAGCGTTGGGTACTCTATCTTGTTTCAGTTTAGCATATATATATTTTTGTGATTTACAGAAGGGTAGACCTTAGCAATTTTGATATGCTATCACATTTGGCTGGTGCGTAACGCAATGGTCAGGGAGCTAAGGGGAAGCCGCGCGCCATATGTTGAGGGGTTAGCATCTGGTAGGAAGCACAGTGGTGCTGGAAGTCTTTATGTTTCCCGTCTCCAATCCACCTAGCCACTAAGACAATAGACAAAAGGAAATAAAATATTAATTATTCAGCAGAATATGCAAGGGTTGAATTTGAGTCCATTAATTATTCTTGAGCATTAGAATTTTGGATATATCTGATTAATTAACCTCTGTCCAAATTCTTTTTAAAAAATGCAAAACTGAATTTGGAGATGGAGGAGTTCCCTCTTCAGCTAGTGTTGGAAATTACTGATAATGTGACCCTTTTAGTTGGAGAGTGAGTATGTGTGAGAACAACTAAATATTTGCAGAACAAATTTTTTATTAGTAGCTTAATTTGGAGATGGTCTAGGATCGATGCTCTTGTTTGATTTGACGGTTTTATGATCTATCTTTGAATCATTACACAATGGAATTTGACAGTTTTATGATATCTTTGAATTAATGCACAACAGAGCATTTTTGCGTTAATTAATTCATGTATGTGTAACTGATATCATATAGTAGGAAAAAACATGGCTGTTGTTGTCATGTCTGTCTATACACTAAACCTGCTTATATTTTTAAACGTCTATGCGTGTTGCCATATTTTGGATGCCTATGCAACAACAAAGGAGGTCTTTTAAACAGCTGTAAGCTTGAGTCCTCTTACAGCAGTCAAAAGAACTATGCAATAATATTGTTGGACTGTTCTATAATGCATTGTTGGAGCTTCATCTTCTACTGTAACTATCCCTATATAAGATAATATTAGCCATTACAAAATTATCAACATGTGTCGATTTAAGTGGAAGGTGCTTAACTTACTTTAAGTATGTGTTATTCAGTTTGATTTTTGAACCATATGCATGCAAAAAAAAACTATGTGAGGTGTCTTAGTGGCTGAATGTAATCTGGATGATCAGCCTCTCGCCTGCCAATTGGGAGTAGGGATGTTAATTTGATCCTTAAATGTGGATCCACGCAGGGACTGCCCTGTTTGGGGATCCACAGTCGGGGAATTTTCCCCCGTGGGGACGGGGATGAGGGAGAAAGTCCCCCTGAGGGTAGTGCGGGGATGGGGACGGGGATTATACCCTCCGCCCTGTGGGGATGCGTCCCCGAACAATTCACTATAATACATTTTATATTTGCGTACTATATACACATATTTCTTGTGTTACATTTATTGATCTTTTCAAACAATATATGTAGAAATTTCTTTTACATTTTACTATAATGTTTTATTGGGAAATGTTAACAAGTGCCCTTAAGGCACTTGATAAGAGGTTTAAAATGGAAATTTTATCTTGGAATTTGTGTATTCAACACATTAAAACATTAAAAAGTAACCTTTTCTACATAAAAGCTATCAATTGTTTCTATTTTTTGAATCCTTAACAAGTGCCCTTAGGGCACTTGTTAACAAGACCCATGTTTTATTTGTTTAATGGTTAAACTTTAATTTTTTTTACCAAGTAACTGTTACTGTTGACAAAAAAATAAAAGGTTGATGATTTATTTTTCATAGACAAAACCTAGCAGTATTATGTGATGTCACCATAAAACTCAAATCTTCAAGAAATAGGAGATTTTGGTTAGTGGACTGTCACTAGAAATTGTACAGCTCCTGTAATTTTTCTTCTCCCCTGAAGAGTATGTTCATATTATTATTTTGTATTTATCAAATTTCGTTTCTATTGTAGCCTGTTTCGGCAAAGGGAAAACCTTCAAAGCTGCTTAAGAGGAAGCATCAAATTGGTTCATTGTACTTTGATATGAAACAAAATGAAATGAAACTCGCAGAACGACGTGCAAAGGGCATGCTTACCAAGGCTGAAACTCAAGCAAAATATGGATGGTGATGTAGGGGATGATGGCATGATGCTGTAATTTTATGAACTTCCATTGTAACATGATTTATTAAGTGAGCTTTCAAATGTAGCTGCAGTCCTTGTGTTTTACTGTTCTGTATGTATACATTTACAGATTCACTGTTTTTTTTTTTACTGATCAGATTCACTCTGTTTTTCGGTGCAAAGGGTGAAATTATAATATATAATGTTACTGTGGATTTTTGTGCGTAGATTTTCATTCCTTATGGTGAATAAAATCACATTTCTTTCTTTTGAATCAGCTTTAGAGGTCAGGTTGGTGAATAAAATCACATTTCTTCCATTTACTCTTTGAACCTTTCATTTTGTTGGGCATAAAAAATCGGATGCATTCAATAAATTGACCAAATTTCGTATTAAAAAGTTTGTATAACTTGAATAAGAATCCCTTTACCATATCTAGCACCATTATAACCCTTAGTTGTTTGTTCATTTTCATATTCAGCAATCTAATCAAAATGCCGTCGAGTAGAAAGGGCATAACTGTTGTGCAGTTTTTAAAAGTGGATGTTGCAAGGGTGTCCAAAAAAACTGATATACCACAATATATTTGATGGCAACATATGTAAATTTTGATAGAGTAGTGATATTTTAACAACTTATATGACAACTTTTTTTTTTTCTCTTTTCATTGATCAAAAACAATGGAGAGAGAAAAAGAAAGAAAGAGAAAAAGAGTATAATATGAGTATGAAAAAGAAAGTTGTCAAAATAGTTGTCACAAAGTGGTTGTACAAATATCATTTTTCATTAATCAAAATGGTTGTCCCTCAAAAAAAATATCATTTCTCATTTTGATAACAATCGTTTTCTTGCCTAAAGTGATTAGTGGTCGCATCTGATGTGAAGCTCCAAGCAATATTTTCCTTCCATCTTTTTTGGGTCTGATAAAAATCTATAACTGTTACATATGAATTCTTGCACTATTTGGTTTGTTTAAAAGATATAATAAACTTCACACTATTTGTCCTACAAGTAGAGTTGGAAACTAAAAGGAAAACTGCTCTCCACCCTGCACATTTTACTCGCGTCCTGCAGGCATTCTGAAAATGCCCTTGCGCTAGTTAACTAGCGCAAGTGTTAATGACTGCGCCACTTAACTATCGCCGCGTGAGTTAACTTGCGCAGCGTTAGTTAACTCACGCTACGCGCTGTCTTCACCAAGACAAAGCACCTCATTTCCTCACTTCTCATCTAAAATCTCAAAAAATCTCCAAAATTTCTCTCAAATCACCCAAATCCAAAATTCCTTCAAATCAAACAACACTCCAATAACAAGTAAGTTTTCATGATGAAACACCATTAACCTTTTATGTTTGCATGTTAGATTTTTTCTCTTAAATTAGAAATTTTTTAGATTTAGAGTTTTTTTTTAAATTTTGGGGTTTTTGGCAAGAAATCATAAAATGTTTACATGTAAATGACTTGTGTTGCTTAAATGTTTAGATGTTTGCATGTTTATGTTGTAGTTTTAAGTTTTAGAGAATTTTTTTAGATTTAGGGTTTGTTTAAATTTTGATTTTTTTTTCAAGATATTATACAATGTTACATGCAAATGAGCAATATTGCTTAATTATTTAGATGTTTATGTTGTACTTATCATTTTTAGGGTTTATGTATAATTTGAAGCAATGGCGGGGTGGATCGACGTTCATGCAGAATTCAACGGCGGAGAACCTCAGAGGTTGAAGGTCCAGTGCCTTGATGTAACGTTAAGAGGTCTCAAGGATCAACTGAATGAATTCAACCAAGGAGTCAACCCCAAAGACACAAGGAGGGTGGAATACGTCCGGTATAAACGTCCAACGCTCGACGAGGGGAGGGTATCATTCACTTGGGTGGAGTTAAAGAACGACGAAAACGTGACGAGCATGTTTTGGGAGCACAACATGTTTCAGTGGATCGATATGTGGGTAACGTTGTTGAGATCAACTGAAGATATCATCAACAAATTGATTCCGTCAGAAGATCGTCATTAGTTAGGGTAATTCAACTACAACAATTGTCTTACCACTGAAATGAGGTAATTCAATCTTGTCAAACGGCGAGGACTCAACTCAAGCATTTCTCTCTGCATTCATGTTTTTCCTTTGAAAAGATTAAATTCTTGTTAGGCTGATTTAGATGAAGGTATTAAGTGTGAAGGAATGGACCTCATTTCGTTGGCACTTAATACCATCATCTAAAGCAAGCCTAACAAAAATTTATTCTTTTCAAAGGAAAGCATGAATGCAGAGAGAAATGCTTGAGTCCTCGCCGTTTGGCAAGATTGAATTACCCCAATTCAGTGGTAAGATAATTGTTGCAGTTTGAAGGTACATTTCGGAATGTAATGTAATTGTTGACATACATGACGTTTATGTAACGAAACCTTAATTCGAATTTACGCTATCGCAATATTTATTCGAATTCACGCTATCACAATATTTATTCGAATTCACGTTATCGCAATATTTATTCGAATACACGTTATCCCAATATTTATTCGAATTCACGCTATCGCAATATTTATTCGAATTCACGCTATCACAATATTTATTCAAATTCACGCTATCACTTTTTTTTTTTGAATTTATTTAATCGCAAATTTTAATTCAAATTATTTTATTTACTTTATTCTAATTTTTGATTGCGTTAGTTAAGTCACGCACCTTATAAGCTATGCGCGACTTAACTTGCGCGCCTTATAAGCTGTGCGCATGTTAACTTGCGCAAGGTGGCCGGTGCTAAAAACTGAAGCACAAACGTTTCTTGGACGGTAGTCAATGGTCTTTACTAGTTTTTGCACGTTTTCCTTCGCATTTGACCACGTTTTTGGACCTCATTAAGTGCTACATACCTTATACCACCTATAAAAACCCTCACATACTTCATATTTTCCTAACATTTTCTCCTCCCACACTCTCTCCCCCCTTTCTCTTCTTCTTCTTCTTCTTCTTCTTCTTCTTCCTTCTTCTTCTTCTTCTTTGTTTGTATAGTTTCTAGGGTGTTGATACCCCTTTAGGTAAATACCGGTGGCTTTTGGGGGAAATAGTGGTCAATTAGGTTGGGGAAAAGGTGATAGGTCCGCAAGTGTACGGAAATATCTGTTTTAGTATAAAAGGTTATCGAATCCACAGAGACCAATGTCAACTATCGTAATTAATTGTTACGTTGTTTATCTAAGGCGATTCTAAATTATGTGGGTGAAAAACTAAGAAATTAAATAGGTTTGATTAACTAATTAATAAACGATACACACAAAACGAGCTGAAATAATGTTGTATTTTGCATGTTATCAAAAGGGCGTCATCCCTTGAGGTAAATTTCGATTTGCTTCCTTTTACTCCCAAAATCTTTTTACCGTGGGTAAAAAGAATCATCATGGGGGTATAAAAGGAACCAAATATAAATTTACCTCAAGGGGTCTTGATGTCTTTTTTCCCAACATGACTGATCACTATTTTCTCCAAGAGCTATTGGCATAACCGAAGAGGGTAAAAATAAATATTAAGTAGATTAGTTAATTGGAATAAAATATATGTATTGCTTAATGTAATCTTTGAATAGTATTAATAAAATGAGAGTTCTATTTACTATTTGTATCTATTTTTGCATTTATTTTATAATTTCGAATTTATTTTTGCATTTATTTTATAATTTCGAATAAAAATGAATTAGTATATAATAAAATCAGTTTTTACACAAGTTGCGCTAGTTAACGTGCGCATAGGCCATGGGGCGTGGCTTAAGTCGCGCACAGATTACAACGTGCGGGGGTTAAGGCGCGCCGCGTGGCTTAACTCGCGCTCAAAATACAACTTGCGCAGGTTAAGGCGCGCCGCGTGACTTAACTTGCGCAAGAGTAAAATTGGAACGGCTGCAAAGTGCGAGCAATATGTGCAGGGTAGAGAGCAGAAATCAAATAAAAGACGTATGTTTAAACCCACAATATCTTTGATTTTCGTACATAGTAAGTTTTGCTGCTGTACTTTTTCAAAACAAACAAAAATTACGTCATTTTATATGTCTTGCATATTGATGGCAAAACAGTATACACATGATAGATTTAAAGGAGTGATGTAGTACATGTAATAAGTTGATGTTGTAATTGCAAAAGAGAGAGAGAAATAAATTGAAGTGATTAAGAGTATTGTGTGTCCAAATACGTTGAAAAAGAAAAGAAAACACTACATTATTTTTTTATTTTTATTTTTTTGAGGAAGAAAACACTACATATAATAGAAGAAAGCGAACACATGGTTTTTTTTTTTTTCTAATGGAAATGACATCGTTTTTCATTCTTGATTTGTTAATGTTAATAATTTAACTTTTCAAATGTACCGACGTAATTGACACAGTTGAGAAATAATCAAATATCTTGAATATAAATGGCCTAAGGTTCAATTTCATCTCATGCTAGTATATATAAAAGATTAAATGTTAAAAACACTCTATTTTCTTCATTTTTGGTAACTCTTATTTTTGTATTGGGTGAATTTATTGTAAAGCTGAGTGTCCCTAGTATTTTTTTAAAAGTGGCACTTGTCTTACATTTCTATGAAAGTGTCACTTTATCATCTTCTAGTTAAAAACAATTTATACATTCCCTTTGTCCCTAATTCTTTTTCTTCATAATTTCATTTTGAAAACGCTTAGGGTTTTCCGACTCAAGAGATTTGTGTATTAGAGTTCATAACTTCTTCTTCTTCTTTGTAATTTTTTCCATTAGCACGTCGAATGTCATGTCATTTAAAATTTTGACACCACCTTTGGGGGGGCAAAAAATCTAGATCGAGACCAAAATTGCATATATGATACTTTGGTATAAAGTCTAGACTCTTAAGTGAACGGTTGTGACGAAGCCTAAATGACTTCTAACCTGTTTTATACTAAAGTTTATTATTACTAAGATTCAGAGAACATGAAGAACAATAAATTGAATGAGTCTGAAAATATCAAAATGAGGGACATAGAAGGATACATTTTCCCATTTTTATATATCACCTGTATTCGTTCACAACAATTATTACACATACACAAAACATGAACATATCTTTTTCTTGTGAAACTGTCCACGACTTTGAATTGAAAGAAAGTCTGATCAGAAGGTTGAGCCATTGAACCCAACAAATGAGGGCTGCACAAGAACACAAAAAGTGAGATGTAGAATGTAATCAAGCAATGTCGTAAAAAAACATGAATATTGAAACTGAAATTTGGATAAGTTCATATAACATATATATTATGAAACTGAAACGAGTATACACACACAACAAAACAGTGGAAAAATTGGAAAGAAGTGTTGATGTCTATTTTAACACAAGTATATAAAAGTTATCACCTCTTTTGCACCCAAAAAACTTATACATATAAAAAAAAAACTATCTTAAAATAGAAGAAAGCAGAAATTAACCTGAACATCACAAAATTTGATGTAGGATCGGGAGCTATGAATGTGTAAGTTAGTTTGAATGATTTGTGCAATAGTAGAACTGAGTTTTGCATTAACAGTTGGATCAAGGCCCCCAATTGATATCAGTTCTCCATAGGCAGCTGGCTCTTCTGTACCACCAAATGCAATTGGCACTCCTCCATTCACCAAAATACACATATACTGAAATACAAACAAAACAAAAGCCAAAAATACATGTCAAATAAAAAAAAAAAAAAAGGCAAGACTAAAATTACTTAAAAGTTACTTGAAAAAAAAGTTACTAATAGTTGAGTGTTACTGGCATAGTTCAAGACATGGATTGGATAAACAAGGTGTGAAAAGGAAAAGGGTATAAGTGGACTCAACGGATTCGGGTCTTCCGATGATCTTTGCAACAGCTTTGGTGGCATCCCTTTGAATGTTGGAAGCAATAACAGGATCGACTTGGACGTTGGTGAAGAGGTTCAAAGTGGGCATTGTGTTGCCTTTGCTAGTTGCTATTGCACTGACACGGTTTTTTTGTTCATTTTGGTATTTGTTCTCCTATATTTATTTATATTAGGAATGAAATCAACCGTAAAATATCACTCTCCCGTCAATTTAGTTGATTTTAATAGTTTAGGAACTAAACTATCCTATAAAAGATAAAATTAACATATGTCGGTTTGAGCATGTGTTCCGTTTGATCTTGGAACCATATGTATGGAAAAAACTATGTGAGGGGTCTATGCCTTTAGACTTGAGTGGCTGAAAGTAATCTGTACATCTTTCAGGTCCACAGACTATGCCACTATCATCATCCATCACATAACAATCATAAATTATATTAAAAACAAAGCTAATGTTACTATAAAAAAGATTAATAATTTATTTTTCACTGCCAAAATCTACAGTTTGATATCATGTCGAAACAAAGTTCAAATATAGGTGATAAAAGATTTTAGTCAGTGGAATGTCAGTTGAAATTGTACGGCTCCTGTAATTTTCTTTGGTAAACTTGATATGATACTAGTATGCCGGAAATTTTACCTCATATATGGTAATTGATTATTTTAACTATGACGAGCACAATTTCATAAATGTTAGTTCTTTTTATATTTGTTTGGCAATTTTAACTTCAGATATATCTGATAATGTCTTCAATTTTTTGTATATGTTAGACATTTGAAAATTTCTTTTTTCTTTACTAAACTATACAATTAAACTTGGTTTCCCTCAACATAAATTTTAGCTCCGTCCATGCAAGTCACCTCCATTTCTCTTATACTATAATGTAAATCACTTCTATCTCTTTTATATATTTCATTATTCTCTATCCCACGTTGAGTGGCACAAACTATGTAAATTGATGAATCTTGAAAAGATCAAAATGACACAGAAGGAAGCATTTTCCCATTTTCATATATCAAATGCATTCGTAGACAACAATTACGCATACAAATATGTAATAATCCACAGAAAGATGAAATATATTTTTTCCTTGAGAAACTGCCCAAGTATGCGAAAGTCTGATCAGAAGGTTGAGCCATTGAACCCAAAAAATGAGCGCTGCACCACAAACACAGATAAACCATGAAGTAAAAGAACAAAAATTACAAAAAGATATAACTATGACATTCATCTCATGGAAAGGAAGCTGTTTGAATCTATATTGTTGCCATACCCTCCATAATAAAATACGCTTGAGCAAATTCAAAATAATATTGAAAATACATAAATCATATGATACATACACATCACTTTCTTACTTTGGTTGCAAATTTATTTTCATAACCCTTTCCTTATTTCCACGTGAACTGATTTAACAAAATGATGGGAACTAATACCTTATTACAAAAGAATAGGGAAGTTTCTTGGATTACAATGTTGCAATCCAACTCAATCAAAACGACAAGCTACCTCCCTCTAATCCCTTCCTACGGGGATACCAATTTTAAAATAACAATATCCATTACGGTTTTATAAGCTAAAATCTTTTGAAAAGAAAAAAAAAACTATAAATTTTGGCAACCTTAAAATATTAATTCATCTTCAAGGTGAAATATTCCTCGAGGACAACATCCTCACACACAGTCTCCACCATAGGCTACTGATATGATGTTAATATTCCAAGACTTTATAAGAACAATACAGAAAATAGAGTATTGCTTAGTAAATATACTTTTCCAGTTATTGTAGTCAAAGTATTGCTAAACGACATCAGATATCAATCTCTACTTAAATAACATGTATTATTATTAGCAACAAATTTGCCCCAGATTAGTATTAATTTAATACCTATCTTTGCCTCCTCCAACAAACACGACAAGAAACCTCTACGTTCAGAGTAATAAACAGTTTCAATATATTACAGAAGAGAATTGTATATACGAGTTAGAATGTATGAAATGACATCACATCAAATAAGAATGAATGCATCAAACTCACCAGCATTCACAGTCATATATACATAAAATAAGCTATAAAGAAATCGTAAATTTACCTCCGAGTCGTAAAACTTGATGTAGAATCTGGAGCTATCAATGTATAGCTTAGTTTGAAGGATTTCTGCAATAGTAGAACTCAGTTTTGCATTAACACTTGGACCAAGTCCGCCAATAGATATCAGCTCTCCATAGGCAGCCGGCTCTTCAGTCCCACCAAATGCAATAGGCACTCCACCATTCAACAAAATCATCACATACTGAAACACAAACAAAACATTATTTATAAACAAAAGTCACATATTTCATGTCAAATAAAAGATTAAGATTAAAATTAAGACTACTACTAAGTGTTTGGTGGCATGTAGCACATGTAATTTTGAAGACATGGGTTGGATAAAATTTTGATATTTACAGAGTAATTTCATCAAACATTTGGTGGGCAACAATAAACAAGGAGGAAAAAGGTAAAAGATGGACTCAACAGATTCGGGTTTTCCGATGATTTTTGCAACAACTTTGGTGGCATCCCTTAGAATGTCGGAAGCAATGACAGGATCAACGGGGATGTTGGTGAAGAGGTTCAAAGTGGGCATTGCGCTGTCCTTTGAGTCCTTCAGGATAAGGTGTTTGTCTCTTCACACACCAATTCGTGTTTTGGAGTTGGTTTTTTTTATGACTTATTTTTATGACATCAAATAAGAAATTTTATTTCCCTCTAAAAAAGAAAGATTCATTATTTCATGTGGACCTCATATGTATACTAATTTAGTTTTGGTCCCCAACTTTCTAAAGATTGCAACAAGTTGTCATTTTCATCAACAAAAAGAAAAAGTTTGACAAAAAAAATTACCAAATGTTTCAATCCAATTGTTATTGTTGAGCCTTCCGCAATACTTAAAACGAGTTGGTGGCCTCTAAGTACACGTTTGGTACCATGACATACAAATAAAATCATGATGACATTGTGATTCTGACTAATTCAATGTAACACTAAACCTTCTTTTCCATCATGACTCATCATCCAAGAGACGAGAACAATTAAAATTTAGGACGATTGTGATTTGTGACTCGTTCGAGTGAGGACATAAATGAGAAACTGCTTTGACATCCTAATGTTAGTCATATCCAATCGCTTGCTAATATTTAACAATTACAAAATATCAGGGGACGAAATTTAAGCAATGATAATGGCAAACAATATGGAATTATGATTTTGAATGCTATACTCTACCAACTTCAAATCAAATCAAAATAATTACATGATCCATTTCTGAGTCCCTCTCCCATTTCATAATAGATAGAGAAGTTCAAGCATTTCCTTCATGAATCAGTATGAGTGTATGTTGTCAATTTGTCAATGCTTGAACAAGATGCCCTCAACTGTCCCTAGAGCATATTCTATCCCATGGCAAGGATTATCAAACTTCCATTAAATTACATCTTCCCAGACTAAATGACTCATGGACAATAATCATTCGAAACGATATATAAGATATGTTATGATCCAGCAAATTACGTCCAGTAACAAATTGTAAAACGTAATGCACGTTCCTTAAGATTTTATTGGAAAATTGGAAAACGGTTATATTTTTAGGGATTCACTTCGCAAAGGGAGTAAGTCTTAACGCACTTCAACCAATTATTATACGAGTAAACTTTCCCGGATGATAAATTTGCCACGACCTTGTTCCCTCTATAATGTAGTCTCATTTCAGAATTCTGGTTTTGTGACCAAAGGCCAACTTCATGCAGATCACCTTCTTTCCAGCAGATGTTGACTGTCACCCCGCCACGCGCTTTTAATCCTTTCACGCAACCATTTGCCCATTTATCCCGAGGCAACGCAGGAAGTAAGTAGAGGTCCTTCGTTGTGCTTTGAACAAGCATTTCTGCAATTGCTGCTGAAAAACTGACACAAAGAATGACCATTTTCTCAGCCAATGTGACTCAAAATTATGAGTTCAAAATGAAACTGACAAGACACACAAACATGGCCGTTAAAGACGAGACTTACCCAAAGTTCGCATCAATTTGGAACGGAGGATGTGCTGTGAACAGGTTACTGTAAAGTCCTCCTTCGAAACCAACAGCTTCCTGCTCAGGGTCCGCCAAGACAATCAAGTGTTTTATCATGCGATATGCATGCTCACTGTTGTGAAGACGAGCCCACAATGCTGCTTTCCAAGTTGTTGACCACCCGGGACCTTCATCTCCTGTAACATAATGCAAGAAATGTGATTGCTGTTAAGATATATTATTTCTAGTATTAAAGCTAAAAAAGATACAACCTTAGGTCATTTTGGTGTACAAGGTTGAACATGAACATGAACATGAACGAGGGAATTCCTAATTTGAGAAAGTAGTATATTTGTTGTGATTATCTTCTACGTTACCCGGAGATTTTAATGAATACAGTGACTTAACTATTAAAATCAATAGATGTAGTACTGTTACCTAAAATAACTACTACATCGGGGACAAAAATCAGAATTAAAGCTCTAGTAAAAGACCTCTCTTAGTTAGACTATAATCCACAGCTTTACAGAGATCTGGAGTTTTCTCAATATTTATTGTGTGCCCCGGAAACAAGCCAAACAGATGTGACACATGCCGATGATGTACGTCAGGGTCCTGAAAATCTTCAGCCTGTCAAATAAATAAGGGGTTAAATTTAACATGGAACTGCTAGTTTACAATCCAAAATTTTATTGAAAGTCAGAAGATATTAGATGACATAAGTTGGACAAATTGACACTAGAAAGATGAAGAGAAGGAAAACACATAGAATATGATTGCATACCCATTCCATAATTGATCCATCCCTAGCAATTTTTATAGGAGGAAGCTTAGATTGAGACTCAAATACTCTTTTGATAATAGCATCATCTTGTCTTCCCAAAATCTGTTTTTGACAAGGGACCAAGAAAAATTTAGGATAACTAGAAACTAGTGTCTAGTTTTGGTTTGAGAACTAAGATCAGTTCACCTCAGCAGCAGAAATGACTATAGAGAAAACTTCTTTTATGATTGAAATGTCCATAGTTGATGAGTAGCTCACACTAGCCCGCTTTTGATCCGGTGCAATGAACATGTGCTCTGGTGAAGTTGATGGGTTAGTTTCCAATAATCCACCAGGGCCTTCAATCAACCAATCCAACAAAAATGATGTACATCCTTCCAACAAAGGATATGCTTTATTTTTTAGAAATTCCTAATATAAGAAAAATCAACCATTATTTACACAATACAGTATTTTTTTTTTTTAAAATGCATATATGTATGTATCACAATAGCATATTATATCTTTCATCCCTCAGCAGCATGTTGTATCCCTTAAGTTGAAGACTTACACCAATAAAATGAAACTTGAAGTTAATTATACTTTATTTTTCAGACGTCAACAATGTTTTTACCGCATGTTGTCTCCTTAAACTATTAATCAGCATAGCTAAACAAGATATTTGTTGGACTAATACCAGTTTGAAATTGCATTACGCAAACGAAACATAATAACCAAAAATCAGTCAAAGCGGGTTATGTTTTACATCATCTCTACTACAACTTATAGTGATGACATGAAAATAGAAGGTTAATTTGGCATTATGGAATATTCAGCTCTTCAAAGTATAACAGTTCTTGATCTGCAAATTTAATAAAAGACTTGAACTTACCTTATCTGTTGTATAAGTGTAATGCTCCCATAGATGGGTACAAAGCCAGGCTCCACCCATTGGCCATAAAGCCCAAACAGCCGGACCTCGATATGGGGATGTCTTAGCCCATAAGTCAGAAACATGATGTGCAACCCAACCATTTGCTTCGTAGTTCACCTGCATGCCAGATCAAATGAAAATTCTTTAATACAATATATAAAATTCACAACAAGATTATTTTTCTTTTGCTTGCCCAATTCCTATCCTCGTACTTAAAACACACACAATTACATTAAACTAGAGCTAATTGCTTTGGCTTGCGCTTAACATACACCTGATTAATAGGAGGTCTAGTAACAAGTTACTGATAGCTGACAAACATAATTATAACCAATCCCTTTCTTACATCCATATAAAGAATTATATGAAAGAAAGAGTAAACAAACAAAATACCTTTGCAGTTTTACTACCATTGACTGACAGAGAGGAAATGTAATCAAATAGTGGCTCTTGACACTCATGTAGGTTGCAAGAAAGGGACGGCCAATAATTCATTTGAAGATTTATGTTCAAGTGTGGAGCCCCACTAGATGAAAAAAAAAAAGATACAAATTACATAATCTCATTAATTCTTTAAGAAATTACTTCTAAATAGTTATTTCATACTCCCTTTTTACATATTTATTTATCACTATAGGGGGGATGGAAATTGAAGGGAAAACATACTCCCATTTAGGCAGAACATCTTTGTTCCATATACCCTGTAGGTTTGCCACCTGAGTTCCAGGACGTGAACAAGCAATTAGCAAATATCTACCGTATTGAAACAAAAGCTCCACAAAGGAAGGATCTTCATCATTTTGAAATGATTTGATTCTCGATGAAGTTGGAACAGTATCACCACCTCCCAATTGAGATATGTTAGTTTGACAAGAAACCATTTTCCCTTCGTCCAAAATAGGGTTGCCTAAAACAGTTTTCGAACTTTTAGAGAGTTGCAATGAGACCCGATGAAATAGATTTTGATAGTCATCCAAGTGACGAGCATAAATATCGTCATAGTTTAAGCTTTTCACAAACTTCATTTTACTCAAGGACTCGGAAGTAGGATCTTTCTTAGAGTTTTCAGGATTAGTAAATGGACCATCAAACAACGAGGAAGCTGTCAGAAGCAAAATAGCCCAATCTGAACCTTCAACTCTAAGCTTCTTATCATCCAAAACATGTATAACTCCTTTTTCATTACTGATCTTCATATCAAGAACTGCAGATAACTGAATTCCCTTTGGTTCGTCACTTGAATTCACTTGTGGTGGGATCCTTTTGCCAGGACAACTTCCTTCCATTATTATTTGATTTTTGCTGCTTAACCGAGTATTGTGATGTAATTTGCTATCCAAAGATACTGTAAATGATAATGACCCCGGTTTGCTTGTGGAAAACTTTGTCACTATCACTTGGTCCGGATTAGAAGCAAAATGCTATCTGGTAAATTCTACATCACCCACATTATATTTTATTTTTGCTGTTGCATTATCCAAATCAAGTTCTCTGTGATACGACTCTTCAGAATATTTAAGATGAGAATCATCGAATTGTAATTTAATATCGCCAAGAAGTTGGTATACCTTCATTAAAATAAAAAAAAACAGGAGGTCATGACTTCACACATTTTCTACAAGGTTCATTAACTCATGCACCAATATTTTTGAAGTAGTGAAGTGTAGTGGGGAAGTAAACAATCCATGAATGAGAGCACTAATATGAAAGCATGCATGCGATTTATATTCTAGAAAAATAGCAATTACACGGATTCCTCTATTTATATATCATGTTCTTTGGTTGTCAACTCCTAACATCAGTTTAAAAAATAAAATAGTTCCTCATTAATTGCAGGAAAAGTTTATATCAATTTGTAGACTGTTACATACTTCACCAGGAGGTCCTGACAATTTGAGAGCTGCTGTTGTAGCTTCGGAATATTTTCTGTCATCCACAAGTTTTCGGACTTCAGCTAGTGCTTCAGGAGCATTTTTGTCGGTGTAGTTGCCAGGTATCCCAGTCCATAGTGTGTCCTCTGAAGAAAAAAATTGAATCCTCATATTATTATGCTTTTTAAATAACAAAGGACTGAAAGACATATTCACAGTGTTTCCTCTAAGGATAATGCAGCATGACCTTATCCCTGATATCTTAATTCTATAAATTTGCAACTAGAAATGCCTAGACTCTAGTATTACTGCCCCCTCCCCCCAGCATGTACTTTGGATCAAAATAAACAATAACTACTATACTGAAAGTCTTCAAGATTGGAACTGAAAGCAAGAAGTGAGTATTTTTACCATTAAGCTGTAGAACTTCAGACTGTATGCCACCCCAAATCATGGCACCAAGACGACCATTGCCAATGGGGGTGGCATCAGTCCAGTACTTGGCAGGCCCAGAAAAAGTAACCTTCA
Organism: Medicago lupulina; assembly: GCA_958299785.1. NCBI lineage: Eukaryota > Viridiplantae > Streptophyta > Magnoliopsida > Fabales > Fabaceae > Medicago > Medicago lupulina. The sequence goes on along the minus strand of OY283143.1, from coordinate 3,419,106 downwards.
AGGGCCTTGAAGGTTCATCATCAGCAGCATTTGCTATACTTGGGTTCCACAAGTCCTTCTGTGGAGGACCTTGCACCATAATCCATTCTCCATCTTCCATTGCAGAAAAAAGGTAGTGAGATGAATTGGGAAGGAAGAGAAAAAGAGTGACTGAGTTAGTGGAACTGAACAAAGCAGAGTGATAGTTGTTTGTACAAAGTGGTAGTTTGTCACCATTCATAACCATCCAAGTGTCTCACTCTAAAAAAAAATTATTAAAGAAATGATCATTTATATCTTTTTTGATAAAAAAAATGATAATTTATAATAGTACTAATTAATTTTGGAATTATATAATTTTAATGATATCGAATAAACAAATTAAATCTAAGTTATCCATAACTTTTGTTAGTCATTAAGTTAAAACTATAATATAAAAAAGGCTTAATAACTCTTTTGGTCTCTTAACTTATTTTTTGGTTTCATTTTGGTCCCTTAACTATTAAAAGTTTAGTTTTGGTCCCTTAACTTACTTTTTGGTTTCGTTTTGGCCCCTTAATTATTAAAATTTTCGTTTTGGTCCCTTAACTTATTTTTTGGTTTCATTTTGGTCCCTTAACTTATTTTTTGGTTTCGTTTTGGTCCCTTAACTCTAATACATTCATCCTAATATAAAGGACCAAAGTGGTTGACGGAGGAAGAGTTAAGGGACCAAAACGAAACCAAAAAATAAGTTAAGGGACCAAAACGAAACCAAAAAATAAGTTAAGGGACCAAAACGAAACCAAAAAGTAAGTTAAAGGACCAAAACGAAACTTTTAATAGTTAAGGACCAAAACAAAACCAAAAAATAAGTTAAAGGACCAAAAGAGTAATTAAGCCTATAAAAAATTATGACATCAAGTCAATTAAAATGGCTATGTGCCAATGTTGTCCATAACTTGTCAGTCATTAGCTTAAATTTGATAGGAGTGACAAATATCGTAAACATTGAAAATGTTAAGACTAAAGTTCATATTTTTTAAAAGTGTCATTTTTTTTAATAGGGACCACAAACATATTTAATCTTTAATTTTTATTACATTTAAGTATTAAAAATAATTAGTTTTGGTCCCCAACTTTCTAAACATTACATCAAGTTTTCATTCTACAAAAAAATTAAAAAATTGAGGGATAAAATAACTAAATGTTCCAATCCAAAGTGTCATTGTTGACCCCTTTATTTGTTTTCTATTAAAATTAATCAACCATTTCACCACTTATAAGAAGTTTGTGGCCCTTAGTATCACGATTGATTGATGAAATCACAATGAACCATGACGATAACACAGTAATACTAAACATGCACTAATATTTAAGTAGGGACGTGAATGGGAAAATGCTTTGGCATTGTGATGTTACTCAAATCTTATGGCTTACTAATATTTAACAATAACAAAACAGTAGGGCACGAAATTTAAGTAGTGATAGTGACAAAAGTAATTGGCAGTGCAAACTTAAAAACAAACAGATATAAAATACAGTTTCAAAGCCACTATAGATCCTAAGGTTAAGCTTCACACCCACGCACATATACACTACGAAACTGAACAGAAAATGGTTAATAACTTGATATTTCATTACATTTCCTATTGCATTACACAACTCTTAGCTACATTTAAAATTACACCATCAAATGATATATCAAATAATATCAAAGATGCTTTTTGTTGCTTCATAGTACATTCCAATCAGACCCAACTGGGACAAGCTCAAGATTATGTTCCCTTGAAGATACCAATTTAAAGTCTGAAAGTACTATAATCCCCTGGACCAGAAGATCCATATCCATTGTAGGGTTGTGATGGCAAGGAAGATGATGGATAGGATGAACTACCCAATTGAGAGTAAGAAGACCTCAGCCCGGTATCTAACCTAGCATAGCTACTAGCAATAGTTTCATTGTGATTGGTTATAACTTCCTGTAACAAAGAAAGACGTTTCCATAAGCAAAAGTGTACTTGATAATCTATTCTTACAACATGAACTAGTTCCTTGATGGTAGTAAGTAAGTACTCAGTCAAATGTAAAAATGGTATAATGAATTAGTGTAATGTATGTGTGAAAAATAAGAAGTAAATCAGGTAATACTAATTAATAGTTGTGACAAAGTTGTATTCCTTAATATATATGACTGGAAACAAGTGTATATATGATACACTTATTTGCTACAAAGGAAGTGTATACATAACAAACAAAGCTCTAAAGGATAAGTTTTTGCAGGTGTAGTAAGGGAAAAGTCGACAAGTAGTCGTCCAAACATAATGGTTATCTGTTTCCAAAAACCAAAAGGTTACATGTTTTGACTTTCAGCTACATGATATAATGCCCGCTTAATAGTGTCCCGGCCCGGGTAAGTTTATAGAAGTATTTATGAAATTTGAAACTAATACTTCCTTTGTCTGACTCCCACTCTCACCAATATACCAAGAAGAAACTGTCTTCATTTTTTTATTTCCTACTTCCCAAACAATTAAAGTAGATTAATATATTGTTTCACATTTCATTCTCCTTTAATTACTTATTTTTAGTCTCACTGTCAACTATCAAGTTGTAACTACTAATTAGTATAATTCTTTTTGAGAAAACAAGGAATAGGGATATCAGCTAATAGCGTGTAAGGCATTATACCATATACATTTACACCAACGAAAACGAGCAATGTGAGTGTTAAGACCTGTGTATACATTTAACACTTCCTGAAAAATCAATTATTCGTCCAAGCATGCACATATGATGATGCAATATGCATAACTCACTATCAATACCAAAAAAAAGTAAAACGACCAGAAAAATTTAACTTTCTTTTCATAGGACCAAGTTTCTACCTGAATCAATTGTTGTGCTGTTTGAACTTGAGTGGAGGTGCCTTTTATTTCCACAATGATTTCATCAGGCACCCTGCTCTCTTGCACAGTCAATATAGCCCCACTAGTGCGACGAATGTAGTCAATATTAGTCCCTTGAATACCAATTATGTCCTCTGCATAGGACAATGGTATTTGCATTGTTTGTATCACCTGATAGGGGAGACAATAAATCGACATGAATCATGGGTTTAAAATTTGAACCACACGAAGTAAAAAAAAAAAAACAAGCATTGCAAAAACACTTGATAGATAATTATGATACACAATTATTTTTTTAAATGATGGTAGAAGTACAAATATATTTGTTCATGGTAACAATGGGCACTGGCACGATTAAAATTGGGTGCTTAAAAGTGAAAGTTGCTTACTGTAGTAACAATGGAAGCACTGGCACGATTAAATGCCGAAGAACGAAGACCAGAAATAGAAGAAGAATCTTGTCCATACAATGACATTGTCGAGGAAGAAAGCAATGAATCCAATTGACTTTCACGGTCAACAAAGAAAGAATCCCTCTTTGTGGAAAGAGGAATGTCAGCAACAATGCTAGGTTGTGAAGCACTACGCAGTGATGGTTTGTCAGCCCAGGCATCTGTCTGGCGGTCTTGGGAAATTGTTGCATTGCACTTAAACAAAAAACAAAGGATGTGCATATCTTAGTGTGGAGAATATATACAATGAAATCAGAAAAAGATGGCTTTCACATTTTCTTCGACGATATTGAACACATCACCAAAATAATGCTACAGTTTAACATACAAAGTATACAACGATATCGAGTTTTTGAGCTTAATTAAAAATCTAGAAAATATCAAACTTACAGTTTTCTCAAATAAGGGAATAACGCTACTATCAACCAAAAACTTCCTCAGGTGCCCGACTACTGCTTCCAAAGCTTTAAGGACCTTCAAGGTTTCTCCTTGCAGTTCAACAATCCTTTCATCGGCGCCCGCATAAGATGGAAGTTCGTCTGTCAGGAAAATGGTTTTTCATCAGAAATCTCCCATCATTTCCAAAAAATGCAGTACAAATATTAATCAAGCCTGCGTAGATCAAACACAACAGAATTCCCTTTTTGTGTTGATTCACAAACATTGTTTACCTCTATATCTCGTTTTTTATGGTTTGACCTTTAGTTTTTCATGATTTCTCTCTACCTATAAATATTGACTAACCTCCATTAGTCAACCCCCATCACTAGTGCTGCTACGGGTCTTCTCCAATCATACCCAAACCACATAAGATTTTATGCCTAATTATCTACAATGAGAGAACTGCCCTAATTTTCTCTTTAATGATTGTATGCCTAATCTTTTCTTGTGTTGTATAACCACAAACATAAAATAGAATGAAAACTCATTCTTTGAAGGAAAATAAAAGCAGGGACAAGAAAAAACTTTTTCTTTAGTGAGTTTGTTGTTCAAGTCAGAATGGGTGTATTGACCCTTGAATTTCCAATTTCAGTGGGCAAAATTCACATTGCACTTAAAAGTAAATCTAAGGTGGAAACTTCGTCACTTAAACTCATTTAAGAAATTAGCTCATTTTGGAAGTCTTACCTGAGCTCTTGATATCAAGTCAAATTGAATTTCACAAACAAATTAGGCTCAAAAGAAAGGCATTTGCTAACACATTTATAATTAGGGGAGAGAGGGAGAGAATCCAATGAAATGTATAGTATATTAATATGATAAACATGTCTAATCGTAATGGTAGGTAGGCATTTTGTCTTACACAACTAACATCACTAATGTTCAAAAATTGCCACTCAAAGCTCCATTCAGCGAGGCAAAACATCCACACACATAAGCACTCAACCTATACATACTGGGTAAGCAACAGGCAGACAAAAAGCTCCCTTATTTCAATTATATTCCACATAAATCCAATTAAGTCAAACACCAATGGTTAAAGATATATTTCAGAACACTTATTGAAACATTAGTCCATATGAACAAAAAAAATATAGCTGCTAATCAAGAAGTACAAGGAACAAAGGCGGCAAGCATACCTCCAGACAAAACTTTAATAACAACACCCGTATTTTCCTGTATAGCTTTAATTGACGAGCCTTGTTTTCCTATCAAATTGATAGCTTGCGTTGACGCCACCAATAAACGGATTGAACAAAATGCAACCCCTGCAGCTCCTGATATTGTATTACTGTCATCAGTTTCGGATAATCCAGATATACGTTTAAAAATCCTTAGAATAGCATCCATTGCAGGAGAAAGTGGTGCCTCCAAATCCTCTTTTCCCGATATAAGCACCTAAAATCAAAATCCCGATATAAGCACCTAAAATCAAAATGTAATCGGATGAAATATCACACACAAATAAAAAACAATATCATCATCTAATCTAAGTGCAAAGTTGCAAACTATATATTACAAAATTCAACAGAATTTAGTAGTGTCCATAAAGCATCAAGTCATATAAATTCTATAGAGAAACTCCACCTACAAGCAAAGATTCTTTAATAAAAGCAAAATTTTTAAAATAAAAATAAAAAATTTGAGTAAAATCAAATTACAAAACCAGCAATAACATAAAAGAACAAAATGAAACCGAAGATTTGGGCAAATGAAATGTTGTGTATGAAGCTAAATTTGAAGTGAAATTTAACAAAAACAAATGAAACCCTAGAAAGATTACAATGAAAAGAAAGAAAACTCACAATTCGATCCGGAGTACCAACTGGAGCATCAAGAACACGAATGCGAGCATGAGTCTCATCGCAAGTCTTCTTGATCAATTCCCCTTTACGCCCTATGATGATTCCAACTTTAAGAACAGGAACAATTAGCCGGAAAACACAGTGACCAGGCCAACCTGGCCATCTCTTCTCTGCGGATTCAGATTCGTCCGTAGGATTTGCGTCAAAGACTGTATATGATTCCAATTGGAGAGTGCCGTTTGGAATTGGCTCTACCGCCGTGGCCATAGGGAAAAAGGTTTAGAGAGGCGTAGGCAGGCGCGTAGTTCTAAGATCGAAGGCAAGTAACTTGAAAACTTAACCTTGCTGTCTCTACACAGTTATAACTACACAACCTCAGCCAGCAATATGACGACGTTTTTTGTTCAGTAACCTAACCGCTGTTTTATTTTTATCTTGGTTTTTTTTTTTTGTTAAATTCAGTATATTCCACGCACAATCCCTCGACCATTGTGGAACTCAAATGGACGGTAGACTCTTATTTAACATTGTGCATGTCTAAGGTTGGATTCGAACCAGACTTTAGTTAAGCTAAAAGATACTTGTTCCATCTCATCTAAGCGCTCTTGGGTTTTTATCTTGGGATTAGGGTGAGTAGTGAAATAATTCTCTTTTTCTTTTTATCTTTATTGATATATTCATTCATTTAGATGAGACAACTATATGTCATCGTGGACAATGCATAATATATACAAGGTTTGAGGTTTAAACTTTGATCACCACAAAAAAAAAATAAACAACAACATAGTTGTGAGCTTAGCTCAGTTGGTAGGGACAATGCATAATATATTCAAGTTTGAGGTTGGCCACCACAAATGGAAAAAATGAAGATGATCTTGACTCCTTAAACTCACGATCGAACATCTAAAGTCTCGTATTAAAACTTATATGAATGGCTCTAATCTAACAATATTGACATTGCAGTTGAGTTATGGAAACATTTTAAGTGTAATACTATTTAGTATTTACTAAATTATAACTAGTAATATGTGTTTAGAAAGTTGGCAAAGAATAACTTATGTGGAGTGGTCCTTTAAATTTTAGGTTTGTACCACATTCATCCTTTATTTATTTTATTTTTTGAGGGATGACCCTTACATTTTAAATTCTAAATTGGTCTTTTATCTCTGTAAAAGTTTACATTGTTACCCTTTTTAATAAAACTATGTTACAAAAACACTAACATGTGTATTTGTGACATGGCACGAACAATTTATCTACCAAAAAAAAAACTTGTGACATTTTTTTTTTAGAGAAAAAACTTGCGACATGGCACTGCCTGTACAACAATTTTTTTTAATACTATGGATATTTTAATGGTGGCATTTACCATAGGAATGGTTAATCTTTTTCCATCATGAAAAAATTGTTTTTTCACCTTATATATAATAATAAAATAATTCAATGGTTGTGATCTTTTACTTGCTGCCCTTTTTCAACTTGGACAGATAATTGGCCCATGAGGGCTGCTTGATTTGCTTCAACTTCGTGGAACTGTGTTTAAGGTTATAGTGAATGGTAGTTGGATATTCCCTGCGGCCCTAACAGCTATTTCAGAGGTGAAAGATAGCCTGGATGCTATTGTGTTGCCTCGGGTTCCGCTTCCTGATACCCTGGTGTGGTCTCACACTACTAATGGGAAACTTTCGTCAAAGCAAGCTTTTTGCTTTCTTCGGCCAACATCCCCCCTGCTGCCTTGGGCGGACCAAATTTGGTCAACATCTATCTCGCTTTCTCATTCCTTCATTTTTTGGAGGCTTCATCATGGTAAGATGCCCACGGATGAAAATCTCAAGACAAGGGGTTGCATCATCGTGTCGATTTGCAGCTTATGTTTGAATACAGATGAAACCTCATATCATCTTTTTCTCCATTGTAACTTTGCGAAACATCTTTGGGATTGGATTGGTGTTAAGCTTCATTGTGTTATGGATTGTTCATCGGTAAACTCTCTGTTGTCCTGCCGACCGAATAGTTGTTCCTCCCAAGTTTCAGACATTTATTTGGCAACAGTGGTGCACATGCTCACACTATTTTGTGGGAAAGGAATTCCATGTGTTTCTCTTCAATTTCGGAATCTCTCCATTCAACCAAAGTATGTATTCACTCTTTGGTTGCAATGTCCGGAAATGTCTCCAAAGGTAAGTGCTTGCCTTTGGACTTCGCTTTACTTGATTCTTTTGTGGTTTCTCATCATTGCCATAGAATCAAAGAAATAACTATGGTCATGTGGAAGGCTCCTAGTACTCCTTGGTTGAAAGTTAACATGGATGGCTCAGTTATTGGGGGATATGCGGCTTGTGGGGGGCTTTTCATAATTCATCTGGGTACATTTCATGGTGCTTTTACTTGTAACGTCAGATTACAGTCTGTTTTTGATGCAGATATTCTTGGTTTTATATTTGCTATTGAGTATGTTGCTCGGAAAGGGTGGACAAACATTTTGTTAGAGAGTGACTCAACCAGTGTTATTATGATTTTTTCAAACAACTCGTTGGTGTCGGTTATGTTACGTAACAGATGGCATAATGCACGCAACCTTGGAGTTCAAGTTATTTCATCTCATATCTACCGCTAAGGTAACTGTTGTGCGGACAAGCTAGCTAACATGGGTCACTCAGTGCAGGGTTCTGTTTGGCTATCTTCTCTCCCTAGTGAGTTGAAAGTTGATTTCTTTAGGGATAGATGTGGTTTACCCAACTACAGATTTTCATAGTCTGTTTTTGGGTTTTTTTCCAGTTGTTATCTTTTTTTTTTTCTTCTTCTTGTTTTCTGTTTTTTCTTTGGAGGGTTTTGGCCTAGTCCCCCTCCTTTGTAATTATTTTTCCCCTTTTTTAATAATATCTTTAGAGTTTGGCGGTATAGGATGAAGGTTTCTCGAGGTGTCAACCTAGTTGAGATGTCGATATTGCCTCTTGATGTATGTCCTCTCCTTGCTTATAAAAAAAAAAGTGTGTTGAGATAATTAAGTCAAATAAAAAAATATGTCTTGAAAAGTAGAAGAAAAAAAAAAACAAAGTATTGAAAAAAAATTAAAAGAAAATTAAATTTATTCAATAAAAAGTAAACATAATTTATTGATAAAAAAATTAAATAAACATTTAATGGACATGGTCAAAGTAATATATGCAGTCTATTAAAATATTCATACAAAATGAAAATAGTAAAAGATATTAAAAAAAAACATATGAGACACGTGACATTAAAAACTTTTACATAATTATATTTGATAGTAAAAAAATATGATAAATTCTACTTTAATAAGAATAATTTCAGTACATTTATACTATATATAAAGAAAACTAGCCCTTTCAACTCTTTTGAGCTGGATTTTTCTTTTCAAAAATGCTCTCAATTTTCAATACAAATAACACATGTAACAAATAGATAAGAATAAATTTAAATACTAAAAAAATGTAACAACCGCGATACAAATATATATGTTTTATTTTTTTTCCTTTATCATTTAAAAAGTGTAACAAATTAGATGAGTATATTTAGGTTTACTTTTTCATTATCCCAATTATACCCTTAAACTAATTTTTCCATAATAAAGATCGTTGTCATTAAAAAAATTAGATTATATTTTTTTGTTATATTTTTTGTGTCATTGAAATAAATAACATGATTAGCTTTGTTTGTTATAACTTTCTTTTTTTTAGGAATGGTTTGTTATAACTTGAAATCAACAAACATTTACATTTTTAGTTTTAATCAAAATAAAAATTTCATAAAAAAAAAAAACAGCGTTCGTAATTTTCAAACGTTAATGCAATAAAATGAGCGGAAAGACCCATCTTTTTGCTAGTTAAGAATAATATGAGGAGGTCTTTCTCAATTTATTTTATTGTCATTTATGCCAAAAAAATTATAAACATGCGCAAATAGATAAAAAAAAAATTGCAATGAAAAAAAAAATGGACATAAGGAACTATAATTAATGTCTTTCCCAATTTTCTCCTTTATTTTAAATACTTTATTTAAAGTTTTATTTTTCTAGTCCTCGTGAACTTAACTCAGTTGTTATGGACAATGCATAATATATACAAGGTCTGAGGTTCAAACCCCAACCACCACAAATAAAAAAAGGTTTATTTTTCTTCTTTATCTAATAAAAATAGTTTAATTTTATCCTAATTTAAATTTTGAATCAAACTAAATTTTATCATTTAGTAAATCTTAACAAATCAAACCTAACCTAATTGTAATTTAAGTTTGAATTAAAAATATAGTAACTAATATGAAAATAATAATATTACCTAACCTAATTGTAATTTAAGTTTGAATTAAAAATATAGTAACTAATATGAAAATAGTAATATTAAATGAAATACATGTAGACTATCTAAGTGATGAGGGCGTTGGGACGTTCTAACCTAATCAGTTCATCAAGTTACACCTGCTGATCACACGTTTCTTCAAGTTGCACTTGTTGATCGCATGTTGATCCTTACGTGCGGAGCCTTACTCTCTTAGTTGATTTAGGTCTATCCCTCCAATGTTGAGTTGCACATGTTGGTCACTCGGTGATCCTTATCTGTGGGGTCTTACTCCCTCAAACGTAGTTGAAACATAGACTTAACTTGACATTTTTAAATTTTCAAAGGCAATGAAGGCCAATATTCCTACAGGGTTTTCCCATCTATGAATCTTAGTTATCTCATAAAACATTTTCCCTCTCGGTAGTTCTACAAACGGGCAGCCCTATCATCGACTATCTTGCCAAGGGACGAGAAGAATGGTTCTACTAGGTTTGGTTCACCCCCCATAGTCACGTGTTTCCGTAATTAATAACCAGTTACATCCTAGGTTTAAAATATTTTACTCAATATTAGTAATGTCACCTCATAAGCACTTACTACTAGGGTAAACTCACTTTCGGTATCTTTCGTTAGTTATTAACTAATTACTTCCTAGATAGACATATATAAATATAAATATAAATATAAATATAAATATAAATATAAATATAAATATAAATATAAATATAAATATAAATATAAATATAAATATTAGGCTATGTCGCAACCTAAGTGCCTAAACTAAGGTTGCGCTCCTTTGAAATAAATCAAACATAATAAAACTAAAGAACGAACATAAAATAATTAAATAAACGAAATTAAATTAAATAATTATCCAACAAAATAAATAGAGGTTCATCTAAGAACCCTAGCCTATAAAGATTTAGTTACACATGGTAACTAAAGACAAATTACAAAAAGATAAAAACATACTATAGAAAGATAAGGAGAAGATATAACTCCACCTGAAGCTTCTAGAATCACCTTCCTCTTGAATTGCTCCAGTTTTGAACGAGATATTATAAATGAGGAAGACAGTATTGATAGGGATAGTTTCCACCTAAACTTGGGCTAAAATCACAAGCTTTAGGGGCGAAAAAGTAAAAAAAATTGTGACTTTTTTCGCAAGTCACTGGGCGTTGGGCGCCTAGACCATGCAACAGGTGCATATGCCTATGAAGTCTAGGCATCTGACGCCTCCTTTCATGCGCATGGGTGCCTCGTTCTGCGCACATGGACGTTTCTGAGTGCGTTTTGTCCTGAAATGCATGTTTTCTTCGTCGTTTTAGGTGTTTACTTCAATGTAAGATGTCTTGGGAAGTCTTCTGAGGCCTTTTGAATCTTCATTCTTCATCTATCAAAGGATCACATAAATCTTCAGGTGTCTTGTTGCCGATTTGCATGATTTCTTCATGAATTACATCAAGAACACCCTAAAATTGTTATGTTTCGGGAAGAATATAATTACAGACTCATATATAGAAAACAATACAAATGTCTTGAAATCATAGAGAATTGCTCTAATACTTGTTTGTTTTGCTGGTAAAACATATTGAAAATAACTGAAAAACATATTAAGAATAATGTAAGATGACCTGTCATCAAGCTCCACCAAAGTAGATTGACCATCCTCCTGAAAGATGCATCAAGGTTAATGTATGTGGTTCTTATTTTAGTAACCTAGGTGTTGCAGGCTTTTAAGGGATGATTTCAAAATTTGGCTTCACGACTTATTTGGATTTTGTGGTATCGCGTCTAATCTGCTTGTTGAACCCACAACACTTTAGAGAGGACTTCAATTGACTTAGAACCTTGTTTATAGAGATATTACTGTAGAATCTCACTCTAAGTCAACGTTAGACTTGATCACTGATGTCCAACATAAGGATTTCGACCCTCATGCAACTTTAATTTCTATTAATAGGAAGTTCATCTCTCTTCCTTGGTTGGTTTTTCTAATTCATTCTTTAAGTGAAGGCAACAAATGTACTGATTGGTTGGTCAATTTTGGTGCAAAGAATTTCGACATCTATAAAGTTGGATCTCGTCTTATTTGTTGACACTTTTGGGGTGTTTAGACAACGAGTTGCATAGTTTCCCTCTTTTGTGTATTTCATTTTCCTCTAATAAAAAAAAATGATAGAGTGCATCAATACAACATAACTTTAAATTCGCTAAAAATGAAAAAGGCGAATCTCCGAACAAACTTAAAATATCCAGGTTATTAACATAAACAGAAAAATATGACTATATTCAAGTGCCCGTAATACCCACGCCTCCATAAATGAAACGTTAATGATGCCAAATCCAATGATTGAATTTGTACTAAATCGAAACTAATCTTTTAACATGAATCAAATGAACATAGGATAGGTTAAGATGCGTGTGTGTGTGTGTGTGTGTGTGAGAGAGAGAGAGAGAGAGAGAGAGAGAGAGAGAGAGTTCAAGGGGTGATTTTAGGCCAAACCTAATCCTAAATCATCCATCTCCAGTTAATCAAAAGGAATACAAAATGGTGACAACTAGGTTAAGATAGGAGAAGGAAAAATAGGAGAAATTCTAGAGTGATAAGGATGTGTAAAACATTCTTTCTGTACTAAATTAATAATGTATCGTTTGACTTTTTTTAAATGCTAAAGAGTTAATTTAATCAAAATTTACAGATATTCGATCATGTCTAATATCGATTGTTATAATAAAAATGATTATTGACCAAAGAAACTATGAAAATAATTTTTTTCAACAATTTTAAAGCAATAAATTACTTTTATTGAATAATTTATTAAATAAAAACACAATCTCAATCCCAATTACAAAATTACACATCAACTGAATACACATTATATAATAACTACCCCACCTCTCTCTATTTGCGTCCCCCCCCCTCTCTCTCTCTCTCTCTCTGTCTCTCAATGGAGAGAGTTAATTATCGGGAAGGAGACTTGGTTGAAGTTTGCAGCAAAGATGAAGGGTTTTGGGGCTCGTACTTTGAGGCCGAAATTGTTGCATGCCTTGAGAATGAGAAATATGTGGTCCGTTACAAGGACCTTCTCGAGGATGACAAATCTGGACCTCTCGAGGAGACACTCTTATCAAAGGACCTTCGTCCAATGCCGCCATGTGTCCAAAATCCTCCTGAGTTCCAACTCAACCAAAAAGTTGATGTTTTCTGCAAAGATGGATGGTGGTTAGGGAAAATCATTAGCAAAAAGGAATTCAGTCAAAACCAATATAAAATTAGGGTGTACTTTCCCACTATTCCTCGACAGAGGTTATGCCGTTGTGATCAGATCCGAGTTCATCATGAGTTTTCAGGAGGAGAATGGATCACAAAATCTTAATTCGTATTATCAACATGCTCATTTATCAAGGCTCTTTATTTTTGTCGCTTTTATGGTATTAATATGGAATAATGACATGTATATAGATCTATAAGATCGATTACATGATATTTACAGTTCATAGAAATTGGGATTTGTTTTATGAATTTTCAATAAGTAATTGGTAATATTTAATTGTCTTTATTTCGTTGCTTTTGTGTTTTCTTTTCCTATTTATTTATGTGCGCATCCCTCATTTATGTGCATTTCTCTTTTATTTTTTCAATGTAACCGTGTTATAATGTTGTCAATTGATCAATATCTGGAGCGAGTTACAAGGAATTAAATCCTCTCGATCTGTCTATCTTGTCAATTTCTCGCAGCAATACAACCCAATTGTTAGATTAATCTAACAATTGAAATAGTTTAAGCCCAAATTGTGAAAATAAAACACAGTGCACAAAAAAACTACCCGTCAAGCAGATTAATCTAACGTTGAAAAACCATCCACGATCTGTCTACCCTTGTGCAGTATGTATATACTCATGGATGTTTTCAAAATAGCGATGAGGCCAAAAATTAATGTTTGACATGGTCGTCCCATAACCCGTCGAGGTTGGAATAGGCCACTAGACCTCAATTTTTTGGGACCCAAAATACCTTTTTTTTATACATAAGGTGCTCAAATAATAATTATATACAGTTAAAGCGAAAAACTAACAAATTCACCGCAATAGCTCCAGCGGTGTGGCCGCTTATGGTTGAGCGTTTTATTTTTGGGCCCAAAATTTAATTTTTTTGTCAATCGTTAAAAGATTAAAACTAGACCTATGAATTGTTTAAAACGGTCTTGATTTTTGCCCACTCCTTGGTTTAACAATGTAAAACTGCTTTGGTTTAAAAAAAGGAGTTTAAAGGGTCACCGCAAATGTAACAAGAACAAGGGATTGGAGAAAAAAGAGCAACAATTCCATGTTTAATGTGTTTTAGGGTTATGTTTTGGGTTGGATATTCGGTTTTTTTTTCTTCATAATTTGACCTTCTAATATCACAGTTAGATTAATCAAACGATTGAGTCTTTATTTTTTTATTGTTTTTGAGATAGATAAGATTGACTGTTTGAAAGGCCTCAGTTTTCTTTTCTTTCTTCTGTTTTTGTTTCTTTTCCCCTTGTAACCAAAAAAAAAAAGCTCGCCTCGTTGACCAACAAAAAAAAGGCCTCAGTTTCATAAATTGAAAAATTGAAAAATCATTCATAAATATAATATAAATAAATTGAATTTTGACATGTTGAACAAGTCAAAATTTGTCGGGAAGTAAGAATTACAATTAAACACTTTGTCAAAAAAGATTGAAAGAATTACAATATAAATTATAACAAACATTTATAAAAGAGAAATGATATTTGTACAACCATTTTGTGACGGTTCTTAAAAGAAATTATAACAAACATTTCTAAAAGAGAAATGATATTTGTTTCAATCTTTTTGACAAAGTATTTTATTGTAATTATTACTTCCCGTCAAATTTTGACTTGTTCAACATGTCAAAATTCAATTTATTTATATTCCATTTATGAATGATATTTAAATTTTTATACTTTCGCAACCAGAAAACCGAGTCCTTTCAACCAGTCAATCTTATCTATGTCAAAAAATAAAAAATAAAGACTCGATCGTTCGATTAATCTAACAATTGTGATATTAGAAGGCCAAATTATGAAGAAAAACAGAACTAATATCCAACCCAAAAGGCCAAAACACAACCCTAAACACACATTAAACATGGACTCATTGTACTTTTTTCTCCAACCCCTTGTTCTTGTTGCATTTTTGGTGACCCTTTAAACTTCTTTTTTAAAATTTGACATTGATATTCAAATTGAAATCTTAGACCTTAACTCACCAAAGCAACTTTACATTGTTAAACCGAAGAGTGGGAAAAAAATCAGGACCGTCTTAAACAATTCATAGGCCGGGTTTTAATCTTTTAAGGCTATTTTGTCCCCTAATTTGTACTCATTGGTCAATGTCGTTCTCAATTTTTTTGAAATAGTCAATAGGTCCCTGAATTTTACGAACCTCGATCAAACTGATCCCTCCATCAAGTTTCGCCGTTAACAGTGTTGACGTGTCGCGTTAAGTGTTGATGTGTAAAAAGAAATATAAAAGATTTTGGTCATAAATCAAGACTAATTTCAAAAATTGACACAAGACATTTCAAAACATACTAGAGTTATAAATTAGCAAGTTTCACTTTTGTGTTATTTTGATGCTAACATAATTTTATATAATGCAATTTTACGCTAATATAATGAAAATAACTTACACAATTTTAAAAAAATAATAATAAAAAATAGAGTAATTTTTATGAAAAAAAATATGAAGACTCTTCATTTAGTTATTTAAGATTAACAATAAAACAGAAAAATAATTTGGGTAACTCACTACTCAACCCAACTTAAACCAGAAATTAATGGGTTTGTCAAACCGACCTAAAAGTGTATCTGATAGTTATTTTATCTCACTTAAAGTGATATACCTTATATGATTTAGGTTTTAGGTTTGGTCAAACCCAAACCAACCCACGTCACCATTAGGTGCAATTACATGGTGTCCCACTACATTGTCTCACCGAATACATGGCAACAAAGTTTGGTGCGAAAACATTAGACATATGTGTTGATAATGAGGGTATTATCCTATCCTATTTGACATGTCCTGAAAGGTTGAAAAAGGCCCTAATGTTGGAAGCAAAAAGGATGAAGTCGCTTGGATAATTTCAAGTATGAAAGAACATCACAAATTGGTTTCAATTGTCGTGCAAGTATTCATGATGAGATTGGGCGAGAGTCTCATCAAGATGACGAAGATGGAAAACTCACAAAATAAATGACCATTTCTTCAAGAATAGATCGGAGGAAGTATGCCACAAGCCCACAATGTTTTAAAAATCGACCGAAGATTGAACCGTTGAGAGCTCTGGGTCATGGTTCAAGCGGTTGAACCGGTTAATTAACAAAGGAGGAGTTAGATGGTACTATTTTATCTTTCTCACATAATCATATTGATTTATATACTTGTAGAGGATTTGAAATGATCGTTGTAAAATCTCAAATCACTTTAACTATTGTCGATTATCCCCACAAATAAACAAGAGTCTTTTCAGTATACAATGTCGTCACTCACACAATCCCTAATTTCACCTATTTGAAAATTGATTCAAGCCAATCACACTTAACTATGAAGTTCTTATGGTATGAGCTATCTAAAATAAGACGTGTTTTGTTGGTATAGATAGTACAATTAAATTCAATTTTTTTTGAAGGAAGGAACAATTAAATTTTTATAAGTCATCATTCAATCATACAGTCTCTTACCTGCACACATGGGGTAGCTCTGAGCATGGACATGAGGGGCGGCATCCAGGACACCATTTTTTTAAGGGAACAAAAATTATTATTTTTATGTACTAGTTAATTAGAACTATATAAATATTTCTTTTTAATTCGTTTTGATTAATTTTATTGATTTTTATTTAAAAAGATACAAGAAGAAAGACATTTCAATAATTAAAAGAAGAGTAAATTACACTCCCCTCCCCTCAAAGATGCTTGAATTACACTCCTCTCCCCTCTTATGTTAAAATATACATTCCCCTCCCCTCTTATTCAAAACATATTAGAAAAAAATACATTTCCCTCCCCTAAGAAAAGCTTGAATTACATTCCCCTCCCCTCTTATGTTAAAATCTACACTTTACTCCCTCAATATATATTTTTTTATTTTTAATAATCTTGCAAAAAAATAATAATCTAATACACTTCGAAAATAACAGTATTGCAGGTCTATTTTAACATAATAAAAAATTGAATACATATTTTTTTGCTATTTTTTATTCACAATTTCATTAACATGTAGTTTTAAACCCTATTATAAAATATGAAACAAGCCAAAATAAAATTAAAATATGTGAAAAATTACTAACGACAATAAACCATGGTTATTTAAAAGTTAATTTTAAACTCTAAATTATAAAATCAATAGCAAAATATTTAAATTTAATTATCATTAACATTTAAATTATAAAGAAATGAATTAATTTTTCTTAAAGGGTGGTTTAAAATTAATATATATCATAAAAATATTTATTTATATTAAAATAGATTAAAGTGTAATGTATATTTAATTATCAAGGGAGGGGGTTGTAATTCAAGCATCTTATAAGGGAGGGGAGTGTAAATTTTATTTTTTAAGGGAGGAAATTGTATATTTTAACATAAGAGGGGAGGGGAGTGTATTTCAAGCATCTTTGAGGGGAGGGGAGTGTAATTTACTCTTAAAAGAACACAACTTTATTGATTTGTTTATGACACAAATTTTTTTAAAGGTTGAAGTTAAATCATAAAGAACTTACACAAACTAGATAGAGAGCAAGAGAAGATAAATGAACACGATACATTTATACCTGTTCACAACCAACTATTGCTACATATAGTCATCCCATGACATGGAGATTTGGCTCAGTACAGTCAAGGATTTAATCTACTATAATCAAATCATTACAACCAATAAAGCATAAATAGTCCAATATAATCAACTTATACTATAGCCTAATAGCCTTAACCACAAATATTCGAACTCAAACGAGTCCTTTGTATTCTTAAAGCTAAGAATACCTAAATTTTAATATTCTAAATACAAACTGTTTAGTTTAAATGAGTTTGCATTTATAGTACCGAAGAATATATTTTTTAGAAAAGAGGCATTCACAAATTAGATATGTTTGTAGGTGGCGTTTAACTTGGGAATGGACACTTTTTTTCCACCATGGAAAAGTGTCATTTTCTAGGACAGGTGGTGGTTCCAACCGGTTAAAGAATAAAATAAAATAAAAAATGAAATTAGTTTTTTAATCCTTTTTGATTTTTCTAGTTTGCCTCCCCTAATTACTAATGTATAACCCTAAATTTTTTCCACCTTCGGTTCATCTTGCTGGACGAGTCAAAAAGGGAAAATCCAACAACTTACATCTTCTTTGTTGATTTTTTAACAGTTGATTTTTTATTTTTAATTCTTTCTACCTTCATTTTTTATTTAGTTGAACTTTGCCTTGACTTTGACTTTCTTCCACCTTAAACGACTAATAATATGCGACAAAAGAGTATATTGTGTTACATGGAGAGTAATTTGAATATTCAATTACGAGTTAATTAGTTGAACTTTGCCTTGACTTTGACTTTCTTCCAAAAAAAATTTTAGTCAATAATTCACAATCTAATAATCACAGAATGAGTTTACATTTATATCGTTCGATCTCAATAGAAATTGTTTTGAACAATGATTTTTACGTCAAGCTTCACTTAGTTTTGAGCAACGTGTCTTGCTTTCAAGGTCCAATTTTTTTTTTCTTCATATATATATATATATATATATATATATATATATATATATATTAATATCATGGCAACCTTAATTTATACTCATTTAATTGAGTTACTCCGCTTTACTATTCAATTGAGGTAAGTGAGTAAGTGATCATTACAAAACTTTCTTGTTCACATTATTTAGGTGATTCCTCTGACAGGTCCAGATGATTTTTAATTAAATCATCATGTCTATATGATTTAATTAAGAATGTTATTTCTTTGGTCAATCATACTTTCACTTATAGATTAGGAATCACTCTAGCAGTAAACATGATTACTTGTTCATTAGTTTATCATAATCTTTTGTGATTACTCAACTGAATATCACTTGTATTATTACTCCTAAATTGCTCTTAATCCATGCTACCTTAAAATATATAGTCATTAATATACTTTAGTTACTAACTAAATCTTTCACTTAAATAAACAGTTAGTACACAAATTGGTCTTTTATCTCTACGGTTGTTCCGAATACAACAACCAAATACTTATTTAAAACGATAAAATGAAGATCGTTTCTATTATGAAAGAAGTCATCCCTAATAAAGACAATAATATGTACAATACTCCACCGGGAGAAACTATGTAAGCTAAAAGCATGATCAACAAGTTTATATGCACAATGATTACATTCTCTATAAATATGAGAAACAATATGAGGAGACTTGAAAGAAGAAATCACTAATTGAAAATCACACTCAAGCCACAGTTTTCTCTATTCTCTAGAGCAAGACCGACCCAATGTATTTGTATGCCTAAAGCGAATTTTAAAATTGAAGCATTTTAAGTATATTGATATAGAAATATAAAAACTAAAAACACTAATAAATGTGTAATATTATTTGAGGCATGTCAGACACTAAATATAAGTATCGCTCCCGGTCAATTTTCAAATATTGATTTATCATGTTGTAAAAGTTTAATCCTTCTGTTAGACTCAACCCCATTAGTGCAAGAACTTTTAAAAACAAATTAAAATTGTTTAACCAATAAAGTAGCTACTTTGGCATCAAACTTGCAACATGAACTAAAAGTCTACCTACCTCTCTATTTAACTAATAATCGAGCTAGACACATAAATATTTAAAGAATTTAACTTACAAAAATATATTTAAAGTGAAAAAAGATTAGGGGGCTTAACAAGAGACTTAAAAAATTTGAGCGCTTAAAACTCTTACTTTAGTGGCAACCCTCTTCGCTTTGGAGAAAGATATTTCAGTAGTTGTCAATTGTCATATCCTCAATTAGTTCAGTGTTGTGAGCAAAAGGGATGCCAAAACAACCCAAAGCAGCGTCATCATAATCTGAAAAAATACCGCCACAAGAAGCAATGTCGGGCTACCCCTAACAGCACCATTTGTATTGCATAGTAGCCAGTTGAAGTTTGGATCTTAACAGTAAAAACCTTTTTTTCCTTATAAGTTTTCGGTTAAAATTTGGTCATAAGATATATTAAATTACAGCAACCGCTAGGAGGAAAACCCAATAAACTTAAGACAGTGGGAAGATGAATACAAAAACAGACAGAAGGAGATAAACTTTGAGATGTGTTCATATGGAAAATTGGAACACTCTAGTCTGTCCATGCGTATGAATGATGGAATATATGGTCCCCAATATGTGCTATTTTTCGTAACTATATGGTTTGTTGATCAACTAGCTTGCTGCATTAGATAGTGACACACCGTGCTATACAAAAGATGGATCCTTTGGTGATCCATATATGTAATTAAACCTTATAAAGTCATTTTAATCTTCAATGTACTAATAAAGCTTTTTTTTTTTACCTAATTGGGTATGTTTAGTATACAAAAGATGGCTCATTTGTATACTACTCTACTATTTTTTTCTTTCCTTTTTGCAGAAGCTGCTACTACTAATACTCAATGTACATTTGACAACTGATTTTAAGGGATAATATGACTGAAATTTTTTTTAAAAAAATTGGGTACAATTTACCTATAAAATTTAGATAAGGAGAACACACAACCGTATATATCTAAAGGTTGGAGAAAATAACAGCGAAAATTATAATGAAATATATGCATAGCTTATTAATGGAGAAATTTAAACAAGGTTGATATTTAAACACAGATTTTGATAGTGTAAAATTATATACAATTTTGATACTGTAAAATAAACTCGAAAACTAAATATAATATGTTTGGAATACGGTATTTGACGTCAAACTCTAATGTCTAAAATATGTTAGAAATTTAAATTTGAACTTAAATCACAATTGGCGTGAACTTGAGATCCAACCATCTATGTCATTCCACTCTCTCTTGTTGAAATTATATCATTTATAATGGAGAGGAGACAATTTGCTAGATTACAAATTTCGGTTTGTATACGAGCAAAGTTGTGTTTTTAATTAACCCTGCGTAAAAAATTCAGTCCTTAGTTCAAGTAGTACAATGTCTAAAAAAATTTGTACCAAAAAATTCACCATTAAAGTGAATATAAATGGGATGTTCAAAATTTAAACATCAGTCTTTATATATATTATACAATTTCCTTTTCCAACTGAGTTAAACTTACATTGATTTTTTTAGACTAATCCGTTAACCTAAATTTACAAATTTATAGCATAATAAATGACACTATATTATAGAGATATCATATGATTCGTCAAAAAATACGTCAAAAAATACTAAGAACATGAGTTTGACTTCTGTCCTCATTTCTAGCATTCGAAATCCAACTCATCTTAATGGTTTTTCCCCTACACAAATCCTCTAATTCCAAAACATAAATAAATTATCTTTATTAAAAAAACGAAATTGTAAAGATAATCCGATTCACTCAAATAATACAAGTTCAATATATCAAACCGTGGCTTGCTACAATCCACTCGTTAAAAAACTCACATAACATCATGAAGATAACATTTTGATGACATGAAGCCTAAATAATTGTTTAAAAAAAATGAAGCTTGAATAATTACCTCAAAAATAAAAACAGAAAACATGAAGCTCAAATAATCGATACCCATATCAGAGTCACATGTTTTGATGAAATTTCAACCTTACATAACATAATATTTCCCTCTACCAAGATAGTTTATCCAAATCCAATGGTTGTGGGGAGCCCATGTCACTCACCTGTAATGATAAGGTAGGTACAGCCAAATTCAATTAACTTTCTTTATTTGGATTTTATTTTATTTTACCTTATACGTCTTTTAAACAAATACATTCACCTTTTTTATGAAGAAACAAGTACATTCACTGAATCCTTAAAAAAAAAAAAAGCACATTCACTGAAAACATGGACACCTTTTTTACCCAAAAATCAAAACGGAGAATTAAACATAATGTTATACTAAAAATTAGATTGTGATATTTTTTTAAAAATACGAAGCCTATAGTATGACAAAAGGGACCAAAAAGTAATTTTCTTTTTTGTAAATAATGTTTGTTCCGTTGTCTGTTGTTACTAACAAATTTATCTTTAAAGTTTCAAATTTCAAGTGGGAATGTGCAGTCGGATATTTCGTCAAAATATCTTACTAGGAAAGGACATTCGGCTAATCGGCTCTCAGACACAAACAAAAAGTGCAACATTTATTATTAGTACTTGTCAACATTTATATAAGGTTATTTCAAATATATATATATATATATATATATATATATATATATATATATAAATATAAAGTTCTTTAATAAAATAATTGTATAAGGTAATTTTTCGAAATGTTTTTTTTTCAATCTATCGGAAATAATTTTGTTCGAGGTGTTGTACATTAAAAGAGTGTTTATATTAGAGTTTGTATCATGTTTCTCACTTCCCAATGCATTTTTGATGTGATTTTTGTGAAGCTACAAATGCAAGCTTCTATGCATTCGTGTGTTTGTGCTCATTTGGACGTTGTTTCAAACATGGCCTTAAAAGTTAGTTTGCCATCTTGATAAGTAAAATGACTCTCACTCCACTAATTTTTTGAACATATTATTAAATCTAAATGTGTTTGATTGAACCAACTTGGATGGAGTGTAACCGGAAAAAAACCAACTTAGATTGACCTAATGAAATTACGATTTGGGAGAATATTTTTCTCAATGTCTCTAATTCAATTCTTCTGATGTCGATTCTGGTAAACAATTCAACATGTGGTCACCCTAGTTGAAAATGTTCAAGTGCTGATATTTGTTTGTCTCTAGAAAAAACTTCACTAAATATTTTTATGAGCTAGTCATTTGTTCCTCTGTTGTAATGGGTTCTTGCTCTTTGGTCTCTAGTCCGAGTTTGGATAGGGGTTTTTACGGCGGAGCCGAATTCTATTGATGACCATTTTGTTCAGTTTACTTTTTCAGCTAGTGGCTTATTGGCGAAACGTTCGTTTATGCAACTAATTTGACTTGCTTGTGTTTGGGCAATGTGAAGTGAAAGAAATAATAGACTTTTCAATCAAAAAGAAAGATCTCTAGAAAAGTTGTTAGATAGCATAAAATTTCATTACCTCTGATAGTTAAAGGCAGGTAATGTCGATTTTGTTTTTTGCCATCTGAGATGATGGTTGTGTCCGCTTGTTTGGGTATTTATATGTTTTCTCTTTAAGCAGGTTTTGTTTTGTAAACTTTTATCATATTTTTTGACACATCTTATACTATTAAGACGCTTTGCTTGGTGTTAATACTTAATATATTCCAGTTTTGCGTCTTAAGAAAAAAGTAACTCCTTTAAATAAAATTAAGTAAGTATTGACGACATCTACCATCCACTTAGGATCTAGCTCAAAAATGAACTGTTTTATTGTAGTGTGAGGATTGATGAAAGCGGAGTGGTAGGAGAAAACGATAAAGGAAAAATCTTAATATATAGAAAATATTAATGGTTTAAATTCAAACAAAACATGCTGTTAATTGTGTGGTAGCCAATCATAGGCGTTGTTCGTAGTACAACCCAATTTGATGAGCACCAAGATGCCTACTAGTAGGATTTTAAAAACTTAAATATTATCACAATGATTTGATTTGATGAGCACCAAAATACCTACTAGTAGGATTTTAAAAAGTTAAATATTGTCATAATGATTGGTTCAATGATTAATAACAATATGTAGAGCTTTAAAAAATGGGGAAATGTTGATGAGTGCTTTTAGGTATTTGTAAAGAAATTATAAAAAGTCTTCGTGAATTTAGCTCAGTTGGTAAGAATAATACATAATATATGTAAGGTTTGAGATTTAAACCTCGACCACCACTAAAAAAAGAAATTATAAAAAAAATATTCTCTTAAAATTATACTTTTTGAAGTTAAAAGAGTGTTCTTTTTAATGCAAGATTTGGTTTTTCTTTCTACTATTAGTTAGTTAACTTCATTTCAAAATAAAAAGTTAGTTAACTTGTGTCTGGGATATAACTTGATATAAGTAAGTCTTTAAACAAAGTCCAATATTAGCTTCTAGTTTATCTTTCTTTCTTCTAAGCTCTTACTTGTATCATCTGCAAATGAATTCTTTTTTAAATTTTTTGTGTAGGGTAAGAGTGAGGAAATTCAAAAATTTCTTTGGATTAATTGGGATAAGGTTTATTCTGATAAAGAGATTGGGGGTTTGAAGGATTAGGTAGTCAACTTGGTGTTGCTAGGAAAATGGCGTTCGAGGTTGTATGTTGATCAAGGAAGGTTATGTTATAAAGTGTTGGTAGCTAAATATGAGAATAAGGGAGGTCATATTAGGGGGGGGGGGGGGGGGGGGGGGGGGAGGTGCTAAGGTGTTATTTGGTGGAAGGATTTATGTGCTGTTAGGGAGGGGTTGGAGCGGGTTGGGGTGGATGGTTTGAGAAAGAAATGCAATGTGTTCACCTTAGCTATTGCCTAGACAGCGATGACAATATACTAAAGAAACTAGAAAAGTAATTATACATTATGTAATAATTTGGACTAGGCCTAGTCCAATCCAACAAAAACACCGATCACCCAACACTAAACAACCATACATCGGGCTCGCCCTAAAAGACACACGCAAGCGAGTTCAGAGACCCAATTAAGGTCATGTGATGAATATCTTATAATGACATGTTAACATTTATTTCCGAGAACACATGTCTAATCTGGGCTCTTATCCACAAAACTCTAAGTTGTCTCTTATAAAAGCCAACTCATGACTCAAATTCAAAAACATCTTTTCTACACTTAAAACTTTAGACTCAAAGTTTATCAACTATTAAATCGCTGCAATGTTTGTAGGTACATCACTCGTCGATAGAGCAATTACCATCTTCAATCACTCATTCGTCTCTTAGGTCGTCGATCTAGGTCCACCTCAAATCACATATTATTATTTTTTGGTTACAACTCACATATCAATCATTTCATGTACGCAATATATTAGTATATATTTTTGCATTAAAATTATCTTTTCTCGCTCTCTGCCATACAAATTGTGTAGTAAAAAAATATCGATCGTGTCTCCAAAAACGTCGTAATTTATGATTTTACTAGAGAACAAAACTGAAGATACATATGGATTATGAGTATATTAGCAAGTGTGTGCGTTTAACATTGACATGGAAGTTGAAAACAAAAGATTTTGAATTGCTAATAAGGAGTCATTGAACATAAGAATGGCAACGTATATCGTTAAGATGCCACAGATAAATTGCGAAAAAGAACAAAAAGGTCGGAATCATTGATCACATAACACGTCCAAGAGTTCACCTCTTTCATTGATACACGTGAAAACTGGGGAGCCACTATGTCATACCACGCAAGCCCTGAAAATCTAAATCATCCAATCAAATCCTGCCTCGTCATCAGATAAGAGCCTTTTCCATATATCCTAAAGAAGCTTTTTTTTTTGCAGTATTGGGTATGGTATGAAATTATCCTCTACGTACACCCATGTCGGGGATTGGCATACTTAAGATTTTAATTGCTCAATTACTAAACTGCCCAAGTTCAAGAACCTACAAACATCCCTTCTATGTGATTAGAATTACAAGAGGTGTGTGTAGTTAGATATCACTCTTTTTATATATTTTAATGATATTGTTTATAATATCTATACAAATATATATATTTACATGATTAGTGATACAATTTGAATTCAATATTGTACATTTGGGTTGAGGTTTTCGTATTTAAGTTTGAGTTAGCTTTATTTTGCAAAAGCAACCCTACTTTGCTTTCATTTCAAATTTCAAAATAATTTTTTGAGTTTAATCTAAGCAAAACTTATTTTACAATTAGACCCAACAGAAAACTAATACGAAAATTTTCAGTTTAACTTTTTAAATAGTTTGACTAAAATACTTTTCATTTAAATTGTTTTTCAATCGAGATTTCAATTTTTTAAATTAACTAATTTTTTTAAATATTTAAATGAATTTATATGTATTATGTTACAATGTTTACAATAAATTAAAAAAAGTTCATCAAGATTTTTCAGATAGACAAAGTAGTAAAAATCATAAAAAACGACACAAACAAGTGGTGGAGGCGTGGGTTGAACTTCAATTTAGATACCTGATTTATTAATTAAAACATTTTTATCAATCGAGATAGAACTTGTAAACGAATTAACTCGATTTAATAAAATATATATAAACAAAGATTGTATAAAACTAGTTAATACATTAAAAATAATATTGTTTTGTTATAAATTGCATACATTTTAAATAAAAAAGTAAGCATTAATGTTTACTTTTTCAAAGTAAGTAAAAGAATAATTTGTTTTTTGTGGTGAGTAAAAGAATATTTTATAGTAAAAAGAGTATCACAGTTTTTTTTATTTTATTAAATTAATGTTGTACTCCTACTAAATACCCTTTCATAAATTACATATTTAAAAGATTGTTTGAAAAAACATGTATATGACTGGTCAATTTTTTATAATATTGATTCAATTTCAATTCTCTAGATATTAATTCTTCTAGAAGTCCTAAACTAATGTATTTACAACTTTCTTTAGAAAGAAAATAGGATTTAAAACTTAGTACATGTCAGAATGAAATCTGGATGAAGGTGTTTAATTTAATTTAACCATATTATTCGTTTATTTATGAACATAAAATGAGTCAGCTAAAGTAAGTATTAAGAAAGGAAAAAGGCAGAAAGGAAGGGCATTATAGGAAAAGAACAAGGTAGAATAATTGAAGAGATAGTAGAAAAATTATACTGGAGGTGAATGGTAGTGGTCCCACATTAGGAACAAGAAAGAAACTGAGCACTGTCTCTTCCTCCGTTTTCATCTGTAAGGGTATGTTACTGTGTCTCTCTCTCTCTCTCTCTCACTAGAGTCGGTGGTGTGCTTATTCTTCTTCTTCTCTCTCTATGTCAGTCTTGCCTATATCTACACACTCTCTCAACGGACCTTTCCCTTTTATCTTCCTTCTCCCGTGACCTCTCTCTCTCTCTCTCTCTCTCTCTCTCTCTCTCTCTCTCTCTCATAACTCTTATAATTAACACTCCTATGCTTCAATACTCTTCATTGGCCATCCTCCTTTCTTCACTGTATTATTAGTACTTTCCTTTCTCCTCGGGCTACGCCAATTTCTTTTCTTTACTCTCTGCCACTTTGCAATGCCCTGCCCCGCCCCTGTTTTCCCTTAATTGATATAAATTCGGGAATTGCAGAATTTTCAAACTTGTTTTTTATTTTTAAAACCAATCAATTTCAGCTTCTTTGTTCTTTCTCTATATACTAAACTAAACCCCTTTGGCTTTTTCTTCATTTGTCCATCTCTTTTTTAAAACTAAACTTTTGTTCCTTCTACCTTTTTTGGGTTTAGGGTTTAGCTTCTACTTTTTCTCCCCACCCCCCCATAATTCCTTTTTAATATGTTCAATTCTCTCTTGTAAAACTTTGAATTTCACTTCCGGTTATTACTTGTAACGATTTAGTACACTTGCCGAAAATGTCTTCGTGTTTTAGTGGAACAGGAGGAAGAACCATTGGGTTGGATTTAGATATAGTTAAATCATCATCACCACCATGTTCATGGAGTCGAACATCACAAACATCTTCTTCACCTTCTTCAACAATCTCTGAATCAAGTAATTCACCACTTGCAATCTACACCACAAAACCCAGAACCCCAAGAAAACGACCCAACGAAACCTACAACGAAGCTGCAACACTCCTTAACACCGCATATCCAAACCTCTTTTCCAATCCAAATCTCAAAACAAACCCCAACAATAACAAACTCACCAAATCAGAAAAAGCTTATGAATTTGACTCTTCTGAACTTCTTCTACCTTTCAGAGTATTGGACACGTCATCATCTTTTTTACTTCACGGCAAGCCCAATTTTCCATCGGAGCCAAAACCGGTGAAGCCATGTCAGAGTCCCGGAGAGATTAGTTCAATGGTGAATTGTCTTGAATTGAACGATGATGACGATGATTTCGACGCGGAGTCAATACTCGATGAAGAAATTGAAGAAGGAATTGATAGTATCATGGGAGGTAGAATTGAGGAGAATGAATCTAATGTCTCTTCTTCTCATCCATGGATTGGTTTTGGCGGGAAATTCGATTTCCGGTTAGGATTACAGAGAGGTGGAGTGAGAGCTCTTCGTCATGTTGATGAAGGAAATTGGTGGAATTTTCCGGCGGTTGATATGCTTAAAATTTCGCCCAAAATATGCAGTGTCGGTGGTAAGACGGCGGCGCCGGTGACGGAGAAGAAGAAAAAGAAGAAGGTTGTTGCGGTGGAGAGACTGAATGCAGAATTGAAAGAAATGGAATCGCCAAAGTTGAAAAGTGGATTGTTGTTGAAATTGAATTACGACGGTGTTCGGAAAGCTTGGTCTGACCGAGGAACACCGTTCGCCGATGACAGCCCTGTCTCCGATGCTTCGGGAAACGATGTTAATGTATGTTTCTCTTCTACCCAATCAAAATTCAACACCTGTTTTTTGTTTTTGTACTTGTTTAAACCGTAATTACCAATTTCAATGCTCTGTTTTCCGACATTTTCAGTACCTTAATCCCTCATATGTCAATTGAACAACATGTATTAGCAACAATTAGCAAAGCATTATTTTTCTCTGCTTTGTTATGTTTTGAAAATATATACACTTACATAGATAACCCCTCTTTTTTTTTTAAAGACTATCTAGGTGAGATTTTAATCACGTGGAATATGGGAATAACACTTTATGAAGCTAAAATAGTAAAGTATTTCATGCATGTCATGCCCCATTCATTTTTACTTTACTTTTCAAGACAATTTCCTTTTTCTATTTCAAAAAATATAGAAACATTCTCTTCCAATATTTAAATGGGTTTTGAATATTTTTATCCAATAAAAAGGTTAAAGTAAAAAAGATATTTGTGGTCACATATGTTATAGTTTTCAGCTCTGACTTTTTGTAAATGTTGTAACAACATTATTTTACATACTATCTTTGTGTATTTTGAATAACATGACTGTATGTTCATGTTAAGATTTTGTCTATGGTCAAAGGTATGGGTGATGTGATATTTTTTCTCACTTTCTAGTAGCATAATATGCCATGAATAATTAACGAATTTGTTTATTGATATTGTGGGAGACAGGCACGGTTGTCACAAATAGATTTGTTATGGGAGAATGGAGGAGGGAGTGGTGTAAGAGAAGCCAGCGTGCAGCGTTACAAAGAAAAGCGTCGTACACGCCTCATCTCTAAGAAAATCAGATATCAAGTTAGGAAGGTCAATGCAGATCGACGGCCAAGAATGAAGGTATGATCAATCAGTTGAAGACAGTACTAGAAGAAATTAGAAAAGAAAGAGGAAATCTAGTTTATGATATGGTTATGATAATTGGATAATGAGCATCGTCATCATAGTTTCTTTTTTGTTTATGGAGAGTGGACCCGCTTTGTGGTTGTTGCGTTGGTCACTTTTTGTCCAACTTTTGAGGATCTATCTATTTCAATTTTTCAATTCGTTTAGCTACTGCACCAATGTTTAGCTTTTCTTTATGTTTTTTGAAAAGAATAATAATAATTCATCAACAAGCCTAACGCTTGTTTTGGCTATATAATACCTGTCTCATGAGATTCTTTTTCAATTAAATTACTACTAATAAAAAATAATGTTGTTTTTGTCTACATTCTTACGTTATACGGTACATAAACTTTGTCTCTCATTTTTTCCATGATTCGATTGGTATATTATTCTAATGTAAGGTCGTTAGACAAAGTACTAGTCTCAACTGCAGAACTATGAAAAAAGAGTTTGTGATTTTCACGCAAAACTGAAAATAACGTAATTACTTCTTAATTACAAGCGAAGGTGAAAGTGATTGGAGTAATCAAGAAACCATCTTCACAAACAAATGTCTAAACTAAATGGATGGATGAATAAAATACGTATTTTATATTGATTGGGAATATTAATTAAATATCTATCCTAAATGAAATTTACTTAATCGTTTAAATTGTGGATTGTAGCTTCATTTTGTTTGTCACAATTAAGGTAACACATCTACCTTGTTTGTGATGTGGCAGGGGCGATTTGTTACGAGGCTGAATGCTTGCTAAAATGCACACAAATGATAGTAGTTTGTAGTAGCAGTAGATCACATGTTTTTTTGGGACTTCATTAAAAAAAAAAATTAGTTATCTATATTTTTTGTAATATTTATTCCTTTTTCCCCCTGTTTTTTACTTTTTGGTTCTTCTTCCTCCTTTACTAGAAGATAAGTTGAAAAAGAGGCTGGATGAGATAAGCAACGAAGTAGTCCAAATGAAAATAAAAAAGCCTAAGATTCTATTACACTTTGAATTTCTTTGCGTTATGGCCTTCGCGAGAGGTTCTTCACCTTTATACTTCCAGTGTGGCTGGTATATGCCTTTTGGCTTCTCATAAGTACAGATAGATAGATAAATGTTGTTGAAGTCGGATGTATCACCTTTTTTTGTAAGATTTAATACTAAAGAAATGTTTTGTATAATCATTTTGGAACCACTTTTGTCTCTCAAATGCATTCATTGTGTTCTTGTCATCTCTCTTTGTCTCTACTATTTTTGTCCAATAGAAAAAGAAAAAAACGGTTGTCTCAAAAGCTGTCATAGAATAATTGTACAAATATTTTTTTGTTATCAAAACGATTAATCAACAAACAAAAAACTAAGACCATAAAAGAAAAGAAAGAACTACTCCTTGAAGAAGAAAAGCTTCTAAAGCATCATTCCTAAGAAGATTAAGCAAGTCTTCCAAAGGAAAAGCATGAATTAACATATGTTATTGTTTGAGGAAGCTCCAAGTTTCACCAAAAAATTCGTACATCGATTCGTTTCTCTAAGGGTGTGACAAACAATGACATTGCTTTGAAGAATGAGCTCTTATATGTCTTGAATGGACACCGCATGAACACAGTACTTTACAGCAGTACCGTTGATGAGGTTTATGCAAAGAGAATCAAAATAGCAAACAAACTCATTAATATCCCAAATTCTTAGCCAATATCAGACCATGAAATTCAATAAAAATCAGAAGGGAGTGCAATCATAGAACTAAGTTTGGGTGTATCTCCAGCTAGAGAATTCGCAGTTGACTTCCTTCTAAGCAATTTTTATACAACGCTTCCAGGAATTCACTCCATTATTATATTTGTGAGCATCAAGTATGTCTGATAACTATCTCTTCTCAAAGGATCTCAGTATGAGAACGATTCTCTTATTAAAGGATTTTTCTGCAATAAAGTTCACCTTTACTCAAAAGGATTTGATACCGAGTTTCAACCACTAATAGGATAGGATTTAACTCTTCTACTATTGATAACTAAAAATTGATAACCACCTGGCTAATTATGCATCTAGTACTCATTCACGTCATATTTTGATTTTGTCTAATCAAAACTACAAACATACAAAAATACTGCATCAAACTTCACCATTTAAAATAAATAACATCCAACCAAACTTTATTACATAAAAAAAAGAAAATTAATCTTAATACATAAAATATGTCATCTATACTTTTGTTAAGACGGTGACATAATTAATCAAGAAAACCACAGTCAGATATAATTGTAAATTAAAAATTGATGCGCCTAATAGTTGTAAGATGTTGGAGGCATGTTACATTGCTCCTACATCATATTTTGCTAGTTCTCATTCGAAATCTATGGACAAATCTTGAATATCCTTTGTTTCTATAGTGTACTCCGTGAAGTTAAACACAATGGCACAAACTTCGATTCAGGCGAATGCTGCTATGCACGGACAACAGATCAGCACGGAGGGGAGGATGAATCAACATGGAGGGGCGGATGAGCACCGATTGGATAGATTCATGAGGAACAACCCGCCTACTTTCAAGGAAATGTATGACCCAGAAGGTACACCAGTTTGGCTCCAAGGGATTGAGAGGATCTTCACGGCTATGGCAACTACTGATGAGCAAAAGGTTCGTTTGGCGACACACATGTTGGCGGAAGAAGTTAAGTATTGGTGGGCAAATGCTCGTCAGAGGTTGTCCCGATTATCCTTTGTTTTTATATTGTACTCCATAAGTTAAACTAATTCTAAACGTGACATCATCATACCCAAATTGTTTTGCAACAAAATGTAGTTTATGATGGACCACATAATTGTTGTAAAATATGGGACTGACCCTACTCACCCAATCGACATCCGACTGAAGCTGAGATGACAGTTCCCACCCTTCTTAAGGTATTCATGAGATGTCTTGTCATAATGAAATTAGAAAAGAATGAGTATATTGTTTCATTCAAAGTCTGCTGAAATAAAAACATAATGAAAATTCAGGTAGTTTTTTTTTTTTTATTACAGAATAGTAAAAGTTACTATATATTGCTTCACTACTCAATAGTCTGGATTCTTTTTTTTTCTTCTTTTTCAAGGAATGAATAAATGACACAGAATATTGAGTCCACGGTTGTAATGAGCAAAGGACACAACAACATAAAACCAGCAGCAATTATCCTAAAAATAGTAATTTCCAAGCACTAAAAATTCATCATATACATAATCTAACAAACCAATTACTTCCTTAACCAGAATAATACAAGTATCATATCAAAAAGCGACTCGCAAAAGCAATAAGAGAATAACAATTCATCATTTAAAAATCAAGTCCACAACAATAATCCCAATCACCAAGAACAAAAAACAGCAACACAAGTATCCTATATGCAAGAGGTAATGCATCACTAAAAGATGAGATAACTGTTCAGGCAACAAACCAGCACACGTTTACAGCATTTGGGATCACAAGAAAGGAAGGCAATGGGGATTTTCGAGATAATGAATGTTGGCAAGTTAATAAAGTACGAATGGTAGGACAATCTATCCTAATAGACCTTTTTTCAAGATGGATGATAGAACACCAGCACCAAAGTACAACTGGATAAACCAGATTAATATTAAATAAGGATCAATAATATACAAGAACAAACCATAGATGTCATCTTCAACACCAAAGTACTACTATCCTTATGGAGACAAAGTTCAATAAAGTTCAAAAACAGCAAGCACATTAGAAAGAACAAATATGCTAGCTAATTGCTAATGCAAATCTCCAAGTTCTAACATCCAGAAATCTATTGTCATGAATCATGATGTAATGTAATACAAACTTACATAATAGGCGGTATGAGTAGTATTAATTGCAGCATGTTAGGCATCAAAATATTTATCATCCTCACTAGACATATGTTAGCTACACTTAAAGAGATAATTATAAAAATCCTTAAAAGTACAAATAACCATCCCCACTAGACTGCTTAACAACAACAAATTCACATTTCTCATGCAATCTAACTGTCACTATAGTCAGCAAGCTGCTGCATAGAACACTAATATGCTTGCATATACCCATTTTATTATCACAGACACATTCAATTTCACCAGTAGCTATCATAACTTAAAATCAATTAACAAGGTTGAGAGAGAGCAAGAAAGAAGTGTGTACTTTAGAGGTATAGGAAGGAATGTGCATGTGCCGTAAAATGAATAAAATAAGAAGTTGTTATTACAGCTAAAGGAAGCATAGGATAGGACCTAACAAATTGACATCGGTTAAATATGGTAGAAGTTAGCACTCACAAGTGGTGCGCATCACTTCTCATATTATTGACACTGCAAGGTGAATATGATAAAAGATAGATATTGTGAAGACTCGTCTCATATTGAGGTGGAAAGGGAGTAATGAAAATGACATGACTTCATAACTCTAAACATATCAAAAGGTATATAGTATAGAGCTATGAATGAAAAAAAGTTTAAATATTTTAATTGATTCATCGTGAACGAAAAACACAAGATTTTGAGTTAGAGGTGAGACAAAATCTATCATTTTAATGAATTTAATTAAATTAAATATCCATACTTTGGTTGTATTTTGTTAGTTACATGGACTTGGTGAATTTCTTTGTTGTAATAGTGGAAACAGAAAAAAAAAATGTTGGGAACTTTTAGTCCTCATAGGGAACCATATACATGAATTGAAAGAAGAAACCACTCCTTCTAGTATATTTGCTAGGGGAACCTATGCACTAAAAACCAAGGTAAAATAATAAAACATAAGGAAATCAAAAGGCATTGGTGATCCAAAAACTTTTCTCATATCAAAGCCACGTACTTTTTTCTCACAGATGAAATCAGAAATGGAGTGAAGGAAAATTTCATGCATACACACAACAAAAAATATCATATATTGTTGCAATAGGAATACCATGGAGATTAATCAAATCTAAGGAGTCAGGCATACTTTTGAGTTTTGACATGATAATTAAAAAATTATCAATAAATATGCAGGTTGATAGGTTAAAGACGTGTGATTGCAGAAATTAAAGGCTAAAGTTACAAAAACCTACAGGAATGAAATGACCATTCAAACCTAAAGATAAGTTTGAAAAAACAAATAAACTTAAACATCAAAACCCTTGTAATCTGGATTAAAAAATAATCAAATAAGCAAAGAGGATAAAGAAAATAACAATAAAATTGAACTTCAAGAAATTTCCCCATTTGATTGCAAAGACATGTATGTATGAAAGAAATATGGTATACTATATATAAAAGGGCGCATTAAGGGGACAAATATTGAACTTTGGGAGATAAAAGCTGTCATAAAAAGAAAACGCAAATTGAATTGTTACCAATTTTCATTTCACTCTTCCAACGTCAATGCTGTTCCTCACTCTGTTGGGTCCCAGGGTTTGGAGAAGATTTGCTGCATGTGAATGTGAATGACAATGATTCCAATGGACGAGAACTCAGTCCCAGAGGAAAATGTTGCTCAAAATTCTGGAAATGTTAACTTGGTTGAGGGGCACAACAGGTCAAGTGGTGAGGTTGGAGAAAGTTTCTGCAAATGCATAACTATTAACTTATAGTAAAACTAATAATATTGAACCCCTACCACAACAGCAGCACAACAAACACATTAGTTCATCTTTTAACTATCTACTACCTCGATAACTATTCAACAACAACATAAGGAATATGAACCCAAAGTGCATAAGAAATTCATTGGACACACATTGAATAAGTTTTTTTTTTTTTTTTTTCTCGTTGCATCGAAATTAAACAGCTACCGTAAGAAGAGTTAGCAATGAAGTAAATACAGAGTAAGACTGCACAAATGTCGAATTAAACAATAAAAAAATGTGTTAAAAGTGTTTTGAATATTCTTACCTGGTGAAAATTCACCGCCAAGAGGCTATGGCGGTACTCTTTAGATTGGAAATACACGAAGTATATTAATAGAGGGAATTACGATGGTAAGAGAAATATCATAGATGTTGAAGAACAAAAGAAAGCGCATAATAGATCCCTGAAAGTGGAGATGGCAGATGTAAAAGTTAGCAGAGTGATTAGAAGAAGATAGAAAAGTGAGGATATTGATTTACCTGTAGTTGAACAAAGATCATGGCAGCGCTTGTTCTCAAACACTGGATAGAGGTTTGACGGTGGAAGGAAGGAAGCAGACTAGTAGCTTAAATAAAACCCTATCTCCATCTCAAAGTGAGAGTGAAAGTGAAAATGTGAGATGTAGTGAAGGAAGAAATGACGTGTTCAGAGAGAAGGTGAAGGAGAGAACATGGTGGGACAAAATTACAACTGATGAAATTAATTAAAAACTAGAATTTTGACCGTGCGAAATTATATGCACAAGAGCTAACAATAATGATTAATCACATATAAAATTTAAAGCAAAAAGATTCATTGCAGGTAAACGACCATAGCCAAGGAGGTGGAAATGAGCAGGGGCGGATCTCTTCAAAGACCTGCAAGTGCCACTGCACCTCCTAATTAGATATAAATGATAAAATCCACATGGGTCCCACCAAATTGATATGGGACCTACATGATTTGGTAGGACCCATGTGAATTTTAACCAATCAAAGAGAGTGTGTTAAAAAGTATGTGTTGCTAGCATTTCTCTATATAAATTCCATATTATGCATGATAATTTTACCAATATATTGCCGTTGCGGCGGTTATGCGGTCCTAGTGGGATGTGAACCAGGATCCCCATGTACCACCACACCAGTTTACAATGTTATACATTTTTTGAAACTATTTAATATATATTCTTGAAATATTTGACACCTTAAAAAAAAACTCAAAATCCACCATTGAAAATGAGCATGGAAATTGTAGTTTTATACGCAGCCAATTTCTACCTTAGGGGTTGATGATGATTCTCTTTCCTTAAGGCTATGTTTGGAACCAGAGAAACAACAAGGAAAGATAGAATAAGGGAAAGAAAGTTTATAGAAAAATGTGTTTCCCTGGTTTGGTTGCTTTGTAAGTGTGGAAAGAAAGTATCATTATGGTGGGCCCCACGTTCTGAAACTTTCCACCCAACACAGCGAAGAAAGCTAGGGCATGGGTTCCAAAATTGTACAATTACAATATTGCCATTATTTGAATAAATAATTTCAATGGTGTGTCTTTTTCTCTCACCTAATATTGGTTTATGGCATTCAACTTTTACTACTAATATATATACTATATATATATATATATATATATATATGTGCAATATAGTACCGTTTATTTATTATTTGTTTTTTTTATTAATATATGTGACTTAATATAATATAATATCAATTTTTAATGTAAGGATATTTATGTCATTTTAATAAGCATAACTCAATCTTTCTTTCAACTTTCTTTCCACTTTCTTTCATACCAAACAATTAAATAATCATCTCACTTTCCATTCACTTTCTACTCTCTTTCATTCCTTAAACAATCTTTCCTCATACTATCTTTTCTTTCACTTTCTTTAATCTTCCAAACAGACCCTAAAGGATGAATTTATATTACCATAGTGTGAGGCCAAATGGGTCAACCCTACAAAAATAAAAGAAATATGTTTGCCTAATAGATAAGCAATTCTATTGGGTTAAATTCCACGCTGTAACGCAG
Source organism: Medicago lupulina (assembly GCA_958299785.1). Lineage (NCBI taxonomy): Eukaryota > Viridiplantae > Streptophyta > Magnoliopsida > Fabales > Fabaceae > Medicago > Medicago lupulina. The sequence continues at coordinate 3,382,106 of OY283143.1, read as the reverse complement.
GTAACCATTCAAAATATTATATAGGCACATTTGTAAATTAACACGACCAAATCTGCAGAATGCGTTTTCAATTATATATATTGTCATAAATTAGTTATTAGTCAAGGCTCATGCAAACAAAAATTACCAAAATACCCTTTTTATCGTTGGTATTTTGTTTTTATTATTGGAAAACGATACAGTAACAAAGAAAAGAAGAAGAACAAGATTGTAGGAAGAAGAACAACAACAAGATTGTTTGTTCCTTCTTCTTTCTTTTTTTCCCTCCTTGATTCCAAATTCTATAGCAATTGATGAATGGGAACGTTCCAAACATGGAGAAAGGCCTACGGAGCTCTTAAAGATACCACCAAGGTTGGCCTAGCCAAGGTCAATAGCGAATACAAGGTTGATATGTTTGTTATTTTTCTTTATGTATCTCTATTTTTATCACCAATTTTTATTTTTCTAGCTCAATATTCACATTTTCATTCTCCTCCTTTATTTATTCAAATGAATTATGTGTTTTTTCATTTTGTTATCATAGGAATTGGACATTGCAATTGTAAGAGCTACAAGTCACGTGGAATATCCACCTAAGGAACGTCACGTTCGAAGTTAGTTTTCAAAATTTGTTGATTATATATAAAAACGATTATGCCTATTTCAATTTCATCTTTCCAATATTTGAAAAATTTCTTGATGGAGCATTGGTTGATCAACCTATTATGTTTGTTAATTTTCCATGGCATTGCTTGCGTTCGAAGAAATTAGAAATGAAAGCAATACAATAGGGACCAAATTGGAATATTAAACTTATTTTCTATTCAAATATTGTGTTAATTATTTATCGCTTTTGCTCTTCTTTGCAGAAATATTCTATGCTACATCAGCTCACCAACCAAGGGCAGATGTATCTTACTGCTTACAAACCCTTTCCAAGAGACTTTTAAAGACCCGAAATTGGATAGTAAGTCCTTTTCATACTTAATGTAGGTTTATGTACATTTGATTTGGCGGTGAATTTGACATAATTACAATGAGCCACTGTAATTTTGACATTTTATTCTTTTGAGCTTTAACAAAATGACTGTATCACCGTGATTTCAAACGTACTATTTGAAATATTTTCAATGCACTAACAGCTAAACAAAGAAAGTTCAATTCTTCTTTCTTATAATATGATATGCAGTAAAAAGTTTTGTGCCTGTGTCAGAAAAGTGTAGGTAATGTTTTTGTTATGCCTGCATTCTTCGTGTAAATAAGAATTAATTGATGATGTCGTGTGGAAATTACCTATCTAATCTAATATGCAACCTATATATATTTTGGCTCTGAGGCATTTATTTGTATGTTAACTGAATAATGAAATTACAGGTTGCCATAAAGACATTGATTGTGATCCATAGGATATTGAGAGAGGGTGATCTTAGCTTCAAAGAAGATCTTGTAAACTACTCACACAAAGTACGGTTTCTCCAAATTTCCAACTTCAAAGATGACTCAAGCCCTCTAGGTAAATTAATTAGTTTTATGGATTAATTATTTATTGTAACTCTTCCTATGTGGTTTAGACTTTAGACCCTTTTGTTATTTGAATTTCCTTGCATGTCATGCCTAATCAGATTCCTCTATGCAGCTTGGGATTGTTCTGCATGGGTTCGAACCTATGCACAATTTTTAGAAGAAAGACTTGAATGTTTTAGAATTTTTAAATATGACACCGAGTTCGAGCGTTCAACAAAATCATCATCGCCGGCTTCAACTAAAGTGTGTACTTTTCCCTCAATTTCAATCACACACTATATGTTCAATGCAAATTTTTGTTACTTTTTTCAGAAAATGAGTAACTTTCAGCTTTGACAGACACATAGAAGACCAACAATGTTGACTAGTGACGAGCTGTTGGAGCAGTTACCGGCGCCGCAGCAACTTCTTTACCGACTTGTTTGCTGTCAAGTATGAGTTTTTATAAGAAAAAGTTAGATTTGGAATCTACATGAAAAAATTGTTGCACTTTTTTTGTGCTTAGATAACATATTAACATTTAATTAATTTGCTTTAATATATTGCAGCCTGAAGGAGCAGCTTTCAGCAATTATCTAGTACAGTATGCATTGGCCTTGGTATGAATATTTAGTTTGTACTTTTTCACATAATAAAAAAACATAGCAGTTTTAATAAGTATTGTTTTAAAAAATGATGATGTTATTTCTCTAACAATACTTTTTCTCGTATCGAAATATCATTCAGATTTTGAAAGAGAGTTACAAAATATATAGTTCCCTCAGTGATGGAATCATAAAACTTGCGGAAGTGGTAATGTCTTGCTATCTCAGTTTAATTTTTTATATTGATCACCTCACTTGAATTTTGAATGGTACTAACTAATGAAAACTGCAGTTCTTTGATATGGCGAAACATGACGCCACAAATGCTTTGCATATATATAAAAGAGCTGGCCAACAGGTTCATAATGATGTTTTACCTAACACGCATTCTTGTTGTCCAAATTGAATTATATTTATGCTTAACAATTGATGATTATTTTTGCTATGTATGCAGGCTGAATGTCTTGCTGATTTCTATGAATTCTGCAAGGGCTTAGACCTTGCAAGAAATTTTCAGTTTCCAATTTTGAGACAGGTTCTTTCTTGGCCGTTAATAGTTATACTTCATTTTGACATCAAATAATTTGTGACTAAGTTCTTTCCTACAATAAACAGCCACCACCTTCTTTTGTTGCCACAATGGAAGAATACATTAAAGAAGCACCTACATCAGGCAGTGTTAAGAGCTTGGTAAGAAAATTAATAGCTGTTAATACAAATTCATAAGACATGCTTATCTATTCTGCATATCGATTTTGACGCACTATAGTTTTTTACCAGTTATTATCGTTACGTTTTTACTACAAGTTTTTCACAATTTTTTTATCATTACATTTTGCTCAACAATCTTGCATCTATGTTTTACTTTAATTTTATCATAAACTTTCATGCATGTCCCCAATGTATATGTATGTTAATAAAGGTCATTTTTGACATCAGGATCAAGAAAACGAAGAACCACCGAAAGAAGAACCAGACGAAAAAGAAACTGAAGAGCCTGAAGTAATTGAGGAACAAACTGAAGAAATCAAGGAGGAAGAACCTGTTGAAAAGAAACAAATAGAGGAGGCTGAATTTCCTTCTTTGATATCGACTGATGGTTATGATGATTTTCTGGTATGCTTTGGTTATGAACTTATATGGTAATGGCTTTCATGTTTGTGAAATTTGGTTTGATGGAATATATAATATATTGGCTTACCTTTGCAGGGTCTAAATGAAATAAATCCAAAAGCTCAAGAATTAGAGGATAGCAATGCTTTGGCACTTGCAATCATACCACCTGGTGGTAAGGGATTATATGATAGTTGATTAAGAAGTATACGCTTTTATAGTGGCTGCCCTTGTGTAATTGAGATTACAATTTGCTTCACTATGCTAGAATGAAATTCATTATCTAGTCTTCCGGATGCTCAAATAATTACAAAACATGCATGTTTGGATTTCCATCATTTATTTAACCATGCAATTTTTGTTGTTTGATACTTGATCCAATTCTAAGATTTTGCTACTTAATGTAGGAAACAATTGGAACAATCTTGCTTTGACTGATATAACTGGAACTACCGGTTGGGAACTTGCACTTGTTACCACGCCAAGCAACCACACCCGCCAAGCGTCAGATCAAAAAATGGTTTGTTTTACAACTTCATCACTTGCTATCATATAAGTTCACACACTTCAATACCAACATAAAGAGTTCTGTTTGGAAATAGTTTTTATGTGCACACACTATACATACTCAAAATATCAAATTACTACTAGTATGACTGTTAAGAAAAGCTCATATTATATAATGTTGCATTTAAATCATGCTGGAATTCTTTTCGTATTAAATTCAATGAGGTTGCAGACAATCCTTTAAACCTGTAAGAAGAAAACATTTATGTTCACTCTCTTCCTTCTTATGTTGAGTCAGGCTGGTGGATTTGACAAGCTATTGCTAGACAGTTTGTATGAAGATGAAAATGCAAGGAGACAACTTCACCACCAAAATGCAGGTTATGGATATGGGGGGATGGCTATACATAATCCGTTCAATAGTTATAATCAGCAAGATCCATTTGCAGTATCGAACAACGTAGCGCTTCCATCTAACGTACAAATGGGATTAATGTCTCAACAACAAATGATGCTCCAACAACAGCAAATGATGTTCCAACAACACAGCACAATGATGGTACCTTACCAGCTGCAGCAGCCATATATTCAATACCCTCAACAGATGTCAGTTATGGGTTCTTCTAATCCATTTGCAGATCCTTTACCTGTACCTAGCTATTCTTATGGTTCCATGCCCCACCAAGGGAGCTACAATATAATGTAGACTTCAGTCTCTAAGAAAGGATGTATTGTTTGTTATTTGAAGCAGGGTTAATCCAAGTCTTGTCTGTGAATGTTACATATAATGTACATTTTTATTTGTAACCATCAGTCATTTATTTTTCGTTGAGCCTTCTTGGTTGCACACTTGCACCCGCTCACATTAAATGGTTAACTTTTCTAAGTAAAATGCCCAGGAGTAAATGTCCAAATAGAAACTAATAAGGACAGGAATAAAACTCCATTAACAGTTATTCAAACCCCAATGATTCATTAACCTTACTAAATCAACCTGAGAAAGTGTACTCAATGTCGGTGATGGCCTAATAGGCCCCTTGAATTGCTCAAAAATTCATGAAAACAAACATTAGGAGTTAGGACCCAGTCGGCTTTTTAAGCGAAAAAATGCCCAGCAGGAGTTACGGTCCGATGGGATGAGCAATTCTGAGGAACCTATTGAGCAATCATTCTCAATGTCATTGAACTCCGCCTACAGTTTAGGGGGTCAAACCATTCAAGTGCCTTCTGTATCCAAGATCAAGGAAATTGTGGTCAAGATTAGTCAAGAATGTAATCTAAGTGCCAATAAAACTTAAATTTCCATCTAAAAGCAATCTTAAACTTTATCATTGTCAAGATCGAACTGCCCATGTTTCATCTTTATAATTTTATTCCAAAATACAGAATTAGAAGTCATTCAATGTCAATTTGGCTGTCCAAGTTGCGACTTTGTAGTCGTAGTAGGAAATTCAAATCCATCAGTGTCGTCAATATCAATAATTTAATAGTAGTAATAGTAGTTTAGGATTGAATTTTGCATCCTCTAAACATGAAAAACGAGAACAGGAAAGAATCATCATAATTTATTTCATTTCACGTAACATGAATACATGTATTTACATATTCATCCCTCTAAACATCTGCAAACTTTATATTCATGAATTGCAGAAGTAAAGCTAACGAACGACACTTTTATATTATCACTGCTAAAGAGACACTTGTATATTGTTACTGCTAAAAATCGTAATTACAAATTACAAAAAATATACACAATATACACATGTCAACCACCGTAATGTTCGTCTCACATCTCAGACAAAAGGTTACTAATTTTGCGAAGCTCCTTGAGAGCTGACATGGCAGTAACCTGCCCTTTGCCAACCAGAACATTTTTAGACGTATTATTATTATCCAATGAAGTTCCCTGACCACACTCTTGTTGGAAAGCAGACTCAATCACCTGTAACACAAACACACAGTCCTTAAGATAACTTTTCTGAAACATAGGTGTAGGATTTAGACATCATATTATTCGGTTCACTCACCAACTTATTATTAAATTTTAGTGACTGCCAAAAAGGACTTTACCTGAATATGCTCAAGCATGGACTGCCCAATATTCTTTAAAGTTCCCATCACATTCTGGTCAGCGGAATCTCCATTAAAATTAACAGAACTGCAAAGATCACCAGCTGTAGAAGAGGAAGCTGTATTACTTTGATCGTTATACTTGTTGGTTTGTTTTACAGCCTCAGAAGCAAGTCCTCTTTTCTCAGACATCAGCTCACCATTATTACGGCCAAACTTCCAAAGCCATTGGAATTTATTCAGTTTTGTATTCCTAGAAAGTGTGGCCGAATTTCCTGTGGAATCATTATTGCGCCCTGCCACCGGAGATAGGTTGTTCTCAGGATGATCAGAGACTGGAAGAGGTGAATCGATGGGACTGCTATATGAAATTTCATTAATTTCATCAAGGGATAAATTTGACCCAACACTACTTTTCTGTGAGACATTTTCATGATCTTTGAACTCATTAGGAGGACTAGCTAGGTTGAATGAATTTTCCTCGCTGCCGGTGTTTCTACTAAGACATCTATCATCAGCACCGTAATTGTCGCTTACGTCAGAGCCATCATCTTGTTGCTCCGCCTCAACTGCTACAGAATGATTACCCTGCTGGCATAAGGTTTCATGACAGCTGAGATTTTCGATATCTTCTTCTGACCCAAGTTTCTTAGATAGATCTTCTAACAAACTGCGCTTAACAGATGTCTTAGATTCCTTTTTACCACTCTTGATTGTTGACGAAGATGGTTCGGATTCTGTTCTTTTTAAACTGAACTTTACCTTTTCTGTCCATCTCTTTTTCTGAGATGGAACCAGCTTTTCTACTCCATCTTGTTTAAGTTCTTCAGCACTGTGGACAACTCTCCACTTTTCTTCCCAGTAGCTATTATCAGGTAATAAATTCTTAGGAGTTTTTGGTGAACCTGATTCACATGCAATGGTGGTAACAGATCTTGTAATAACTGATTTACCCTTGTTGTTATATTCTACAAGCGCAGGTGTTGAGGATGAAATTTCAGTACTTAATGCAAGAGTCTGCAAGGATTTAGCTTTCTCTATTAGTTTTTTAATGTCTGTGTTCTCAGGGAAGCTTAATAATCTCTGGAGACAGGTCGTAGGATTTTCAGTTGCAAGTAGTGAAGATCTTATATGAAGTAACATTGCCACAGCAATAGCTGAGATAAATGCTCCGCGAGATGAATGGAAGATCCTAAAACAAGTGTCTGTGTTGTCCTCTGCATGCTTTTCCATTTTACTATTATCTGATAAAAATATTTCATCCCAGACGATCAAGAGGTTGTCAAGTGAAAATTCCCGTCCAAATAAAACTCTCAACCAGCGGAGAGCAAAGTACTGTGGTTCAACCCCGAGATCAACAAGATGGCTATACAGAGATGAATCCACATGTGACAATAAATGATACAATGCAGCAGAAGCTTCAATTACAGGTGGCAAACCAGTATGGGACCCAGCAACAGGAGAGTAAGAGAAAAAATCAGCCATTGCAACTGAACCGTGAGCCCCATTCATTAAAGCTTCAAACATACAGTAAGCATCATGCTCAATAAATTTCTCAGATAAAACAATGCCCAGTTCACCTTCAACCCCATAAGCGTCACTTAGCAATACAATGGTCTGTATCTTAGGATCAAGCTCATCAAGACTCTTGATTTTCATTCCTTTTCCATGAGAACCAATTTCGTCGTCCGTCAAGTCTGAAGATTTTTTAAAATCAAAGCTGTAAGAAAGATCATTCTCTTGACAAAAGAGACCATCAAATCTGTCTGTAAAATGATCTTCATAAAGTTTTCGAACTTCTGCATGGCGCTCCACATCAACTTGGAGAACATAAAGCAAAGGAGCAAGCAACTCGTGCATTCCTACAAAATAAATCAAAAGAAGCTCATTAATGTTAGTTCAAAATTCAAATAGGTGCATTTGCATAACATAAACAAGTTATACGGAATCTGGAAGCCCAAGAAAGGCAGTTCATAATTCATCAAGTATGAGGTTCGCCAACAAGTTAATCATTTATTGTTCAGTAATTCATGAACCTTTCAATAAAGCAGATGCAGGTTTTAGCATTTCATTCATACAGATAATACGGCAGTGGTCAACGCAAAAGTATTTATAAACTTGTTGCCGTTAAAGATTATATGACAAAAATAGTAACTAAATCCCGTTTCCGATAGCGTAGAGAGCATGAGATTCGCAATGAGTAAATCATATGAAGTGCCTTCTTTTGATTAGTTAACTAAAGCTTTCATTCAATTAGATGTGCTAATGCGCTAAGGATAGTTATATAAGGTTGCAAGGAAATAACATAAATGAAAAAAGTTCACAAAAGCGAACCAATTAAGCACGGTTACTTACCGAGTTAGAAGGAAAAGTAAATACCATCCCAAAGTGAGCAAACGTATTTAGGAGGAAGGTAAACATATTGTGTGTAACTGTTGCTTGGCTGAGGAATTTACCTTGTCTATAACCACACTCGGGGTGTCTAAGACACCATAATAATAAAATCCGTCTCAATATGCCTTGGCACCCTTTTGTCTGGAAATAGTTGCCATGTTCTGGGTATAAACGTGATAAATCCTGATCCACCATCCTCTCCAGCTCTGCATTGTGAAAAAAGCGACCCCATGTACTATCTGCATATAAAGAACATTTTATTGTCACCACAGGTGGAGCCAACGGAAAGAGAGGGTTAGATAAACTAGCTAAAAATCAACTTAATAGTATTCCAAATGCTGGAGACGGCACTAAGACAACATATTCAACAACATAGGCCCCGTTTACTTTCTGAAAAAATTTCAGTTTCATTTTTAAAATCTATATTTGTTTTAAATTGCTAACAAGGAGATGGAAGACTCGTGTGGTGAAAAATTATGATAGAAAGAAGATGGAAGACAAGCTTGAAAGACTGCATTTTAATAAACAATAAAACAGTGTTTTGACCTTCTCAAAATTTCTGAAAATGCTAGATTTGTTTTAAAAAACGGTGAGGTAAATACTTGATCTATATTCTCTTACGGTTATTAGTTGAATTGAAAATGAAAACAGAAAACATTGGAAGTAAATGCCCCTTAGTTTCTTATCTTCTATTATGCTCTCTTATCACACCAAGCATTTGTTGATTGCCATTATTGTTTAGCTTAACCTTCTTGTGAGTTCAGTTGGCACTAAATAAGCATGTAGCATCCTTAAATCCTCCAGGAAAACATGGTTTGATATAAAATATGGAAGATGAAGCATAGAAATAAGTATATAATCTGGCCGAAAACAAATAGACGGATAATGTAGGATTGAGCTCTTATTAAACCTATCTCATGAAAAGTGCAAGAAAACAATACACATTAGCACTACAGATATCTAATTTGCTCTAAACTGAGTATTAATTTATGGCAGTAAAACGGCCAAATCCTGGAAATAGATTTATCCAGATGACATAATGGGGTGTAAAAATTTGCAAAGATTTACTTGGATTTTGTGAAAGCGGGTTGTCCATGACAAGATTGGGTGAACTACTTTCATCTTTTGTAACATGGGGATCAACCAGGAGCCGCCCTCTCAAACTAGCATACCTGACAGAATTAGAAACATTACATTACATGTCAAATAAGCAAGAATATCTAAAAATAAAATGTAATTGGGTCATACATGACAGACATCATGAAACACCAAGTTCTATTAACTCATTATCTCTCAAGATGGCAACACTCCACATGACAAATAAATTAACGCCAAATGCCCAAATCTATATAATTGAAACAAACAACGCTCAAATCCCAAAGGGAAAGACAAATTTCTATTCATTTCTGCCAATGAAAGAACTACACCTTAATATAAAATGATAATGATCTGACAGAAAATCAAATAAAAAAGTAGTATTGACTTTAACTTGATGTATAGAGATCACATTCTCATTGTCAACAAATAAAAAAAAAAAGTAGTTCCATGTATTGTGCTTGTTGAGAGTTGAAAATCATAACTCATAAGTCATAGTATGGACCAATCATATGCAAAGATAAACAATTACATGTATAATTGTATATTTTATGCTTATCACCAATAATAGCAAGGAACTTGGGATATTTTAAGTTTAAAAACCCATCAATAAAGCTCTGAACTTTGCACTGAATCTAAGCAATACAATTATCCAAATACCATAAATTGGACTAAAACACAAGAAAAAATGGAAGTAATTTACATCCATCTATTATTGGATCAAAACAAAGACACTATAAGGCATTGTTACCAAGTGAATTGGCTTACCTTCTTCGAGAATTAGCGGTGGCACGACGAAGATCATCAACGTAAGTTGAAGATGAAGAAGATGGCAAAACCCCAAGATTTATACGCCACTGCAAACCTCTAAGATCATGGAATAACCGATTCTCCGGCACCGGTTCTTCAGAAATGGTGCCCGAGATTAAAGACGAAACCGACGATGTTTTTGACAATGGCGGATCCAACAGAGACGGTGGCATGATTTTCCGGCAATCGCTCACCGACCCAATTGCTCAAAAGCAACGATGATCAAGAAAAATGCGAGCTTTGGAGAAAACAAACAATAACAATAAAATTGGTCAAAATGTCTGAAACACGACACCATAAGATGAAACGAAAAGCTTCAGTGTGTGTATATACCGAGGAAAAAGGTTAAAATTGCGTTGGGGATAGGTAAAAATTGAAGATTTAAGGAAAAGAAGAGAATTGATGAAGATGAACGGAATTGAAATTGTGTAGGAAGAAGGAGGAGAGAGAAAAATGAGAATGCAATGAAGAGAATTGGGGTGGTTTAGATTACGTGGCAATAAATGATTGGTAGACTTGCTACCATGTTTGTTCTTTCCCGTTTTGATTATGAGAGGAGAGAGAAAGAGAAGAGACCAATAGAGAAAGAAAGAATACCACGTTTTTTCTTTTCTTTTTTGACTAATGAAAGAATACAAGTTTGTTTTGGGCATGAAAAAGGGAAGAAAAATAATCCCACTTAAGCAAAATCATACTCTCGATACAAATAAGGGTCTTGTTAACAAGTGTCCTCAAATCACTTGTTAAGAATAAATAAATAGAAATAATTGATGAATTTTAAATAAAAAAAATTACATTTTAAAGTTTTAATACATTGAATACACCATTTCTAAGATAACATTTCTTCTTTATTCTTCTTATTGAGTGTGTTCAGAGAGCATTAATTAACATTTTCTTAAAAATAAAAGGGCTTATGAGAGAGTCGGCTTCGGTGTCAGCAAAACCAATTACCAATAGCGGATATTGACTTATTTTGTTGGGGGTACTGAACTATTATAGTATATATATTAAAATGATTGAAATGACAGCAGAAGAAGTTAATTGCTCTGGTGGTTAAATTTGCTGTAAAAATGCGTGTGTTAGGTGGTTTCGAGTCCCATTAGGCACATTTTTTTTTTAATAAAAGATTAAAAATACATAAGAAATATATAAAAAAAGCACTCACAAAGAGTCAAACACACGACCTTCATCATAACAAAGCACCCCCTAACCACTACAACCACTAAAAATTTGTTGTCTATATGGGCATAATATTATATATATAGTAAAATTTGAAAATGCCATGGCACCTGCCTGCCCTTGAAGAGATCCGCCACTGCCAATAACATCGCCCAAGTTTAAAACCAAAGGATGGGTCAGTATCATTTTAAATTTTAATAGAAATTTTAATAGACTTTAAAGAATATGCATGTAACTTTTTTAAAATTATAATGAATTTATGTAGAATTTTGTTTTTGAAACTTCTAAATATATTTCAAATAAAAAAATAAAAATGAACTCATATGGAAACGGTGCTCAGTCCTTTGAAAGTATTAAGAAACTAAAGAGAGAAATTGAAAGCATTGTATCTCATAATATATGACACAGTTGACTCTATTACGTATGTTAATACATAACTTTGAGTTTAAATATCTTGAATAATATATTAGAAAAAATTATGAAAATTTGATATTTTGAAAATATTCATTGAAACGAATCTAACGACATCTTATATGATATTATTTATCTTTGTATATTAATAGAAAAATATATTTAAAGTAAGTTAGATCAAAATTGCACATTTTCAAATAAGTCATCTATTACGGAAAAGAAGTACAGAAAGAAGTATTATTTTTCAGTGAATCAAATGTTACAATAGTGATAAATCGTACTTATATGCTAGCTCCATACTAGAATAATAAGTGTGATAATCTGCATATGATTATTATAGCTATATAACTATATTACAATCAATTCTAACTACTTCTAACTGTAATGTCAGCCGGCAGTGAACTAATGGTACTTGTAATTAGTAATTACTTATGTGGCAAGTTAGTTATGGTTAGATGAGTTAGCTTGCTTTTCAAGTAATCTTTCTTCTTCCTTTCTTATGTGACAATACTAAGGAAGACAATCACAAATTGTGATGCAAAGCAATTCAAATACTGTGAATAAAATCATACAGTCATATCTCAAAAGAAAATTGAATAGATCAACACTTCATTTGTAATAAAAGTATAGATCCTTTTTTTTGTATATCAAATATTTAATTTTGAAAATTTGCCAAATGATTCCATAAAAAAATTGGTCAAATGATCAGGTTTCTTTTATTGAAGGCAATGATTAAGACGTGATATAAAAAGAAAACTGAACAATCCATGGTGGTTTTTTTTATATTTTTTTTAATATATATTCTAACCATCAATCAATGTCTTTAGGCACTCCTTTTTTCTTCATCTTCGGACCAAAATTTATTTATTATATTTTTTGTTAATAAACAAAATGACAAGTCATTGGAAACTCACATATAAGTGGAGGACCCAGACATCGAACCCCGATCACAAGGTCCCACCTAATATTTGTTGAGCTGAAACTTGTGGACTCTTCGGACCAAATTAGTTTATATAGTTTTATACTTTAGCATTGTTTATTCCCACCCTTAATTTTAAGCTACTTTTTTTATTGTTTTTGGTGAAAGCAACAGAGCAGTGGCCCGGCGTATAACTCACAAGTCCCATTGACAGGCACAAAGCAAATGGAGCAACTTTCTACACCTCCCTTTTTCCTATTACACTTCTTTTAAAGAGGACAAATAGCCCGTGTTATCGACATTTCTGACTTGAAATGAAAAAGTATAAAATTAGTACTCCCTCCGTCCCGCAATAGATGACCTAGTTGAAAATGTGCAATTCTGACCTAACTTACTTTGATCATATTTTTCTACTAATATATAACTATAAATAATATCATATAAGATGTCATTAGATTTGTCCCGATGAGTATTTTCAAAATATCAAATTTTTATATTTTTTTTCTAATATATTATTCAAGATATTTAAACTTAAAATTATGCATTGGTATGCGTAATAGGATCAACTGTGTCAAGTATTATGAGACGAAGAGAATAGTTAATTGTAGTGTGTATGAAATTTGGGTTATGTCAGGTTATGTTTGTCCCTATCATTAGAAATGGCTAATTTTTCTAGACCCAGATTCAACCATTAAACAGGCCAAAACCGATGAAGTAATTCAATAAAAATAGGACGATACGAAGACAAGATCACTTGGTCCCAAAATAGTATGTCACAATCACTAAGTAGTAATAAATGAACCTATTTTTTTGTTAAAAATAGTTAATCAACAAATAACTTGGACAGTTTGCTAAAAAAAAAAAAAAAAAACTTGGACAGTAAAGAAAATCACCAAAATCCACTATACAAGAAAGATCCATAAATGAAGTGTTGTGGCTAAACTTTCGAGTGGATTCCCGCTACCAAAACATTTTGTTTAGATAAGTATTATGAATGAATGAAAGAGAGGGAAAATTACCATATCATATACAAAAATTGTCATATTGAAATATTCCAAAGACAAATGAAGCAACCAATTCAAATAGTAGTAGTTGTTTTTGACAGAGAGTAACCATCAATTATGTCATGTTCGGTAGTTTTCTTCTTCTTTTTTCACCTTTCACACAAAAAAACTACGGAGAAAAGTTTTTTTTTTTTTTTTAGCTCAATTTGACTTATATGTTCCAATTAAATGGAGTTTTTTTTCCACACAAGTGATCTAGGAATAGTATTGCTTACGAAATACATAAAAAGACAATTTTATTTTAAAAATATAAGTCAAATACTTGTCAAAGTTATAATTACTATGTATATATTTCTTCTTGTTAGCTTTCTTCTAAAAAAAAAAAAAAAGAGTTATTCATATATCTTCACAAAAAAGTTTTTCTTAAAAGAAGAAAGGAAACACTACTGTCATCACTGAAAAGTGTGCATTATGTGGATAGTTGAATATTATTATATAATTTTCCAAATTTCAAGTATGTTTTTAATCTCTTAAATGAGAGAAATATCCTATTGTGTCAAAAATATAGTTTGGCATTTTGGCTCTATGACTCTATGATCCTCCTCTAAATTTTCAGTCTTGGTTTAATAATTTACTCTCACTGAAACTCATGTAGGGTCTATCAAATGAGTGTACTGTACGTAATAGTAGTTCAGCAGGTACGTACATTACCTGACCAAATGATAAACAACCTCCTCCTCCGTGACTCTTTCAAATTAAAATAATGAAATTCAGAGCCTACCTCTCCCATGTTGGATGGACTAATTATCACATCTCTCAAAAAAGTATTGACCAAATTAAAAAGGTACCAGTACTATAATAATAATTTTATAAAACAACAAGGAAAAGGTTCTACTAAAATTCTTAGTAGGGACTAGATAGCTAAAGATTGCATTGCAAAATTAGTAAAATAGGTGATTCTAATTTCTAGCGATCAAAACCGTGTGACTCGTGAAAATCCCTGAAAGGTGAGTTTGTTTAGGGTGATTGATTGTGATTTGTGTGTCCTAAACTAGGATAAAAAGACCATTGTCGTTTTCTTCTGGATTTGACAACCACTTTTTTTTGTTGTTGCCAATTTAACAACCACTTTTGTCCCCATTTATTACAGATGAAATTATGAATGAATCAATTTCAATAAATCCATCAACTAGAGGGTGTCCTATTACACATGGGGATGGGGTTAAAGATCTAGATTACTTTCTAGTTTATACTAATATTTGCTATGAAAAGAAACACTTTTTATGGCAAAACTAAACGAATAAATATACCTTAGTCTAAGTTCATATTAATGAGGTTTTTTTTTTTTATATGTGTGATATAAATTATTTTCTGTGATGTAATAATCTCACTAATCTTAAACACAATGTGGAAAATAAAAAAGCAAAATGTTTTGTCAAAACCTACTACTACTTTTCAATTTAATTTCCTCTGCCTTTTCCAGTATTATTATGCGCACTTACATGTGTTAATGATGAAAAAAACTTGAATTCCAATCAAACTAATAATAGTTTTCTTACCAGACAGCTATCACCAACTGGCAATGTAGAAATTGTAACTTTTTTCTATTTTTTTTAACCCTTTCTCCTCTCTGTTGTCATGAAAATAACTTTCAAAGACACTATTGTCAACAAATGAGTAACTAAAGTCGTTTATGACAAGAGTATTGATTTTTTCCCATAGATTATAAAATAATAAAGTGAATGAATATGTGTAACGATAAGAAGAGACATATAGAAGGATGCAAAATTTGAGATAATGAAAAATCAGGCACCACTGTTCGCATATTTCTAATAGGATCTTAATCAATTTGTAGTATTTTTTTTTTTGAATGGCAATTTGTAGTATTGATTGTGGACTTATAATATTTTATCACGTAGAATAAATAAAATGCACAATTTTGTGTTTTTTATTCACATTCTTAATATCTTTTAGAGTTCATGTATGTACATATGAGAATTATATGATCTATAGTTTGGAATCATAGAGAATCCAATCCAATTTTAATAATCTTATCCCTTCGATAAGGGCATCTCTTCAAATCACATGTGTAGTGTATTAGCGTTAAGACAAAGTTGGTGGGTCTCCCAACATGTGCAATACACGTACAGTAATTGTATATAAGTGACCAAAAGAAAGGAAAAATACAAGAGACATCGTTTGTCTATTCTAAGCAACACATGGACTCATGAACTCACGAGTCTTTACATCTTAGTTTCATTACCTTACAAATTCCAAATTCCATCTTATAAAAAATATCCAGATTGACAGATTCTACCTCAAATGTAATTCATCAAGTCCTTTGGGAGGTATATATATTTGTGAGTATGTTTGTTGTGTGTATATATTCGGGGCCATGATGCTAATAGTAATAAAGATGCTGTAGTTATTGAAAATGACTTTCACATAAGTTTTTCCTTATCCCTAGGAGCCATTGTTCGAAAGGAT
Organism: Medicago lupulina; assembly: GCA_958299785.1. Classification (NCBI taxonomy): domain Eukaryota; kingdom Viridiplantae; phylum Streptophyta; class Magnoliopsida; order Fabales; family Fabaceae; genus Medicago; species Medicago lupulina. The sequence goes on along the minus strand of OY283143.1, from coordinate 3,366,027 downwards.
GAATCATAAAGGCCATAAATAAAGAAAATGACTTTCATTAGGATTTTATTAGGGGTGGGAACAGGCCAGGCCGTTCGACAGGGGCCTATGATCTAGCCTATTTAAAGCCTAACTTGGCTCAGCTCGTTTAATAAAAAGGTCCAGCTCAAGCTTTTTATAAAGCCTATTTACTTAAATAGGCTAGGCTAAGGCTTACAAAAAAGCCTATTAAGCCCGTCGGGCTGGCCTATTAAGCTTTTTATGTATAATATATATTTCATTATTGATAATGTTGATGCTTTATTTTTATAAACTCAAGCTTTCATATGATTTGGCTATTTAGTAGCAGGTATATTGGTGTGATTAGCCCTTCGTAAGTATTTGTTTAGTAGAAGTCATATTTGTGTGCTTTAGGTCTTCATAAGTTTTGGCCTATTTAGTGGTAGGCTTATATATGTTCCTAAGCCTTAGTGTAAAATAGACTTTTAAATAGGCTTTTAGACTTCATCAGGCCTTTAAAAAGGTCAGTCAGGCCTTGAAAATAAGCCTATGATGGGTAATAGGCCAGGCTCAGGCCTATAATCTTTGAAGTAGGTCAGGCTTAGGCCTTACAAAGCCTGACTCGGCCTAGCCCATTTTCACCCCTAGTTTTTACCCATAGATTAAAAATAATGAAGTAAGTGAACGAGTACGTGTAATGATTTATAAAAGGGTGGTGTTAACTTGTGCCTTTAGGACACATGTTAAGAAATCCAAAAGAAAAAATATTTTTTAAGGGTGTGTTTAGATTGAAGATTTATGAGGGAAAAGGAGGGAAGGATTCACTTTTAATTTTTAAATTACGAACAATGTAAAATGTTTTAAAAAAATAAAATAAATTAAGTGTTTTTGAAGTATTATATAATCATTTATCATGTTGTTAATTCAATTTTCTAAAAATCATTTTATAATGTCCGTAATTTAAAAAAGAAAAGTAAGCTCTCCCCTCCCCTCCATCCAAACACACCCTAAAATTTTGTGCATTTAATCTATTAAAAAGTTAAAAATTAAATAAAATGCACACATTTCAATAAACTATTTCTATTATTGGTTCATTAATTTATGCCTTAAGGACACAAAATAACATTTCTCTTTATAAAATTGTTCGTATTCTATTATCAGTTGTCTTTAAATTTATACATATACGATAATATAACCTCAATGAATCAAACCATGCTCTGAATCTCTACTCAACCAAATTATGATAGAACGAAGCTAGTTGGAGAACCCGTCTTGTCTATAATTTTTTCCAATTGAAAACCTAAGGGACAACGAATGAGATTTAAGAAGGAGGTCATTGGTTCGATCCCCATGAACTAACATTATTCTCTCATCTAACAATTTTCTGACAACTAACATTTTGATATAAAATAATAAGAAAAATTTCTCCACAAGTGGAAGCACACACAAAATAAGCCAAAAAAAAAAAAAAACTCACAAATTGATTGTAGTTCAACACTTCATATATCTACACGATCTCTCAACAAAATATTTATTCCTCAACTTATAATTTTTATAAAGAGAAAATTGCAAACTCCCTCGTACAGATTTTGCGCAGACAAAATTGCATACTCTCTCAACTATAATTGCAATTTTTACAAGGAGAAAATTACAAACCAATCAACTACAATTTTTCCATTGAAAATAATGTCGGGTTGCATGCTTCTAATCTTTGGAAACAGTGGTATTAGTATACATTGAATGGTTGCAATAACAACAGACTGGGATAGTCTAACAACAAACTGAGTTGAAATGAGAGAAGCCTAATGAGGGGTGGCTCAAATGTAATATGGACGTGACATTTCATGTAGAAGTGGGTATTGCTTCATTGTTAGTAGTAATCACGGGGATTTTGTGATGGCACAAACAAGTTGGAAGCAAGTGAATATGTCAACCGTTGAAAGTGATTTACAATTTCTAGTAGGCTCAGTTTTGTTTTTTTAAACAATTATTACTTAATAAGATAAAAAGTGACAGTTTATATTTCCAATACAGAAACTTTTATTTATAGGTTCCTTAACCAGTGCTTTAGGGCACCAGTTAACAAGACCCTAAAAATTATACTACTAATAATACACATTCTAATACACGATTTTCAACACACTCTTTAATTGATTGAATTTTAAACAAGTCTCATTAAATATATGTGTGACCTACATGATTTAGTGTGATTCATTAAATTTCAATTAAGTCCCATTAAATATAATGAGTTAAGGAATTCATTACGGAAACATACGTATCAAAAATCGTGCATTTAACCTATTAAAAGTTAAGATATTATGTTTTCTAATGTAAAATTGTTCTTTTTGGGTTATTTGAGTTGACATGTGTCCTTAGAACACAAGTTAGCATGATCATTCAATTAATTAAAGAATATATAGAAAAAGTGTTATAATGTGTGTTGCTAACCTTCATCAACTTGACAAATATCTTATTCCCTCCGATCACTATTATAAGTAAAAATTGAATTTTTTTGATTCATTTAATAAATGATGTATATATATGGTCTATATATAGACCACATATATCATTATTGAATGAATATAAAAAATGAACTTTTAACGGGAGGAAGTATCTTATTACAATTAATTTTCTTAATTTCATAAACTTTGCGGTGGTGAAGAGTTTTATAACAACAACGGATAGGAAATTAAAATCACAAACATCCATATACTTATAATTTCCATCAAAATTAATATTTGTTTTAATAATTCACATGCATCGTGTCAAAAATAATTCACATGCATTAAATTAAAAAGAGCACGTTAAATTTGTTCCCTTTTTTCCAGTCCCTATAATTTCGGAAACGCGTAATCGAAATAAAAATAGAAGGGCATTATTGTCTTTCTAGGTAGACTGTCTCTCCGACAGCCTGCGCGCGAATGTCCCCCCTTCCCACCTTTTTATTTTACTCATAAAATGAACAAAACCAGAAGAAAACTCAGAAAATAATAATCTCAAAACTTTTAACAAATAAATTGAAAAGCAACAATAATAATAATGAATGTTAATTAAAAATTACTATTCCCTGCATCAAGATTCAAGATCATAAATCATAATGTTCTCAACATTTAATCATTCATACCAAACTAATCAAAACCCTATCTCTCTCTTTCTCTCTCTCTTTCCCTCTTCACTCTCTTCACCACCATTCTCCATCTCCATGGCATTCACGTTTAACCTTCACCGTTAGATCTCATATCACTCCAATGTTAGTGCTTTTCTTCTGATCAAAGATTCTTTGCTTCCACTTACAGTTTTTTCAACTTCACACTTTTTTCTTCTCCTTTCAGTTACTAGATGTGAGTAAACTAGAGCTTGCTACTTAGATCAGAGTGACTGAAAACTGGTAAAGCTTGTAACTTTAAGCTATTTTTTCAAATGGGTTGCTTCAGTTTTTTTATAGTGAAGTGAACTTACTAACTTATGCTTTGATTGGATTGGACATTGGAACAGATCTTGAAAGCTACTGGAGTTGCCAATTAATTGGTGAAAATGAGATTTTTGGAGTTTGGGTGTGTTCTGTTGATTTTTGTACTAGCTCTTGTGGTTTCTGTAAAAGGTGAGATTTATATAGTAACTGTTGAAGGTGAACCTATCATAAGTTATACTGGAGGTATTGATGAGTTTGAAGCTACTGCTGTGGAATCTGATGAAAAAATTGATACTACTAGGTACTTAGTTTCTATTACTCTCAACTTCTTAGTCATGTTTATTTCATCCAATTCATGATTTGAGTAAGTTTAGACACTGTAAGAATATGTGAAAATATTTTTTAAGAAACTAATTTGATTAATGTTTGAGTAGATTTAGACACTATAAGGATATTCAAGGTAATGGTTGTTTAACTTATTTGAGAAATAGATATTTATATTTCTTGTATATGTAACTTCTTAGAAATTCTTTTTAGGGTAAATAATTCAATAATCACCAACCAACTTCTGTTTGAACAGTTATTTTTATGTACTTAATTTTTTTGGTAAGGTTTATGCACTTAATCTTAATATAGTATTTTCTTCTCTAGTATATTATGAGCCAAGAAATGGATATTGGCAAATGCGGTAACTTACCTTTAATACTATTTTTGAACTTCTTTCCAGTGAACTGGTTACTTCATACGGTCGTCATCTTGAAAAAAGACATGATATGCTTCTAGGAATGTTGTTTGAGCAAGGGACATACAAAAAACTATATAGCTATCGACATCTTATAAATGGTTTTGCTGTTCATATTTCGCCGGAACAGGTGAAGTTTTCTGTTGTTAGTTATCCTTTTGCTATTGAGAATGATTAAGCATGGATATATTTTGAATTCGTTTCTTCAATCTAATTTCCTTATGCTGTCCCCTTATATTAGTAGGCAGAAACTCTAAGACATACTCCTGGAGTGAAATCTGTTGAGAGGGACTGGAAAGTGAAGAGACTTACAACACATACCCCTCAATTTTTAGGGCTTCCGACTGGGGTATGGCCAACTGGAGGTGGCTTTGATAGAGCTGGAGAAGACATTGTGATTGGATTTGTAGACTCGGGGATCTATCCTCATCACCCCAGTTTTGCAACTCATAATACTGAACCATATGAGCCAGTTCCAAGGTATAGAGGGAAATGTGAAGTTGATCCCGATACTAAAAGAAATTTCTGCAATGGGAAGATTGTTGGAGCACAACACTTTGCGCAAGCTGCAATAGCTTCTGGAGCATTTAACCCTTCAATTGATTTTGCTTCTCCTCTAGACGGGGATGGACATGGAAGGTTAGAGCAAGTCATTAGAACTTTAAGTAGTCTTTCATTCTACAGTCCTGTTTGAATAAACAGCTTAATAAGTGCTTATGTGTCAATTGTTTCTATAATAGAAGATAAAATATAGTCAAACTGTTTTTTATTAGTTATAAGTTGTTCTCATAAGCTGTTTCTTAAAAAGCTTTCCCAGACAGTGTGTGGCAAGTGCTTATGTCGGTAGATAAGCTTAAATAAGCCAGCCAATCCAAATAGGCTCTAACTTCTGAGCATTTAAATTGGATAGTATTAGCAGCCATATCTATCAATTTGACAACATTTTAACAATCCTTCTATTTCCTTGCATCTTCCTCTGCTAGTCACACAGCCTCTATCGCAGCTGGAAATAATGGAATTGCTGTGAGAATGCATGGCCATGAATTTGGTAAAGCAAGTGGGATGGCTCCTCGTGCCAGGTGAGAAATAAATACCCATAATTGATTAAAAACTGGGAAACAGTCCTTTACATTGGATTAGACATTTGTTTATTTATGTTCAGGATTGCTGTATACAAGGCACTCTATAGACTCTTTGGAGGGTTTGTTGCAGATGTAGTTGCAGCAATTGATCAGGTATGCAAGTATATGATGTATTAATACATTGACTTGTATATTTCAACAGTCAACTCAAAATTCAACCATTCATCTAAATGATTTATTTAATATAAAATCTCATTGTTTTCACTAGTAGTATTCTATCTCAAAATTTCTAACTTTTGAAATTTGAGAGTTACAGGCTGTATATGATGGAGTGGATATACTCAGCCTTTCAGTTGGACCCAACAGTCCTCCAGCAGCTGCCAAAACTACATTTTTGAACCCTTTTGATGCTACGCTTCTTGGAGCCGTGAAAGCTGGTGTATTTGTTGCACAGGCTGCTGGAAATGGCGGTCCTTTCCCCAAGACAATGGTTTCATATAGTCCATGGATAGCATCTGTAGCAGCTGCAATTGATGATCGTAGATACAAAAATCATTTAACGCTTGGAAATGGAAATATCTTAGCTGGAATTGGGTTATCACGTAAGTTTTCAAACTTCCTGCTACGCTTCTTCAGATATACTATTCTTATTAATGAACTGACATCAGGAGATATAATCAAAAGATTTTGCTAAAATTTGCGTAATGGCTTGTACAGCTTCTACACATTTAAACCGAACATACACATTGGTTGCTGCAAATGATGTGCTGCTAGATTCTTCGGTTATGAAGTACAGCCCAACAGATTGCCAGAGACCAGAATTATTAAACAAGAAACTGATAGAGGGAAATATTCTTCTCTGCGGATATTCTTTCAACTTTGTTGTTGGTACTTCATCAATGAAGAAAGTATCAGAAACAGCAAAGGCCCTTGGTGCAGCTGGATTTGTTCTCTGTGTTGAAAATGTTTCCCCTGGAGCAAAATTTGATCCTGTCCCTGTTGGCCTTCCTGGGATTCTTATCACAGATGTTGGCAATTCAAAGGTACTCAAACTCATCTTTACCTGTATATTTATGCAGAGGTAGATTGAATATTACAACAGCCAAATCTGTTTTTTCTCAGGTCATAATTCCACAATCACCTAATTATCTTTGCTTTTGTGTTCCCCATCTCTCCTTGTTCTACTTTTTCATCAATAGTTTCTGTTTATAATAAATTATGCCCATGCACTATATCGTGTAATTTAGTATTGCAAATCTTTATATTTTCAGAAACTTATAGACTATTATAATATCTCTACACCAAGAGACTGGACTGGACGGGTGAAGAGTTTCAAAGGTTTAGGTAAAATCGGTGACGGTTTGATACCTATTCTACATAAGTCTGCACCGCAGGTGGCATTATTCTCTGCTAGAGGGCCAAATGTAAAGGACTTCAGCTTCCAAGAGGCAGATCTTCTCAAACCAGATATATTAGCTCCTGGTTCATTGATTTGGGCTGCTTGGAGTCCAAATGGAACTGATGAGGCAAATTTTATTGGTAAGTAATGGCTTCACTAAGTTGTAGTGTGAAAATTAATATTGATACATCATAGAGTTGATTTATTTTAAGCGATTATGTGATTGTGCAGGTGAGGGATTTGCGATGGTATCTGGAACTAGCATGTCTGCACCACATATAGCTGGAATTGCTGCTCTTATAAAGCAGAAGCATCCACATTGGAGCCCTGCTGCCATTAAATCAGCATTGATGACAACTTCAACAACTCTAGACAGAGCAGGGAATCCTCTTCTAGCTCAGCAAACTTCTGAAACAGAAGCTATAAAATTTGTCAAAGCTACACCTTTTGACTATGGGAGTGGACATGTTGATCCAACAGCTGCCTTGGACCCTGGCCTCATCTTTGATGCAGGTTTCATTTCTTCTTCCGCATATAACTAATTACTTGTTCGTAGAACTTTTAAATTGCCAGTTAACTTTGAAACATGGATTTATTTCAAGTTCAGAAATCTGAAGAGTAAACCAGCATTTAGGTCCTCGAAATTGTAAGGGTCAATCAATTTCGTCCCACCATCAAAATTAAAGAATGCCAATAAATTTAGAACCTCCATCAAACATTAAAACCAATGAAATACCTATACCTATATATTGACTTAAATAGTTTCTTGCTAGATCAAGACAAGTATAGAATCTTAAAAATTATGGTGCTAAATTTGAGAAAAAAAGACTAAATTGACTTACAATGTTCAATTTAAGGGACTAAATTGTGCTATTTTTTAAATTTGAAGGACTAAATTGATCGACCCTTACAGTTTCAATGACTAAAATGCTGATTTACTCAAAATCTGAATCCCGGTTAACTTAAAGACTTCTTTGAACCCTTTTTATGATGGTAGTTCATGCAAAATGTTCATCAGAAGACAAAATACTATAACATGAAATATGGCTGAAATGAATATGAACCCTTTTTATGATGGTAGGTCATGCAAAAAGTTCATCAGAAAACAAGATACTATAACATGAAATATGGCTGAAACGAATAAAAAAACATGGATGGAAGTAATAATTAAAGCCACTTGTTATATATCTTGCCAAAGCTGCGGATTTTCTCTCCCATCTTCTGCATTTGTTTGCTATTTTCTCCCACAATTAATGGTTCCCTAAAAAACAAGGGGAAAACCAAAGAAAAATAACAGCAACAATTTTAGTAAATTTATCTCATCAATTTTGTTGTTCATTTTGCAGGATATGAGGATTATATTGGCTTCTTATGTACAACACCTGGCATCGATGTTCATGAGATAAAGAACTACACTCATGTACCATGTAACACTAGTATGGGCAAACCATCGAATTTAAACACTCCATCCATCACAATTTCCCATCTCGTGGGAACTCAAGTTGTCCACCGCACCGTAACCAATGTAGCCGAGGAAGAAACCTATGTGATTACAGCCAGAATGGAACCAGCAGTTGCCATTGAAGTCAACCCTCCTGCAATGACTATCAACGCCGGCACATCACGTCAATTTTCTGTGACACTGACGTCTCAATCAGTGACAGGAAGTTATAGTTTCGGAGAAGTTTTAATGAAAGGGAGCAGAGGGCATAAGGTGAGGATCCCTGTTGTGGCGAAAGGATTCCCACGATAGAGTCTTGTTTGGTCTGTTGACAAAGGCTTGTAATATTCTTTGTATGTTGTGGGGAATAAGTTAAGGTATGGCGCTAGATTTGTTCATCCAAAAATATAATATATTATATATGATATTGAATTATAAATAGGTGTAATGTAAAGGGGGGGTGAAGCCTAGTTTGTTCCATTCCACGTATAAAGTTTTGGTTATATTATTGTCTAGTCATTTGTTAAATGCTTCTTTGTGAGAAGTTTTTACATGTATCTGTAACCATTCACTAGTCCAACAGTCACTTGCTTACTGCAGGTAATATAATTAATACATGAAATAATTAGTATCTATTACATCTCATCGGGTATTAATTGCAAAGTATCAATCAATCTTACTATAATGCTATTGGTTAGTTATGATTTTCCAGGGTTTTTCTGTCTGTAAGAAGGAAGTTAATAATTTCTTTGCAGGGAACTGATCTTTCGTGTTGAATGGCCAATAGAAACGCTGTGAAGTGTTATGGACACTCACTCTAACGAGCCACTATCTTATTGAGTGAAATTCACGTGGATATCACACACTGAAAAGAGATCCCACATAAAGGGGTGATGCCCATATGAGTTTCAACCAATAGGAAAGTGAGTTTTAGAGGAAATGTTAGAGAGTGATCTTAGTATTTTTCATAAATGTTTACTATTGCTTTGTTTTTACATTAACTAAATCGCGTACCAATGTATATGGAACATTATTTTTACAACATTATTTTTATAGCTAAATCGGAAACTTGATCTCTTAATTTATATGTTTCATTTTGTTCACTTATTGCTTTTGTCAATCATAACAGCCATTTCCGTTGATTTTTAATTGTTTTTTGTCAACTAGCCTAGAGGTTAGAGAAATTGAATAAGTGAGTTGTTCATGGTTCGAACTCCGACCTTACATATGTAATGCATTATCCTTTCTCTAATGAGCTAAGCTCACGGGGACTAACATGATCCACTTTAAACCTTATTAACTTTTTATTTTTATTTTTTCATTTCAAAAAGATGATCTTTGGATGATGTAGGTCTTTTGTATTTACCGTGAGCCACCAACACCTCATATTTTTGACTTATCTTCATCTTCTTCTCTCCGAGTAAGAGAATCTTTATTCGTGTTTACTAGATTGAACACACACGGCAGTAGCTGGGTGTAGTTGTAGTATGTACGTGGCTCTTTATTGCCAATCTAACACCACGTTTCTGATGATTTGTTAAGCATCGTTGGTCTTTTGCTTGTAGGGTTCGAGAACTGGTTTTTTTTTTTTTTTTAATAATTGGGATTATTTGTAACAAACATTATCGACCGTAGAAGAGATGAAATTACAAATTAGTAATAATTAATCTGTGATATGTGTGGGGAGGGTGGAGTAAAACATTTATCGAAGACATTCATTCAAGTTGATCCAAAAACAGGATGAATTATTTTCAATATTATATTATTAATATATGTACTATGCGATTGCGATATAAGATGAGAAATGACATTTTGCAACCTAAAAATGTCAGAACTCATTTCCTCATTGTTCTCTTTCTGTCTGTAAAGTTGCAATTAAGTTAAGAGACGCGATCACAGCTCACTTGAGTTATCTTCAGTTTCTTCAACTCAAACTCTAAATCATATGCTATGGTATGTCCTCTCTCTGTTTCTCATCTTTTTAATGTACTTTATGCTTCTTTTGGGTCAATTAATGAACTGCTCCATATACCTTAGTACTTGTTTAATGCTCTTTCTGGGTACAATCAACATCCCAAAATGACTTTTCTAATAACTATTACTAAAGGCAACTGAAGGGAAGAAGCAGCCCATAATTGTTCTGACGAAGCCATTCTCATTGGAAGTTGAATCAGATTCAGAACCGAGTTATGGTTACAGAGCACCTAATCTTATACGTCGCTTGTTAAGTTTACTTAAGAATGTGCGACCAGGAGCAGATCTCACCAACTTACAGGCAAGTACTCTTTAACCAATTACGGTGATTTGGTTGAAACTCCAATCTGTGCTTTATGCCTAAAAATTATCTTGCCTATCGTGATTTTGCCAAACTTACCGTCAATCCATACATGCATATAGTCTCGTATATTTTATAATTTTGTGCTCACACTAGGATTGGATACATAAATAATATAAACCGTCTGTCTAATACGCATTGGAAATTAACAAGTGACCTTAGCTTGTATTCATGTGCAGCTTCCGCCTCTATTTTATTTTCCAAAATCACAGCTTCAATGCTATGGCGAATCGGTATACAGCACAACTGCAAATTCAAACTTGCTGAACAAATGCAACAATGAGCAGAGTCCATTGGAAAGGTTCACATCTGTCGTAGCATGGAGCATATCTACTACACGCCCTACATCTTTTGGAGTTGCTCCTTATAATCCCATTCTTGGAGAGACACACCATGTTTCCAAGGGTAACCTTAACGTTCTACTCGAGCAGGTTTCCGCCAATCCTCCTGTATCTGCCCTCCATGCAACAGATGACAAGGAAAACATTGAAATGATATGGTGCCAGCAAGCTGTTCCAAAATTTCGCGGTATCTCAAATATCACAAAACTCACTCCTCATTATATATCATTAAATTGTCAACTTCATATGCGCTGTCAGTATTAAGATTTTTGCATTGTTAATCAATCATAATTGTCGATCATTAAAAACGTTTGACTTGAAGCCTAGAATAATATCTACTTATAAAGTCACACATATGATTGGTTTTGATTTGCTGACAGTGTAAAACTTTTTACTTACAGAAACGATGTATCAAAATTAAACTCTTATTTCAAGTAAATTTCAAGTTGTAAATGATGTCCTTTTACTTTAGGTACAAGCATTGAAGCTGAAGTTCATGGTAAAAGGGTGCTAAAGCTCAGAAATCATGGGGAAACATATGAAATGAATTCTCCTCGCCTCTCAATCAGAATTCTTCCAGTTCCAGGAGTTAGTTGGGCTGGGAATGTTAATATACGGTGCAAAGAGACAGGCCTTGTGGCTGAGTTATCCTATGAATCATCCTATTCTTTTCTTGGACTTGGAGGGAATAGTAAGTTGATAAAAGGGAAGATCCTTGATTCCTCATCATTCAATGTACTATATGACATTGATGGTCAATGGGATAGGTTTGTGTAATCCCGCATTATGTCGCACCATATTATACCTTTCACTTTCATTTTCTTTGCAATGAAAACAATTAATCAAGTCTTACAGACAACCAGCTAATCATTCGTTAGTGACGTGCTTGTTATTATGCTACGTGTCTTAGTGTCACGTTTCTTATCAAAATTGATATATGTATTTTAGGACTGTTAACGTGAAGGATACAAGCAGTGGGAAAGTCAAAGTGATATACGATGCAAAAGAAGTCATTTCAGGGCTCAAAGCTCCTATTGTCAAGGATGCAGAGGTAACTAACAAGGAATATTTAAGTTCTTAAAATAACAAAATTGTTATAAGTTTTTGTTATTTTAATTAAGTGGCATGTTAATTTTATTGGATATGAGCTGGAATTCTGTTGTTCATCAGGGTGTTTGGCAAACTGAATCAGCTCTTATTTGGGGTGAGTTGACTCAAGCCATTATTAGCAATGACTGGGAGAAAGCAAAAGAAGCAAAGCAAGGTGTGGAGGAAAGACAAAGTAAGATGTTGAAAGAAAGAGACACCAGAGGGGAACGTTGGACTCCTAAGAATTTTTTGGTGTCTTACAGTAATGAAAGTGGGTTGGACTGTGATTGTTCACCCATTAATACATGGGTACCTGCTGCACCTATCATAGCCCCGTAACTTTTTTCTTTTTGACAGAACAAGAACCAAGCAATTTCATTAGTAATAATACAGTCAATTCATCTAGCAATATCACATAAGCTAAACTTGTCGCCACCCAAGTTAAAATGTGGGCAATCTTATTTGTTAGTCTCCGAATAAACTCAACATAAAGTTTGTGACAGAAAAATAAAGTGCACCGAAATTATAGACATCATCACGAGTATGTTTAATTTAATCCACCACTCGCTTAGAGTCTAACTCGATGCATGCATTATCCATCTTGTTATCACAAATACATTTTACAGTTAAAGTTTACGACCACTATCGCTCGAGCCACCTTGTGACAGTTCTCTCTAAGCATGAAAGTTGCAGCTTGCAAAGTAGAGATAACCTGCAATCTTCCAACATAACCAAACCGCATTGAACTATAACCAAAAGTTCTTCATATGTGTTCTAACTTAGACATTGCTTGGTGCCTGAGAGTTGGATTAAAGTTAATCGCGACTACTCTCTAAGGTGGATTATGGTCTTAAAGCTTAGTGTGGTGGTGTTATAAGTACGTCGAATGGCAATTTTGTTGTGGGCTTTTCTCCTAATCGAGGAACTTGTTCGATCACAGTTGCTGAACTTTCGGCCATTTCTCAAGGAAGTCAACTAGCCAAGAGTAGAGGGTATCCCAAAACTTTGATTGAGACTGATTCTCAATTAGTGATTAATCTAATTACGAGAAGTTGCCCGACAACTCATCCTTGTCATGAGTTGGTAAGTGACATAAAGAATCTTGCAGCGCAAGTGACTTCGATTCATTTGTCTCACACTCTCCGAGAGGCAAATCAAGTGGCGGATGCTTTGGTTAAACTTGGTCAACTAAAGATTTATGATTTCTGTTGGTGATTATACGTAACTCATAAAATAGGAAGGGAAAAACTGAAGCTTTATTGAATTCAAAAAACTATTGTCAAATACAAAGCTGTAATTTAAATAAAAAACAAATACTGAGTAACTAACTCCTAATCTTTAGCCACTACATTATTAGCTAATTAAAAACTGAAATATTAAAACAAATTTTCCTAAAGACTTGGTCAATCAGTGCAGCTAGCAGTAACAACTGCTGATACACACGTTCAACACTCCTCCTTGTATCAGTAGTTGGATATTCCAAGTTTCTCCCTTAGTAACTCAAACCTTCCTTTTAGAAGAGCTTTTGTAAAGATATCTGACAGCTGGTCTTCAGTCTTGCAGTACTTCAAGCACACATCTCCATCCTTTTGGACATCTCTGAGGAAAAATAATTTGATGCTAAAATGCTTTGTTTTACCATGAAAAACAGGATTTTTTGATATGGCAATGGCTGCCTGGTTGTCCACCATTACCTCAGTAGTTTCCCTTTGCTCTAAGTGCAAATCAGTTAGAACTTTTCTTAGCCACAAGGCCTGATTAACAGCTGATGTGGCTGCAATAAACTCTGCTTCAGCTGTTGATTGTGCAACAATTTCTTGTTTTTTTTGAACTCCAAGAGAATATCCCTGTTCCAAAACTAAAACAGTAGCCTGAAGTGCTTTTCATGTCATCTAAAGATCCTGCCCAATCACTGTCAGAGTAACCTTGCAACTTGAAATTTTCTGATCGATAGAACTTAATGCCATAATTTAAGGTTCCCTTGACATACCTCAACACTCTTTTTGCTCCTTTGAAGTGAGATTCTTTAGCACAATTCATGAATCTTGAAAGAACATTTACAACATACAAAATGTCAGGTCTTGTAGTTGTAAGATACATTAAGCAACCAATTAAACTTCGGTAGAGTGTTTCATCCACCTGTTCTTCTTCAACATCCTTGCATAGCTTCTCCTTTGGACACATAGGAGTGCTCATGCTTTTACAGTTCTCCATATTGAATTTCTTTAACATCTCCTTTGCATACTTCTTTTGACAGATGAATATATCACCATTTTTCTGCCCAACTTCCATGCCAAGGAAATAAGACATTTCTCCCAAGTCTGACATCTCAAACACTTGCATCATATCATCCTTGAACTGCTGAATCAGTTCAGCACTGCTGCCAGTAACTAGGAGATCATCAACATACAAAGAGATCACCAAAAAATTACCTTGATCACCTCTGATATATAAAGTGGATTCACTTAGACTTTTAACAAAGCCTAACTGCACTAAGTACTCATCAATCCTGCTGTACCAAGCTCTTGGAGCTTGTTTCAAACCATACAAGGCCTTCTTTAATAGATAGACCTTATTTTCATGCCCTTTTACAATGAAACCTTCAGGTTGCTCGACATATATTTCTTCATCTAGAAATCCATTTAAAAATGCTGACTTGACATCAAGATGACATATTTTCCATCCCTTTTGTGCTGCAATAGCTAACAACATTCTAATAGTATCTTGCCTTGCAACTGGAGCAAATGTATCAAAGAAATCTACTCCAAAAATTTGAGCATACCCTTTAACCACTAACCTGGCTTTATGCTTGTTGATTGATCCATTTGCGTTTAGCTTTGTTCTAAACACCCACTTCACCCCTATGACTCTTTTGTGCTCAGGCCTTTTAACAAGTTTCCAAGTCTGGTTTTTATCAATCATGGTAAGCTCCTCCTGCATTGCAGCCCTCCATTTGGGATCTTCTTTTGCATCCCAATATCCTGCAGGTTCAAGGACTGCAACATCGCATCTTTCATAAATGTCAGAAAGCAATCTAGTACCTCTTACAGGAGGATCATCAACTAACTCATCTTGATTTTGCAAAGGATCAGCTATTGGCTTGTTTTCTGTATCATTCCAGTTCCACTGCTCATTCTCCATGAACTGCACATCCCTGCTTATCAAAATTTTCCTTGTGTTAGGTTGGAAAACTCTATAAGCTTTAGATGTTGAGCTATAACCCACAAATATACCGGGTTCAGCTTTCTTATCTAGCTTGTCTCTTTTAATCTGTGGCACATAAGTAAAACACAAGCATCCAAATATTTTAAATTTTTTCAATAGAGGCTTGTAACCATACCAAGCTTCAAAAGGAGTCTTCCCATCTACTGCTTTGGTGGGAAGTCTATTAAGTAAAAATACCGCAGTGTTTGCAGCCTCTGCCCAATATTCCTTAGGTAACCCTTTCTCATGAAGCATGCATCTGACCATTTCCATGATTGTCCTATTCTTTCTTTCACTCACTCCATTTTGTTGAGGGGTGTAAGGAGCTGTAAGTTGATGCTCAATGCCTGCCTCCTCACAGAACAAAGTGAATTCTTTTGAAGTGTACTCAGTGCCATTATCAGACCTCAAAACTTAAATCACGCAGCCGCTTTGCTTTTCAATCCAATTCTTAAATCTCCAAAATACCCCTGCAACCTCTGACTTAGACTTGAGAAAATAAATCCAGCACATTCTGGTGTAATCATCTATAAAGAAAATGTAGTATTTACTCTCTTTAAGCGAAGCAGTTCTTTGCGGTCCTGCCAGATCTGTGTGAATCAGTTGCAGCTTCTCTGTTGCTCTCCAGGCTGCTTGCTTGAACGGTAATCTTACTTGCTTACCATACTGACATGCCTTGCAGCTTGGTAATTCAGCATCTAAGTGAGGCAAGCCTTCAGCCAAATCCTTTCTTTGCAAATTCAGTACCGCTGCATGATGAAAATGGCCTAATCTTTTGTGCCATATCTCTGTACTATTAACCGTAGCTGGATATGCTATTTGCTCTTCCTTCATTGGATCAAGTGAAAAACTTTTGTTTCTCATTTTAATGCTGAAAATTACCTTATCATTGACATCTTTGATCAAACATTGCTTATTTTCAAAGATGACTTTAAATCCTTTATCAAGTAATTGACCCACACTCAACAAGTTTTGATCAATCTCAGGTACATACAAAACATCAGAAATTAACTTTGTACCTGTGCAACTTTCAATGGCCATAATTCCTTTTCCTTCGACAGCAGTGAGTTTACCATTACCGATTCTGACTTTTGATATTTGTGATCTATCCAGCTCTCTGAATAGTTCTTTATCATGGGTCATGTGATGGGTACAACCACTATCCACTAGCCAACATTCACTTGAGCTACTGCTTGTAAAACACGTTGCTGCAAACAACTGCTCTTCCTCTTCTTCCTCTTGTTGATCTTCAGCCTGAGCCTCATTACTTTGTTGAAAATTGCTTCTGCAGATTCTCTCATGATGCCCAAGTTTGTTGCACTTGTCACACTTCACATCAGGTCTTCTCCAACATTTGAAAGGAGGATGACCCAATTTTCCACAATGCTTGCAAGGAGGAAATTCTCTATTTTTTGCTTCATTTATGTAGCTAGTGCTTCCAACCGCTTCTTGTTTGTTGAAACTCTTCTTGTACTTATTTCCCATGCTCTTTTCTCCTTTGTTGATTTTTAATTTAGCTTGTAACGCTCCTTCCAATGAACCTTCGGACCTTATCATTCTTCTTTGTTCTTGGGCCTGCATAGCATTTACAAGCTCCGCTAAGGTAAGCTTTGACATGTCTTTGGTGTTTTCCAAGGAAGTGATAGTTGCTTCAAATTTTTCAGGGACAGTCACGAGTATTTTCTGAACTATTCTTGAATCAGACAATTCAGAACCAAGCAATCTTACTTTGTTAGCAATGCTAATAAGTTTATTTGCATACTCCTTAATTGTTTCAGACTCCTTCATCTTTTGCATCTCAAATTCTCGAATCAAATTAAGAGCTTGCATTCCCCTAATTCTTTCATCTCCTTCGTATTCACTTTTGAGGAAATTCCATATTTCAAATGCTGATTTGATGGTCATGATTCTGGTAAAGATTTCTTCTGAGACAGTAGCAAACAAAGAAGCTCTTGCTTTTGACTTTCTTGTTTTCCTTTCCTTGTGATTTTTGATTTGAGCTATTGTTGGATTGTCTGACAAAGGAAGAACTTCGTAGTCCTCCTCAACAGCTTCCCAGAGGTCGTTTGCCTCTAAATACGCCTCCATTCTTGCTGCCCATATATGATAGTTTTCACCATCAAACACAGGTAATGGTAGGCCTTTGTAGGGTGTTTCAGAATCCATCTGTTTGATGAATTGAAGAATAGTGTTTAAGCTTTTATGGTGGGTTTCACTCACAGGTCCCTCGAAGAAGAAGGCTCTAGATACCAATCTGTTGGTGATTATACGTAACTCATAAAATAGGAAGGGAAAAACTGAAGCTTTATTGAATTCAAAAAACTATTGTCAAATACAAAGCTGTAATTTAAATAAAAAACAAATACTAAGTAACTAACTCCTAATCTTTAGCCACTACATTATTAGCTAATTAAAAACTGAAATATTAAAACAAATTTTCCTAAAGACTTGGTCAATCAGTGCAGCTAGCAGTAACAACTGCTGATACACACGTTCAACAATTTCTCCTCAAATTGTATTTCTTTAGTTTTACTAGCCGATAGAATTGAGACTCTCTTCGATGTTTTCAGTCCTTTTGTTTTTGTTTTAGAGTCTAGCAGCTCCTCTTTGTTCACAAAAAAAGATGATGCATACAATCTATTTTAAAAAAATGAGAATAATTATGTTGGAAAAAAATAAATATGGAAATCCTAACAAATGTCCTTAAGACATATGATAAACAATTTAAAGGAGATTTCTTTCTTGGACTTATGTATTCAACAAATATAAACATTAAAAAACAACTTTTTTTTATATAAATGCTAGCAAGAACCAAAAAAGAATTGTGTAACATGTGGCCGTTCAATGTTACCTTTTTTATCTCGTTGTAAAAGGCTGATTTATTTCTTATAGATCTCACCATATATAAGACAAGACAATTAATAGAGGTAACAGATACAGGGTGTGTGAAAGACATTTACAAAGATCTAGGGGGAGCTCAATACTCCCTCCATCCCTTAGAACATTTTGCAAAAATCACAATTATTAAGGAATGTTGTTGAAGTAATAAATTTATAATTAGAGATGGATGATATATTATTTTTCCACCTTTGTTTGTTTGAAGAGAAATAAGGAAGAGAAAAGGGAGAATAGATGTTAGATTTTGGTAAAATAATAATATTTTGATCAATTTTTGATTCAATATTAGATATAAGTTTATAAGAGCACTTAAAATGTAATAGTGAAAATATATATTGGTGTCAGACCAGAATCAATTCACTTTGCCACCATTCATTTTTGGATATCAAAATTGCTTTGACTTTGTACAAACATCTTCATAAATGCATCAAATCACGTTTTGCACTCCCACGTTTAATCAAAAAATCTTTCTTAACAAGTGTCCATGATTCAAAAAAGAAAATAATTGATAAAATTTATGTTGAAAAGGTTACCTTTGAATGTTTCAATATGTTGAATACACAACTTCAAGATAAAATTTTCATTTTAAACTTTTTATCTAAACTCGAAGAATATTCGTTAGAATTTTCCTTTAATCAATTCTAACGTGTATCCAAACATAGACTATATTCATTCACATTTTCCCTTTTATTTTTTTTTATTAAAATATTCGTTCTAACTTTTTGGTTAAAATTATAAATTTAATTATAATAATAATATTCATTAATTTAAATAAATTGATTTTTTTTTTTACAAATTTAAATTGAAAATTATTAAAATTAATTTAATCCATTAAATTAAAGATTGAATTAACGTTACTTGATAAAACAATGAGATCAAGGTTTTTTTAATCAAGGGCATTTTGGTACTTCCAAAAAAATCAACACTTCTCTTTTCTTTATTTCTTTTATATTTCTTTTGTACCAATCAGCTCATTAAATTAACTCTATTTCTCTTTTTTCACACTTTTTCTCATCTATTTCTCTCTTAGTTGGATGAGATAACGGTATGAGATACAAAATACTTATTTTTATTTTAAATTGTAGACATGTTTGTAAATATTTCTTGTATGACTAACAATCAATTCATGCTAAGGATGAATGACTTGAGATTCATAGGGTTCAAAGTATGAATGACTTTAGATTCTCACATGTATTCCAAAGTTTATTCTTTGTAATATGTCTCTATCTTGAATGGTGGCCTTCATTTTTGTTTTTCATATATTATAAATATAACAATAAACAATATTCCTCTCTTTGAGACGTACAAACAGGGACATAGTTTTCATATACATTAACTAATTAGCATTTTGACACCACAAAGCTTCAGCAACTACGTAATGTTATAGTATAGGCTTATCAAGTTCAATTTATATTGATTCCGTGTTAACGTATGCGCAAGTCATGATATAAAATTGAGTTGGGACAAAGTTGGACATAACGTAAATGAATGGAGGATGCTGTGACAATTGACATGTGACATTTTTCCTCTTCTTCCAAAATGGAGTTAGTGCAGTTAACATTGGGAGGACGGGCCCGTTGATGTTCTTGTAGTATTAAGTGTGGAAAGCTACCTTCTTCAACAAAAAAAAGTGTGGAAAACAAGGTTGTGTGCGGAAGAGAGACGAATCTATCTTATGAGTGGATCATGTCATTACGTGGTTGTCTTTTTCAAAGGGAAAAAATAAATTTTTCATTCATGATTAGCACGCACAAAACGTGCAGGAAACAAACCCTAATATGCAAATAGTCCTCTAAATATTAAATATTTTGGTTTAAGTCGTTATCATTTTGTTTTTTGTTTTGTTTTAGTTCTTTCAAATATCAAATATTTTGCGTTTGATCTTTGTTGTTTTGTTTTAATCCTTGCAAAATTAATATATAATAGAATTGGTATTTGTAACATGTAGAATATTTGATTTTAATCTCTTAAAGTAAGGATGAAAATGAATATTATAGAAACCAATTTCAAAATTAAATGATTTACAAAGATTAAAATAAAACAATAAGGATCAAAATAAAAGATTTTATATTTTCAGGGATCAAAACTATTTTTTTCTTCTTGACAGAAACAAAAATCCGAGTCTATACTTATAAACAGTGACTTCCTTAAAAAAATAAAAGTAAACGGTAGCTATCAACATAGGAAATAACGAGTGCAGATCATCTCCATTTAAGTAGAAAATGGCAATCTCAATTTCCATAGTTAAAAATATGACACGTGGAAAAATTAATGTGATTGGTCCTAATTCATTCAATATATTATTATTTTTTAATTAAAAAGATAGCCCTTTCTTCTTACTCTGCTCCTCGAGTAAGAAGGGGGAGCACTTCAGTGCCTTTGAGGCGGGAAAGGCATATGCCTTTGCCCCAATCATCAACTGACACGTGGCAATGCCTTAATTAAAAAATAAAAAAATAAAAATTGAGAACAGGAAGAGGAACAAGGAGAAAACGCAAGAAGCAGGAGGAACATAACCCAACTATCAATAAGCGCACCACCGACACCTCTATCCGACGCCGTCCTCCACTGCACCGCCGTCGCCTCTCCGACGCCGTCCTCCGCCGCACCACCAACCTTCTGCCCTCTGCCACTTCAACCTTCAACACACCACCAACCTTCAATTCACTAGTTTTAAGCTTCTTTGACACTGAATCGACCACCTCTCAGCTACTCCCCGACGCTGTGGCTTCTCCTCTTGCCTTCTCCACGACCACCGGTGAAGATGATGGGTCTCACAGAAACATGGGTTTCAAATAGAGTTGACTTATGAACATGGTCATTGCTAGTTCACGTGTTTGTGAATTAAAGATTGCAATCTCATCGAATCGATCCTTTTGAAAAATTAGAACCGTTGCAATGGCTTCGGTAAATTTTCATAACAATTTTGATCCTTCTATCAAAATTAGAACTATAAACAATTTCAATAAAAAACAGTATGATTTTAAAACCCACCCTCTGTGATTCATGGTTTTTCATTTTAACTAGGATGATATCAATTTGATGAATCATGGTTTTTCTTGTTTGATTTTTCATTTGAATGATATCTCTTCTTTGACGAATAAGGTTTTTAAGTTTGATCAATAAAATAAACTCAAATTAATGGTTGATTTTCATGTGAATAATGTCTTGCAAAACTCCAAATTGAAAACACAGCACCATTTTCCCCAACCCACCAGTAACGGAGCCAGAAATTTTAAATTGTGGGGGCAATATTTACATACTTTAATACTAAAATTAATATTTTACCAACAAAAATAACTATATACATGACATTTGAGATTTGTTAAACTGAAAGTAAAATAAACACCTTACCATAATATACAAATGAAAGAGAAATAATAATACTTTTACAAAATTACTCTTATCAAGTATTGATGTATTAAAATTTTCATAAGAAATACAAAGTGGATGTTATTGACTTGAGAATAATGCAAGTATTAGTGTACAGTCTTAAAAAATACTCATTCGGTCCTAAAATGACCAGACTTGTTTTATATATATAATATTCACATAATATACTTTGACTTTATTTTCCTACTAATAAGTAAAGACAAATATTTGTATATAAGATTTTAGATTTGTGAGTATTTTCAAAATATTAACTTCTTCTATAATTTTGGCTAATAGATAATTATAATTAGTAAAGATCCAAAATGTGTATTGACTAACATATTTGGAACATTCAACTTGATCAGTCATTTTAGGACAGACGAAGTAATTAAGATTGTATTGAAAATATCATTCAATTTGAAATAAAATTATATTACAATTATAAAATAGAAGAAATATTTATTATGATTAATTGATCAATTTATGAATAAAGGAGATATTAAGTAATTGGAATAGATTCCTCTCGGACTAGTTTTGATATGACGGGTATTTTTTTAATATTCAAATAATGGTGGCAATTAGTTGGCATAACACATTAACCATTATATACTAAAATGAAAATTTTGGAAATTTTGTGCAGGCACATGCCCACACAATGCTTGCAGTAGCTCCGCCCCTGCAACCCACATATGGGTTTCAAAAATGAAGGAATATAGATAGAAACACGGAGGAAGGCATAAGTGCATGGTAGAGGAAACAATCGAAATGGGTCGGAAGTTGGAATGGAGAGTGAATTGAAGGTTGGTGGTGCAAATCCACGTGGCACAATCTGATTTGTTCAAAGGCTCCACAAAGGCACTAAAGTGCTCCCTTCTTACTCGTTTTCAGCAACACGTTCTTCGTCTTCAACCTTCACCAGTGGCACTATGCCCTTGAGTCCTTCCTCTTTCTCTGTGACTGAGATGTTGTGTTTACAGCTTAATTCTTTAAAGTTCAACCTTAATCCCTTTTAACTTCTTCTGTTATAGTTCTTTTTGCTGCATCTATAGTCTCATAATCTTCTGGTTTTGGGTTAGATTATTAATAATCATAACCAATTTGAGTTGGTATGGGTTGAACATTAGAAGAGACATAAACATACCATTTTTTTTAAGGGATGAACAAACCCATTGACACCCACCTCTGATAAAACTTAAATAGAAGGGCAATCAACAAGAAGAGCTCCTACCCCCTATGACGGTGAAACGATAAGAGTCGGAACATCGACGGCAACACGAATACGAGTAGTAACAGTGATGTCAACCTCATGTTTGGTACGATGAGGTGTGGTCGGTGACATACCATTAATGAATCTGAACTCCAAAAGTGAGAAGAGGAAAGGGACGGTTTTCTATGTTTTTTAATTAAAAAAATAAAATAAATTATTGAATGAATCAGGACCATTCACATTAATTTTTCCACGTGTCATATTTTTAACTATAGAAATTGAGATTGCTATTTTCGAGGATCTGCACTCGGAAATAACTACATAACATACCAAAACATTTATAAATGGTTTTTTTTGTTTGAGAGGTCATTATGTGTTATTGAGATTTTTAATTTTTATCAAATGTGGTTGTTATTGAGTTATTGCGTTTAAATCCAGTGATTGTAGTATAACTTTTCTTATTTGACACATGATTTTCTTATGATTGAGTCCGTCTTTGCTCCATTTACATTTCCTCAATTTACCCTATTTCAACTCATGGATGTGTGACATGTGGAAAAAATAAATTGAATGGCTGTGATTAAATGGCTTGGAAAAAGCAATTCTTTAAGCAAGAAAAATAACTACGCGCCCTCTGTTATGATCAAACTCTTCTTCTTCCTTTCTCAATAGCTTTCCACCTTCCTCCCCCATTTCAATCGAAGCCACCTCTCCTTCCCATCGGAGCCGCCGCTACCTCTCCCTCTCTCTCGCTGCTGCACCTCTCTCTTGCTATCCGTCAGCGTCATGAGCAATCCCCACCATCCCGCCGTCGCCGTCTCCGATAATCACAGCACCGCTGCCATTGTTGTTGATCAAGGTAATATAGTTTGACATCTCTATTTTATTATTTGTTGTCTCTTTATTACGTGATGCTATTTTAGTGTGTTGATAAAAATTTGTTTACTGGTTCACTTACATGATATATATATACATATAGCTTTTTGGTCACCATCTGTATACCTTTATTTAATCACTATACATAATCCCAATGCATTTTTAATAGTAATAGATAGTTTTATGGTCAACAAATTATTATGCAGTCTAAGTTCTTCAAGTATATTGATCTGAGACATTGTTTCATGTAAGTTTACGCCTGCAATCATCAGTTATGGTGGTCGTAATTGTAAATTTTGGTTTTTTTAGATTCTGTCGATAAATTGGTGAACAACATTCTTGAACAAAATGTGCAACGCAGACAAGGAAGTATTGCCAACAATGTACCTCATTTGGAAATGAAGTTTGATTCTGAGGCGGCGGCTTATGAATTTTATAATGAGTACAGTAAAAGAATTGGATTTGGTATTCGTCGAGAATATGGAAAAGAATATTTTTGCTCTTAAGAATATTTTGCTGTTAAGGAAAAGAAATTCATTCACAAGGACATGTATCAAATTGTGCTCCCCTCTTCATTCCTTCATTCTCCTATTTTATGTTAGGCATCTTCTCATATTTTTACTGACATGAGGACCTGTAACAATGGTTTTCTCTCATTCCTTCATTCTCCTATTTATACTTTGAGGTTTCTATACAAAGAAAAGAAAATGAAGGTACACTTTGCAGAGAACAAAGTCATAATCCATGAAATAAAGCAACTCCATTCTTCTTAAAACATTTTTTTTATGGTATGAATTCCTTCAAGAAAATGAAGCAACACTCTTCTTAAACTTTTTTTAAAAAAAAAAACAGAACCTCAACTTAATTTTAATCCATTCAAAACTTGAAACAACTATTTCAGCTCCAAGTGGAATTTTTAAGGTTTCAGAGCGCTATAAAATCAACAGTTTTTACAACCACTTAATAATGACGGTTTGAAGCGGCGACGGCGGCGGTGAAGACAAAAGTTTGATTAAGGATGATTTAGGTGAGGTGCTGTGGAGCAGAAGGGGAAGAGTGCGCCGGACAAGGAAGGGAGAGGTGCGGCGGCAGTGGCGGCAACGGTGGCGATGGGAGGGAGAGAGGTGCTATCTGAGAAGGAAGAAGGAGAGTTTGGACGCGCGTAACATTTGCATCATAACAGAGCGCGTTGTATTTTTCTTGATTAAAGAATTGTTTTTTCCAAGCCATTTAATCACAGCCATTCAATTTATATTTTCCACATGTCACACATCCATGAGTTGAAATGGGGTAAATTGAGGAAATGTAAATGGAGCAAAGACGGACTCCTTATGATTGATTAGGGTGTATTGCATTTAACTTTCCAACACTACCAGTGATTCAATGATAACACCAACCCCAACTGTCAAAATTATTGCAATGTCCTTTTATAAGATATTTTTTTTATTGCTATGGCTGAGAATGAAACATAACTAATATATGGATATATTCTCTTTCCTTAACATGCAATAACAATATTAGATAATTATGACATTATAAAGTTCTAAATTGTGGCTGGTTTTGTATTCTTAAGTTTGGGAGGAAAGAGACTAGAAAAGAAAGATAAAAGTCTGAGTGAGGGTAAAAGGTTTTTTCCATCTATACATCAATACTCATAAAATCAGCTCTGATTCACGTTCAGCTACTTCATCTTCTTTACAAAGTTAGAGTTTCAGAAATATGGTAAGTTCATATTCTCCCCTTTCTGGCTCTCCGGTCCATCTTCAGTTTTCTTTCACTTTAGAGTATAAAGTGAATGAATTTCATTGATTAAGATTAAAAGCAGATATTGTAGCTATATTATAATAAATCATAAGTTTTTAAAAATAAAACTCTTAATTTTCTTATTTTACATTTTAGTCACTTTTAATGATTTAAATCCGTAGATCAATATAAACATGAACTTGAGGTTTTTTCTTTACCATGTTATTGATACGAAGTGAAACTAATCTCTGTCGAAAAATATAGGAGATATATAAAGTGTGTTCTTCTCTTTCAACTAATTTTTTTCATACCCAATAATCATTGGTCGAATCCTTGCTGCAAGGATCCAAATCCCTTATCATTTGAACTAATGAAACTAATGAAGTTAGAGGCTATTATTCTTAAATAGGCTCACGGTATTATGGAATAAGAGAAAGTATATAAGAACATCTGCATCTGCAGACTACTGCAATGCTAATTGTTTAAGATTAAGTTCTGTCCTTTAATTTTATTTTATTTTTGCATTGGAGTTGATCATTGAGGTGGGAACAAATGTCTCTTAATTTTTTTAATCCAAACTAATGGTTTCGAACACGAGCATATTTGAATATCTCGTCATTATGTTTTCCATCGTTTTTTACTTCGTTAATTAAGTCAAAAGGAAGAAAACCCACACCTTTCAAACTAAACATAACACTCAATCTTGAATCTTGATATTTGTCGTGTAGGAAACAAACATTGTACTCACAAAGCCATTCACAATAGATCACAACCAATCATCGGATTCCAATGGGAATTATAAAGCACCAAATTTTTTGCAGCAAGTACTAAGTCTCTTTAAGAATGTGCAGTTAGGATCTGATTTGTCACGCTTCAAGGCAAGTTTTGAATTATCTCCAATCCAATTAACTCAATTTGTATATTTTTAATGAACTATGAATTTGAATGTGCATGTATATTCTACAGCTACCACCTACCTTCAACATGCCTAAGTCACAGCTTCAATGGTATGGTGAATGTGTATATTCCACAGCCACAGGAGTGGACTTGCTAAACAACATCAACAATGGCAAAACAGCATTAGATAGACTTATATCAGTAGTAGCATGGAGCATTTCTACTACACGACCACAAAGTTTCGGAGTTGTTCCCTACAATCCCATTCTTGCTGAAACTCATCATGTCTCCAAAGGAAACCTTAACGTCTTGCTCGAACAGGTATTGTTTGGTGGGATGGTGGAAGGAGCAAGTCTTATGTTTACGCAATCCAAAATAAAAACACTAATACTTTTATCATCGATCACAAGTCAAAATGAAAATTATTTGGACACACATATGACAATACATATAATTTAATTAATTTAAAAATACATATTATTATATTATTTTCAATTTCATCTTAGGGGTCTTCTTTCCATGCATCTCATATTAGGTGTCTTTTTTTAAAAAATATTCCTCAAATTATTTATCCCTTTTGCAATTCCAATACAACATTTTTTCCACCTACCCTTAATTATTGTATTTCAATCATATAATTATTGTACTTGCTATAATTAATAAGAGTGTTTTGTCTCCGTGAGCTTAACTCAATTGGTAGGGACATTGAATAATTTATGCAGGGGCAGAGGTTCCAATACCTTCGAACCCCTGACACCCCACTTCTCCACATTTATAATGTGTGAGCTTCAACCACTAGGCTATCTGACCAAAATAAATAAATTAATAAGAGTGTTTTAATAAATGAGTACATATTTTATCGTTAAAATCAACACTATTAATCATTTCTTTAATAAGACGGAAGGAGTGCTATTTTAGACTTTGAAAACAACAATTTAAAAAGCACAACAAAATTTCAAAAAACCGACACTTTAGGGCGTGTTTGTTTCAAGTTATATTTATAGATTTCTGGGAATAAAATCATAAAAATGCATATGCCTATGTTTGTTACAAGTTTACTAAATTTTATTCCCGGGTATAAAATGTTCATGGGAATAGAAAAGTTTTCCCAAAAAAAATGGTGGGAATAAAGTTCTCATGGAGATGAGAATAAAATTATGTGTAATTACCTATTTTTAACGTTCTTTGGAATATTATAACGTTAACCAATCATCTTTTTTCTAAATACCTTAGAATAAAATTCATATCTTTATATTCCAAGGAATGATATATATTCCTAGGAATAAATTTGGTACACTTGAAACAAACACACCCTTGGGAAGACCCTTAAAAAAATGAATGGGAGGAGTATTTGACTAGGAAAAAAAAACTACTCCCTCCGTTTTAAAATGAGTGTTGTTTTAGCCAAAAAAAGTTGTTTCAAAATGAATGTCACTTTACGTTTCCAATGCACTATTAATTACTTTTTTCCAATAGTACCCCTTAATTATTACTATGCACACTACTTTCAAAGTACCACATTTTACTTTAATTTATAATGTGGGAAAAGCACTAATAGTTAACAAGGCTATTTTAGTAAAAGTGACATATCTATAGACAACATTATTACATTTCTTAATATGTGTGTAACAACCTAAAACGACACTCATTTTGCAACGGATAGAGTTAATAAACGGGGAAAATAATTTAATCATATTTATCTACTAAAAATTATTTTATGGTTCATGCAGAACCATCTTTTAATAATTTTTTCCCAAGTAGATTGATTTACTTAAACTTATCTACCAAGATAAACAAGTCATGTGGTACTGTTTGACGGAACTTGTAGAAACAAACAATTTGTGACATGTACAGAGTCGTTTTTAGGCTATTTTCATAGGCTCTAAGGTAGGTTATGGAAATCATTTTCGTTTATGACTTAGATCGCATAGAATTTTTATTTTTTTTAGGTTTAATAGCAGTTTTAGTTTTTAACTTTTTTAAAGTTGTGATTTTGGTCTCCTAAGAAAAAAACTATAAAATCGCCCTCTAAATTTTGCACATGTGACAGTTTTGGTCCCGAGACTAATTTTGACTTGATCTACGTTGATGTGACACCCTAAGTGAGGTGCCACGTGTTATTTTTTTATAGCCTAAGAGAGCCAAAACTGCTACAGTTGCAAAACTTAAAAGGCGATTTTGTAGTTTTTTTTCTTAGGGGACGAAAAGTGCTATTAAGCCTTTTATTTAATTAATTTATACATAAAAGCTAATCAATTAAATTGTTCTTTCAAACAGACATTAGTCACCCCCGTTCTCTCATACCATGGCATTCTGACCCTGGCACAAATCTGCATAAACTCTTTTCATGATATAAAAACAACTACATTTTTGCAGGTTTCACACCATCCTCAGGTATCTGCCTTACATGCCACTGATCAGAAGGGAAACATAGATATTATATTGTGCCACTCTCCACTTCCAAAGTTTGTTGGTAAAAAAACTTCACCATATTCATATATGTTATATATGTTGTATGATAAAATAAAACAAATTGTCTCAATTGTTTCAAAAGTGAACATGGATTTTTTTTAATATTCTTTTACATAATTAAAACTGAGCATGTAGTTAAAAACTTAGTAAAACCAAAATATATATGTGTAGGTACTGGAGTAGAAGTTGACATGCATGGTAAACGACAACTGCATCTCCACAATCATGGAGAGACTTACGAAATGAACTGTCCTAATTTCTTGTTCAGATTTCTTCCAATTCCTGGTATTGATTGGGTTGGGAATGTCACTATCCGGTGCCCAGAAACAGGCCTGGTTGCAGAATTGAGCTACATTAGACAATCTTTCTTTGGATTTGGGTCGGGAAATCGAAGACGAATAAAAGGGAAGATCTTTGATTCATTAACAAAGAATGTTCTTTATAAAGTTGATGGTCACTGGGACAGGTATCTTAAAACACAAACACCTTTACTTCTTTTGCTTAATTGAAAACATTAAATGAATGTTTAATTATATATTATTATTTAGATAATTAGATGAATGTTCCTAATTCCTAATCATAAAATAATGTTGCAGCACTGTAACATTGAAGGATGCAACTAATAATGCAGAAGTAAGGGTAATATATGATGCAAAAGAAGTTCTTTCAGGGCTCCATACTCCTTTTGTTAAGGATCCAAAGGTAATAATAAATAACAAAGCATGTATTAAGGTGATCATATATATCCTTTTCAATTTTTTTAATGTGAAAACCTAAATGTGCATGCATGGATGTCTTGATGATTTGTTTGATATGAGATTCTGACTCTGTTGTATTTTGGTAGAGTGTGTGTCCAACAGAATCAGCTCTTGTTTGGGGTGAATTAAGCCAAGCCATCATAAGCAACAATTGGGGAAAAGCAAGAGAGGCAAAGAACACTGTGGAGGAAACTCAGAGGATTCTCCTTAGAGAAAGAGAGTCAAAAGGGGAAACTTGGGTTCCTAAACACTTTATAGTGACTCATAACAAAGAAGATGGCTGGAACTGTTCACCAATTCAAAAGTGGATCCCAGATGCCCCTATTGCCACCCTATAAATTATTTATTTGGATGTTGTCTCGGTCGTTGAGATTGTTTACTATGTGTTTCTGACCTGTTACAATAGTTAATATGATATGCATGTTGGATTGTCAAGCAGTGAAGCCAATTGGTGCAAAAGCTAAATAAAAGTACACATATTTAAGTTCGTTTTTTTTTGTCCTTTTAATAATTTTTGACATTTATTTATTTACTTAAGAATAAAAATAAATAAACTCCAAAGTCATGTGTTCTATAAACGGAAAGCTGTTTTAGGACATGAGATGAGGCATTGGCACTGCACACATGGCAAACCTGGAAAGGTTATATACACTTTGAAGTGAAATATTTGCATTTTCTGAAGCATATCCATCTTTTGTACTTATTCTATATAATCGAATTATGAGATACATTAACAATTAGGATTTAGTACTTTTAGTTTCATCTATGTGTGATTTTCTCGTCACCCCCATCTATGTGTGACTTTGTTCTCTCAATTGTTTTAGAGCAAATCAAGTGTATTCTCATTATTAGATATGAAGGAAATGTCTTGAGAATTGAGATTGTTTATCATTGGTATATACTTTTTGAGTGCAGGGCCAGCCCAAGGGTCATCTGGTTCAAACAAGGGATTTTGTCTCAAAATTTTGGATTAGAAAAAGACTTTAAAATAGTTTAATTTATTTATGAATATAGTATAATACTATGTAAATATATGAATGAATGTTTTCTAAGTTGAGTTGGTAAGAATGAAGGTCTTGTATTTTCTTTGTCCAAGGTTTGTTTATTTTCATAAAATTTATGTATTTTTTTATCATAAATAAAAGGCCACACAATAACTTAGGCCTCTAAATTTGTTGTGTCAAACCTGTTTGAGAGGATCACCACATACTATATACTTGTATCGATTTACTATTATGTACGAATTGTCAAAAGCTTAATTATTGTACCGATATACACTTTCGTGTCACAGTTATAAACAAAAATCTATATTTTAAATTCATTCAATTAATAATGTATGTGGTCTTTATTGTAGACAACATACATCATTTAATGAATAAATGTAAAATATGAACTTTTACTTATATTTGTGACTATAATTAGAAGTCTAAAAAAAAACTTGTAAATTCTTCATTCAACAATTAAAACTTAAAAAAAAAAAATCGTATGTAAAATGTATAAATTATTTTTTCTTATGAGTGCCCTTACCCCAAAGAAACTTGTTAGTATGTATAGCCCTACTTTTTTTTTGAAGATCACCAAAAAATCTTAATAATTGTACAATAATAACACCACGTATATACTTGTACTAAATGAATTAATGCGACAAGCGACAATAACACCAACTCTCAACTGTCAAAATTATATGTTCTCATCATAACTCTCAACCGTCCCATAACATCTTGATCTCAAAAAAGTGTTAAAAAGATGTTTCAGAAAATGATGGCTTAAATCGTGAGAGAGTTTTGGATGGAGGGAATTGAAAGAAAAAAAAAATAGAGAAACTTTTCAATATTTTTTACAGAAAAAATCCATCACTTTTGTTGAAATAGTTTTTTTTTTTATAGAGATTAATAGATGATTGTATTCATAATTAATCTATTTTTAATATCGAAAATATTATAAACAACTAGCGAAAAGACGGACACAATGTCCGTTTTTCCGCTCTTTTTATTGCGCTAACGTTTGATAATTATGAACAGTATTTTTTTTTATGAAATTTTGGTTTTGATTAAAAGTAAAAATATAAATGTCTGTTGCTTTTTTTTAATGACACGAACAACAATATTTATTATAGAAATAATTATTTAAGAGTATAATTGGAATAATAAAAAAGTAAGTACAAATATACTCATTTAGTTTGTTATATTTTTTAATTGATAAAGAAAAAAAAACAGATATACATATATTTATATCGTGTTTATTACATTTTTTTTTTTTAAAGTTTCATTTGTTTTAATATTTGAATTTATTCTTATATGTTTGTTACATGTGTTATTTGTATTGAAAATTAAGAGTATTTTTGGAAAGAAAAATTCAACCCAAGAGTACCGAAAGGGATAGTTTTCTTTATATACATTATACATACATATAATTTGAATTTGAAAATTTTATCTAACTCTCCTAAATCATCTAAATACTCTTCCAAGTTTTTTCAAATTAAAAGAATTTTGTGTAGTATAAGTTTTTTTTTTTGGTGAGAAATGTGTAGTATAAGTTAAGAGTTAGTAGTTCGTTACGAAACAAACTTATTGTCGATATGTAGTTTGTTATATCAAAATTTTGTTACGGAAGTGTACGGACTCTAGTTTGTTACAAATATGGCAATATAAAGTTCTAAGGTTTTTTCTAAATTACCTCTTAAAAATGGTGGGTGACTTGCCCACCAACCAATGAAAATGAGCAATTTATTGATAGGGTCAACATAATGCATGGATACTATCTAAAAAGGTGAATGCTTATTGGTTCAAGTAAATTACCCACCATTTTCCATGGGTACTCTAGTTGTGGGTGGCAGGTTTGTGAGGAAAGAGAAGTAAGTAAGGGTAAGGTTATCCCATCAATACGCACTGATCATTCATATTCAGCTAGCCACCTACCTTGTTTATAAATGGTACGTCCATATATATAATATATCTTTCTGGCTCTGCGATCCATCTTGAATTTTATTTCATCAGCCTTACCTTTGAAGGAAGAAAATACTTTCTTCTGGTCAACTTTCAAGATGAAATCCAATGTATCTTATAATGTATTTATTTGAATTGTGAAAAATCTAAACTAACCAGAACACTTCTTGTAAAATCTTATTTGTGTATTTGTAATGCAGGAGAAAAACATTGTGCTCACAAAACCACTCGCAACAATTGACAACAACAAATCATCGGATTCTGATGGGAATTATAAAGCTCCAAATACATTACAGCAAGTACTAAGTCTCTTCAAGAATGTGCGGTTAGGATCTGATCTGTCACGCTTCAAGGCAAGTATTTACATGACTTCAAACTCGCAATTCTTCACTTCGTTGCATATAGTGTGCGGATTTTAATACACAATTCCTACTCCATATATTTTTATTGACCAATTGAAAATGAATTTATTTTCTTAGTTGAATTTGAATGTGCATGTGTATATTCTACAGCTACCACCTACCTTCAACATGCCTAAGTCACAGCTTCAATGGTATGGTGAATGTGTATATTCCACAGCCACAGGAGTGGACTTGCTAAACAACATCAACAATGGCAAAACAGCATTAGATAGACTTATATCAGTAGTAGCATGGAGCATTTCTACTACACGACCACAGAAATTTGGATTTGCTCCCTGCAATCCCATTCTTGGTGAAACCCACCATGTTTCTAAAGGGAACCTTAACGTCTTACTCGAACAGGTATGTCTCCTTTTTCCATTGTTCGTGTTCCAAGTGGGACCCACAATTTTTTTCTTGGTCTAATTGGTCACGGGGACTAAAAAATGTATACTTTAAAACAGTTAAATTTGGATATAGATAGACAAAGAAAATAGATATCCAACAATAACTACGTTCCATGATCATTAATTATTTTTTACTTTTTACATGTATTTATCTCTTTAAATAAAAGAAATGAACGAGATTATAACTTTGAGGATCTTTACTAGTTAGCAAGACCCTATAATAAATGCATATGTTGT
Source organism: Medicago lupulina (assembly GCA_958299785.1). Taxonomy (NCBI): domain Eukaryota; kingdom Viridiplantae; phylum Streptophyta; class Magnoliopsida; order Fabales; family Fabaceae; genus Medicago; species Medicago lupulina. The sequence continues at coordinate 3,332,790 of OY283143.1, read as the reverse complement.
AAATTAATTTATTTAGGATCTTGTTAACGAGTGTCTTTAGGGCACTCTTTAAAGATTCTAAAAAAAGAAATTACTCACATGTTATTTATTTAAAAAGTTAGACATTTTAACATTAAATACACACATTTTCATAAAATCTTACTATTTTAAACTCTTAAAGAGTGTCTTGAGGACACTCGTTAACATTTCCCATTTATTTATACGACCATGGTGTCAGGGTAATAGTCACATACACCCGTCGGTCACTATTATAAGCAAAAATCAACATTTTATATTCATTTATTAAATAATGTATGTGGTCTATAATAAAGACTATATACATCATTAATGATCGGAGGGTGTATGGTCTAGGTTTTTTTTTTTTTTTGCTTAATAGCAGTTTTGGCCCCCTAAGTATCAAGAAGTTGCGATTTTGACCCCCTAACAAAATAAAATACAATCCAACCCCCTAAGTATTGTCCTTTTTACAGTTTTGGCCCCAGGTCAATTTTGACCAAGTCAATTTTGGTCCCTAGAGTTTTTCTAGGGTTTGCTTGCAACTTTTCTTTACATTTGTATATAAGTTTAAATCAACTTATACTTCTAAAATATATTACTATAGTATTATATATGCTCTTCCAAATCTTTTTCCATCCGTAAAATAATAATCATAATAATAAAACAAATTATAAATGCAGGTACTGAGTAGAAGTTGACATGCATGGTAAACGACACCTGCATCTCCACAATCATGGAGAGACATGAAATGAACTGTCCTAATTTCGTGTTCAGATTTCTTCCAATTCCTGGTATTGATTGGGTTGGCAATGTCAATATCCGGTGCCTAGAAACAGGCCTAGCTGCAGAATTGAGCTACATTAGACAATCTTTCTTTGGATTTGGGTCGGGAAATCGAAGACGGATAAAAGGGAAGATCTTTGATTCACTCCCAATGGATGTTCTTTATAAAATCGATGGTCATTGGGATAAGTATATATCTATCTTAATCTCACTCTTAAGTTTTATTTGTCTATATTTGATCTTAAAGCATACATATCAAGCACGTACGGACACTTGATACGACCCTGACATCAATAATAGTTTTAATTATAAATTAAAAGTAATTGAATGTAACTATATGTGTTAGTGTCTTATCGATGCCGGACACCAAATGTGTCTTCAATCTGAAGTGTGCTAAATAGGAAAAAATGACGGTTAAATGTTAACCTATATATAGTATTTACTTAATTAGATGTTATGTTCCTAAATCCTAATCAAATAAAATAATGTTGCAGGGATGTAACATTAAAGGGTTCAACTAATTCAGAAGTAAGAGTGATATATGATGCAAAAGAAGTGTTTTCTGGGCTCCATACTCCTTTTGTTAAGGATCCAGAGGTAATAAATAAAAAGCAGTTAGATTTTTATATGTTTCATGCATATGTAGCTCAATACCAAAACATGTTTTTAGGTGATTCCTTTTCATTTTTTTATATTGAAAATGAAAATGTTCATGCATGGATGTCTCGTTGAGTTGTTTGATATGAGATTCTGACTCTGTTGTATTGTTTTAGAGTGTGTGGCCAACAGAATCAGCTCTTGTTTGGGGTGAGTTAAGCCAAGCCATCATAAGCAACAATTGGGGAAAAGCAAGAGAGGCAAAGAACACTGTGGAGGAAACTCAGGATTCTCCTTAGAGAAAGAGAGTCAAAAGGGGAAACTTGGGTTCCTAAACATTTTATAGTGACTCATAGCAATGGAGATGGCTGGAAGTGTTCACCAATTCAAAAGTGGGTCCCAGATGCCCCTATTGCCACCCTATAATTATTAATCTGGATATTGTTTGCGTCATTTGATCTCAAATTAATGATTGAGATTGTTTACTACGTGTGACTGGTGTTTTTGTTACAATAGTTAATATTATGATAAGTATGTTGGATTGACAAGCAACTAGGCCAATTGGTGCAAAAGGTAAATATTAACCTTTTATTTTTATTTTCATCTATGTGATTTTGTTCTCTCAATTTTTCTAAAGCAAATCAAGTGTATTCTTTCTTTCACCTAAACTAGTTTAATCCACATTTTTTTATTAAAATACTATGGAGTTTACAGCGTATTTGGATATATGAAATAGTAACATGTTTATTTTGGTCAAATGGACCAATATTGGCTTTGGAAGGTAAAGTGAGAAATAAACATGCAATGATGTATGCTAGTTTCTATTTTATTGATAATAATTATGATCGATTGTTTATTAGGAAATGTTAACAAGTGTCTTTGAGATATTTGTTAAGGAATATAAAAGGAAATATTACTTTAAAAATTGTGTATTATATACATATTGAATTTTTTTTTGTTTTTTTTATTTTATTTTTGCACACATCAAAGACCTCCCAACATCTTAATACTTCTACTTAGATCACAAGTTTTATTGAAAGTTGAAAAGTGTTTTTTCTCAATGTAAATTTTATCTTTTCTTTCTATTTTTAGTTTCTTAACAAGATCCTTGTTTATTTATGCAATTAGTTGCGACTAAATAGTAAATATGAAAAATTTACGTCAGTCTGAGTTTTGCAAAAACTTTGCTATTGCTAAATGATAAATGTAGTGAATAATAGAGATGTGTAGCTAGGTATTATATGCATGTGAGTGTGTGTTTTTGCACATTAGATAAGAACAAGTGGGGTTTGACAATTGATAATTTGATAACCAAATTGACATGTGGGGGGGTTTTAAAAACCTTTTTTGGAAATTAAGTCAGTTGACAAATGATAATTAATTCGATAGTCAAATGGATGGGTTATCTGGTTTTAAAGTCTTTATGAAATGAAATTAAAATGAATGGATAACTTGCAAATGGTTCTGCTTGAAAAAAATACACGTTACTAGTACAGTATTTCAAATGCTGACACATGACACCTAACAGTGAAGAAAAGTACAACACATGCAACCCCTAATCAAGGAGTACTAACAACTTTGTGCTGCTCGCATTACCAATTGGGATTTAGATTCACTGTAAATAGAAGTTTGTAAATATCATTGAACTTTTAACTAAAATTGTTAAAATTGAGATTTTGCTTCAGGTGTAAAAGGATTTCAAAACCGAAAGCAGTAAAATCGCAATTAAAATTGAAGGAGTTTACTCAACTATTTTTACAAAATCGATATAAGATATATAGCGAAATAGATAATCTTAAAATCGCAATCAAAATTGATCGATTCTATCAAAACAACAATAATGTTAAATATATATTTTAAATTGTATATAGTCATAAATAATTTAAAATTTACGATCCAAAAATATTAGATCATAAGTGAGTAAGTGGCTATTAAGTTTCAAGGCAAATACTAGATGCCTATCAAAATACTTAAAGACAAAGCATAGATGCAATCACAAACCACGAAGATATCACCAATTATATAGATTATACCCATCATATCAACACGTTCATCTTCATCAATTTGGATAAGGAAGAAATGGAACTGGATGTACGTAAGGTAAAGATGCAGTATGGTGTGAAAGAATAAAAAATTGCATGGGAAAAATTTACTTGATCCGCTGTAGCTATGGCTGCAAAGCCGTTAAATCAAAGATAATTGTTTTTAACTTTGATCCAACGGTCGTACAGCTGTTGCACGGTGTGTGGGCTTCCGGTAAGAGATCAAAATGCAAACAATGATCATACGTCACTTTCAAATATTTTTTTTTTGACAAGACAATTTCATTAACAAAAGACCTCAATTTTTTTTTTTTTGATAATTTAGATTGCAAATAGATCGAAGAGACTCTGCTATGTATTTCTGCAGTCTTGACATTTGATTTATTGTCTGACTCACTTCCAAATTTTGTAATATGATTTTGCATATGAAATGATTATGTCCTTAATGACAATGGTAAACACAGCTTTAGGCATATCAAAAAAATATATACAGCTTTATGAAAATCAGATACAAAAGCAATTCTAAAATATATTCTTATAATCAATACTACACACATACATGTATATTAATAATTTTTTCTTGCAAATCTGATTCACTTCTTCTGTTGAATGGCTTCTCTGTAATAGTATCCAAGATAGGTTTCCAAGATTGCATTCTACAAGGGCTTCTTCCACCACTCATCATATTCATACCAATTTTCTCTCCTGCACCAACTCTACAAGGACTCCTTGAAGGAGAACTCCAAGAAATTGTTTGGCTCGGTGAAGGAATAGTAGTTGGAGACTTATTGTAATCACATGGCTGCTTGGTTTTGGCTTTTGCAGTGAGTCTCTTAGCTAAGCAAGCCAAATCAACAGGAGAAAAACCATCTTCAAGTATTGAGTATGGTAGCATGAAGTATACTTGACCAGGTTGGAGTTGACTATCTCCTTTCAATGGATTGTAGGATGAAGAAAGAAGCTGAATTGAAGTACAAACAAAGTAGTTTGGTGGATTTCCAATAACCTGGCTTGCTGAAATTGGTTGATCAAAATCTTCTACAAAACCATTGAGATGAATCACTCTGATATTATTTTTCAATGTAGAGGATGTGTTGCAAGAATAACAAGCACCCATATCTTTCTCACTCTGCTTCTCAATTTGTGTAGATGCTGAATGAAACAAAATGAAAGAGATGAAGTGAATAATAGAGACGTGTAGGTGGGTATTATATGCATGTGAGTGTGTGTTAATTTTTGTGCACATTAGACAAGTGGGGTTTGACAATTGATAATAATTTGATACTAGTCAAAATTGACATGTGGATTTTAAAAGCCCTTTTTTGGAAATGAAATCAGTTGACTAATGATAATTAAAATTATTTTTTAGATAACTCCCTTAAAAAAAAAATTAATAACTACTCCCTCCGTCCTTTAATGTAAGCCCCCTTTGTATTTTTCACATTTCTTAAGAAAAGTTGTTAGTGTAGTTAATGTGTCTGTTTTATGTGTTAATATTACCAAATTATCCTTTGTTTGTATGTGTATTAAATTTGACTTTTCAAATTTCAAGACAAGTTAACAGTATTAATTAAGGGTATGTTTAGGAAAAATAATAATAAATACATCTAGTAATTTGAAAGGGAGTTTACATTTAAGGACAAAAATAAAGTCAAATGGGTGGTTACATGTAGGGACGGAGGGAGTATATCATTGTGCGAAATGTTTACCAATTTTATGAATGATTAATCTCCACTTTAAAACTTGACATACTACATTTAGTAGAGTCTCTTCTTTCAATTAAGTTTTTCCATCCATAAGACTTGAATTTGAAACTTGTATAAGGGATCTGAGTCCAGGTCCGCTTGGACCGATATAATATCGACAATGATAATTAATTTGATAAATTATCCAGTTTTACAGTCCGGAGGAAATGAAATGAAATGAAAATGAGTATGGATGGATAAGTTGCAAATGGATCAGGTTCAAAAATACAAGGTCACTAGTAAGTAATAATGCGGTTCAAATACTGAAACATCAAACAGCTATGACCTAAGCATGTGAAATTTGCAACACATGCACCCAAGGGTCCCTCTAATTAATCCCTTGTGGGCTGTGGCGTGTTAATATTAATGAAGGTAGCTCTCCCACTTGCCTTTTGAAAGAACTGGCAACTATTAATTCAATGTATCTTTCAGTAAGACTTTTTCTAAAACAAGTTTGATTGGATGAGATGATATACTTTTCAGCCAACATGTCTCTGAATTAAATGAACATGTAGCCACCATTATAAACAAGTTTGATTGGTTGATGAGAATACTTTTTTCTTTGTTGCTTGTTTGGGTTGGACCTACAATGACCTTGTGGGCCCGTTCAGTGAGATGGACGTATACCAGAGTGGAGCCTTGACTGTGAAGAATAAGACAAAAAGTCTATGACAAATATAGAAAAGTTCTTATCAAGCCCTTTTTTAACACAGTTTTCTTATTGATCAACACTTCAATTTCAATGCATAAAATGTGTATTGAGGCTGCAATTTGAACAAAGATCATAGTAGATTATCACAGCAAGAATTTCAAATATAAGGTGAAACATGAGTTTAACTTTAATTTTTTTGTTTTTTTCATTAAATAAAAGAGTAGGAGATTTGACTAGAATTTGGTATTTGTTGTACTAAATTAGTTCAACAAATAACCATCAGAACAGATTAGGCATCTACTGTAGAGAGAAAAAGGTTCACCAGGGTTCATTTCGTCAAATTGTAGTTGACAACTTGTAAAAATGAGAGAAAAATTATTGACAATGATAGTTGTTACATGGCAAAAAAATTCTCAAGAAACTCTTAGTGATAGTTGATCACACAAGTAACTAGAAGAGCCGGTGCATCAATGCTAACTTATTTAATATATATAGTGGCTGTTATTTTGTTCAAGGAAGGGAAAAAAGAAAATTCATTATAGTATATCTAAAGTTTATGTTAAGGGTGTTGGGGCACACAGATACTTAAATTTCCTATCAACCGATCACGTATCCATAATGAATTTTATATGTTATAGTCAATTTGATACTTTTATTTTCTTCTTTAACAACTTGGAAGATTGGATAATATGATACTTTCTATTTTTAGTAGGATGATTTTATTACATCTAGTATAAGTTTTCGCCTTCTAACCCGTTGTAATTTAATGACAGACAATTTCACAGGCAAAGATGTACAAAATGTCCTGGTCTTAAGCCCAAATTAAAGCATCACAGCTAAATGGTGCATATAATTACATGTGCCACTTAGCTCATGAATCTAAAAACTATATATATGCACACTTATGAATTATATTCACCAAGCAAAGTAGCACTTTGAGTTGTATTTTCTTATTTTACAAGATCATAAAACAGAAAACAAAGATGAATCAATCCCAGAATACAAGCCATCAAGCCGGCCAAGCTGTGGGACAAGCTCAGGTGAGCTTTTATTCCCAACATTATGCATTGGATATATATTAATGCTCTTTTATGTTATGAATATGTAGATATATATACGTTAAATTATTGAAGCATGATAGTTTAATATAATGTTATTGCTGATTTAGGAAAAAGGAAACAGTATGATGGACAAGGCGAGCAATGCTGCTCAATCTGCCAAAGAGTCTTGCCAAGAGGTTTGAACATTTAACTAAACAATTTAGTTATATTCATTAAATCTTATCAAGAGATTAGACACAAATACCATACATGTCACTCATGATCTGCTAACAACAATAACAATTTAAATTTTTTAAAAAAAAAATCAATATAACTAACTACATGTGTCGTGTTAGACACTGAAATATGTCGAACATGGAACACACTTTCAATCTTACATATTTTTTTTTGGTTACACTTTCAATCTTACATATTGATACCACATAGATAATCAATGATAGTTGAGAGGAATATAATGGTCGGAGAGAGACGGTGATGGGGATTTGTGTCCTTCATTAACATTTGTAACAATTACCAACATTTGTGATAAAAAGAAACGTTTGTTTCTCAAGATTATGGAGAAGTATAATTTAATGAAAAAAATTAGAGTAAAAAGCATGTAAATGGCCATTCTTAATTTATTAATTTGGGTAACTGATGAGACTGTTTGTTGTTATAGGCTGGTCAGCAAATGAAGGCAAAGGCACAAGAGGCTGCTGATGCAGTAAAGAGTACAGATGGTGCTAACAAATAAATCTATGTAGTGGAGAGCTCTCTTAAGTTGCTATTTGCAAATTTTGATTTTTTTGTTTGTTTTATTTTATGGTTTCTATGCATTGATTTGTTATCGTTGCCTTTGTTAATTTTTTTAATCCTTTTTGGATGGTTTTATATGATTGGTTGTAACACCATATGCTTGAATGGAGAGAGACTATAGTTTTATCCCACAATTTGTCATGATTTTTATTTGATAGTTATAATAATATTTGGCTTTGATGTGAGCTTCTATCTATGGTGGTTAAGCATTATGCTTCTGCCATAGAGATTGCCATATTTGCTTATATCTAGAGTATTTAAGTGATTTTTTTTCATTTTAATATTTAAGTGATTTTAATAGTTAAGTTATCTCTTTATTAATTTTTTTGGTCAAATGTTATCTTTATTATTAATGTAATCCATTTTGCTAAAAAAAATGTAATCCATTATTAACATCTCTCCCAAATATGTTATCATGATTTTAAAACTATGATCGATGATTTCCTAAAAAAAAAAACTATGATCGATGATTGTGCTAAAAAAAATATATCATTATGGAAACCAAACCAAAATTGCAAAAGAAACCAAAACAAAATTGCAAAAAAAATTAATACATGATTAAAGAATAGCTTGATGAAAATAATAAAGGGAACTGTTTCCTTTCAAATTTATTAAAACATTACTGACAGGATTTTCCTCAAAAAAATAAATAAATTACTGACAGGGTTCAAATAAAATATAGGTAGTACTTTTCAAAATAAAACCAATCAATTCAATCACAGTGCAACACTCCCTCAGTCATAAACTATAAGCCGTTTTAAAAAAAAATTGTCTCAAATTATAAATCATTTTACATAATCAAAATAAACATCAATAGTATTTTTTTATTAGATCTTTAACTATTTTTTATTATCTTTTTTTAAAATTCTTTAATTAATCTTCCACATACTCTTCATGGCTAATAATTTTATAAAATAATTCATAATTTCTCTTTTTTATACAAAATTAATCATATTTTTTAATTTTTGTAAAATTACCAAAACGACTTATAAAATTAATTATATGAGTTTCATAGTTATTACACCTTATAAAAATAAGACGATTTTTTCCACTTCACAATTCCACCCAAAAAGTTGTTGGTTATATCTAAATTTCATTAAAATTTGTTGAGAATACCAAAATTGTCCATTTGCATCTAATTTTTCAAAATTCCTCTCTATCCAATTATGCATCTGATCTCTCACAACCATGCATGGAGTGTGGCCAATCTCAATGAAATCATGCTTCTTCATAAATTGAGTTTATATAGTCTTAACGTATTGGATAATAGAATGAATTATTTATTTTATTTTAAGGGTATGTTAATCATTTTGAAGTATAACCAGGTGTGACTAGAAAAATTTAAATAAGACAAGACTCTGTCATCTTTTTCACACATTAATTTATCCATATTTAATCAAGAAAATCACATTAGTTTGAGATAAGCTAATGAACCAAAAATGGTTGTCTCTTTTGTAAATAGGGTGTAACTACAACTGCATTGTGGCATCTTCTATGGTCGTCTCTTTTGATCGTATACAGCTTTTTTAAGCAAAGGAACATATTATAAATAAAAAGAAAATATAAAAAGTTGAGGGGGCGTATCCTAACAGACCCATACTCCTTGTTGTAAAAATATTACATAGTTTTACGTTGTAGCTAATATCGATCATTGATATGTGATTGGACGGTTCAACCATTGATTGAAAATTGAAACCAAGATTTGTTACAACGTCCCACTGTAATAGCACCAAATCTAGTTCGGTATCCCAACAACTCTAAATCACCCCAAAATGGGTATTACAATAACGATACACAAAAGTGGTATTTAAAAACCAATGTGTAGCAAACAAATACACACCAACACAATCTAGCGAACTCAGCGCGGGATCCAAAACCAAATTGCAAAAGAAGTTAATGTGTAGAATCTACAAGCATCATATCGAACAAAAGACGAGTATGAATAAACTCAAACTCATCTTTTAAAGAATGGTAAATGAATCGATCGCTAACACAAACATATTTGTGAACGAACGACCCTTTGTAACAACAAGACAACAAACTTAAAATGCCCCTTTGAGCAAAACAATATTGTGGCAATGAACAATCGAAATCAGTGACAACCGACTTGATCCCGTTCATCTCCGATCACCATAAAGTGACAAGTTTAAAAGAAACTGACCACGTGGGTGCGTTGACGGTGGTTTTCAAAGAACCAAAACTAGAACCACCAAATCTAGAAGCTTAACTTCTAAAGCTCAAAGGCCGACGACATCATACCCACTGAGGTGAGCCGACGACAAGCAAATCTACTTTTACGGTACGACGACGAGCAAATCCTCACTGAAAATAGCAAAAACGGTCCATATCGACGAAACCCAAATTCTACAACATACAAATCAATATTAATTAATATAATGTGGACATTTTTCTTAGAGGGTTTAAGAAAAGTGTACTATTTCATGCCTGTTTAATATAAAAAGAACTTTTATTGCTTCTCTTTTTTTTTTTCTTCTTCTTCATTTTTCGATAGATATTGTTTCTCCTTATAAATATAACAATTAAAACCTCCCTAAAAAAAACGTAATTAAAATCTGGTATAATTTTTTATTATAAAATTAAAATTAAAATCTTAAAGAAACACCCCCTAAATTACAGGCACTTTTTTTTGTTTTCTTGAATGAATAATATTAGGAACCTTTTCAAAAAAAGTCTTTTAAAATTACAGGCACTGTGAAAGTATTGGGAAGAAAAGATACAACAATTATCCACCACCAATCACAAATCGTTTTGTGGCATTCTTAATCCCAAACACCAACAAACAAAGTTTTGATCTTTTTCTTCCCAGAAATTTAATTCAATTCAATTTTAATAGTAATCATTATTCCCCATCTCACTAAGAAAGTTTTGATCTTTCGTTTCTTCCAATCATTATTATCAAGATTTGATTTGATTTACGTTAGTTAATCAATCAATCAATCAATCTTCCTCAACCTCTTTCGACGCATTCCAGGTACAAAAGGGAATCTTTTTATTTTATTCTATTTTCCATATTTTAGTATACTATCTTCTTAGTTATATTTCAATTTCAGTTTTTGTACCCAAATACGGAAATGGGGTTTTCTGGGTATGTATGATGATGCCAGTTTCAATTTTTCATTACTAAAGTTTCTATTTTTATTTTTAATTGTTAATTTCTTAGGTTTTTACATGTTTCTGTGCATTTTATGTTGCTTTTGATGTCTTGTATATGTTTCTGAACATGTGGGAGATTATTCATTTGCTACTAGGATTGAATTTAAGTGTAAGATTTAGAGGTTTAAGAAATGTGACTTACTCTATTCTTTGTGTTTTTGTTTTCAGATTTTTCTGCATCAATATATCTAGGATTCATTGTAAGGAGTAGGTTATCTATCTTCCCTTGATTTGTGTGTGGACCGAAAAGAATTGTTTCTGGAGGTGAAAACTGTGTGATGCATTATTTAATTCGATGAAGTCAGACAAAGATTGGCGTTTAGGAAGCATGGGTGATATGCAGATATTGCCCGGGTCTCGGCACCGTCCTCCCATGAAGAAGCCAATGTGGATTATTGTCTTAGTGTTATTTGTATGCGTATTTCTAATAATTGCTTACATGTACCCTCCACAAAGTAGTTCTTCAGCCTGTTACATCTTCTCTTCTAGAGGGTGCAAGCGGTTTTCTGATTGGCTTCCACCTGCTCCTGCAAGAGAATACACCGATGAAGAGATTGCATCGCGTGTTGTGATTAAGGATATTTTGACCTCACCGCCGGTTGTTTCGAAAAAATCAAAGATTGCTTTCATGTTTTTGTCGCCTGGTTCCCTCCCACTGGAAAAATTATGGGACAACTTTTTCCAAGTAAGTGTTGGCTACTTTACTCATCTGTTTTATTACATTCAAGCTATTTTTTCTCAGTTATCATCTTATCGGTTTGGAAGAAATTTGATGTTCCTTTTTGAATATATTTATGACAGTTGTTTAATCACAGAATATCTGCCAGTTTAGTAGTTTAGTTGATGTTATGCATTTTTTTATCAGTAAAAGAATCAATGGTTCAAATTCATTTATTTGTTTTTGATGATTCTTAATGCTTCGTTAAGAAGTATTAACTTGTTGGGACCTGGGAGACTTTGGGAATTTCATTGATTTCTGTCAGGAAACTAAATTGGAATGGTTAATAAGGGGAGCCACCTATTGTTGCTACCTTAGCCGAAATTTATGCTTTGCTTGAAAATTGCTAGAGTTTCTCAAACTTGGGTAATGATGTGCAAAGGATACTGTTGCATGGTTTATATACAGCATTTTCCAACATGACTCGTGTTCTTGGAAACAGTTGTGACAATGATGTTTACGGTGGCATAGATATGCAATGCAAGTTGTGAAATATGTTTTCCTAATAAACACTTCATAAGTGTAGTGTAATGAATAAATATCCTGAACTTTTTTTTTGGTAATTTCAATGGCTGATACTTGGTTGTCTATGCTTCTGAATCCTGTTCATCTAGCAATGTGCATTTACCTGGAAGATTTTCTCCTTTATGGCAGGGTCATGAAGGGAAGTTCTCAGTTTATGTGCATGCATCCAAGTCTAAACCAGTTCATGTGAGCCGTTACTTTGTCAACCGGGACATACGCAGTGACCAGGTACATATAGTCTTGTTACTGTTCCGTTTTCTATCATTTGTGAATTGTATTCTCTCATATGTTTGAGTTTTTATATGTTCTGTTACGGAAATCATACTTTAAATATGTGTCATTTTCCTTTTTTGTTGAACTTGTGAATTTCAAGTTTTGATCGTAGGAAAATAGTATATTACTTGAGAAATTAATTTGTACTGATTCAGTGACTGGGTTTTGATGTATAATGTTTTAATACCTCTACATTATAGACATTTTATATTTTCCATAGCAGAAAGTAGAACGAGTAGCCACATATGCAAACCATTGGATATGCCATTGTTTTGCTTTGGCAATCTAAAGTAGAAGTATAAAACTCTACTGCACTTTTTCTTGTTAAATATGAGATTGTAGCTTATGTTTTATTCAGTGGAATAAGTATAACCTCATCTGGTCCAGTCTGGGTTTTAACTCCGAATTTACTTTATTTGGCTTGCATGAGCAATTTTGTATCCTCCTAGTTGATGATTTGATTAATTTGTATTTTTTGAATCCATTGATGATTTTTTTGGTTCAAGCTGAAATTATTTAAATTTCAACTTTTTAGATCTAATAATTGTAATACTGACGTGAAGTGTAATTATCTGCCTTCCAGTAACCTGTAGTTTTCTAGGGGAGGTTCTTGTAACCCATAGTCATGTCGTTTGCAGGTGGTGTGGGGTAAAATTTCTATGGTTGATGCAGAGAGACGGATATTAGCGACTGCCCTTCAAGATTCTGATAACCAGCACTTTGTTTTACTTTCTGACAGGTACATGGTTATGAGATTGCTTATATTCTGTTCATGCTGATTAATTAGTTTTATTGCTTTAATTAATTTCTTTTTTTTTTTCATTGATTTTTGCAGCTGTGTACCTCTATATCATTTTGGCTATATTTACGACTATCTGATGCACACAAACATCAGCTATGTTGACTGGTATGTGAGTTTTCAAGCAATATTACATAGTAGGGCTTTTTATTGAGTCGATAGTTCTTCTCTATGCTTTTTTCTATCAATCTGATGTCATTCGCTAAAACAAAATTTTATCTTCTCTTATTAGCTTTAAGGATCCTGGTCCTCACGGGAATGGGAGGTACTCAGATCGCATGTTACCTGAAGTTGAGGTGAAAGACTTTAGAAAGGGTGCACAGGTATGTTCTTGCTGAAGCCATGTTGGAGATAGAATTCAGTATTTTAAATATAAATTTTACTTATTTTTTAGAGTATGAATTTAAACAGTTTTTGTGCTAGTTTTTGAGAGCTTCTCAATTAAACTAAGTATTTTCTAACTTATAGAAAGCCTCATATAAGTTGATCAATGTTCATAGAAAAGCTCGATGAAGTAGCTTCTACAAAAGCTGAGGTGTAGAAATTTATTACAACTTATAGCTATTAGTTAGAATACTCGAAGTCGTCGTAGGATTATTTTTATTTTTTTTCCTATTCCCATTAATTGCTTATTGAAAAGATTGTCCAGACCAGGGTTGCAACATTTTCAAAAAAAAATTCTTTACAAAATTGTGGAAGGGAGAAATTTTATAAATCAAAGTGGCACTAATGGCCAGTCTTTTGTCATAAAAGGTGATAAATAAATTCTAAATAACAAAAATTATACTTGTGTGAAATTCTTTACACTAGCTCTTGTCTGCCCAATCAGTATCACCCCACGTCTATTTCATTGAGTGTTTTGTTTGATATACTGTGTATGCATGTACCCCATTTAGTAGATTCATTTTCATTGTTCAATTTCTTCTGCAGTGGTTTTCTATGAAGCGGCAGCATGCTGTTATAGTTATGGCCGATTACCTGTATTACTCAAAATTTCGGGCTTACTGCCAGGTAGAGTTATTTTTATATATTGTTGTCGTTAAAACTTAATACAATTTATTTAGGGCCCGTTTGTTTTAGCTTTTTTAAAATAGATTTTTATAGTGTAATATATTTTTGCTACAATTTTTTTAACAAATTTTTTTTTAAGGAAAGTTTCTAATGAAAAATTCGTTTGAATAGTTTATCTTAAAATGTAATTCTAAGTATTTCATCATTTTGTTATAATATTTTTTGGATACTAAAATTTTGAAAAAATCTCTAAAAAAAAAAGCTATGTCAAATAGCTTTTCATAAAAATCATTTTTGAAAGATGTCACTTTGAAAAAATATGTGATTTTTACTATGTAAAATCTCTAACAATGAATATTTAAGTTAGTGAATGCCAAAATCTCATTTTTAACTTATGCGAAATGAGTTTGAAATAACTTCTACTAGTTTCGAGTAAATTTTTAAAAAAATCCATTTTCAGAAATACAAAGAAAAATCCATTTTTTTTTTAAAATCTATAACAAACGGGCCCTTAATCTCATAAAGGTTTGTTAACCATCTTTATTTCTGCTATAAATTATCCTTGTCATCAAGCTAAACAAGTTTATCATTTCATTTAATGAGATTATATATGCTGGGCTTCTGAGGGGTAACCTTGGCGCAACTGGTAAAGTTGTTGTCATGTGACTGTAAGGTCACGGGTTCAAGTCCTGGAAACAACCTCTTGTGTAAAAAAACAGGGTAAGGCTGCGTACAATACACCAAATGGTGGGACCCCTTCCCGGACCCTGCGTATGCGGGAGCTTCAGTGCACCGGGTTGCCCTTTTTATATATGCTGGGCTTCTGATTATCTCTCTCTAGCATAGTATAAGGATGTGCATTCTGTTACTTAAGCTTAAATGGATTTTTCTATCATTTCAGTCCAAAATATGCACTGAAACTTTTATGCAAGATGTTATTGAAACATGTTATTGATCCATGTGCAGAGTCATTAATGGATGGCCGACCCCACTTAGTGGGATAAGGCTTGGTTGTTGTTGTTGTTGTTGTTGTTATTGAAACATGTTGTCTCTGTTGCTCTACGATTTTATACCCTTAAAGAAACAATAGTAGCAGTGTAAATGTAATGAGTAACGACTACAGGTATGTAAACACATACAGGGAAAGGCACAAACTACAAAGTGCCTCACAAAATTTTAAAAGAATAGCAAAATGGAAAACCAAGCGCATCATTACCTTACATATCAGGTTGATGTTGCGTAGGGCAGTAAAGTGTTTTGTATGTAGTTTGTGAAGTAGAGTTCCTTGCAACGATTCAGGACTTCAAATCCCATATATGATCTGCTCCCTCAAATACAAAAGAAACTTCTTATTGTCCTAGGAGATATAGAACTGATGTGCAAATGATCTATAGCTAAGTCGTCTTATGTGCCAGTTTTATGGCTTAGATGGTTAAGGTGATTAATTTTGTTGTGATAATTCAGAATTTTTGAATCCCTGTAATGAATTTCCATCCAAACTAGAAAAGCAACACCTTTTTGTCCCTAGGAAACGTAAAATGTATTTGCAAATTATCTATAATCAGTTATAGGACCCTGAAGCTATGAAATATAAATCGATATTAATGTGAAATTTCTTAATACCACAGCCTGGTTTGGAGGGGAAGAATTGCATTGCTGATGAGCATTACTTGCCAACCTTCTTCCAGGTGAGAATTTCAACTGCAATATAGTTATTTCATTTTTTGTATTAACATTTTTCAATCTCCTGTTAATCTAACTTATGCATTTGATTTTAGATTGTTGATCCTGGTGGAATTGCAAACTGGTCAGTAACCCATGTTGACTGGTCGGAAAGAAAATGGCACCCTAAATCATATAGGGCCCATGATGTTACATATGAGCTTTTGAAGAATATCACGGTATAGTTCTGCTAACTTAAACTTTTAAAATAATCAATATTCATTCCCTTTGGCTAGCAGCTAGGAAACAAATGTCATTTTATTTCATTTCACCCCTTTCCATCAATAGAAACACAAGTGTGGGACCGGTACCGCTGGAGTAGATTTACATAATTGTCGGCAGTGCATGTGCATTAGATATTAGCAGAAGCGCATGCGATTCTGGTTTAAAGGAAAAATGCAATTTTGCTTTATGGGAAAGTTAGCGTGGGACTTTGTGGTTAATTTTTAGTTAATGACAATTCATTGCTTTTTTATAATAAAACACAAAATCCAACTTTTAGGAGAATTAAAAGAGACATCAAGTTGGGGAATCCCCTTTCTGTAGTAATATCATTATAGTTATTATTTCTGTAGAAAGTCAAGTGTATTGCAACTGTGCAAGTATCTGTCTACTTAGCATTGCTTTTTCATTTTTTCTTCAAGTTATATTTTGCGGGGATATTCACTGTAATTTTTTTATACTTGCAGTCCGTTGATGTTAGTGTACACGTCACCAGTGATGAGAAGGTATGCTATATGAGATACTTATCTGATTTGTTGAGAATGAATGAACTGGCTTGATGAATTACCTTGTGTTTCTACAGAAAGAAGTGCAAAGTTGGCCTTGCTTGTGGAATGGGATTCAGAAGCCATGTTACCTATTTGCTAGGAAATTCACTCCTGAAACACTGGACAAGTTGTTGCATCTATTTTCCAATTATTCAACGCCTTGGACTTGAATCCTCCTCGGCTAGTTTGATCGATTCTTTGGTCAGATAACTTGTTGCTTTTGGCCTCCATATTGGTTTCTCATATGACATGAGAGTTGTAAATTGCAGCATTGTTGAGGCTTGATTGCCTGCCGGCCGCATATTTTGGGTGCAAGGTAAACTGACATTGCTAGGGTGGCCTGAGACATTGACAGGAGGTTAACGATATAGGGTTGCTTCCTCTGGGATTGTTGGATGACTGAACTAATATTTTTCCCTTTCCATTTTTGGTTATATAAGTTTTATATTTAACATGGTAAATTTTGGGGGAATATTATCAGCTCATCTAATGCTTGTTGATCTTTGTAAAATATACAACGCCTTACTGTCTCTATTCAGAAGTTCCTTTCTCGATTCTTATGTTTAATTCTTTGATGCCATATATTTTGCTTTCCTTTTGTCAGTGTTTTTCTATCATCCCTTGATGTCAGTCTCTTGTAAGTTGTAACTTGTTTGTGTTAATTTATCTTTAAACTATGAATTTGAAATCTACTGTAACGTATATAAGGTTTTTTTTTCTTTCTTCTCTTTCTTTCCGGCCTCATCCCTAAAGTGAGAAAGACCGACCTGCCAAATTATTAGGATAATAGTAAAAGTTTGAAGAATGAACAAATAGGTTTAAAAAATGGTACTCCCTCCGTCCCAAATTAGTTGACCTACTTGGTCATTTCACACAGATTAAGAAAAGTGTAAAAATGAAAGAAAGAGAATGGTATTTTTGCTGAATTGCCTTTATTATTATTTTAAACATTCACTTTTAAGTAATGATTACTTTCTTTGTTCCACTACAAACTTTTACTCCTACTAATAGATGAATTTTGCTCTAAAGACTCTAGGTCCACATGCCAAGCCAAAACTATGTAGCTGAAAGGAAAGTAAAGAGCCAAATTGTAAAGAGCCAATAAATGCCTTATATTTTTGTTAGTTACCAATAGCATGTGCCATGAAAACTGGAACGTTAACAAAACTTAGCCAAATTTTGATTGATTATGTTAACCACTTTTAATTTTCCAACTGACACACCTTTTTACATGGAGACTACAAAAAGGATTTACAAGGGCAAACTTGTCAAATTCTGCTTAAAAATTTGAGTAGGTCAAATATTATGGGACAAATTTTTTCTTAAATAGGTCAACTAATTTGGAACGGAGGGAGTAAATTAAACAAGATCACAAGTGTGATTCATTTACCACATTTACTTCAGTTACAAGTAGGCATTTAGAAAAGAAAGGGTGCACTGAAAAGGGTTTTTGGAGTCTGATATGAGAGAGAAAAGAGCAAACATGAACCAATGACAACTGCCAGCAAAACAACACCCTTCTTGCTTTTCAGGCAGCATGCCGGCAAGTCATCTTTGGCTCAAATCTACTCTCTACACTTTCATACAAGACACTTTCATCCAAAAAAACATTGATATTGAGATTTATAGGATCTCATATTTCAGTTACTGCATGCACATAGCACATGCAACTGATCATTATTTATAGGTAGAGAAAGGGAACATAGTGAATCCTACATCTCATCTCACAATTCAACAACTTTATCATTTGATTCCCAAATTCTTTCTATCTATACGTGGCCCTTCATTGCCATGCTATTTTCTATTCAAAACAATCTTTGTTTCAGAATCAATTTACGCTTTGGCTATTAGCTTGGAACAATAAGCACAAGTTGACTTAATTATTTCATTCCACACAATTAGTTGATTGCATTAATGTATCTCAACTGGCACTTGGACATGCACAGTTGACTAAATCTAGATTTTCCAGTTTAAGAATTTGATTCTAAATGAAATTAATCATAAAATTTTTTAGTGATATTATTTCAACATCTAAAAATTGACACTGTATTTTACATCATACAAAAATATATCATTTATAACTAACTACTGGTTGGATTGAAATAGATAGAAAACAATAATAAAAAACAAAATTTTTTTGTCAAAAAAATAAAAATGAAAAACAAAATTGTATTCATACTGTATAAAAATACGGACATCAAAAGTGGTCTCCACAATACATTTGTCTTAAATTCCTGCTAGTGATACAGAATTTAGAAAAGTAAAAAGGAAAGTATAATTAAAGCTGAAGAGAAATACGTGTTACATACGTGTTATATAATTCATAGATGTGATTATTGAACTTTATTTATCGAAAATGTTGACTGTGTTATAGAAATGGTGCTAAGAAGAAGAATAATAAGAATATTGGTACGTTGTTACTGATTCAGTGTACTATCTGAGCATGACACGTACGTTGCTAGGAACATATGATAGAAATGCCCATACTATTTTCTTGTACAGTACTTAAAATTCAAAGTACCCAATCAGAAAATTAAACCAATCAAGAAGTCAAAATGTAATGAGAATCTGTTGTCAGATGAGTGAGAACAAATTCTGATTGAAGACATTGCCATATCAGAAGGATGGGGTAGGGATACCATTAATTGATTACTGTTTGTTTTATACTATTCTATTCCCACAATAACAAGTTAATGAATGAATCATCTAGGTTTTAAGTGCGAGTGTTTAAGTCTCATATCGTATATGGATAGATAAAGTTTTGGATATATAATAGAGGTGACTCATTAACCTAATGTCTTATGGTTTTGAATTGAATGGAGATGTGGCACATTTCCCTCTTGTGATCCTGGTGCATTTTTACTCGTTGTTTCTCCTGTGCTCCCTGGATCTTATTAACCTAATATTTTAGGATTTTGAGTCGAGATATGGCGTCCCAGTCTCTTGTGGTCGTGGAGCATTTGGACCCATTGTTGCTCCGGTGCCCTGTATTTTCCAACAAATCAACACCAAGGTTTGGCAAGATATGAGTTGATGTTGACTATGCCATATTCGTTGATAAGTGGATAGACCCTCAAGCGTATCCTAACGGATCAAGTGGACAATAGTATTTGAACAAAGTTATGTACTCTCTTCCTCCCGGAACGAGTGATCTATTTATAAAAAAATTTATCTCAAAATGAACCACTCATTCAATTTGCAATATACAATATTAATTTGTTTTTTTTTCTTCTTTCAGTTGTACTCTTTCAAGTCATATCTTCCACTTTTTTACATTTCTATATTGATAAATACACGATAAAAATAATTCAATAAAAATACTATCAAATAAGTGATTCATTTTGAGATGAACTATACAACTCTAACTCATTGCATAAAATAGTACATCAACTACTTTTATGTAATCAATTGTTGTATTTTTGTGTGTTTATTGAACCTAATTTGCTATTACAAGAGCTAATAAGTCAACTTTGGTTTGATTTGATTCCAAACAAGAAGAAGGAGAGCAGCATGGGAAAAAGTTCATAGCCACGTGGGGTCAATGTGTATCTGTTTGCAAACAATATTTTAGGGAATTAATCACTCAATCATCTTTGAACACGTGTTAAAAGTTAAGGATTCCAACCATCAACAATCCATCCCTGCTTATTATAAATTGGCAACAATATTATGCTCAAAATATATAAATACATCATGCTATATATCTAGTGTTTATTGAATGGTATTTGCAGCATGTTACCCGTGAAAGTGTCTGTTATGAAGGTAGAGAGAGTAGATTTGAGTCAGGATGGCTTGCCGACATGCATTTAGGATGTTGCTAGCAGGTCATCTTGTCTCACATTTGCTCACTTTCTTCTTATATTAGACTCTTAACAGATCTATCTTAATTAAGTGCATCAAGTTTGCAGTAGAATGCATCAATTATTAAGTGGGAGATAGTTTTTCCGTACAAGTAGAAATCAGACTCAATACCTTAAAATTTATAATACTTGTACATTTTACGCATCAACCACTTACGTTAAACTTCAATAGTCTAACTTATCTCATTTATTTTTTGGTGCAATTTTGGAACTCTTGAAAACTTACTATGGGTTTCACAACTTATTTCATTAGTTTTTCTGGTTAAAAGTTGTTGCATACTCGAACTCAAGTTTAAAACTGCAATTTTAGTTAAACTAAAAGAGATTCGTGTTATCTCATATAAACTCTCATTGACATTTACCTCATAGATTATTACTAATTCATTTACATCTTATTTGCTTTCACTGAGCTTCGTCTTCTCCCTTTTCCCTAACCCTTCGTCTTCTCCCTAACCTCAACCCTTTTCCATCGCCGCCGCACTTGCCGCCTCCAAATCCAAAACCGATCTGCTTCGATGTAGTATTAATGGATGGTGGTGCGACGGGCTTCACCCTCCGCACCACCAGTGTCCCTCTCCTTGTCTGGTGCTGTCCAGATGGGGAGATTTGATATCGATGTCGTCGCCGGAATGCATTTCTTGCGCCGCCATCGTTATGCTTGTGTTTGACAGCGACCTTCTGTTTCTTCAGATGTGGGTTGTTGTTTGTTGTTCTGAAATGGGTCAATTGTTGCTACAGCGCCATCTGTGGTGGCGGTCGTCCTCTGCTTCCTTTTCAGGTGTGATTCGACTCTTTTAGGTTGGCCTCATGATTCGTGGGTGAATCTGCACAAGGATTGATTCGAGGTTCAGAAGCTGCTGGGTTGGTTTTCTTGCCGTCGGGAACTCGTCGTTGTGTTGATGCTCTGCTTTTGAATTCTGATTCTTCCAGATCTGTTGAGGTCTGCAGTTTTCCTGGTTTGGTTCGTCGACAGACACAACGACAGTGTTTTGGGTGGTTGTACTCGTTATGGAATCCGGTTCGATCCGTAGTGATTGAACTTGGACAGTTAGGCCAGAAATGGCTTTGAATTTGTTGTGGATTTCACAACAAATGGTTGGTGATGTGGATTCGATAATTACCGTGTTGGCGGTCGAATTCGCTCCCCATTCTCAATAATTTTGGTCTGATGCTAAGTCGACTTGAAAGAGGTTAGTTCAGACTTTTTTGGACTCGAAAGAGTCGATAATGCTTGTTGCTGATGGGTGCAGGAGTTGATGGCTCGTGATCCTTTCTGTGTTGACAATGGATTCACTCGCCAAATTTTAGGTCCGGTTGGTGCTCTCAAACATCGTTTGTTAGTTTGACTAGGGTTGCATCGAGTGCATGTTCTTAACTGTTTTTAATGCTCGTTTGTTTGGGTTGGCTTGCACATCTTTATTTTTACTGGATTAGGTTTATGTCCCCCCAGTATTTTTCTGTACTTTTTCCTTTTTTTTTTAATAATATATATGAGCATGTGACACAAGATTAGAATCTAGTTGAGAAATCACCTATTCTTTTTTTTTTTTGATGTTATCTTGCTCTGGCCTTATAAAAAAAAAAATTACATCTTATTTTATTTTAACAAGTAAATAAAAGCAACAAAAAAAGTGAATGAATGTGAAGAACCGTTGCTTTCAGAAATTTTCAATTTTTTTTTTGGTAATAAAAGAGGGTTGACGCCCCGAAATTTTCAATTTTTATTGTGTTAGACTTGGGGAAAAAAACCCTACTATATAGGTGTCTTATATCCTTCTATATATTTTCCATTTTATATAAAGGAAAATATTTTGGTACACTGAAATTTAATAATTTTGAATATTTTTTTTTTGTTTATAATTTCGAGTTTGTTATTATGAATTAATAGTTAATACTATTTTTATAGAAAAATAAAAAGGTAAATGTTAACCAGTGTGTTTAGGATACTAGTTAAAGATCATACGTGGTAACTATTTATGAAAATACGTGTATTTAATGCATTAGAAATTAAAATGTTTATTTTTTTAAAATATAATTTTTTATTTTAGAATGCTTAAAAAATATCTCGGAGGCACTCGTTAACAAGATCCAAATAAAAAAAAACAGTATTCTAGTGGTTGCAATTTACCTCTAAATTGGATTTTAGAAATCCAAATAAAAAGAAACAATATTCCAGTGCTTGGTCTAAATTTTTGATTTCTCATTATGATGCTTAATCTAATATTCTAGGGTAGTAGTATGGCTCTGAATATGGATTCTTAAAAGTGACTGGATGAATATTTTTTGTGTAAGCCATGAATTATTTTTGGTATTTCTAATTCTTAAAAGTGACATGTCTTATAAAAATTATTTTTGGTATTTCTAATTTTTTTTATTGAAATATAACAAAAAAATCTTTTGGGGTTTCGAAAATATTTGACCGAGAAATAAAAAATTCAAACAAAATCTTTTTTTAGAATATTTGACTCAGATAACAACATGAAAAAAAAAAACAAATCTTTTTGATAATTTATAATTATTTAGCGTAGAAACAAAGCAAAAACAAAGATACGACTAGAAAAATAAAATACTAAACCAACTAAAAGGAAATCAAATCTTTACTAAAAAAATAAAAAAGCAAATCAAATCTTTTTTATTATTACTAGCATTTATCTTTTTTAATAATAGATATTTTACACTCTCATATTGTAACAAACTATTAATGGTATAATAAATATAATATCTTTCAAAAATAACATTCTTATAATCAAATTTGCTTAAGTGTATAATTGATAGAAGAAAAAGTCAGCCCAAACGGCATATTTCTTATATATATATATATATATATATATATATATATATATATATATATATATATATATATATGTATGTATGAATGATAAAATCAAATATAGCTGAAATAAATCTTTTTGAAATTTTTATTTTGTATTAAAAACAAAAAACAAATAAAGAAAAGATACTACTAGGTAAAATAAAACTACTACATAAATAAAAATAAAATATTTTTATTTGTTTTTGAAATATTGTGAACAAAAGTGAAATAAAATCTAATCTCATCTATAAAATAAAATCTAAGCTAACAAAAATAACAAATGAAATAAACTAAAAATAAATCTAATAACCAAAACTTACACAAATAAAAATAAAAATATAATGAAATAAAAATAAACAAGATAAATAAACATAAAACAATTCCTAAAAAATATAAAAATAAAGCAAATTGTCTTTTTGAAAGATTAAAAAACCTTGTCAACGACGCCAAAAACTTATAACAAATTTTGCAAGTGCACCAAACTGTTTCAAGTAATTAACTAGTAAGTTATCATCCTCATATGAATTGTTGTTTTTGTTGTATTAACACAAGTTTCCTACCGGTTATGATCTAATCGTCACTAAAAAAACAACGGTTTGCGACAGTGTGAGCCCAAATTAGATTAGGGACGACAGAGACTGAGTGAAAGGAGGCAAGGAGGGTGGCGTGTGAAGTGAATCCTTGATTGATTTTCATTGTAGAAAGTGAGTATTATGGAATTCAAATAGTCGTGTGTGAGAGACCGAGTTTCAAAAAGTATGTAAGAGAATATTGAGAAAATAACAATTGTCCTCAAATTAAACTGGGACAAGATAGGTAAAATGATGGGTAACCCGAACCTGGTCTCTGTTTCAGTTATGTCTATTTCATGTTCCATATTTCATGTGTATGTTTCTATTTTGACCATGTTAGACTCTGCCCATTAAGTTCAGGTCGGGACGGGTTGTAAGACAGGCTCAAATTTTGTACATGGCCTTGTGGGAGACCCTTGCCATCCATTTCAATTCTATCTAACTTGAATGATTAGTCTATGCAGCTAGATGCAGATATACGATACATACCAAAAAGGGTTATTAGGAGGAGAGGATAAAGTTTTACATGATCCTAAAGCATTTAGCCACATCATATGGGCACATAGACAAACAAAAATACATGTCAATTACTTACTTTAAAATATAATTATTTTCGTTTTCTACATTTTATTAAATAAGTATGTGCCCAATTAAATAGAAAAACAATATATGTGACTAACCAATTCTTTTCAAGGAGGATAATTAAATGTGAACTAGTCAAATTTGCACGGGTACGTTGAATTATAGTTGATATATATGGTCGATGTTATAAAATAGAGAAAATCCATTAATATTTTTATAATACCAAAAAATAATATAGTATACTGAAAAATAATATCGTGCGTATTTTTATTTTATTTTATTGAAAAGGACTTTATATGGTGCATATCTTCCATAAAAAAATGGTGCATGTCTATTGCTAGATAACCGTTCAAAAATCTGTTGATAGATAAGTTGGCACTTTAAAAAATGACAAGTCTTAGATTTATTTCTTCAAGTACTTTTTGTATGATTTTTATCTTAACTATCTATGGTATTCTTCGATTCATAGATTTCTTAAAGTTTGTTAACCACAAAAAATATATTTTAATTGATGTTGGTCCTTTACTACCTTTCATAAAAGGTGGGTAGAGTTTCTTGTTAATTAAGATGATGAATTTTAATATTTTTTGAATAAAAAGTTAGCTTCAATGTTTAAACCCGAATGTTTTTGTAAATATTACTCTAGTAAATGAACTTCTTTAAAAAATATTCAAATTTTGAGTTTATTAGTAAATGATTTTCTTCAACTTATTTTGGATAAAAATTATAATATTTGATTATCTCCATGCAAATTTGATTGAAAGAAAATGCATATCTGCCTATTTGGTTTTCCAAACTTTTTTTTTTTTGAAGGAGGTTTTCCAAACTTTTTTATCATTCAAAATGTGTTTATACACT
This sequence comes from Medicago lupulina, assembly GCA_958299785.1. Lineage (NCBI taxonomy): Eukaryota > Viridiplantae > Streptophyta > Magnoliopsida > Fabales > Fabaceae > Medicago > Medicago lupulina. Next base: position 3,307,442 of record OY283143.1, on the reverse strand, counting down.
AAAATTATATGATTTTGTTTTTGAGGCGAAAATTATATGCTTTATAAGTAGTTCCAACAATGAATGATATAAATGTATCCATTGAATTTGTACGTTTGAAAATTAATTACTTAATGTATTTATTTTATTTTTTCTCATAACTTCTCAGTCATGCATATTTGTCCATATTGTACTATAAAGACATAGTAATAGGATTGAAGAAACCAAAGTTACATTGTATATTTTAGAGTAAATTACACTCCCCTTCCTTCTAAGATGCTTGAATTACACTTTCCTCCTCTCTTATGTTAAAATATACACTACCCTCCCCTCTTATTCAAAAAAATATTAAAAAATATTTCACTCCTCTCCCTTGAGAGAAGCTTGAATTACATCATCTCCACTCTTACGTTAAAATCTACGCTTTAATCCCTCAATAATTTTTTTTTATTTCTAATAATCTAGCAAAAAAACATAGTCTGACACACTTTGAAGAAAAATAGTATTACAATTTCATTTTAATATAATCAAAACTTGAATACATAATTTGAGCTATTTTTTATTCACAATTTCATTAACATGTAGTTTTAAACCCTATTATAAAATATGAAACAACCAAAAATAAAATTAAAATATGTGAAAAATAACTAAAGTAAATTAAGTAATGCTTATTTAAATGTGAATTTTATACTCCAAATTATAACATTAATAACAAAATATTTAAATTTAATTATAATTGTCATTTAAATTATAAAAAATGAATTTATGTTTTTTATATCGTGATTCAAAATTAGTATATATTATAAAAATATTTATTTATGGTAAAATAGATTAAAGTGTATAATATATTTAATTATTAAGGGAGGGGGTTGAAATTCAAGCATCTCACAAGGGAGTGGAGTATCAACTTTACTTTTCAAGGGAGAGGAGTGTAATTTACTATATATTTTATTTTACATTTGTGTTGTTATAAAAAAAATTGTTTGTTGTAGGGCTCCTACAAGCAACAACTCCTAGAGCAACAACACGAACATCAACAACATCAATAACACTGACTACAGTAGCACAAAAGCAAAGTAGATTTTGATGTATGTGGAATTCATTTGTTGATGAGGATAGTCTAAATGACCATATAAAGGAGAAACATGTTGCGAAAATGAGTGTCAGAAAAGTCACCGTCTCTTTGAAGCAAAAGAGAAAAAGGAACGAGCATCGGAACATGAAAATCTGCCGTAAAACATAACATGTCTACTTCTATTATGTATCCTACTACTAGAATTATTTATAGTTGTTCTGGTTGTTTTATTAAGTTAAGTTTGTTGTAAAAGATAAAATCATATTAGCATCCAAAGTTATGTGTGATGCATATCTATCACTACTGTTAGTTTCTTGATTCATGTGGAAAACAACTTGATATAATTTTAAAATTTATATTATTGTTAATTAAGTAGTCGAAATTATAATAACATACAAATAAAAAAAACACCATATGAATAAAATTGAATTATAATAACATACAAATAAAAAAAACACCATATGAATAAATATAGTATATGCGACCAAAGAAATCTACATAAGCAATTTATACAGGTTCCTTCTACAATCCGGAAGTAGTCCTGTCCCCCTTGCACTTCCAAGGAGAGTTTCACTAAAATGTAATATCAAATTACAAGTTGCTCAAACACACAAGTAAAAGACTTCCTTTGCTCAATCACACAAGAAAGAGACTTCAATGCTCAAGGACAACTCCAAGAGACTTCTAAACAATTACAGAGAATTGAAAGGAATTTTGAATACTTGATATACAATCAGAGGTATTCACAAAACAAAACAAAACATAACAGACTCTGTTTTTCTTAGACACTTAGAAATTCTAAAATGTGAGCTTTTGTAAGAATTATCTAAGTTGTTGATGAGCAATGTTTGCGACTTTGGATATGAGAGAATAGCCTTGTTCGCGTGTATGAATATTATATCTCTAGTTCTTCAAGTCTTCATCTCTATTTATAGAGGATTTGAGAGATGTTGGGAACTGCCAGCTCATCACTGTCTTGACCGAAGCTGATTTGACACCATTGATCTTTTGCTTGATTTGAGGATTGTACTATGAAACTAATTTCAAATCCATTCCCATAAATATGGAAAAGTCTCTGCATTAGTTGTTGTTATTCTTGTCGTGTATAGAAGACACTGTGCAGAGTTGGTGGTTGTAGGGACAAGCGCAGGCATAGTGGTTGTACATTCCGTACACTGTACTTTGTAAACGCTTTTTAGCCTCTGAAGAATATTGGCTTATGATGAATCTTGCTTCTGGAAAACTGGCTTCTGATGACGTCATCTTCAGGAGCTCTTTCTTCAGACGCACTCTGCTTCTGACTTTCCAGGAGCGCTTTCATTCAGATGCTTTTCAAGCTTCAGTCTTAATTTCCTTTGCTCTTTAATTCATTCAGTCAGAACCTCTTGTAAATAATTCTTTGTTATTGGTCCTGTACACTTGAACAAACTTTTAGCAATATCCAATTGATAATTTTTTAATACCTTGTTATCATCAAAACTTAAGTGGTATAATTGTGAAACACCCTTTGTTCCAACAACATATTGGTGTGTGTTTTTTTTTTTTTTCCTTTCTATTTTGACAAAATTGATTTTGAATGAATTGATTGCATATAATTGATTCCGACTAAAAGTAAGTTTCGAGTAAAAAGATTTGTTCCCAAAAAAGGTAAAATGATTTGTGTTTGTAAAAGTGACTTAAATTATAAATTTATGTCTTAAAATCAATTCTAGAATTAAAAATTACAAATAATAGCTTCAAGTATAATTACTTTCGGTCCCCAAATTTGGTTTCTCAAAATTAGCACATTTTGACCAATGATTAGCCTATGCTAACCTTATTAGTTAATAGTTTTTTTTTTCAAGTTTAATTAATGAGTTGTTTCGTGGAAAAAGAATTATTTTCTATCTTTTTTAATTGTAATAATTAAATCTATTTTACCAAAAGCGCCAAAAAAATTCTCAATTTTTATTACTCATAATATTGAATATTGACTATTTTTTAAGATAAAATGTCAAAAATTTAATATGATTTTTTTGTTAAAGAATGATTCTCATTTCTTATAGACAATAAAATGATATTTTTTCTTATGAAATAATATTTTTTAAAATATAAAAGTTGACAAATAGTTTTTTATTTAAAAAAATGATCGTTACTTTATTAAGTTAGAAAACAAGTATATATTAGTACACTTTTGAGAGTGTAACATAAAAACTCCCTAAACAAAGTTTTTTATCTATTAATTGGAGTAGAAGTTTCTTAGGTGATCTTTTGAACCTTGTTGATAAGTTGTTAAATTTTGTTCCTATTCCTTTTGACTCTTCTGTTTAACATTTGTATCTCTCATATAATATAAGCTTCAGTTTGCATTATGCATAAAGTTGCATTCAATTACATATATTTTTTTAAATATTAACGTGTTTGTGTTTGAGTCGATGCTTCATAGAAAACCTATTAAACAATTATCTTTTTTCATAAAACGATACTAAGGAAAACAGTAATTAAGTTTTACTAAATTTTGACTTAAAGAACCGGTAATTTCTTTTAATTATATCGTTCACTGTTTAGACCTTTTTGGAAAATTGATAAGTTCATATCAACTAGCTTTTCACGTCATATTATATGAATATTCTTAAACAAAGGAACATAAAATCAGCAGAAGAGGTTTCTCTTAAATGATAGACCGTTTCTTTTTTCACCCTATGAATTTTCCGCGCACCCTAGTTTGGATTATAAAATTCGAACAGCATAAACAAAAACCTTCAAAAAGACGTTGAAACATTTCGGATTTTAGAATCCGATTCTGAATAAGGTGTACGAAAAACTTATAGGATATGAAAAGTAATGACCTAAATAATATTAACAAATTCAATGAATCAATTCTTTCATCTTGATTTTCATCAAAATTCTTGATCATCTTTTGACATTATCTCAAATTCTGATCCTTGTTTGAATCCCAAAATAACAAGAACTCTTTGCAACTCCTATGCATCAAACAAAACCATCTTCACCTCCTCCAAATTTGGCTCATTCTCCTCAAACACTTCACAAACCTCCTCGGAACCTTTAGTTTTCCTCAAGTTTCTCTTTTACTGAGCTGCCAAAAAAATCCCATTTTTTCCATCACCATTTTGACTTCATCTCTTTCAATGATCACACCACTTTATCTGCCATGATTTGATTCTAAAACCTTCTCTTTTACCTCTGAGTTATCAAAATGAATTTGACGAAGAAGGAAAATCTAAAAGCTTGAGAAGAACTTGTTGGAAAATGTTAAGTATATAGGAAAAATGTTTGGAGCCTGATATGAGAGTGGAAAAGAGCAAACATGAACCAATGACAACTGCCAGCAAAACAACACCACCCTTCTTGCTTTTCAGGCAGTATGCCGGCAAGTCATCTTTGGCTCAAATCTACTCTCTACACTTTCATACAAGACACTTTCATCCAAAAAAACATTGATATTGAGATTTATAGGATCTCATATTTCAGTTACTGCATGCACATAGCACATGCAACTGATCATTATTTATAGGTAGAGAAAGGGAACATAGTGAATCCTACATCTCATCTCACAATTCAACAACTTTATTATTTGATTCCCAAATTCTTTCAAGCTATACGTGGCCCTACATTGCCATGCTATTTCTTATCCAAAACAAATCTTTTTTTCAGAATCTATTTTCACTTTAGCATTAGAACAAGCAAAAGTTGACCTAATCTTTCCTTCCACATAAGATTAGTTGATTGCATGTATCTTAATTTCTTGCACTTGGTTGACTCTGGATTTTCCAGTTAAGAATTTGATTCTAAAATTAATCATAAAATTCCTGCCAGTGATAAAATTTAGAAAAGTTAAAAGGAAAGTGATTAAAGTTGAAAAGCAATGTGTGTTACTTGTATATATCTAGCTGATCATTCAAACTTGTGAAATTGATGGTTATATACAAGTGATTAAACTAAAAATTATTGAAAATGTTGGCTGTTAAAATTAATTCTATTATACAAATCAAATATATAATGTGATCAAGTTTAGATCCTTGTTATGGTTATCAATTTTTGATTGTGTTACTGTCCATTATAATGTAGCTTAGACTCATGCAATGTATTATCTGAGTATGATTGACACGTTTACAGTACTTACGTGTAAAGTACCCAATCAAAAAACCAATAATGAAGTCAAAATGTAATAAGAATCTGTGAGATGTGTAGGAACAAATTCTGATTGAAGACATTGACATATCACAAAAATGGGGTAGAGAAACCATTAATTTAAATTATTTAATCACTGTTTATATTCTATTCTATTCCAATAACAACGGTAAGTATTACAACGAACGAATCAACCCTAAGTATTACAACGAACGAATCAACACCAAAGTTTGGGGAGGGCTTATGCAGTTATGACACATAATTTTTAGAGGAAGCATTGTGTGGTCACAACATTTGGACACAAGATTTGGACACTCTAACAAAGATGAAAAAAGATAGAAAGAGAAAAAAAGTTAAATAATATGTATTTTATAAATAATTAAAAGATATGTATTTTTATATGCATGTGGCAAAATCTTGTGTACAAAATTTACGTCTATTCAAATATTTTCCTCATATTTTATTAATAAAGAAATAAAAAACATAAAAAAGAATAAATTCCAATAATCTTGTATAACCAACACAATTCACTCATCTTAATATTTAAAAAAATGCTAACAAGTGTCATCTAAGGCATACCATACTTGTCAACTAAACATCTTACCCTACTTAATATTTAGCATATATTCTCATCACACTCTTTATTACAATATATCTTTTTTTCTTTCTTTCTTTCAAGTCCTTGCTCGGCTCTCTATCAACAATGGAATGAATTTCTCCATCAATCGTTGTGTTTTTTGAGTGTTTATCTTGTTACTTTAGAACCAAATTTGTCAACTTTGGTTTGATTTGATTCCAAACAAGAGGAACGATTTTGGATAAGGAGAGCAGCATGGGAAAAAGTTCATAGCCACGTGGGGTCAATGTGTACTTGTTTGCAACAATTATTTAGGGAAATAACTATTAGTCAATCACCTTTTAACACGTGTTAAAAGTCTAAGTATTCCAACCACTCACAATCGATCTGTGCCTATAAATTGGACACAATATCATGCTCAATATGTATCATACATCATGCAATATAGTGATGAAATGTAAATGTGGTTGAAGTTGAATTGCATTTGTAGCTTATTCACTCTGAAAGTGTCTGTTATGAAGGTAGAGAGAGTAGATTTGAGCCAGGATGGCTTGCCGGCATGCATTTAGGGTGTTGTTAGCGGGCCATCTTGTCTCACATTTGCTCACTTTCCTCTTATATTAGACTCTTAACATATCTTAGTTAATGTACACGTTTGTTGTAGCATGCATCAATTATATATTAAGTGGGCGTAAGAGTAATAATAGGTGTATCAACAATGGATTGGATTTCAACTACTTAAGTAAATGGTCATAAGTTTGATCTTTTTTTTTATATGGAGAAAATTTGATTAAAAGAAAAGAACTCATTTTATATGTTACTATATGTTACATATGTTTTTTGATGAACTGCGAAATGGTAGAAATTTCATACGACATACCTATAATATAGTCTAAGAAAAAGTAATAGGTAAATGCATTGATCTACATTAATTCTGAGGCTTAAGGTTATAATAGTTTTCGTATGGTTATTTGTTTTTTACCAATAACTAATGAACAACTTTTTTTTAGAGAATGTTTTGTTGTTGTGATTCAATTTTTTCTATTAAAAGAAGAAATAGGAAACTTACAACCACCGTAAAAAGAAGAAAAGTTTCAAAAGTAAAAACTCTACATTCTCGCCTTTATACGAAAGTCTCGAGCAAAAAAAACAAGTAATAAAATAATTTTAGAGTTTAATATAATTGATAATTAAATCACCAATTTCTTTTAACAATTAATACTAAATTATTTATTCATTTTTTAATCATACAGTAGTTTCTTACTTTCAAGAGACAAACTATAAATTTAATGGCCAAAGATAGAGGTACCAAATTTTTTCAATAAGTCGGGATGAAGGTCCCATTTAAGTCTCCATTATGTGAAGTCTTATTTAGTACTTTTTATGGTAAATTTTTGTTTTAGGTTAAGTGCTTTGAAGTTTTTTGAGGATACCTAACAAAATATACATTTTCATTGGTGGGTAAGTGAGAGTGGGATCTCAATATTTGATAAATATAGTGAATGATAGTCTTACATCAATTATTAATGAGTTCGATCTTAAATATTAAAGAGATATGACTCATAACTTTAATGTGTGCCGTGTCTCAATTTCTTGACAGCCGGTCACAAATCGATAGTATGTTAAATTAGTCCATTATATTATACTAGTATATATAACTTTCCAATTCTATCCTAAATGTAGAAAGGCAGAGCTTTCTAAGAAAGATGAGTATATCATATAATACATTTTCCTTTGAGACTGAACAAGTGAAATATAGGTCACGTTTTATTATATAATAAAGAAGTATGCAATTTACTCTGTCACATCATATAAAATATGCCGCAAACCTTGACTTTCGATCCTACATATAACTGATTATCTAGTAGTGAAATCTTCATTAGAAACAAACCACATATTTAATCTAGTATGCTCCTAGCAAAACAATATTATAAAAGTTGTTTGATCATGAGACAGTGCTACAGCTTATCAAAGAATATGGATTAAAAAAATCTTAACATAGATTGAACGGTATTAATTAAGTTATGTCAAACATGTACTTGCTTGCGAAATATGTTGGTTTATATTTGTAATATGCATTCATTTTAATGGTTGGATTGAGCACAATTAACATTTTTTATCTTCAACTAAATCACGATGGATGCAAACATCTACTAAACTTAAGTTATATTATACGAATAACCTTAAATAAGGGAACAAGAAACAAATCAGCAGAAGTGGTTTTTCATAATATTTACGAATTCAATGAAATCAATTCTTCCATCTTGATTTTCATCAAAAATTGTGATCATCTTTTGGCAGTTCTCAAATTCTGATCCTTGTTTCAATCCCAAAATAACAAGAACTCTTTGTAACTCCTTTGCATCAATAAAACCATCTTTGTTCTCATCAAAAACATCAAAAGCTTGCTTCAACTCCTCCAAACTAGGCTCATTCTCTTCAAACACTTCACAAAGCTCCTTGGAACCATACTTTTCTTCAAGTTCCTCACTTTCTGAACTGCAAAAAAATCCCATTTTTTCCATCACCATTTTCACTTCATCTCTTTCAATGATGTCACCACTCTCTCTACCAACATTTGACTCATTCTCTTCACTGCTAGACTTAGATTCTGAAACCTTCTTCTCCTCTCTTACCTCTGAGCTACCAGAATGAATTTGGCAAAGAAGGAAAAACCATAAACTTGAGAAAAAATTATGGATTTTGTTGAAAAATGTTAAGTATAAGAAAAGGTCTATCAAACCAAATAAGGGAGAAGTTGAGTTGCTAATGCTATAATTACTCTCTGAAATTTGAGGAAGAGCCATTGCTTCTACAAGGTTAAGTTAAAATTGTTAAGTTTTTATTTAGCCTATGAAGATTAGAAAACTTGTTATCATGGTTTAAGAGGGTGGATGAAGGGTTGGTTTATATAATTCAGAAGTTGTAACTTGGACCATTGGAGAAGCTAAATTAGTCATCTTGGAAAGAGGGAGGAAGGTGCATGTAGCAGAAATGGTGGAAAGAATATGCTATAATAATCATATTATAATGCTATGGTTTTTTCTTGACAACATCAAAGGAAATTTCCTGTTTCTAAATTAAAGCATACATGTAATTTTCTCTGTTTTATGGTCATTGTCATCAATATTTTTCTCATGAGACTTTTTAGGTGGATTTAGTGGTCAATGAGGAAATGGAAAAGACAAAATTTTCAGCACTTTCCTGGAAGTGTCTGAGCACTAGGCTGCCTAACATATTACTAATATTGTCTATGTTTCACACCAAATCATCTATTCCTTATATTACAAGTAAAGGGAAATTCATTAATGGCTTCATATTGTAAGCAAAAGCAAATATTAACACATACTCCCTCCGGTCACATATATAAGCAAAAATTGACTTTTCAGATACATTGAATAATTAATGTATCCGGTCACATTTATGAGTTAGATACATTAATTATTGAATATATTTAAAAAGTTGTTTTTTGCTTATAAATGTGACCGGAGGGAGTAGCTTTTAAGATCTCCTTTGAAAAGAAAAAAAAAACTTTTAAGATCTCCTACCGTTATAAATTGTCTTTGTATTTCAAATTTTCAATTAATTAAATATTTAATTGTTCTTCTCATTTCATGTTTAAAGAAAAAGAAATAATACTAATAGAATAAAAAAAAATAATACTAACGGAATTGACGATTTAAAAAAAAAAACATTTCGAATTGATGATTTTATATATTTCCATTTTTCTATTTTATTTTTATGTGCTATATTTTAAAACTGTACTATTTAAATTCTACGACATTTTTCTTAAAAATTTAAAATCGTTTACTAAATAATTGTTAGTTTTTATCATATACAATAGCACAGGTCATGATTGTTTTATAAAGAAGAGATAGACTTTTATGGTCATAAGACTAAATCTAAAGCATTTAGGTGCATTCAAATAAATAGAAAACTCAATTTTTTTTTTTACAAGAGCTCAGTCTTTTCTTTGTACTAAAATATTTAAATTATGTATACATTTTATATGTGGGTGTCTAAGTGACTAATATTTGAGGTTGTCATCGGTTAAGAATTATCCTGAAAAGAAAATGATTTTTAATACCGTAAAACATAATTTGAAAAATTTAAACTAATAAAACATATTTTTGGATTAACATTTACCTTCATTAAAAGGAATATTATCATCACCTAATTTAATTTTATTTCCAAATTGTTCGATGCATGTAATTGATAATATATACAATACTAAGCAGTGAAGGGTCATTATACAAAGAAAGTCTTGCTTGGACACAAGCTTTTAGACACACCATTTAGACATTCACACGTAAAAATATATTTTATTTAATTATTTAAAATATAAATATTATTTAATTAGTTTCTCTCTCTATCTTTTCCTAACTATGTATGTGTGTCTAAATTTAATGACCAACCGCTTGTGTTTAAGCAAGTATTTCTTCATTATACAATAAAATTGTATAGCACAAGTCATGATATTTAAAATTATACAATATATGTTCACGTGCACCCTACATAATACATACATAAACTTAATTTACACTAACCTTTCACAGTAAATAATTGTACATATGTAAACTGAATTTACATTAACCTTTCATAGTTAACGTAAACTACATAAGCTACGTAAACTTAATATTATTTGAAAAATCATTATTTTTTCAATCCACTATCACTTAGTGTGAAACCCTCTGCATTTTCTTTCATAACTTACATGTTCAAATATATATCTTGATTTTTTTATAACAAATGATAGTATGTTAATTATTATGTTAGTATTTTCTCCATTGTTATGACCTAAACCCTGAACTTTTTAACTTCTTAACTCTTTTAATTTCTTAACTCAACTAAATGAGCTATTCAGCACCTCCAATCATAACAATAAATATAAGGTAGGTATGTTTTAGCCAACTTCTCTACCAATGGGATATAAAATAATGGAAGTGGAAGGAAGCCACGCCCAAGATATATGATCTCGGAAAAATATGACGGAAAAAAGTATGTTCAAAGCAGAGTATGTAAGAGAGGAGGAGGGGTGCACAATCAGGTTGAGCATACACAATGTTGAGGGTTGAGTGTGCAAGTATGGAAAGAGGCTAAAAATGACTTAGATGTGAGCTAAGAAAGCGTTGAGCAAGTGGAACAGGGATGAAATATTAGAGGAAAGAGGGAGAAAATAATATTATTATTTTTTTAAAGAAAAGAGTTATTTTGGGATTTTTTTTCTTTTTTTTAAGAATGTGGGGTGTGCTTGCCAAAGTGTCAGGGTAGCTATTGATTGGGCTCCAAGCCCATTGGATCTTGCACAAATACAAAAGAATATGAGAATTTCTTTTTTACCGCCTTTTTCGCATGTTCTCTATTTTGTCCATTTTATCTCATTCAAATTTTATAATCCGAAACGTATTAGACATATTTTAGATTATAAAATTTGAAATGTGTTTGTCCGAATTCAATTTATTAATTCAACATATTGTATTAAAATGACAAAAATTAAAATTGACAACAAAATGTATTAATTGAACACAATTTCATAATACATTACATCATGTTTTGTAGTATACAATATTTAACAACTAATGTTAAATTTGTAGTACAAGAAAATGGAGAGAGAATGTTTATCATCCCTCTCGTGCACCCTTCGAAGAAGGTGGAAACACAAGATGATGGAGCAGAGAAATGTGAAAATTGATTTGAACAATCACATATCCAAACTAATCTTAAATACAAGTTGATATCCAAACTAATCTTAAATACAAGTTGATGTAGGCAACCCACTTTGAGTAATCATAGTAACCCCAAAACTACTAATATAAAGACCTCAGGTAATCCTTTGTATCAAAGACTAACAATGAAATAATAACATCATAACCACCCCATAAATGAAATAATTCCATATTTTATGAACGAAAATCATGCCCAAATGACTCGGATTATACAATATAAAACATGCTTAGATTGCGTTAAAAACATATGTTTTTAGGTATAAACATCAAATTCAACTGACAATGTCTATATTGTTAAACTACATATTTTCACTCGAGTTCAAATACAAGACCTCACCGTTGTATTTGTGAATTTTAACTCGTAAAAGTTGTGTCAATCAAAACCATTTTCAATTATCACTACTAAACCAGTTAGTTCATGACACATATCGTTGGCTCTTTGAGCGATATGGTGACTGAGTCTGAAAAGAACTCTAATGACAAGCAAACGCCTCTTGTTAGAAGATGTAGAATCAATTGTTAGATTCTATGTGTTGATGGATTCCACCACTATTATGGAGCTTATTTCTAACTCTTTGATAATATTCACAAGCATTAGCATAGCTCAGGTTAAAAGCATTAGCATAGCTCTAATACCACTAATGTAAATGCTCAATTATATGAGAGTTGAAAATAAATAAACTATTCTTTTACACGACAATACTCGTGTCTCTTTATTTTATTTTTTTAAGTTAGTGCACCTATATATCATGAAACTCGTGTATCCTTGTCCCTTTTTATATTCCCCCTGTTATGAGCTTTTAACCTTGAAAAACCTTAGAAAAAAACGCAATATTATTTTTCTTTTGCTTTAGAAAAAATAAATATAAGAAACACATGCAAGAAACACCTTACATATAAGCATTGTTTTCCTTGTAAATCAAATTATATAGGGTACGAACTGAAGATGAGTTCTCAAAGCCTCACAGGAGAAGAAAAAAGAAAAATATAGCCAAGAACAACTTGCCGAACGAAACCAATGAATTAGATATATTGCCGGCAAGTCATCCTTGGCTGCACTCCACTTTATGCCTCTTCATGTGAGTTGAGAGAACCTTAGAACATTTAGAGTTAATCAATAATAGTAAAGTGACTTTGAGTTGTAGTGACTGAAATGAAACATTACTAGTTGGATAGTGAAGCATAATAAGAGAAGAGAAATATATAGTCGCTGGCTATGCTAAGAAATAAATAAATGAATAAATAATAGAATAAGAAAGTACTAGATAGATCCGTTTCCGTTCCGTACCTTTCACGCTCATTCTGACTCACCGACTTTCCAAAATAGGATAGATCATATTTGATCAGACCCTGCCAGATAAGGAAAACAACCACGCGGTACTTTCCAAAACTATCCACGTGAGTTTGAGCTCATAAATTGATTTCAAGTAAAAAAGAGTTGGAGATTGAGTGATTTCTTTTTTGTGAATCATTTTATTCTTATGTGAAATGAGTTATATTAATTCGATGTCTAGTCCAAACTCCAAAGTAAGCAAAACTTGTTTAAAAATGGTTTTTTAAAAATTAAATTTGGATTCTTCTAAATGATTCTTTATTTGATAAAATTCATAACCTATATCTTAGCTCAATCATTTTATTAAGATTGAGTGATTTATTTGTAAAAGTGTATGTAAAGTTAAAGAATATTGATATTTTTACGATCATTTTATGATATTTTTTTCTCTCATACTTATTTTGTATTTAACTTTTTTTTCTTTTCTTCTCTATTGTTTTTTACTAATAAAAAAAATTGTTTTAAAAGTTGTCACTAAATGATCCTTCAGAAAAAAATGATTATACAAATATTATTGCTTACAATTTAGTTGATCAATAACTATTAATTTACATATCAAACTTAGAATCAAAAGCTTTTACGTCAAAATAATTTTAAAGGCAAATTCATTTTACTCAAAAACGATCAAACATATCAAAATTAATTATAATCAAAAGTGAAACAAATATAAATTATAAACACAATTTGATTAAATTGTGTATGTTAAAAATATAATTGATCACATGTAATCTATACGATATCAATTTAAAAACTTAAGTCTATTGTTTAAATCATCTTCTATAAGTGTACTTCTATTTTTAAGCATCGTTGTTGATTGCTTCACACATATAGGTGCATAAAAAAAATTAAGTCTATTGTCTAATTCATCTTTCATAAGTATACTTCCTCCCTTTTTAAGTATCGTTGAAGTGTATTACTCTTGAGGCTTCAGACTCGATTCTCATCAGTGTGAATTTCGATGAGTTAATTTGTTTTTTTTTTAAGTATTTGTGGTCATTACTTTCATACATGTCAATGCATAACTTTTACAACTATTCCCTCTGTATCTATATATAAGCCCTCTTTGTTTTTTTTCACATTTTTAAAAAAAGTTGTTCATGCAATTCATGTGTCTATTCTATGTCTATTAATATTAAGTTGTTATTGCAATTCATGTGTCAATTCATCTAACTTCTTTATTTAAAAAAAAAAAAAATGTGTCAATTCATCTAGTAATTTGCATAAAGAATTACATTTAAGGACACAACTTTTCTCGGATAATATTTATAATTAAAAACAAAAAGAGTGATATATTTAATTTTTTATTATAAAAATTATAAAAAGTTGATATTTTAAAAATATTCATTACGATAAAAAGAACAACATCTTCTATACTAATAATATTTATCTTTATCTAGTAATAAAAAAAATATAATCAAGTAGATTATGAAAACAATGCACATAGTCAAATAATAACACTTAGAAAAAAAAACGGAGTAACGGATAACTAATAAATCTAAATTTTTAAAATTTAGTGTTCCAAAGATACTCTTGGTGGAAAAAGAGTAGTCTATTGTAACCAAAGCTCTCGGGTGACCTCATTCATGAATCATCTAAAATAAATTAAACGGTTGTGTATTTTTAGTTATTTATTCTATGCTTAGCAATGAGGTTTCCATCTCCAGAAGAAACGTACGTACATTGAGACGGTGCCGCGCTGCTAGTTGCCACCGTTTTGAGGTATCCTAGAGGGAGAATGAAATTCTCTCCATAGCTACGTTGACCTTATTGAATTTAGGAAAATGCTTATTACAATTTTGATCTCTTTGTTTCACCATTTTGTAAAATTGATTCCTCCGTCGTATTTTTTAACTAAATATTTATGATTTGGTATATATTCGATGAAGTGATTTATGATTTGATGATAAAAAAAATATCAAAATTGATTAAATTGTAAGAAAATTTAATTAAAAACATCAAAACATGTTATACAATAATATTTTAGACCAAATAGTTGATGGAAGAATCAAAATTATCAAATTTTAGAATAGGAAAAAATTAAAATAAAGGACCAAAACCGTAATTAATCCTACTTAATTTAATTGGAATGGATAGAAAAAATAATTAATCAACCACTTGTTGTATTCAACTGAATTTTTCAAAATAAATGATATATAGAGCATGAAAATTATGGATTTTTAGCTGTGCAACTTCAGTATTTGGGGATTTTTGGATTTGGAAAATTATGGATTTATAAAAATTTTGAGGTGATAAATAGGGAGAAAAAAATACATTTGGTACTATTTCTTCACCTAGTTTTTAAGTTGTTGAGTAGTTGACCTTTTTTTTTTACGATAAGTTGAGTAGTTTGTCTAACTATCCGAACATGTTGTATAGAAATTAACTTTGCGGTCATAAAAAATGAAAAATAAAATAAAATCGATATTGGTGTTGAATATCAAAAGGTGTATGAAGGATGCGGCAAAAGTTATGGTGCATAAGCCATAACTTATGCACCATGCATAAGTACTTGTCAACCATCAGATCATGCTTAATCTAACGTTTCACAACTCACATCTCACACCCACACTTTGATTGCAGAAAATCATTCTTGCTCGCACGCGTTTTCGCAATCAACTGCTCCGACGTGACTTTGCTTGCCCTGACCCTTGCTCCGACGTCGTTTTCCGGCAAGGTCACGGCGACTCAACCAACTGCTCCGACTTGATTCCTCCAACGTTGCTCTCTTGCTCGCGCTGGAACTTGCTCCGACGTGGTTTTCCGGCTAGATCACGGCGTTACTCAACTGCTCCGACGTTCCTCCGACTCAATTGCTCCGACATTTCTCTCTTGCTCCCGCTTACGCTAGCTCCGACATGGTTTTCCGGCTAGGTCACGACCTGATTTCACCGGCATTCACCCTTGCTCGCTGCTCCGGTTAGCTTTCAATTATATATTTATTTCGTTCATCTTCTATTATGAACTTGATTCTGGTGGTTTTCAATTAATTCTTAGATGTTTTGGTTGCTTACAGAATTGATTCTTACCACAAATTTGTAGCTTTTGATTTTTATGCACAAATTTATAGTTCAACTGACTCACTCAAAATTTATATGAAAATTTGTAGCTTTTGATTCTTACCACAACTGCTCCGACTCAATTCCTCCGGCGTTGCTCTCTTGCTCGCGTTCGAACTTGCTTCGACGTGGTTTTCCGGCTAGGTGATGGCGTGACTCAACTTCTCTGACTCAATTGCTCCGACTCAATTAGGTCACGGCCTGATTTCACCGGCATTTACCCTTTCTCACCGCGGCCTGATTTCACCGCCATTTACCCTTTCTCGCTGCTCCGGTTAGCTTCCACGAATTTCACCCTTGCATTTTCAGGTAATCAGTAAATTGTATTTAGGTTTTGATTCAAATTTCAGCACTCTTTTATGGTTTCTGTTTATAGAACTATGCTCTGTTAGTATGTTTGGAATATTTCAGCACTTCACTTCAAATTCTTTGACCAATCTAAATTTGAATTATTGTGAATTATAATATTTTGGATCAATGGAACATTTAATGATGTGTTTGTGTATCCTCTTCTACATGCTCTCTGCATTGTTATGTTGAAATTTGTCTACTATGAGGTTTTCCCTAAGATCTTAGCTAAGTCTTTTATTAGGTGGATGATAAATCATATAGGTTGATCTGGGTGTAGCCTTTTTTGGTTATAGCCTTTTTTGGAAATATTTGTTGTTGTAGCTTGTTTCCTTTTGCTGATCATGATTGTCAGATGCTATGCATAAAAAACAATTTTTTGGTTTTTGTGCAATAAAATCCTTGAAAGTGTGTGTTTTATTATCTGTCTAAGACAAAATGTACAATTTGGGTCTGAGTCTACATTTATTATTACACTATAAGCACCTACTTAAATGTGCAAGCACAACCTATATGGGCATGGCTCACCATAATGACCTTTTTTCTGATGACATTTGCATGAGTTGTATTTGAACAACGATATCAACAAATTTGTGATGTTACAGTTCAGCTTTCTACACGTTTTTGTGCAGATCCGGAGTCATCTAAAATTTTTCTCGACGGTGTTCTTGAAGCTGGAAAAAAGGCAAAGGAGTTGCTTCTTTCTAAAGGTATTCGTACAGGCCCGACGCCATCTAAGTCTTCAAAAGTAGCTGTTGTTGGTGAAACATCTGCTGGGGTGAATCCCACCGCACCAAAGTTCAAAGAAAGACCAAATTCAATTAAGGCAAAGAAGCGACTTAAAAGTGATTATGAAAAAGCTAGAGAAAGGCAGAAATTCCTTATCAATCGGAAGAAACAAAAGAGAGATGATGAAGCTTTATTGGGGATAGTGGTCACTGATTGATTGTTTTTAGGTTATAAGTTTGTACTAGATTTTATTTTGATGATTATAGTTTGGATATGATCTAAATGAAATTATACATTTCACATTTTTTGTTGTTATGTATTGATGATTATAGTTTGGATCATATATGATCTAAATGAAATTATATAATTCACATTTTTTTTTTGTTATGTATTGATGATTATAGTTTGGATATATGATCTAAATGAAATTAAATATGTAATAAAAAATGAAAACATGAAATTATGCCAAAATCATCTTGCTAAGGTTTCCAGCAGGTGAAAAAAACTAAGGACCTAGAGTTGTTTCTGTGAGTTGTACTCCAAAACCATTTTCCTGTGAAAATGGTTTCTGTGAGTTATACTCCAAAACCATTTTGTTGTGGGAATGGTTTCCAGCAAGAACAACATGTACCATTAAACCATGCTTATTGTTTCAGTAATAATTTCAGTGTATAATATCTTAATCATTATTTAAACCCATGTACCATTAATAATTTCATTTAAAACCATTACACAATTATATTGGTTTTACATACAAGACTATCAAAACCATTAAACCATACTTATGGTTTCAGTATTCCATACCCCTAAGTTTGTTTGAAAAATAAAATAAAATGAACATTATACTATGAAACATATAAAAAGAAAAAAATAAAATGAACTACAAATTATTTGGCATGAGTCTGGATAACTAGTGAACTATAGCTTTATAGATCCTCCTATTTGTACGCCAAAACCATTAAGTACATCTAATGATTTTGCAGTACAACACATAAAAACCATTTCAACAGGAAAATGGTTTTGGAATTATTTAGGTCAGCGGATTATAGGAAAAGTGAGGTGTCTGGTGTTTGAATCACGACACTTACAAGATTATAGGAAACAAGACTTTACTTATACAGATTTTGTGTGTGAGTGTGTCAAAACATCTAAAGTTCAACACTAACCTATTATCTATCATGGTATTTATTTTAGGTTTGGATTTGATCTTTTTGTGAGCTTACTTATAGTTATAGGTCTTCTAAGGGAAAACAAACAGACGTTGGAACACAAGAATGGCTCGGCCACTCGGTTCCAAATACGTGCTATTTCTCAATTTGAAACTATTAGTTTTCTTATAAAAACTATTATAATCCAACCTTTTTTTTTCCCTAATAAAAAGTCATGTTATCAACTTTCCACAATTTGATTTTACACGTTATTTTAACCTTTAGATTTCACATCGGTTATGAACTTATAAGCATGGTAGTATAATTTAGTTACAAGTGATAAAGCCATACACAACAAGGAAATTACATGGGAGAAATTCAGTCAAACAAGCAGCGTAGCCATCAAAGCATGGTCACTGCCAGTATATTTGTCTGCAAAAGGATTTCATACTTGTTTGTCTTTGTGAGTGCAACAAGTCAGAAATTTCAGTGTAAGGTCTGTGGTGCAAAGCACTAAACCACAATTGTGGAAAAAAAACACATCCAGAAACATAATAAAAGAAATTCATAGTATGAACTTGATACATATCCAGAAAATGTTCAACATCTTTAATCAAACTCAATAATATAAAAACATTAAGACTAATTCAAATTCAAGTGGGATGTGCTAGCTTTTGAAGCATTTCTTTATAGTATGAAGTTGCTTCCTTCTCCACATGGGTTCTTTTGCAGTTGCTTGTGTCGGTTATTATTGTGGAACATTTCAATTATTGCTTGCGAGCAGTTGTGACATTCCTTTGCTCCTCCTCCGATTGCGTCAGTCCAATGCTGAATGATGGCAATGACCCTAGGTCCCTTGTTTTTTTTCACCTGGATGATCACAGAAAACCATTAAGTACATATAATGGTTTTAATGTACAACACATCGAAACCATTTGCACAGAAAAATGGTTTTAAAGTGTTTTAAAGTGTGACACTCAAAGTGACATTCAAAGTGTTTCATCCTTATGGAAGTCGTTCTTTTCACATGAATTAGTATAAGAAAATATATAAAGAATCTGCAACTGAAAATGACATAACAATGGAGGCACAACAAAGTGTTTTAAAATGGTTTTGGTATAATTTTATTAAGAACAACAAATACATTATGGACATTTTATTAAAGTAACTTCTAAGTTCTAACTAGACATGCACAATTGAAAACTGTCAATTAAATGTCTCCAATATTTCAATCAAAGCATAACAATGGAGGCGCTCAACAACAAAATAACATAACCCAGACCAACCTGTTGTTGAGATATAAGTATAACTAATGCTTAATGTTTTGACATAGATCATCCCAAACAAATAGTACATCAATTAATTTAAACATGTCAGAATGATAAAAGACCACAATCATCAATAAATGATATTACCTCTCTTTTCTCATGTTATTACATTTTCAGTTGAATAAAATCAGCAAGCATAACTACCTGTTACCTTTCAAACAATGTTATGTTTACTTAGATACCAACTGCATAGATTATCAGAACTGAAATCAACAATAACGCTGATTCCGCGGATTGGTCCAACTACAATATCGTTTACTTGCTGATGGATTACATGTAAACCATTTCAAATTCAGAGTAAAATAACACATTTTACAACTTAGATTCTAAACCAAACAAAGAAATTGTTAAAAACAGTTCCAAAGCAAATCAACACTCTGAAACCATTTCCACAGCAAAATGGTTTCATAGTAAAACTTGAAAAAACCATTTACACAACATTTTGGTTTTGGCATGATTTTTAAACAAAACATACTATAATAAGCACATTTAAACACTCTGAAACCATTTATTTGAGTTGATTTTCCCCAATTCGAAATTAAAATGTCAATTTAGGGTTACACAGATGCAATTACTTTCCAAACTAAACAAAAATCATTTCCAACTAACAGAAACACTTTCAAAACTCATTGTAATTACTTGAAAGCACAACATAAGTTCAAACCTTATAGTAATTAAACTGTGAATTTTAGGGTTATAGATGCAATTACTTTCCAGAAACCATTTCCAACTAACAGATGAAATTAAACTGATTGTAATTACTTGAAAGCACAAGATAAGTTCAAACCTCTTTTGTTTTCATCTTTTCCAACTGTTATGGTGAAAGCGGCGATGATGATGAATGCGGTTTGCGACGTAGTGAATGCCGTTTCCGACGTGAATGCGGTTTGCTTCCGGTGGTGAATGTCGTTTCCGACGTGAATGTGGTTATGGTGAATGCGGTTTCTGGTGGTGGAACGGTTTCCGGTGGTGGAAGTTTGTTTCCGGTGTGATTTTGCGGTGGTTCCAAAGCAAATCAACACTCTGAAACCATTTCAACAGTAAAATGGTTTCAGAGTAAAACTTGCAAAAACCATTTACATAGCACATTGGTTTTGGTATAATTTTTAAACAAAACATACTATAATAAGCACATTTAAACACTCTAAACCATTTGTTTGAGTTGATTTTCCCCAATTCGAAATTAAAATCTCGATTTAGGGTTACACAGATGCATGCAATTACTTCCAAACTAAACAAAAACCATTTTCCAACTAACAGAAACACTTTCAAAACTCATTTGTAATTACTTGAAAGCACAATATAAGTTCAAACCTGTTTTGTTTTCATGATTTTGCTGTTTTGTTGAGTTTCAATGGTGATATGGTGGAGATGCTTGCGCGAATGATGATGATGATGTTGACGAAAAACGACGGTGGTGATGATGATGGTGAACGGTTACTGTTATGGTGAATGACGGTTACGGTTACGGTTATGGTGAATGATTGAAATGCGACGGCGATGATGATGATGATGGTGATGGTGAACGGCGGTGAACAGCGGTGATGATGATGGTGAACGGCGACGACGATGGTGAACGGCGACGGTGACGGAAGATTGATTTGGTGAACGAGATTGATGCTTACAGGTTTTCTGTGGAAGTTTGTTTTGTTCAGGTTGCTGTAGAAAGCAATTTTGGTTTTTTCTGGAGTGTAGAAAGCAATTTTGTGTGGGCTAGGTGTTAATGGGTTGGACTTATGCATGGTGCATAAGTTATGGCTTATGTATGATAACCACACCCGAAGGATGCAAATCCATATAACTATAAAGTTGAGAATTTAGAGAATGACGAACCGAATATAAATAATAAAGAGCTAGATAATTTGGCGATAATAACGAAAATAAAGATTACTACCTCCATCTTTATAATATTATAAGACCCTTTTAAAAAAATAACGGGAATTAAGAAAATTAAAAATGATAATAAATTTGTTTGCAATTACTATTGTTTTTACAAATTTGTCCTTTAAGAGAGAGTTAGTGTATGTTTTTAATGTAATATTTAATGTTGATTGAAGAAAAAGATATAAAATAAATAGGGGTATGTTGGTAAAGAATTAATTAATGCACTTGAAAATAGTAAAAGAGTCTTATAAAAAGGGACAAAAAAATTTCTCAAAAGGGTCCTGTAATTAGAGAACGAAGTCATTAAAATAGAACCGATTGTTGATATAGCTTGTAATGAAAATGAACAACCTTGTGAGTCTATTCCATTAAATATTTATGATCTAAGAACATGGAATAGCTATAGAAGTGACTTGAGAGATCAAATGGAGATTGAAAAGAGAGAGTGGTGAGACATGAAGCCTGTTGTTGAAGAATAGAGAAAGCAGATTGAAATTTGTTGATATACTATAATTAAGGTGAATGCAGTCGAGACTATTTTAATGAGTTTAAATATTCTATTGTGTCAAGTGCAAAATGGACATAAACCAAGATAGAGTTTTTATGATTGATATTGAGTTCTCTCAAGAAATTTTGTTGTTTTCATAATGCATGTATATCTTATAGAAAAATATGAATATCTTTGTTATTGTTGCATTGATGAGATAGCTTTTTCAAAATTGAAATTGTTAAAGTGGAAATTTTCCTTATAGCTAAAAAAAGTTAAAATTAGTGGAAATTTGGGATTTAGATTCATAACATGAAGTCATACAAAAGTTATAAATGCCACAAACAACTAAAAAAAGTTATAAATGCCACAAACAACTAAACAATCCCCATAAGCAAATCCAAAACATCAAAATTTAATCATAATCATAAGCCACTCAAGTCTCACTGTACAAATAGTAGCAAAGAAGAGAACTTTGTTATCTTGCATCCAAAACAGAGCAAAAGTGAACATAGCAGGGTGGGAGAGAGTTTGTATGCACAAAGTCGCAGACACCAGTGATGTTCTCTTGTATGCGAAACAGAGCAGAACACTACGTGATAGAGGGGGCTCGTACGCATAGAAAATTGTACAGTTAATCCACAAATAAATTAGATTAGTGGCTAATAAATAAACAATTGTCACAGATAATGAGGTGTTTAAAATGTGTTATCTTAGGGTTTTAAATCCCAAAAGGCGTTGTTAATGAACCGGGCCACAGACCCAACCCTCGAAAACATATATGAGAAACCCAATAACGGAAACGACATATTTGCATGATTCCACCGCTCCCACGATTTTTCGTAGCGATCCCAGCCGAGCCCACCAACTTTCGATTCCAGACATACACGAGCATGCCAAGGGTTGGCAAGACTGTACAAGCATACGATCTTGTGTTTCAGATCACGGTCTTGTCTGCCATGGCTTGGAGGTAGTGTCTCATCTTCATCTTCCAACCAATATGTCTCGAGAATTTTAACAGCATTCTCATAAATTTCATTGTTGTCATGACTCTGCAAGTTTTCAATCTTTTCCAATCCCTCAGCATCATCTATCATCTGAGCATACAAGTTGACATCTCTCGTTTTACAAAACCTTTTCTCCGCTTCTCCAACCTTCAGAATATTCTCAAGACATTTTAAACAGACAATAATAATTTTTGGATCAGGGCAAACAAGCAAATCACACAGAGGCTTAATGAAATCATGGCTCACCAAGTACCTTGTAATAACAACAACATTTGGTAAGTTAATAAGTAAACTCTCAAAGTTGCCAGCATGAAGCAGAGCCAGAAAATAACAATTAAAAATATATTCACATACTTGATTTGCTCAGGGGTACCGCCAAACGTAGCATTAGAGAGTGCCCATGCAGCTTCTTTTTTAATGTCAAACTCGGCATTTTGAAGAAGATTGACTAGGGGAGCAATCAGACCAGCTTCAATAACAGCCTGCATCATACATAAAAGGTAGAGTTCATAGCGCCGGTAAATAAGCCAACTAAAAATCACATACTTGGTAGTAAAATGCAAACAAAACTCAAGACCCAACCCAAAACAGAAAACATAATGTCAATAGTCAAGCATTGCAATACACCCCCTTCATTGATGTATTTAAAACAAAATTTAAAATAATGGTTTACAGTCACCTAAGAATCCAACTATTACTCTGGCTGGTGTAACCTGAGAACTAAGTATACCATCAAGACTACAATGGTTACTATAGCATCACATCTCCATTTTAAACAACATGTAGCTTCAATTTATATGCATGCGATACTTGTAAGAGATATTTCCAAAATATTAAATTGGAAGGTTGTGATTATGTAATGGTTAAGTACTTATTGTGAACTAAGTTCACAGCAGTTTCATTGCTTTGTCCAGTGGTAATACATGTTGAAGATATGTTAAAGGTTCCAAGTTCAATTCCTAACTAGCACATTTGTAGAAACTGTTTTTATTAATTATTGGAGAAATTGCAAAAATAATAGTGTGCAATGCAGCGCACTTTAAAAAGGACAGTTAGCACTACACCGTTGCAACAGTTATCAAATAATGTGAACGTTGATAGATCTTAACCCTTCAGAACTACCAATACAAAATTATTTGAATTGTTGGGTCTCTTCACCAAGTGGCATTAATTTCCATATAAATAGAGGCATAATTCAATTTCTCTCCCATTTACAACATTCTAAATCATCCCCCATTTCTCTGATGCATGAGTGAAATGTATGTATGAAACATATTTTGTAAACTATCATCAAAAGATAGGCTTGTTGTGTTTATGCAAATCACATCAAGACTTCCAAAGTATCCTGAAGGGGATTCGCCGGTATACCCGTTTGCATCCAATATACATAGACTGGTAAGGACGAATCAAACCTAAAGTTTAGTGTGATACACGTTTTGGAATTTCTTCATGCAATACTAACAACTCTAATTATATTCATCATCATCATCATCATCTTCTTCTTATCTTTGGTTTTTGCAGCAACCCCCCAATAAAAGTTCTAACAATACCCAAACATCAAACTTGAAGAAAAGCATAAGCAATAAAGAAATTAACATTGCACTTTATTAAACATGATATTTAACATCATTTGAGTATCAAAAGGATGAGATTTATTAGCTTACCTGTATATTCTCTCTTTTCCCAGCTGTTATGTTTGATATAGTCCAGCAAACTTCTCTTTGAATAATACTATTATTATTGTGATTATGGGTCAGCAGGCTCAAAAGGCATGAGAGTGAACCATGATTGATAATAGCCTAACAAAAAGAGTCCCACAAAATCAGGTAATTCTCAAAGGTGACACATGAGATGAAAAAATACAAGGGGTGAGAAGAGACTAGAATCATAATAATAAATAGTAGTGAATCACCCCATAATGACTAGCAAGTATAACCTTTGGTTCTTCCTAAGACCAAATCCCCCTACCCCGTCAAAAATAAAAAGTTTCAACAACCACATACTATAGCATTTTGGTGTTTTCTCTTAATTAAATTAGACTTACAAAACTTACCTATCAATAATTTCAGGATATAATATTTTAAATTTAAATTTGATTTCCAAAATAACTAACACAATACTAATTCAGTAATTTACTCTATAAAAGTTAAATATTTAATTAGAAATAATTGGGAAGCAACTAATTAGAACAATTACAATCCATTATGACATTACTTGAGTCTGCATATCGTCTCCAGTTACAATATTTCCCACTGTGCGAATTGCAGGAATCAGCACTGAAGGAGATGGGGCCTTCAAAACATGCACATACATTTAGAGCCAAAATAATCAATAATTGCAACAAAAATTGGTACTTATAGAAGGAGCTCCACCAGTCTGCCACATATACCTGCCTCGATCACCTCTTGGATTATTTCATTTGTTCCATCAGAAAGAAATGAGATTGCCCAACATGCATCTGTCAGGACTTCTTCATCATTAGAAAAAACCAAACGCTCGAGAGCGGGAAGCGCTAGCCTCACCTGTCCATCAATATTCCAGTATTAATACACATATAAAGATCTTACGGTTTCAGTTTTAATTTAACAAAAACACAACTACCTGCTCGGCTTTCCCCTGCAAAAGTTTGCCAGGGTCCACGTGGCAATTCTCAGCATAGAAAGTCTTGTTTGCTCATTGAACTGGGATAACAATGGGATCAAGGCACCATGACTGAGAACAAGATCACGGGACATAGGGGAATCAAAGGCAACGTTTCCCAATGCCCACGCACCCTACAATTTCAGAGTTCTAGTGTTCAACAAAAAAAAATCCCAGTTCTAGTGCTTTAACATTTTACTCCCTTTAAGGTTTTTTCCACACAAATTAAGAAATGCAATGATGCTGACAAAAAAATTACCCATTTACAAACTAACCTTATTCACCATTGGTGTATTTCTCACCATCTTAAATACAAATTAAATACAAATTGAGTATGATGCTTTGAAAGTAGAGTATACAGTAAGTATTAGAGGGCAAAATTTGAAAAAAAAAGAATTAATCTTACATTGGAAGGTGTAAATGACATTCCTTTTAAAAGCATTTTTTGTTTTGCCAATGACATTCATTTTGAAACGGAGTGAGTATTAGGCTCTGTTTGGTAAAAAAAATAGCGGATAGCTGATGAGCTATCTTATAGCGGATGACTTGTAAGCTAGCTTATAGCAGATAAGCTAGATGATTAAATTTGTAGTGTTTGGTAAAATTAGCGGTTGAAGTAGCTTCTAAATATGAAATGACCTAAAATAAATGTGTATTTAATTAATATTTATTTTTTTCAATTAAGATTGCAAGGGTAAAATGGAGATAAAAAGTGATATGCTATAAGCGTTAAGCTATAAACTACTTAAATTAGCCTATCAAAAACTGATATAATCTCATGAAAATAAGTTATAAACTCGTGTAAAAATGACAATTAACAAACAAATCTTTTATAATCAAACTTATAAGCTATAAGCTATACCATCTCCCAAACATCATCATGAGGTGAACTAAGTAGCTTGACAAACATTGGTACTGCTCGGTGAATTACCACCTTAGTGTTCTCCGAAGTTCCAGCTGCTATGTTTGAAAGTGCCCAAGCAGCTTCAAACTAAACCAACAAAGTCACAAACAAACAATCAAAACAACAACTACATAAACCTCCAAAAGGTAAAGACATATTTGAAACAAACAATACTGAAGTTGAGGTAAATCGTCCCTAAATAGAAACTCAACGAAACGAGGAACAACGCCAGATTGAATAACTTGTTCAATCGGAGAGCTGTTTTCTACACACAAACATCAACACTTTAAATCTTAGAATGAAAGCAATATAGTACTAGTAATGTAATCTATGAAGCACGGATACGGACACAGGACTCCGGACACGACACTGACACACCACCGACACAGCTAATTGAAAAAATCACATAATTCAGTGTAATTACAAGTGTCGATGTCGTGTGTACCGGGACACGCCTAATCTGAAGAGTGTCCGCGCTTCATAGAATGTAATGCATTAAAAACATGAGAGAAAATCAACAGTTACCGGCGGAAAGAAGCTTCCGAATTTGCTTAGTTGCTCCCAGTTGTTGGATGTTATCATCTGACCAGACCATAGGGCTAGGCAACATCAATTGAAGGTGAAAATGATGATTTAGGATTTGAAATCAAAACCCTAGTTTATGATTCAGAATCAACGGACTTTGAGAGTGAGAGAGAAAAATATTTATATAGGTTTTGGTGTCAAGACGGTGGGACCCGGATTCTAATTTATTTTTTATTTTAATTTTTTTTCTTCAGAATTTTGATAATTTTTTATGAACTATTTTAGTATACTAATATCCACAATGGCAAAGTGACAAGGACGCCACGTCAATAAAAATCACCACCTCAGCGTTAAATTGGAGAAAATTCTGCGAGGGACCTTGAAATAAAAAAAGAGAATAAACGTGGAGTTCAAATCGTTCAAAAAAAATTATATAGGAAAAAATTGTTAGATTGAGAAACTTGAAAGGTTAAAATTGCAATTAAGTCTAATCATGTTAAGGTGTAGCTTTTTGTCTTCATAGTAGATCGATCATACCATTCTAATACATATATAATGTTATTAGTTAACGATCATTTTAGGTCATCTTAAACAAAAGAAATGAAAGACAGTTCCTAACTCTGATATGAATTTAATTTGACATATTAAGGAGTCAGGGCCAATTAAAAGAGCAAAATACAATTGACATATTATAGAAAACTGACTAATTTTTAACATCAATGTGTACTACAGATGATAGTAGTATACAGAAATGTATGTACATAACATACATATATATAATAAAAAGACGAAACAAAATCACCCTTATAATCCAATCCAATCCACCCAAACAACTGCTGAAAGGAGTGGTTTTCCCCTGCTCCTCCATAATATCCTATTTCCTTAGCTCCAAAATAATAAACATAAAGATTCACTAAACAGAAAAATGTTTACATAAAAAGCTATCTTCAATTCATCCCAGTGTTATGATCACTGTATCTTTCCACCTTTACTAGCACCGGCAGACCTGCTTTGTAAAATGGAGGTTACATTCGTCATTCACATCTACCAATTTATATACAAGAGCTGTAGCAAGATCAAGATGTTGTAGCCTATCAAATATAACCAATAACAGTTATTGATGTAAAGATTTCCATTTGTATTATTCCATATATATCAAGATATTCTGATAAACAATAGTTTGCACAAACAAGGTTGCTGGAGTCAGTTTCATCTATTCTGTGATAATTTCTGATAAACCTACAAAACTACCAGCCACTAAGTGTCCATGTTTGCCACAGCATTCCTTCATGTAGCTCTTGCAACATCCACCAACTTCTCTCTTCTCCAAGCTCATACAAGCATGCACAACTGATGCTTCAATGGATTCCTTTGAAGAGCCCTCATTCTTGCAGCATGAACCAACTTTCTGATTTGGACCCTCACAGCCACCACACATAACCGGCAAGTTCTCACATGCTTTGGAACAGTCTTTTCTGGATTCTTTTTCTTTCTCTACCAAACTTGAACAACCGTACTTCAGGGCTGATTCGACATGCTCTTCGATGATGTCAATGGATATTTCACCGGTCCCATGCTTCTTAACATCAGAAGGACAACCTGATTGATGCTGAATGTCTTGAATGGTTCCATGGTCATGCAGATTTTCACAACCATGGTTCGAGTGGCAATGCTTAGTAACTTGTTGAGTTTCTTTCTTATCACATGGATTGAGGTGGCAATGAGACCCAAGTGAAGTGCTATCCTGAGTAACCATGTCGATATTTTTGTTGTGGCAGTGTTTTGTCCCGTGGGACTTATGTCCCTGACAGTTACCATGACTGTTTACTGAAGCTGCACTGATATCTTTGGCCGTTGGAATCACATTGTGTGAATCTGAACAACACTTGTTTTCAATATCATGCTTCTGCGCTCCATTTTGGCTTTTGTCACATCTTCCATGATGACGGTGATCTGATTCATGTAATTCATCACTTCCCTTACACTGATCATGATTCTCCATGTTTTTGAGATGGTCAACACTTCCACTTAAACTTGGATTTGAAGTGCAGGGTGGATTCTTTGAGGAGCAGGAATGAGAAGCGCACTTCTGGGGCTGTGCCTTTTCTGAGCAACAATGCTTGTGGCTGTGATGTTGATGTTGATGATGATGATGCTGATGGGGGTGATGATGGTGATTATGAGAGGAACCGCCGTTAGAGTCACTACATCCATTTTTGTGGATATGCAATTGAGCGGACGATTTACAACTTTTCCCGCCATGCTTGTGTCCACTTCGCAGAAGCAACATGCTGTTTAAGATGACCAACAGACATGTTCCAACATCTGCAAGAACTGC
Source organism: Medicago lupulina (assembly GCA_958299785.1). Taxonomy (NCBI): domain Eukaryota; kingdom Viridiplantae; phylum Streptophyta; class Magnoliopsida; order Fabales; family Fabaceae; genus Medicago; species Medicago lupulina. Next base: position 3,278,227 of record OY283143.1, on the reverse strand, counting down.
TGCCCACACAATTGGATGACCCCCAATGGCCAAACCTAGAATCGCAACCTTAGGAAGTATTGACAGTATAATATTTTGTATCACTTTCCTTCGAGCTTTTCTGGCAAGCTTAATGGCATCTGGTACCTTCCTAAGGTCAGTCGACATAAGGATTATGTCACCCGTCTCACTGGCCAGTGCAGAACCAGAAATACCCATTGAGATCCCGATGTCAGCTGAAGCTAATGCAGGTGCGTCATTTAAACCATCTCCAATCATCGCTGTTGGACCTTCCTTTTTAAGTTCTGAGATTATTTTTACCTTGTCCTCTGGCAAAAGTTCTGCATGTACTAACTCCAGGGCGTGACCTAGCTGTAGACGAAATCACTTTGTTAGTATTTAACTTGTCCATTATAAGCCTATGGCTTATTCATATATCTACAACTACATATAGAAAAAGGAATTGTCCCGTGACCTCTCACAACATTATAAGTAAGTTCAATTCATCTTTCAGAGAACCAAAATTCGTTAGGTTTGAGAATATAGAATATATAATTTGAATGCAGCCACATATAGTTCTAAATTGTTGTCCGCAAGACTGCAACTGCAGTTATGATCGCACTATAAAAGTTTTAGAGGTTTTCGCAGCGGCTCCATCAGCTGCATTTTGCTGTGATATCAAGATTCGCAGCACCCCAACTGCGTTGCAGTCTCAATTTTGAACCAAAAAACCTAGATTATATTCATAAGGGTTTAATCATATGACATTACATACCTGCTCCTGTGCTTGCATTGCAGCTGACTGACAGTCTCCAGTGAGCATAGCTGTTTTGATTCCCATAAACTTCAGCTTCCTTATTGCCTCCTGAACCCCTGACCGACAAGTGTCAGATAGAGAGAAAATTCCAACCGGGGTTGGTCCGGAGTATATGTAGCCAATGGTCTTTCCTCCATGAACTTCGCCTTCTAAGGTTGGAATCACTACATAAAACCAACACAACAGACATTTTTACTAAATTTCAAAAAACAATGTCACATTACACTTCAAGTTCAGTTGGCATCAAACATGTACTATCACATTAGGAAATGGCTTTCTCACCTGTTTCAGACCCTACTCTAGTGGCTAGTTTTTTGTTTCCAATATAGATAACTCTCTCATCGATTTTTCCACAGATTCCTTCTCCGGGAAAATTTTCAAATTCTGTCACATTTTCTGGCTTTGGTTCAATGGATAGAGACCTTCCATGATCAACAATTGCTTCAGCCAATGGATGGCTTGACTTGCTCTCAATGCTTGACACCCTGAAAATTTAGTTTGTTAATCTCTCGTTTTCGTTTAATCTCAAAATCCAACTATAATATATCACCATTATACATTTGAAAGAAAATTGTACAGAAAAAGGGTATGTAAGAGAAGGGAAATGAGGGTCATCCTCACCAGTAAAGCAATGTGTTCTTATCAATGTCATCTGAAATAGATTGAAAATTTGTGACCACAAATTCACCCTTTGTTATTGTACCAGTTTTGTCAAAGGCCATCACCTTAATTTTTGCCAGTGTTTCCAGAGAATGACCCCCTTTGATGAGAAGACCAGATGTAGCTGCTTTGGTATAAGCACAAAAAGTTGCAACTGGTGTTGAAAGGACTAGTGCACATGGACATGCACTTACTAAAACAACAAGTGCAAAGTGAAGCCAGTATTTCTCGTTATGTACTTTCAACACAAATGGAACCAATGCTACGAGAGCTGATATGATTATAACAGCTGAAAATGTTACACCAAAACAATTAGGCCATTGAATTTGAATGCAGACAAGAAAAATTGATACACAAAATGAGGACCTTAAAATACAGTGAAAACTATGAGAACCAGAAACGGCATTAGTTTGAGTATTTGATCTGTATTTAAAGTTTAATAATTATAAAATGATGATATAGAAAACTTTTAGACCGACATTCAATTATTTACGATAATATTACTTTTCAAAACACCAACGTTAGTATCTATAATGAAGAAAATAAAATTGATTGATTGAGTAAAACTTATTTCTAACTGTACGAGCAAGTTTACCATTAAGTTCTATTTATATTTCTTCATGCATGTAAAATTTTCATGGAAGAATTATCAAAACAAACACTGAAATTTTTGGTCTAACCTGGAGTATAAAACTTGGCAAACTTGTCAATCAATCTCTGAGTGCTGGTTTTGCTGTTTTGAGCCTCTTCAACAAGCTTTGCCATTTTAGCCACCACACAGTCTTCAGCTAATGCAGTAGTCTTCACACTAATATAGCCTTTTAACCAATAAAAAAATTAGATTAACTTCCCTAAATCAGTCTAATAAATATATAAATAAAAATTGGTTGTGCCAATGGAGACTAAAATTTACCATTTAAATTGATTGTGCCAGCCCATACAGTAGAGTCTTTTTGTTTGGCTACAGGGAATGATTCCCCTGTCAATGTCTTCTCATCCACTTCACAGTCACCATCCACAACCTCTCCATCAAGAGGTATAATCTCCCCTGCTTTAACTGCTAATATTGTGTTGATTTTCACCTCATCAACATCCACAACCTCTCCTGTTTCAGCTATCACTGCTTTTTGAGGAGCAATGCTCATCAAAGATGACATCACTGCATTTGCCTGAATATATACATTTTATAGAGTTAAAACTAATCCATCATTTACTGATAAGAATTGAAACAGAATACCTGTATTTTTTCTTGCTGTGCAAGTAACAAGGAAATAAGATTTTTTCTTTTGGTTTTTGTTATTTCAGTTTAGTGTACAATTTGAGTACACTAATTTCTTGATAAATAATTCAGAATTAATTGTTGAGCTAAGGTAAACATGAAAAATAATAAATAAAGACCTTGTGGCTAGCCCTTGACTCAAGCCAATCTGCAATTGAGAAGAGGAAAACAATGGTGCCTGCTTCCAAATAATCGTTCATAGCAATGGTCCCAATAACTGTCAAATCATAAAAATATAGTCAGTGGAAGGGTCCCAATCAAATTTAAATTTACTTGCAAAAAATAATTAAATATTAAAAAATAATGTGAATTAGATGTTGAGTACCTATATCATTGATAAAACTCTAGGTTACATGAGTTGTGTCACTGTTGTAAAATTTAGGTAAATTTAAATGTTAAATTAATTTTATCTTATGGGTACCCTTACACACATCTCCTCATGAGTACAAACAAAAACCTCCTTTAACAACACCAATAGTTGTGCAGTATATTAATTATGTCTCTCCATTATTTTGGGTTACCAAATTATTGGTACAAAATTTATGTCATTGTTTAACAATGATTAATCTCTTTCGAGGAACTCTGGCACATATAAAATAGATTCTCCCCTCCCAACCGAATTTTTTCGACACAGAAGAGTTGAGGATATTGTGCCCTTAACCACTTGAATATGTGGTCCAAATCTTTTACCATTTAGACAAATCAATTGTTGGCAATCTCTCAAACTTTTGGCATAGTCATGTTTCTAAAAAGAAAGATAGAAATTGAAATTCTAAAGAGTTTCTATCTCTGTTTAGAAAAGTGACAAGGTGAAAAGTTTGTTAGGGACCTAACTAACATGAATGAATTGTTGCCAAATTTGAGTTAGGCCTGTGAAGTTAAAAATATTCGGCAAACTTTTTTTTTACCCCCTAAAAAATTTATGTAGACATTTATAAGTTTATTTAAAAGCTTAACAATATGTACAAAAGATTAGGCTTTATAATCTAATTTTTGTATACTAAGCCTTGATAGTCTAATTTTGTTTTGACAGAAAGCCTTGATTGTCTAATTCACAACAGGTATATTAATATTAATCATTTAAAAAATGTTTGAATTGATGCATGAATAGCTTGTATGAGCTTAGGTATTTACATAAGTTCTTGTCAAAATGTTTAAGAGTCAATAAAAAATAGTTTATAAGAAATAATAGCTGTCTATGATAGCTTAAAAATTGTAGTTAGCTTATTTCAATAAGCTCTCTATCATAGCTTATAAAATTAACTTATAACTTTTTTCACAAAATAACTTATAAACAGGTTGTGATATAATAAGAACATATATTAAAATAATAAAATTATTGTTTTACTGGAAAATATACTACCTATATCTCTTAAAAAAAAGTACATTAAGTCATAGGTCACCTAAGTCATATGCACCGTTAAATTACTTAATCACCTAATCACCTTCCATGCCACAAACATCAAAAGAAGACCTTAGTTTACATCTTTCTTATATGTTTCTTCACATGTTTAAATAGTAGTTAAGATAAGGTCAATTTTGTCGCTTTCACGTAGACTCATAAGCACAAGTTACTACTTTTTACCCACTGTTAATGAACAGGAACATACCAAAGTGGGAAATAAAGGTGGAAAATGGAACCTCCTACGCAACACAAAGTTAATAATATTGATGGAGTGTGAATTACGCACGCACTAAAACATTAAATTTTGGATAGAATACAAGTTTTATGAGCAAACGGCAACGTTATTTATTTCCTTCTGGGACAAGGCAGGCACACCAATCATTAGTGTGTACATATATATATCCTCCTTTTCGCATGCCAAGAGAAACATGGGCACATATTTTCTGGTGTACTCCTGCTGACTTTAATTATAATTATGTAAGTAAAAATAGGTCAAGAAAATTTACGTATTTTGTCTAAATTTTGGAAATATATCAATTTTCTTTGATCTATTTTTGTCTATAATTAAGGTTAGATGGAGTTTTCTTTTTCTTGGTTTTATAGGACCTCTTCTGTGGAGAACTTTTTCTTACTCTTTATATATATAAAAAATTAAATAAAATATTTGTTCAATAAAAAAATAGAGAAAACAATTTTATGAGAAAAAAAAAGGTTATTTTTGATAAAATAACTATTATTAATAATTTCTTTTATTAAATAAATACTCTACACGCTTGATTTTGTAAATGTATCTTCTGAAGCCAAATGTGGAATAGTTAGTTCAGCTTCATTGAACTTTTTTTTTAATTGAACCTCAATAAAATAATTCAACTGAGAATTGAGGAGGTAACAAACAAACTTAATATATACGATTTCAAACTGTGCAAGAGAATACCCATTCACATGTTTATACTAAAGATTCTCAACTTAAATGGTATAGGAAGAAGGGAAGGAAAAAAAAAGACCTTTGTCCCCTTGTAAAAGGCATAAAAAAGGACGGACAATTTTTATTTATAGTACTACTACTAACTCATAATAATGAAATTATACCTGTTATGATGACAAGAATGTTAATGTCAATTCTAACATTCCGAATGGAAACAATAGCTTTCAAGATGATCGGAACAATGCCAGCAGCAACAGCAGCAAGAGCAAGAAATTTGAAGGGAGGGTACACAAATTTGAGAAATGAAAGCAATAGTAGCAAACCAGAAGCAGCTGAGTAAACACTTGGCCATTTCTTTCTGTGCTTTTCATCTCCATAAACTCTAATATTTGCCTCTAGTCTTGCTTGATTCAATGCCTTAACTGTCCCCACAACAACACATAACTAATCAAAACCACTTTTTACTTATTTTGACCAATTTTTTATGTGCAATATTTAGCTTTGCAATCCATACTTCCTTGTAAAGATATATTAAAGCTAAAAATCATTAAAAGCAAAATACAAACTTTTATTTTTAGCCAAGCAAAATATAAACTTTATTCATATCATAGTGCACAATGATGCGGTGTGTGTAACTTGGCACCGACATCTGAACTCCACAAAAGTATATATATGGTTCAAAGGTAAATTATACTGATATAATATAATTCAAATGATTCATTTTTAAACTTAATATCCAATCCAATCACCAACTAATTTATTAAACGTATTTCATTGTTCACTTGTTTATATAAAAATAATTTACTCCTTCTTCTATTCTTAATTATAAAAATATTCATAAGGTAAAAACAAGTTGTTGTTTATAATATAAGTCATCTCAAACTACTAGTTTAGATCATTTTATATTGAAATATAAAAAGTCAATATTGAATATATATACACACACATATACTACACTTCTAAATTTTAATAATATATGTGAAAATAGGAAATGTTTATTTATATAAGAAAATATATTAAAAAAAGAGAAAAGAAAGAAAAAGGAACAAAGAAAGGAAAAGAAAAGGAAGAAAAACAGGAAAAAAAATTATAAAAAAGGATGGACCAAAAGAGTAATGAAGCGAGAATAACAAAACGGGAAAATGCACCAAAATATAGATTATAGTAAAAATTCAATCTTTTTTTTTTTTAAGGAAATCTTCTTTTCTACCAATTTAATACTTCTTTTCTGCCACATGCATCGTATAATACAGGTCGCGTGAATGGAAATATACGTGGTTCCACTTCACTTTCATGCATTGTTTCATCAATCTTTATCTTTCTTTCCAGCAAGTGATAAAGATTAAAGATAAAGGAGTACTTCCATTTTGAGTCTAATTAACGTGAACAGTTGTTTAACAATAAACACAATAGTCAAATTTATTAAACAAAACAAAAATCACAATAGTCTAATTTATTAAAATACCAAGACTTTGTATTAATGTTATCTTATGTCAAAAAATAAATAAAACTAACTTTATCCCTGAAAACCTTTCTTTGGCAACACATCTTTGATATATATTATCAACACGTTACTTTGCAAGCAAAAGGAAACTCTGAAAAGATTATTGTGGAATTGGTTAAATGGCGTTCTTATTTAATGGGCCAAAAACTAAAGTTGACAAAGTGCGTTAGAAAGCAACCAGCTTTTTTGTCCTAACATTTTGCATCAGCAGCAATATTTATAAAAAGAAAAAATTAAGTAAAATTGATTGGCAAGCAATATTTATAAATAATTTATTGAATAGTTGAAGAAAAAAATTATTTTCCAAAATTAACTAATGGAAATATTTAATTGATAAATATGGTGAAAGTGTCACATCATTTAATCCTTCAAAAAAAGTGTCACGTCATTTAAGGTGTTTTAAAATATAGTATAACTTACGATATTCACATGATTTATTTTTGTTTGCGTAACAAACACCACCACCACCATCACCACCACGAAAAAACTCACACATTTAAATAAAAGATTTTGGGTTTGAACCTCAATAATCTCAAAAAATATGTCTATTAATAATTTCAACATTATCGATTGAATTATTTAGCGTATGATATTTATTAAATCATCTCACAAAATGCATTTTATAAAGTATTTTTACAATGACCTTGTGTATAGAAATGAAACACTTCATAAAAACAATTCCCAACGTGGAGTTAGGTAATAGCACTAGCTAGCACCTTTTCTCTCAAATTATGGCACCAATGTGGTCCAATTATTATCAAAAAATGGAAATCCAACATTAACATTCAAACAACCGCATAACAAACGTTGGTAACTTGACATTAATTTGATCATCAACACAACACCATGTGATAAACACAAACATCATTTTTCACAAGGCTAACGATGTAACATCATGAATGTGGAATGCAACAATATATATGATATGATCAGAGAGAGAGAGAGAGTAAATTACCAATTTGAAGTTGGGAAATGACAAGAGTGTCGTGGACAACAATCACTGTCCGTGAAGGTACGATAACGGAGACTTCTTTGATTCCTTGGAGAGGTTTAAGGATGTTCTCGATCAGAGGTACCTCTGAAGAACAACATAAACCCACCACATCAAAGTAGCTTTTCTGCAGCTTCTTCTTCTCATCAGCAGAAGACATCTTGCTTGATCACTACTTTTTCTTCAACAATTTAGATCACCTAATTAATTAGACCCAAAATAAATAAAAATATATTTAGATGTTTCACAAAATTGTTACAAGAGAATAAAAGAAAGAAAGAAAGAAAGAATCTGAGCTGAAAAAGAGAGAGGGGGGGGGCAAAAACAACACAATGAGAATTGATAGGAACGGTTAAAGAGTGTGGAAAAATCACCTTGTTATTAGGATTTAGAAGAGAGAGATCAAGTTGGTATATGAAGCGGTGAGGGAGAAGGGGTTTATGTAGGCAATTTTTTGTGAGTGGGGTGGGGGGCATAAAAGGGGAAGAATTGTTTTTTGGATAGGACACAATGACATAAATTTTTATTTTTTGAAAGAAAAGTACCACAAATTTTATTTTATTTTTTGACAAAAAAATTTATTGTATAGTAAAAGAATAAATAATATTTGCAAAATTGTACAAGAATTTCTGCCCAACCTCGTTATCTTTTATCCTCGTCAGAGAATATTATTTTTTGGAGTATACAGCAATTTTGGTTTATAAATGAATAGCGTGAACCACTATCATTATAATCTTTGAGCATATATAATCTAAATTATATAAAAAATATGTTTGACTGCCCTAAAAAAAATGTTTAAATATGTCTTTTTGTTAATTATTTTGGTCAAAGAATACATTACATTATTTAGTTAGTTAATTTCTAAAATGTATGTAAAATTATTTTTCAAAAGAGGCGTTTAGGAGCATGTTTGTAAATTTTATACATTTAAAAAAACTATTAGTAACAATAATTACTCACGCGTTTAAAAATCAAAATGATCTTTTTTTTAATATAAAGATCAAAATGATTGTTTACCATTGTTTTTTCGTTTTTGTCCCGAGGAAGGCAATGCACCATCCCACAAAACTAATGGAATCCACCTATGAACCCACATTTTCTTTGTTATTTTCATGATTATTACAATTGGGGTGCAAATATAGGAAAAGGCTTTTACAAGTGGAAAATAGGAAAATACTTGAATAGACATAAATTTTGAACATAAGATTTAGACACGTAAATAAAATTATGTATATAATTTTAAAAAAAAATTAGGAAGTATATAATTTAATTATTTAAAAACTACACAATATTTAATTTTTTTCTTTTTCATACCTATTTACATTTTAGTGGTAGTACTTTTTTTTTTGTCCTTGTGAGCTTAACTCAGTTGATAAGGGCAATGCATAATATGCAAAGTCTTGGGGTTCAAACTCCGGCCAAAAAAAAAACAAGAAATTTTTGTAATCTAAGTTTTTCCAACTACATTTACATGGAACCTCAAGTTTGTAACTTTGTCAGTTATGAGTTCAAACCGTGATAAAATATAGGGTTAAATTGTACCAAAAAATATATATAGGGTTAAATATGTTTTTTGTCTTTATAAATACATCAACTTTTCTTTTTAGTGCTAAAAATAAATAAACTTTTAGCATCCCAAATGTTTTCAATCACCATATTCGGTCTCTACTTTTAAATCAAGTCATGCGTAGCCTTCATATTTTTTAATGAAAATATTTAGAAATGTCTAAAGTATTATAGGAATGTTTCAAAAAAAAATTAATAAAACATTAATTAAATATGAATTTTTTATGTTTTTATGTTTAGAATTTCCAAGAATGTTTAGAACTTTTATGCTTTTAGTGCTTAAAAATTCATATTTAATTCATGTTTTGTTAAAAATTCTAATTTTTTTGAAACAATATATAATTAACTGTGTATGAAAAAGAGAAATTATGAGTTATTTTACGAAGCATCATTTACTTATGGTATGAAAAAGATAAATTAAACGATTGAAAGAAGATATAATAATAAATAGTTGAAAGTATAATAAAAATATAACATTAATTTTTTTTTGTTGAAAGAAAAATATATACTTTTTTGGCTAAATAATGATAATAACGGTAAAATTTTACCAAGTTATATTAATTATTTTTTTAAATAAAGTAAATTAGTCCACCTAAATTGACACTAAAGAATAGATACAATTGAACCTGAAACTTTGAAAAAGATCACATTTTCAAGTCCCAAGCCAATATCACTAGATCAACTTAAGTGGATTATTTTTTATTTGTCAGAAGATAAATTAAAAATGACAATAACTTTTGGTCATAAAAAATTAATAATGATAACTTGGTAAAAAAATAAAAATAATAGCATTAATAATAATAATAGAGATTACAAACTTTCTGAATAAATAAAGATAATAACATTATTAATAAAAACCTGGTCAAAAAACATTAATAATAATTATATAATTCAATTTGTATGCATTGTCAAGATAAATATTTTTACATTTAAAATTGATTAAAACTATGAGATTATTAAAAAATAGGGATGTATGTGGGACGCTTTGGGTTGGGTTTGACCAAATCCAAAACTTGAACCATTAGGGTACTCCTGTTTGAGTTAGGTAAAATAACCACTTGTTATACCATTGGATGGGTTTGGACAAACCCGTTAATTTTTGGTTTGGGTATTGGATAATGGGTTACCCAACTTATTTTTCTAATTTTTTAATATTAAATGACTAAATGACAAGTACTCATAATTTTTTTTGTCAAAAAAAAGTACTCATAATTTTTCTTAAATATAACTCTATTTTTAATTTTCTTAAAAAAATTTGTTAATTTATTTTTACTATAATTTTATGCATAATAGAATAATAAATGATAATATCAAATAATAAACTCCATCATAAAATACTTGCAACAAACTAAAGTTGCATGACATGTTGCATTAGTATGAAAATAACCAAAAAGTGCAACATCTTGATCTCTAACTCTAGCATGTTTTGAATTTCATTGTATAGAATACAAGGTATATGTTTTGGAAATATAACTTGATCTATGACCAGAACCTTTGGTATTTTTCTTCTACCCTATAAAAATAAAGATAAAAAATATTGACATTATTGGGTAAGTGGGTTTCTTGAGTTTGGGTCTGATTTTACCCGAAACCCATTTATTTTTATGGGTTTTTCATTTTTAGAAATCATACCCACCTAATTACCCGACCCAACTTTTTTTTTCTTGGGTGGATTTGACCGGATTTTTGGGATTGACCCAACCCGTGTACACCCCTATTTTATATATATATATATATATATATATATATATCATACATTTACAATCAACTTAAAATATTTGTTATTTTTGCGTAAATCAAATATTCACAGCACATGGTGGTGGAAATGACCTGAATGAATCAGGTAGGACGACAATGGAAAAAAAAAAAAATCAATTTGTCTTAAAATTACATATCAAAATGATTTCATAAGAATATAATTGCATATTGTTAAATAAATTTATAAAAATAGTCCAAAAATGTTAACAATGAATTTTTATTACTCTACCTAAACAAAGACATTTAAGAATAAATACAATTCAATTGAATCATCTGATGCTCACTTTGATCATCTTGAAGCTCTTTTTGAAAGGGTTAAACTTTAAACGTATTGATGGTTGAAAGCAAACTTCATTATATTCGCTTTTGACTATACATTTTGGAGACAAAATCTCTTAGTTTGTTTACAGACTGTCATGTAAAGTCTTGTCTGTTTTTGCTTTCTTTGGCTGCTTATAGCCTTATTGTCTTGTAATTAACATTTTTCAGTTCCCTTCGGCACACCTTGTGTTTGAGGGTCTGATTGTTTCTTTAATATAATTCATTTAGTTTCTTCAAAAAAAAAAATTGAATCATCTGAATTGTCTAAAATCTTAAATTCTCTAAAAAAAAATCAATTTTCTCATTCAAACACACTATAGAGCTATTTTTTTTATTTGAGCTTAACTAACTTTATATCATCACAAAACTATTTAATATTAAATAGTTTTTTTGGTAAAAACCAACAATAGATTAGTCTAAGTGATAAGAAATTTAGACCCCTTAAGTATCTGTGAAAATTCTCAAAAGTTTTACAAATAAGAAGAGAGTGAATAATTGGTACATATTAGGTGAAACTAATATAGATCTCACCACTTAATATTTATTTATAATGTGTGATATCTACATTTTAAAACGAACTACTTACTTTAAGAGAGTAGTGTTACAAAGAGTATCCATAACACTTCTTCTAAAAAAAAAAAGTATCCATAACACTTCTCTTGTTAGATGAGGAGTTATTTCGCAAAGTTGGCAATAAGTTATTTCTCATCGCTGTTTTTGGTTATCACCACATCATGTTTACATGGAATAAAAGCCAAACATTGCCAAATTAGAGTACTGGAGGAGAATATGCTCTTGGAGTGGGTGATCACTGATCGCCTTATGAAATCTTGGAAGATGCGAGGATGATAATGATGTTATAGAGACAATGTTGGAATATTTTATACGAATGATATAATATGAAGTTGAACTAATATTTTTTTTATTTAGACAACATAGAAATTACATAAAAATACAAAAAGAAAGTATAAGCCTGGGGGCAATGACATGACCAATAAACCACAAAATCAAAACTTAACGGGTGATACAACAAAACAATACAAAGTGGTATAATACAAACAACAATTCTAAATAATCACTCTTACAGACAATCCAGCGAACCCACGTATGAGCGTGAAACCGAATTGCAAAATAAATGTAGAGTGAGTATTCAAAGTATCAAAGTAGGCGTATGAATCGTCTGTCAACACATAAACGACCCAAGTTCCAGCAGCTCCCATAAAAAATCAGCAAGCAATAAACGCCCTTTCGGGCCAAACCAACCATTTACGAACTGAAACAAAGCACGAAGTCGCATTGATATTAAAAATCATGTCGTAGTTCAGATCGAGGGATGAAGCAACGATATAAATTAAACTAATATGATAGTAGTTAATTGTGTTAATTCTTTTTTCTTTTCGAAAGGATTTGTGTTAATTTTTTTAATATGCAAAAATATAACACACACATATGAAGGGGATATATACTATCAATCACTATGATTTGATCATTTTTGAACAATTACATTTGTACATACATGCTATGATTTGATCATCGTTAGGGGTGTACACGGGTTGGGTTGGGTAGGTTTTAACCTAACCCGTTGATCACACTATGGGTTGGATTCAACATGGAACCCACATTTACATAGCCATAACCGAACCGAACCAAACCAATTTTTTTTGTGTTGGTTCAGGTTGGATTCACGGGTACCCATTTAATTATAAAAAAAAATTGGTTATATTTGTTTGCACAAAATAATACTAAATTTTATTTCCCTGCCAATTTTCATAAAATAGACCATTAGAAAGGACTTAGAAGTCAATGAGTTGGATCCAAATTTGGTTTATGATAGAACACTATGGCGTAATTTGATTCATATAGCCGACCCCACTTAGTGAGATAAGGTTTGATTGTTGTTGTTGTTGTTGTTTAATGCTTTCGTTCAATCATAAGCTATGCTACGTAATAGTAGTAGCAAAATTCATTCATTCATACTTATAGTATGAAGCACTTAATATAAAATTCATTCATTCATAGTATGAACTATGAAGCACTTAATAATAGTACCAAAATTGAGAAAACATATCTTTTCCACAAAAGCATAAACTACTTAATGGTAGTTATACGGATATATGGGTTGAGTGTATGGGTATACGGGTTGGTAAACCAAAACCCAATAACCGAACCAAAGCTAATGGGTTCATGCAGGTTGGGTTGGATTAGACCCGTACCATACCGGGTTCGAGTAAATTTTGGGTTGGATTGGTTTGGGTTGCCGGGTCCGCGGGTTTACCCGCACCCGTGTACACCTCTAATCATCGTGTTAAAATTCCAACACTTAACCCGTCTTTAAGCAAAGTTTACGATTAGAAAGAAAAAGAAAATTAGAGAATTAATTTTGGAATACAACCAAAGGTCTCAATGAGATTTCTAACAAGTTTATGAAACAGAGATTAATAGTTTTGACATTTTTTTTTTTTCAAGAATTTGACAAGTTTATGAAACACGATACAGTTTATGGATTCAAAAAATAGAAACAATTAATAACTTTTATGTATAAAAAGTTACTTTTTGATGTTTTAATGTGTTGCATACACAAATTTCAAGATAAAATTTTCATTTTAAACCTCTTATCAAATGTCCTTAAGGCACTTGTTAACATTTTCTATTTTTTTATTACAAAAAGAAGGCCTAAGCTCGAGAATTTGACTACTTTAATATATTGCAAAATTTGAAAATTAAGAGTTACTAGTAGTTACTAAATGCTTGTAAAATAAATTAGCTAATTCTTAAAAAACAAACTCAATTAAACTACAGTTAGCATCCTCATCAATCACCTTGCAGTGAGAACAGACAAATTTCTATAACTCACATCTATAGGCAGGCAAACAACGTCATAGACTGGCTTGCAGGTTACGCTAGTAATCTATCCATGGGTATATTTATGATATATATTATTTATCCTCTGTCAAGTTGTGTTAATCTTTTATAGTAGAATGTAGCTAGTGTTCTTTTACTCGTAGATTTCTTTTTAATTTGGTTTAACGACATCCTTTTATAAAATAAAAAAAGCATGTCGTATTAAGCTTCATAAAATAAATGTATATAATATAACATGTTATGATTTTAATAACTATTTGACTTAAATATTTTTTTGGTTTTGCATATGTTTTAGTTATAAGATAATCATATTCAAAGCGTACCCGACACTAAACATAGATAAATCTTTGTTTGATATTCAAATTTTATTTTGCTACATACGAGAGTCTAATTCGTTTTTCCTTTTTCTTTTATAAACTTAGGGTCTAATTTATTCCACAAGATGCATCCCCGTTGGTGGCACAAATATTATTTTGTATAAGTTTATGCACCACGAATTCGATCTTCATAATATCACATTCCTATCAATGAAGATTGTCACGTCCATTTGTCAAAAAAAAAAAAAAAAATGTCACGTCCCTTTCTGATTAAGGCATGTAATATTTTTGACAATTATTAGGGCCATGTAATGATAGCTGCTGTGACTATAAACCTGAGACGCGGATTAAACAATAGAGTACACTATCTTATGCCACAGTCAATTTAACTCAATAGTGACATTTCATTTATTTTCCTTCATAAAATTTACGAACACTTCTTTTTTGAGGGAAAAAATTTATGAGCACTTGGATAATCATGAAAACTCATTTCCAACTGATGCGAAAACTCCTTTCTGCAGGAGTGTATTATTCATCCTCTGTCAAATTGTGTTAATCTTTTATAATAAAATGTAGCTAGTGTTTTTTGGTTACATTTTAACATCAAAATTGTGAAAATAATTATGATTAACGCAGTTTAAATATAAGTTAATTATATTCAGCAAAATAAATTATATACTAATTATAAATATAACCAAGTATCATAGTAATTTATTAACCATCAAACATACACATTTAACCATATTTTGATCGCATTTAACCATTATTTTCAAGAGTGTGTGTACATTCTTTTGGACAGACACGTGGTTGGGGGAGATCCCATTGCGTGATAAGTTTAGACGGTTGTTTGATTTGACGGAGGATATAAGTAGGTATCGGTGACATGCGCTTTAGGTTGGGGTGAAAGCAACAAGGCTTGGAAATAGCAGTGTCATTTGTTGGCCTAGGAGGAGGAGTTGGCGGATGTTTGCATTTTATTTTCTAATATGCATTTTCAGGTTGACACTAACGATATGTGGATATGGCAGTTAGACCGGGGGTGGTGCTTGCTTAGTTTGTGGTGCTTACCTCTTTCTCACTAGTTCATAACCGCAAAGTGCCCATTAGCAGATTCATACTTGATTTGGCATAAGAATATTTCTTTGAATGTTTCAGTTTTTGCTTGGTGTTTTCTTCGTAATAGGTTGCCTCTAAAAGATAATTTGGTTAGAAATAGTGTTATTATTAATGTGGACCAGCTTTGTGTGAGTGAGTGTAGTGAAGTGGAAACGGTAAATCATTTGTTCCTTAATTGTAATAGTTTTGGTACTCTTTGGTATATGTTCCGTGATTAGTTGGGTTTCACATCAGTTGACCTCGTTCTATTTCGGATCATTTTGTTCAGTATGCTCGTTTGGCATATGACTCTAAAGCACGGTGCTCATTCATGCACCTAATTTGGTTTACTAATGTTAGGGTGATTTGGAAGTAAAGATATGACTAGATCTTTAATCATAAAGAAAAATCTTTGCTTAAGTTGCTGGATAAGGTTAAGCATATTTCTTTTTGACGACTCAAGAGAAATGTTTGATTATTTAGCAGTAGATTATTATGGATGGTGGCATCGCCCTTTTGATTGTTTAGAGACCGACTAATTTTATATGTTTGTGATTTTTTTATAATGAACTTTAAAGATTCTTTATGGCATATCTTGTGCCGAGGAGAATGCTTTGCTTAATGTTTAGTCTAATTCCATTTCGGCTTGTTAAAAAACATATGTCCTAACATGACCTATACTTATAAAAGAAACTAGTATTTTACTTTATTTTGTCAAATATATATATGCTAGTGGTTAAAAATTTACATCTTAAAGGTGAATAAGTATGAAACTTTAAGTTCTAACCCTATACTCTCTCCGGTCATATTTATAGCAAAAAATTACTTTTTAGGTACATAGAATAATTAATGTATCTAGTCACATTTATAGACCAGATACATTAGTTATTCAATGAACCTAAAAAACTGTGTTTTGCTTATAGATGTGACCTAAGAAAATACACTACAATGCTCATACTAATTAAGCTATGGCCACGGGGACAACAAATTATTTTGTTTGAGTTATAAAAGAAACTAACAACACTTTGAAATCTTTAACTAATATAGCATAAAAGAACACCCTACCATGACCTTTATTTATTTCAACATTTTAAATTTTCTTTGTTAGAAATTAGTATGGCCATCTTTAAGCTAGCCCCGTTCATTAATGGAGCCCCCTGAACCCCTGATATGGGGGATAGTGCCAAAAGATCAACAACAAAGATGCTTTCATGAATCACTTCTATTGCAGACAAATGGATAGTGGACTTGGGTTTGCAATCCACTAATGTGGAATATTCTCTCGTATGATTTATTATGTAGAATGGAATCTTTTTCCTTGGTTCAATTTATCAATTGTGTATATCTTGATGTACTGTGAATTATAATATTGGTAGCGTAGTCGTCTAAAACAAAATAAATTTCCGCGTGAAAATAAACAAGGGTTAATATGTTTTTACCCTCTCTAATATGGGCGAGTTTCGGTTTTACTCCCTGTAAAAAAAAAAGTTTAGATTCCAACTCTGTAAAATAAGATTCTTTGATTTTAGCCCCTGAACCATGTGACTGTGCAGAATTGCTGACGTGGCGAGCTGAGTGGCATGCTGACTGTGCATAACTGATTATGTGGTGTGCTGACTGTATAATTAATTTTGTTTTTCATTTTTTTAAAGGTACAAATGGCATTTGTGTCTACTTTTTTTTAAAATTTTTTTAAAAAAGTTCAGGATTTTTTTTTATTACGAAAAATATTTTTAAAAATTCCAAAATTTATAATTTAGGAAAAATATATATTTCAAAATTTTTATTTCGAAAACAAAAATTGAAATTATTTTCAAAAATTAGGATATATATATATTTTGAAATTTAAAATTGATTTTTTTTTTCGAAAAAAAAAAAGTTTTTAAAATTTTCTCAACAAAAAAAAATCTGGAATTTTTTTTTCATTTTTAAAAATCTGGATATAAATTTAGGAAAATTCAGATTTTTTTTCGAAAGTTTTATTCCATAATTTTTTTTACGATGTGTTACATATTTGAGAATATTTTTTAATATTTAAAAATTGAGGATAAAAAAAAACTGAAATTTTTTTTAATATTTAAATTTATTTTTATCTATTTGTTACATGTGTTATTTGTATTAAAAATTGAGGGTAATTTTGAAAAAAATGGTCAGTCCAAAAGAGCTGAAAGGGGTTGTTTTCTTTATATATATATATATATATATATATATATATATATATATATATATATATATATTTCCCAACAAATTATATAAAAAATAAAAAAATTCCTAAACTTACTATATTTTGAAACTTTTGAAATTTTTTTAAAAAAATCCAAATTAAATTAAAATTTTAAAAATATTCAAAGAAAATAATATATGCTAATTTTTAAATGTTTTGGTAAAAATATATTTCTTTTTTTAAAAAAGTCTAATTTATTTTCGTTTTTTTAAAAAAATTGATTTTTTTTCTTATTTTTAAATTTTTTGAAAATAAATTTTCAGTTTTTATTTTTATTTTTATTTTTTTATCTTTTTAAAAATAATTTTTTAAACCATTACACACATGTCAGTTTTTAAAAAAATTAAAATTAAAATAATTACACAGTAGCGTGCCACGTCAGCGTCCATTACACACGTGTCAGGTTTTAAAAAAATAAAAATAAAAATAATTACACAGTGGCGTGCCACGTCAGCGTCTGGATGGGGTCATGGGTGTTTTGTGGAGAATCTTTATATTGCAGGTGTGTTTTGTGGAGAATCTTCATATTATAGGGTTGGAATCTAAACTTTTTTTTGTACAGGGGTAAAACCGGAACTCGCCTATATTACAGGGGGTAAAAACATATTAACCCAATAAACAAATAAATAAATTTATAGCCAATACGATCTTTTACTTAATTAATAAACAAGTTTGTGATTAAATTTTGTCAAAAAATAAGTTTGTGATTAAATGACACGCAATGTAATTTCAATTTTTTTTATGAGAATGACTCACACCCTTACCCTGTTTTTGGACGGTAAGAGCGTATCTATTGTTTTATCAAGAGTGTATCTATACCTAACAATATGCATGCATAAAACTTGTAGAATCATCACATGTGTAGTGTTAAGCTGACACATTCAATTCGAAATTTTACGAAAGTTTTAACTGAAACGTGAAATAAAAATATATTTAATCTAAAGTTCATTTGGATTTTTCAGAAAAAAGGCATATGATTGAAAGTAATTGATAAAAAATATAGAGGGACAACTGAGAGTGTCAACAACTCCGTTATTTAATACTTCTAAAATAAAGAGTGTATTCTTAGAAATAAAAATTCGAAATTATCGTTTTTTTTAGTAAAAAATTCGAAATTATCGTTTAATCAAGTCATAATTAGTATAAGTGTACATGTAAAAAATTATCGTTTTTAAGCAAATGTCTCATAGTCATAATAGAGACATGTTAGATGGAAGAGTATACGTATACACGCATACTCTTCTTAGTGGAATAATTTCCTACTTGATTCCTTCAAAAAATAAATCATATGAAGAGACTTTTTATTCTTGATGATGATTTGTCGACTTCGAAAAATTAATATGATACTATCTTTTTTCAGGGCTCTTCCTTATTATCACTCAAAACAAATCCATTAATTAATATAATTTTAGATGAATAAATATTAATAATGTGTGAGTTTTTCTGTTAGTTTCTTTAGAACAAAAAAAAAAAAAAAACCCAATTAAGTCACCTATTTTAGAAATGTGTGATTTTTTGTTTCATTCATTGAGTTATGGAGAAGATTTATGCTCATTCATTTGTTAAAATTCATTTGATATAGTCATGCAAATACAACTCAAATGATAAAATAAAAAAATAAATTGTATAGGCATGTGACATGAATAGGGCGCGAGTTCAAACCTTTTAGTATTTTACATTTAAGACTAATAAGATGTGTGATTTTCGACATTAAACTCTTTAAAAAAAAGAAAAAAAACTCATTTGATATGTAAGGTTACCTTTCAAGTGTTCTAACAACTTATCATATAAACAGATAAGTTAAAGCTCTTATTGTCTCTTAATACCCCACATAGTATAGCATATATTACATTTTTTTAGTTTACTATATGAATTCTTATTAGCTCCCCTGCCTGCACGATGGAAACAAACATATTTCATGTTCTCACCTTGACAAGCAGAGATTCATCTATTATATTTAATTTCATTTTTTATTTTTTCTTGTGCAAGTATCTTCCACTTAAAATGATCTTTAGAAAGGTATGGCAGTGCGTTATTTCCCCAACATAATAATTAAAGATGAGTGGAGATGATTCAAGGAATAAAAAAAAGAGAAAATGTATAAATAAAGTATTAAGGGTCTAGAATTGCTCAAGATAATATATTTAATTTATAGTGCGGGATTCAATTATCTTGTACACTATCTATTCAATTCAAGAATGAAATTAGGGAAGAAAATTAAGGATTTGATTGGCATCGGCAAAGTGATAACTTTTAAAAGGTCACATGCGGAGAATTTCATAAAGGAAATAAGTTAAGAGAGTAAGGTATTAAGTACATGATTGACACGAATATTAGATTGTCAGAATTACGATGAACTACAACAATTTTAATAAAAGTTAGATTCCTACGCTTTTAAAAATAAGTGTTGTATGATTTTATAAATTTCACGATTCATCTAAATATATACATATTAGTTTGAGACTCGTGTCTTATCCATAAATAGTGACATTAAAAATACAATTGTTAGAGAATCTACGATGCGTTTTTCTCAAGTAACATATGCTAAGGGGGAATGTTGACAAGCTAATTTTCTAACTAAATTTTTTTTCTTATTTTTACAATAATTTTCTAAGTTGATTGCAAGCAATATGGAGGGTTTCAGAATTACTTACAATTGTTATTAGACTCAGCTTATGACTGATTTTCTTTTAAGGTTGTTTTAATCATATTAATTAATGAAATTCAAGAACAAAACAAGAGTACAGTGTGGCTAAAGGAATTGAGTGGGACGCACGAGTGAAGATTTAGAGGTAAAGTGGAAGTCGTTTGATAATTATTGTGTTCTTTAATTTAAAAGATTCTTTCTAAGTTAAAAAGTTATTAGAAAATGAGGTATGAAATATTAGATACTTGTATGCTTTATAGCAAACTTTAAAATGAGGTCTTCTTAAAGGAGAGATAATAACATATCAATCACGGGCCTTCCAAAATAAAAGCAAGTTGAAAAGCATTGGTAATGGATTTTAACATATGTTAAAAGACCGTGTTTAATTTGCTAACAAATAGATGATTGAACAACATTTTTTTATGTTTTCGATTTAGAAATTGGACATATGATAGAAGATAACAAATAGCAACGAATTAAACAAAAATGATTATTCTTTCTCACTAAATCATGAGATAACTTTTTGTCAATGGTATAAACCATAAGAAATATTAAATATTTATTTTATTTTTCAAAATATAAAAAATATTATCTCTCCAGTACAATTTTGTTTGTAATGTACTATTTTGTCTAGTGCATGTTGTTTTGGGAAATCAAATGCACCAGAAAACAACTAAATTTTAGATTATTATTTTTATTTGTTACCCACCACAAATAACATCTTTGATTTCTCGATGGATTTTCTACAACATTGATCCCCACACCTTCGATCATTTACATTTAGATTATGTGCAATGGTTTGTTGAATCTGACATTCAATAAGTAAAAGTAGTGCAATGATTTGTGGAATGCATGTTGAAAGTAGTGTTGGAGGAGAGAGATGATGAAGCCATTCAACACAATTGAATCTGTCATCCGATGCCACGTGGTGACGAACCATTCGGACAAACAGGCGCGTGCAGCACACGCGCCGACAGCAGCGTGTGAGCTGCAGACCGGATGAGAGAGGATTTGCTTTTTGGATAAGCTTGCATACGTGTCTCGTTCTGATTGGTCCTCCCGATTCTTATCATTTTAATTATTTAAATCAACTATTTTGCTGGAAATTAATTTTTAAAAAAAAATACCAAAATTCATGATTTTTTTTATCTATAAATAGAGACTTGGTTCATTTGATTTGAACACACAAAAAAAAACCAAGTTTTTCACTATCTTAATCTATTATTATCTTCTATTAGCAAAATTGTCAGTGTTGTCTAGTCCCCCGTGACTTATTTCACATACTATTTGCTTTAATAATTATGTCCACTGTGTGCCCATTATTTCACATACTATTTGCTTTAATAATTATGCCCATTGTGTGCCCATTATTTCACATACTATTTGCTTTAATAATTATCTCTACTGTTTGCTTTAATAATCATCCGTGAACCAGCTCGCTTGTGGGACATAGAAGATTTGGGTATCATCATGAGGTCATGCATCATATTACATAATATGATTGTTGAGGATGAACGAGATACATATGCTCAACGTTGGACTGATTTTGAGCAATCTGAGGGAAGTGAATCTAGTACACCGCAACCATACTCGACCGAGGTGTTACCCGCTTTTGCAAATCATATGCGTGCTAGATCCGAGTTGCGTGATACAAATGTTCATCACGAATTGCAAGCAGATCTAGCGAAGCACATATGGACAAAGTTTGGAATGTTTCGTGATTGAAGATGATTTGTATCGTACTAAATAAATTATTTGTGTGTTGTGTGCTTAGTTTATTGTTTTGCATTTTAAGTTATTTGTGTGTCGCGTGCTTAGTTTGTTGTATTGCATTTTAAGTTAAGAAAATAAAAATAAATTATTTAAATACATTTTGTTTTTACAAAAAAAAAAAGCGTTTTTTAATTTAATTATAATCGATAATTGTATTTTTATGTAATTATATAAACAAAAATATTAAATTAAATAAGAATAAGAAATAAAAGGTGGTGGGGTAGAGTGTTGAATGAAAAAACCATTGCAGTGGGTAAAATTGAATGAGTGTTGAATTATGAGAGAGAAAATGACGTAGAGTGTTGGGAATTAAAAAAGTGGGTGTTGAATAATGTTGAAAGAAAAAATCATTGTAGATGGTCTTACTGTGAAACTAATCCATGACTTGGCAACCTAGACGTGCGATAATTAACCCATTAAATTTTACAAACACTTAATGGGACACTCCCACTGCGAATCGAATTTGAGCTTTATCTTAAGGGTAAGTATTTGATCGGATACCGAGTTTTTTTAAAATAAAAAAAAATAAAAAAAAAAGTTAAGTATTTATATCCACTCCAACAAGCCCATCTTGCCATAATATTGCTTATTTATGTCATCAAAATGAGCCATTACATGAGAAAAAGAGTGAAATATAATTATTGGGCGTCTTTGAAGAAGATCTGGCTTTTGTTGGATTTGAAGATGAATGTTATGAAATTATGGATTTTTTTTTTTTTTGAATTTTCATGTAAAACTGAATAATTGTGTTAGCATTTTGGAATGTAAATCGTTAAAATGGGGGAAAAGTGATAAAAAAAAAAAATTGAATCATTATATGCAATTAAGTTAAAAAAGTCTTAGTAGCAATTTTATCTTAAGACATGTTATTCTCAACACTAATGACATTCACTAGCATATTTCATATTAAATCAATTGCAATTGAATTCAGTTTACTTTCATTCAACTGATAATAATACGAGCCTAAAAGACTAATCCTAGTTATCATGTAGATCGTCTAGTGAGAAAACCCATTTTGAAAGGAGCAAACGAGTCTAATAATGAGGTTGAGATACTGAAAACATCCGATATGCCCACCTTAACAATAAATGATGATGCAGCTCAAAAAGTTATCTCCAACGAACTAACATTCAACATATAAGAATCTAGCAACACTAACATGCTTCCACCGTTTCACATAACGATGAGTTCACTCAAAACAAATTAGAGTCTACTCACATTGAGTCTCATTATATAAATAAGAGGTTTTGCCCAAGGTGTAATCACCTCTCATATATTATTTACTATCAGCTAGCACAATGTTTAACTTTATCATTGAAATGTCTTTTGCAGCCACACCCCTACTTAGACAAGGAACTTACAATAAGATAGATCATACTAATGCAAGAACATAGCCTAACCTAATATAGTCAGTTTGTGATTCAAATAAGATTGGACCAACCACGGAGATTCTTATTCAACCAATTGAATCTGCCTATTAGCATATAGGTACGAAGTACAAACTACAGCCTTTCTTAAAGGCTGGCATTCAAATTGGTGACATAAATCATCTAAGATTCTAAAGCACTATTACGATGCTGGGTCCTATGATGATTGCCCATCAAGTAACAACGTGTAGTGGACAAATTTCACTAATCCACCATCTCTTATTAGCTTCACAAAAAAACAATCCACCCTTGTGTAGATTTGTGGCATTCGTCAAAACTTTTTAAACGCATTTTTAATATATTTTCATGCTAGTTTTTTATTTTTTGTAGAATATATTTTCATGTTAGCCTTATAGAAAATTAACTAATGTTGTGAAAAATACGTGTTTAAAAAAATGTAGCACGCTTTGTTAAAACAAAAAATGTAGCACGTTACATACAATTTCATCAATGTCTTAGAGTATGACCGTTCAATAAAGTACTTTATTTTCTTTTAAATTTTAAGACTAAATTTAGTATAAGATAAACGAATGTGGCACCTCACACTCTTGTTAGAGAGACTTATTTTGGGCTAATCCAAGTCTTGTTTTATTTTTTGTAGTCCATAACTATTTATAACTACAATGGAGATGTTATTTATTCAGAAATGCAATGATTCTAGCATTTAAAATCAATCACCAAATCATTTTATGGTTGCTAGAGTCAAAGGTAACACAGTTCCAGCAACACTGTCTATCTCGTATCACCGTGCCGTGTTCTTAAATTTTGTGTGTCAGAGAAAGCAAGTAGGGACAAAGATATGATAGCATTACTATAAGTGTGGCTTGGATTTGGAACACTTAGATCCAACCACATCGCATCACATACTAATACGGTGGATTTTGCTGAATCATCTTCCCATTCTGATATTTTTGGAAATCTATTGGGTAGTACTTCCATTTTCAAACTAAATAATTGTTTGACTTCACAATCATTATTTTCCTATTCACACTTATTAAGAAAACCAAAACATAAGAATTTGTAGTATAGTTTTTTGTGTTTTCTTTGAAAAAAGTTTTATAGGAAGGTGGAAAAACAATTTTCATTGGCTATAAGTTATTGAGAAAATGAAAGAGAGAGAAAATTAAATGTAATTTGCATTTAATTTTATGAGAATAAACAAAAGTTTTTCTTGAAAAAGATGATTTTTAGAAAAACAAGATTAAATAGGAGAAAAGTTTGTCTTTTTTGCTTATATTTTAGGACAAAGAAAATGAGGTTTTTTTGCTTATATTTCATGACGGATGGAGTACTTAACATGGAATGGAAGACAAGATGGAACATTTTAGCAAGAAAGACATGTCAATTGGTCTTCACTTTAGTGGATCTCTCTTTCATAAAAGCCCCAAATTTTATAAAGAAGGTAAAGACAACGTACTATCTAATCTAACATGCGCACGGCCTATTTTTTTAGTTGAGTTGAGATAAAGCACAACTCTATTGGGTAGTACTCAAAGTTCAAAATATTTTTTCCTAGTTGTATTTACTCCATTTATCTACTTTTATTTGATGTTCATATATGAGAGATTAAGATATAGACACAAATGAATTCCACTTATATTAGTGAAAGCTATTTTAAAAAACGAATCTCATTAATGAATTTCACTTGTCTTCTACTTATATAAATGATCATAGATGAATTATAAATGAAGAGTAGATAAATTAATTACACCCACATTTTTTTATCTTTTGAGGGAACAGTTCAAAACAATACTAAAATGTTTTATATATTTTCTTTTAAAAGTTTAATAAAACAATCAAGCTTTGATAATGTAAAGTAATTTTTTTTCCACCGACGTCAAACCATATATTACTATTCAATGTACATGTACAAATATTCTATTTGCGGCATATAATTAAACGTTTTCATAAAATAAAAAAAATTGTTTTTAGGTACATAAAACTTTTTTTATACTCTTTTTTTATAGATATGGTATGCTCTATAAAGTTATAGACATGAATATTTAAATCCAAATAAAAACAAGATTAAATATTCTATACGAGAAAAAAATCAATATTAGTTGATGAATTAATGGAAAATATTAAGAGTTGTTAGTGTAATTTTGGAGTATAAAACAATTTTTTTAACTAACATAACAGAAGACAGAGGAGTCTCCTGTTTGTATGGGAATTTGCCTTGGTGGAAGAGTTGTGCCTTCAAATTGTGGGTTATGTTCATTTTGATTCGGTGGACCAATGGTCTTGGGTTTTTGATTCTAGTGGAAAATTTTCGGTTAAGTCGGCCTATGCGACTCTGCGGAGAGTTGGGATGGTCCCCGATATTTGGAGACTGAGGTGGTTTCAACCTCAACTAATGTGTGGAGGTCGTGGCGCATTCGAAAGTATTTTTATTTTTTTTTGGCAACTCCTAGATACAGTACCTTTGCGATAGAACCATTTTAGGTGTGGGGTTGTGCTGCCTCCGGGTAGTCTTGGGGGAGGGGGGGATCTGATGGAGCCGACGAGACACCTTTTTTTCTTGATCTTTAACTACCCCTATTTTCCCTATTTGTTATAAGTTTGCTAGGTGGCTGGTGGGTGTGGGTATCCCCTTGTGGTCTGGTTGGACTCTTTGAGTACTAGTTATTGGGATTAGGGGTAGGTAAGAGTGAGGTTTGGACTGGTTTTTGTTTGGCATGTTGTTGTGCTGTCAATCTGGATTTCTCGCAAGGACCAAGTCTTTTCAGAGGGGTGTGACGTCGACTGAGAATTTAGTTGACAAGGTAAAGTTTTTAGTCTGGAAGTTGTTCTAGACAAAGTACCCTACGAGCCCCTACTCATTATATGAGTGGGAGGTGTATCCCCTCATGTGCTGGATCCAATAGGGTATTGTGGTGGTTTTGGTTCTGGTGTTGTTTGGTGGTGGTGTGAAGTTGTTGTCCATATTGGGTTGTCCCATCCTTTGGGTATTTCTTTCTTTCTTGCAGGGGTGGAGCTGCAGTTTTTCTTTGGAGTGTCTCTAGTCTTTTGGGTGGTTTATTTTTGTCTTTGTGGTAGATTATTGAAGTGTTTTGTTTTTCTATTGTGTTATGTATTCTAGTGTTGGATGGTCTTTTGGTTTGAATATGATTTACTTTTTTTTTTCTTTTCGTGTTTATATATATATATATATATATATATATATGGATTTGCTATAAGACAACCATTAGTTTTTATGAAGGAGTTTTTTAGCAACACACACCTTAGGGTGCATGTACAGAGCCGACTCGAGGGGCTGCCACTAAAGCAAGAGCTTTAGGCACCCAAAAAAATTTAGGCCTCCAAATTATTATTTTTTGTTTTAAATATATTTTCATAAGTCAAATTCTTTAAACATTTTTGTGTCTGGTTCGGTTGTTCGTTAAATCGAGTTATATAAACTTATTGTTCATGTTGCAAGTTTGATCTCAAAGATAGCTATTTTATTAGTTATATGTATCTTAAATTCTTTTTTTTTCTTCAGATTTCTATTAATATGATGTCAGTTGTTGAAAATATATTAAGATAAATTTTGTGCAACCAAAATATGCAAAAGTAGAAAAATAATTTATATGTGTTAGAACTCAAAATTACTTGTTTATTTCAAGGTTTAATAATGGGTAAATAATGTATTAGTAACTAAAATATATTTTTGTTTAAAAATGTTTTTGTTCTAATAGGATTAAATCTAATGAGAGGAGTTAAACTCTCACAACTTGACGAATCAATGTCCAATAAGACTCAAATAAAATTACACATTTAATGTTTTTAATTTTGATATTTTTAAGTCAACACACTTAAAAACTTAAAATGCCTCAATTTAAAATTCGCTTTACGCTTACAGTTGAGTTGGGTCAGCCCTGCATGTATTTACCTACTTTTTAGTTATAACTTGCTAAAACACTCCGTCATAAAATCTAGTTTGTGTGTTTTAACAAATGTCTATAGGAGTTGCTAGAAGATACCCACTAATTTTTAAAGTGTGTTTTAGCAACATACACCTGAAAGTGTATTTACCCACTTTAATTTTCATTTTGTTGAATTGTGATTAGATATGATTTAAGCAATTTTAATTTTGATTTCTTTCAACAATAACAATCATTACAAGATATTGCTGTTACTTGTTAGCAGGGCCGGCCCATAGCCCGTCGAGGCCGGGCTATGTCACCGGGCCTCAAATTTTTGGGGGCCTATATTTTTTTTTATGTAAGGTCTTATATTAAGTATTATATAGAAGTAAAGGCAAGTATATGAAAAATGTTTGAGAATGGCTCAGTGGTAATGATTTCCTTACTTGTCCGTGCAGACAGTGGTTCAAGTCCCACCAAGTTCTTTTTTTTTTTATATTTATTTTCCTTTACAGCCTCTTTTTTCGTGGGGCCCAAAATGTTTAATTTTAATCACTTTTTTTGCCCAAATAATCCCTTTTGCTTAATTAAAAATTAAAAAAGAAAACTCTGTTTTGGATGTTATTATAATTTACTTTAAAAAATATTTTTATTTTATTTTATTAGGGGCCAATTTATAAGATTAAAACCGGGCCAACGAATTGTTTAAGACGGCCCTGCTTGTTAGTGATCCGATGTATTGATAGTCTTCCTTCATTCCAAAAACTCCACTAACTCGTTCATGTATTCACGTCAAACATAGCATTATACTATGTGTGTGTATATGTATTGTTAGTGATACTACTTTACAAGTTAGGCACGCATTTGAAAGTATATGTATAACGCTTCATTTTGACATGTAGTTGAATAAGTTTATTGTTTTTCAAATTCTTAGTTGAATATTTTTTTTTTTTTATAATTCTTTTGGTACTGCAAATTCTTAAAATAAACTATTATAATTAATACCAAAATTCACCAAATCATAAAATCCTCACTTTCAACATTGTACAACCTAAATCACTAATTCTCTTTATCAGTCTCATTTTCTATCTTTGATACATTAGTTCTGTCTTAGTTATTAACTTTTTCTGATATAAGGAACAAAAGTTCTACAGAAATTTCTTCTGAAAGGTTTGGTTTTAAAGGAACTCTTTCATTTCACACTCGCTCACGTATCTACTTGGAAGCAAGAAAATCCAAATGAAATTTGTTTTGAATACCAAATGAAATTTGTTTTGAATAGCAATATGAACTCAAACAATAGCACATCACTATTTTTTTTTCTTTTTAAGGAGCACAGCACTATCTTGAAAGTGAGACCTTTTGGTAATGTGTGACAAAACAAAGAGTGTTAACAAAATCGGCTTACTAAAAAATATAAGGAAATTGTTCTTTTCCCTTTCAAAATTGCTCATTCTCTTAATTATGTCAAGCGTGAATTAACTTTCGGCTTTTTCAACGTGAGTTAACGCCACATTATACTGCATTGGAAACCACCTCATGATGGTCAGATCAAACTAAACGTGAAGGGCAGTTTTTAGGCATTGGTGGAGTTGTTCGTTAAGAAAGTTCTCATCTAGGCGCTGGTGGAGCTCCTCGTGGCCACGATGGAACTGAATAGCGAGTTCACACACTTTGCCAACAGTAGCGATGCACTCGTTGAGGAACTTACAACTTGTTATGATCTATTGTTGAGGACAAGCGAATGAGATTGTCGAATTAACAAAGGCAAACCCCTTCTTTATCTAGCTTCCATTTTTTTTTTGATACCAACATGTATAAACGATTTGATTGTTAGTAAAATGCTATAAGCTTGGTCAATGGAAAAAAAAAAAAAAAACTTGGTCAAGCATATTAGTATTAATATAAGGATTACTTGCTAACAAAGTAAGTAGTTATCGGATATGTCCAACCGAAGAACAGGTTGCAAATATATCTATAATAATGTATTTGAGGATTTAATTATTTTAAGCATTGAAGATGATTGGAATGACAAGTATGCAAATTAAGGAAGGCACTTTAGTCAAGTTTAAATCAATTGAAAAGTACACTAAGCACCATAAATAAATATTATATCAAAAGAAAAACTTTAGGCACCGTTGGTTAGATTTTGAAGCAAACCACTAGATTTTTGTTTATCATATTTGTTAAACATGCTATAAATATAGCAGTAGAGATAGCGTGTGCTTTGTTTGGAATTTTAGCTTCCAAACTCACATCCAATTGTGTTGTTATCCTGATTTCCCAGAAACTAGAAATCAAAGCTTTTACATACATAGATGCAAAAAACTTCTTGAATTTAGAAGTTCTGCACATAGTATATAAAAAACATGAAAGGTAGTCTCAGACATCCAAGGAAGGATAAAAGCAGCATTAGCTCTCAAGCCTGGCGAAGGCAAAAGCTCTTAGGCGGCCACTGCGAATGTTTTGAGAAACAAGCCTTTGGATTATCATCATTGAGCAATTGAACAATTAATTATAAACAACAATCAAGTTTACAAAACAAGAAACACTTCTAGCCAACAAGTAAATTAAAAAACAAACAGTAAAAGTCATCTCAGACATCCAAGGAAGGATAAAAACAGCATTAGCTCTCAAGCCTGGCGAAGGCGAAAGCTCTTGGGCGGCCACTGCGAATGTTTTGAGAAACAAGCCTTTGAATTATCATCACAGACAACATTAATAAAATGTAGCAAGATATAGGATCTATGTCAAACAACAATAACATAAAATAATTGATCTGTTCTGAAAAATTACAAATACATTTGATGTCTTATTCCAAATGCGATGAATATTTACCATTATTCAATTCAATTGCATAAAACACTGACAAACAGAAGATGTAAATAACTAACTCTACAATTATGGAGCCATCAGATAGGAGCGAAAGACTAAAATTTGAATAATCACGAATTGATCATTTGAACTATGCTATTAATCATCATTTGACTCTCCAGAACAATAAGTAAAAATATTGCAAAAGCATATTGAAATAAAAGAAGTAAGAATAAGAAAAGTGAACAAAATGGCCTCATAGAGAATATCATTTTTCAACATGAATTAATTCAGACATATGCTTGTCTATTGAATAATTTATAATCATTGGCCAATTGAAAACATGAAAACATAATTGAAACGAAATTTATTCAATGAATAAGAAGGGACTCAGAGTATAACAGGATTTGTCGGCAAGGTCAATTACGACGAACGAGACCTAATTAGAATCGTCACTGTCACCTTCAAATTCAATGTAGTTTTAAGCATAACTGAAATTAGATTGAACAAAGATGAAAACGAAAAGGGATATGGGAGAAGGAAATAAAAATCAGGGTAATGCGGCGGCGGCTGCTGCTGCTATGAGAAACCCTAATCCGAGTGAGGGCACGGTTGAAAAAGGGGTATAGCGAGGTGCTTATAAAGAGCAGCGAGTGAGAGCTAGGGTTTTGGGTGTGAAACGTTGCACAGCTGTCGAATGGTTTACCCGGACCCGCTACGGATCCAACTATATAAATGGATCAGATCTGCCTGTCTCCTTCGATCGCTTAATATATTATGAATAAGCAATTTAAATATTATCAAAACTATTGAATAAATGATATCATTTGTCCATTTTAAGAATTTGAAAATGAATTTGTTATAATCGATTGTAGGATAATGGTGTAAATATTATTAAAACTTCTGAAGAGATTTTAAAAGTTGATTATGTGCTAGAATGATTGTGATGTCATTTGATGTAGGTAAAAAACATGTCTTCAAAAAAAAAGTATGAACAACTTAAATTAATCAGATGAGAATACTAATGTATTTTGCTTATTATATATATTGTGTATTTTATTTTTGTCAATATTAGTAAATACAGATATTGCATCAAAGTCAAACATACAATTTGTACCTTAGAGAAATAACAATATCACCAATTCGTTTGAAAATGCCAACACCGCATCTAGGAAGTGGATAATGCTCTTTATTAAATTGACATCGGAGAGAATCGAATTTGAGACCTTGAGGAACAGCACACTCTCAAATCCCGAGTCAACACCACCAGACCAACCTAAGTGGTTTTGCAGTTTTCTAATTTTAAAACGAGTTTTTTTTTTTAGAGAAAAATGAGGTTCTTTTAACAAATCAATATGAAGATAATATCTCAAGAGTTGCTAATTTAGAGAAGAGTATAAAGATAAATCATGTCTTTCTACAAAGTCACCGTCAAGTAAAGATCTCGAGTAACCAGTATAAAAGATATTTGAACTTCTTCGTATCATATATAATTACGAGGGGGAGACAAAAATGTGTTATGCACTATTTTTTCCTTAACCATGGTTATATGATTATATCCCATTGAGTTTTCCTTATAAGGTTTTTAATAAGACAAATTATGACACAAAAGGATGTTGTACACTTTTTTCTTCACTAGAATTGTTTTCCATTGAGTTTTTCTCCAATAAGGTTTTAACAATGCATATTCTCGATAAACATCAAAAGAGGAGTATTATAAATATCATAAGTAGATATTCACAAACCCTTATACTTCTCATTTAAGTGACATCAAATTATTTATCTTATAAGTCACACTTATCTGTACTTATCCATTGAGCACTTAACTCATAAGTCATATCATTATACTTCTCTGTAAATAAAGATCATGTAACATAATTGTACCTCACAAAAGTATAATATAATCCTCTCTTCTCTCTCTATTCTATCTTCTCTTTAATCTTTTTCTTCTTAATTTTATTCTAATAGTTTCATAACAATTTAAGTGTATAATTAGAAATAAAAAAGTCAGTTTAAAATTATGTATTTCTTTTATATATGTTACATATAGATGACTTATCAATTTTTTTAAAATATTAATGTGATGAAACGTGTATTTTTTTTGACGGAATGATGAAACATTTATAAAAAAAATGAAAAGTGAAAAAATCCACTTGGTTAAAAAAAAAATTAATTGTTTGCAATTTTTTTGAAAGGATATGTATCCTTAGGAGTATTTTTCATAATCATAAAAATGTTAGGGTAAATAAAATGGTCTCTTTTTCCCCTAAAAAAATTGGTCATTTTTTTTGTTGGGATAAAAAATGGTCTGTTTACTCCCCCTACAAAATAAATAATAATTTGTCTCTTTATTATTTTATTTTTTGTGAGGAAAATTGTCTCTTTATTGTTCCCAACAAATGAACACACTTTATAATTTTAAATTTTGTCTTTTATTGTTCCAAACACAACTCAACACAACGCATTTGTTCTGTTCCTCTTTTCATGTCTTTTGACCGTTGCTTTTCTCAACGTCTCTCTTCGTTCACACTCACTCTCTCTGATCAAACCTTCATCGCTCTCTTCAGGTACAATTCTTCTAACCTTCACTTCACTGTTCATCTTCTTCCTTAATCAAACCTTAGTAGTACCTTTTCTCAATTCCGCATCTTCTCTTACTATCACTATTCACCTTTTTTTTATCACCTTTTCTATGACCCTTTTTCTAAAATCAATATTTTTCCCTTTTATTTTTAGTTATAATTCGATACAATGTGACTCTTCATTACCTTTCTTTTTATAGTTTTTGCTTTTGATTTTTCCTTTTATTTTGGGTTAAAAGAAAAATACCATATTTAAAGTCTCATGCTTTGTTAATGTTTTAGCATTGTAATAGTCCATAGTTTAGTTTTTTATAGGAAAAAAATAGAAGGGGTTTTGGGATTCTGGAATATTTATTACTTCTTTCGCATGGCCAAGTATTGTTTTTCAACAAATCTTTACTTGAAAATAAAGAAAAGCATCAAACTTTATTCATATTGATTAACACATGATTACTTTGGCTCAAAAATAATGTTTAATTTTCTTTTTGTTATATTTTTCCCTTAATTCAGTATTTATATTGAGATTTCCTGTTTCTGCAGACAAATGCAAGCCTGAGATTAGATATATTATTCATAGGGTTTGAATTTGAAAGTAAGAGATGGGATGTTCTCAATCAAAATTAGATGATGAAGAAGCAGTTAAGATTTGCAAAGATCGAAAAAGATTCATTAAAGAAGCTGTTGAGCACAGAACTCAGTTTGCAAATGGACACATAGCATACATTCAGTCTCTTAAAAGAGTATCAGCTGCTTTGCTTGATTATTTTGAAGAAAATGAGGCACTTGAATTCTCATTCGATTCATTCGTGACTCCACCTGTGAAAAACAAAGCTAGTCCTGCAGTCATTTCGATATCGAAACATTCTTCTCCAACAACAATTGAGTTTGGACCTAATACTACAACTTTGAAAGTGAATTATTTGAGGCCAAGTGGTAATCCACCGATTTTGGTTGAGGAAAGGCCTCCATCGCCCGAAATGGTTCGAGTTGAGACGTATTCTTCAATGTACCAATATGGTATGGATGGTTTTTTTGGTATGCAATCCCCGCCTATGAATGCGTCAATTTTTGCCTATTCTCCGAATAACAGGCATGTTATCCCTCCTGCCTCACCTCAGTCTTCTCAATGGGATTCCTTTTGGAATCCTTTTACATCGTTGGACTATTTTGGTTACCCTAATGGAAGCAGCCTTGAACAGATTGTTATGGATGATGAGAACCGAGGACTGAGGAAGGTTCGAGAAGAAGAAGGGATACCAGACCTGGAACAGGAAGAGATGGATGATGAACAAGAAGATTTTGCTGTAAAGAGAAATGTAGCTGAAGAAAGAACCAAAATTGATGTAAACTCCTCCAAAGAAGAAGTCGTGGTTGAAGATGTTGATAAACATAAGGAGGAAGAGAAAGAGAAGGGAACAGATGCTGAAACTGTGCAGGAAATATCAGACTCGAAAATCAATGGCGGCGAGTGTTTTCAAGTATTGAAATCTCAATCTTCAGGTCATATGGAATCTAGCCATAAAGAAATGGCAATTGATACTGAGGAAGCTAAGGAAGAAACACCTGGTTTTACTGTTTACGTAAACCGAAGGCCGGCAAATATGGCTGAAGTGATAAAGGATCTTGAATCTCAATTCACAGTTGTCTGCAATGCAGCCAATGATGTTTCGGCATTGTTAGAGGCCAAGAAAGCTCAATACTTATCCCCTTCTAATGAACTTTCAGGTTTGGTGGAAGTGTGTGCAATTTATATTTTCAATTTATTGAAACTGTTTCTTCAAATGCTTCTGCATTTCATATGTTCTTGTGAGTTACGTCTCATGTTTCAAGAATATTATTCATTCTCATAATGTTTATTTATGAATGAAAACATGAACTTTGATTTGATGTTCATTTGGTCAACGTATTAACTCAATGCATTTGATTTTAGTAAACCATTTTGCGTTACTCATATCTATTTGTGAATTTTCAGGAATATAAGTTCAAATTATATTTATTTTGCAGCATCAAAGTTGTTGAATCCAGTAGCTCTTTTTCGCTCGTCCCCGTCAAAAATTATAACAAATTTTTCAAAAACTAGGGATGAAGTTTATGATGATCCAACAGAGGAACATTGTGTGTTTTCTGTTAGTCACCAGTCAACATTAGACAGGTTATATGCATGGGAGAAGAAGCTCTACCAGGAAGTCAAGGTATAATATTAAAATCATAATGCCTCTAACCGATGAGTATAAATCTTTCTAATGTACCAGAGACCAACTTCAACAATTGAATTTATTTCAGTCTATCATGTTATTATTTTTACAGGTCATTATCGTGCTTATGATTTCATACTATATTAATAATAGGAAACTTAATGCTATGCTCACCTTTTTCAACAGTCAGGAACACGTGTTCGACTTGCATATGAGAAGAAATGTCTGCAACTGAGGAACCATGATCTAAAAGGAGAGGAACCTTCGTCTGTGGATAAAACAAGAGCAGCTATTAGAGATCTACATACACAGATAACAGTTTCAATACACTCAGTTGAAGCTATTTCCAGGAGAATTGAAACCTTGAGGGATGAAGAGTTGCACTCCCAGCTTCTTGAATTGTTGCAAGGGTAAGTAAACATTCTGTCAAATTATAAAGTATCTTTTCCCCTTCAAATTTCTAACACACTGCTAATATTCCTTTGTTATTTTTAACCCATATCATCACTCAATGTAGCACTGACACTTCATATTGAAAACGTCTTCAGTGTCTGACACGTATTGGAAGTGTCGTATCTGATGTTTGTGTCTGTCTCAGTGCTTCATAGTCATTTCTTTTTAGAATACTTAGCATTAATTGGGTTCATCAAATTTACACAGCATCTGTTTGACCTTGTCCATAGAGTACCCTAGAAGATTATATACCTATTTTGGTGCAGAACTTTTGATTGTGCCCCTTTTACCTAAACAAAACTGCACATTCTTTTTATGATTGTTATGCTTCATGTCTTGTTTCTGATTTTTATATGGAAATTATACTGCGTTTTTAACGGAGACGACAATCTATGTCGAACATATCAAATGCAGAGAAGATATATCACACTATATTGGCTTGTAATTAGGCATAATTATATATCTAGCTAATTCTGATATATACAAACTACAGGCTAGCAAAGATGTGGAAAGTGATGGCAGAATGCCATCAAACACAGAAGCAAACATTGGACGAAGCCAAGATTCTTATAGCCGGCATTGATGCCAGAAAACAGTCTTCTATGTCGATAACTGATCCATACAGGCTCGCACGCTCAGCCTCCAATCTTGAAACCGAATTGAGGAACTGGCGAAACACTTTTGAGTCATGGATCACTTCTCAGAAATCCTATATTCACGCACTAACTGGCTGGCTTCTCCGATGCATGAGATGTGAGCCTGATGCATCTAAGTTAATATGCTCTCCTCGAAGGTCTAGCTCTACTCATCCGTTGTTTGGCCTTTGTGTTCAGTGGTCAAGGCGTCTAGATGCCTTAGAAGAAACAGCGGTGCTTGATAGCATAGACTTTTTCGTAGCTGAATTAGGATCCTTCTATGCACAACAGTTAAGAGAAGATTCTGCACAAAATACAACAGTTGGATCCAATGTGAATATGGAAATGGTGGAAGTTGCCAAGGTTGGAGAAGTTATGGAGGTTGCTGTTAAGGTACTCTGTGGTGGAATGTCTGGTGCTATGAGCTCAATGGCAGAGTTTGCTATTGATTCCGCTAAGGGATACAATGAACTTGATAAACAATGGGAGAATGTGAAGTTGCAGCAAAATTGGGAGGCTGTAAAATGAATACATATGATTACTTTTACTATTTTAGTTAGTTAGTTTAAGCAATGGTGTTAGTGAATATAATTTGTTTAAAAGTAGGTTTAGACAGAAGAAAATGAATTTTGAGGGAAAGGTTTTGTGCCGACATTTATTCGCTTCACATTTTACAAACTTGAAGGTCGAGTTCTATAGGCGACAATCAAATGAGGTAGCTCACACTCTGGCGGGGGTTGCGACATTATAAGCTAGTCCCACTACTTATTATAATGTACCTTGTTGTATCCAACATCTTATTGTTAATGAAATGCTATAAGCATTTTTTTTTTAAAGACGAGATTATATGGAGGTTTGATAATGAGTGAAAAGTGATCACATGGTTTAAGATGGACATTTGGTGTATTGGGATGATATGAATGTCCCTAATAACAAGCATTTGGTGTATTTGGAATTCATTGATGCTCCAGTTGAGGGCTTTTAAGACGTTCTATGCAAGTTTGGAATCACTTGAACCATGATCAAATGACCATGTTTGCTATGATAAAATGGAGTATTTGGAAGAAGAGAAATGTCAAGTTTTGGGAGGGCGAAACATAACCGGTTGATGGTGTGATTATTCGAGCCAGAGACTTGCTCCCTCGTGGCAACATGCTCTAATAAAATGTTATACGACTCAAACCAGGTTAACAATGCAGATGGCACCACATTTCAACAACAATCTTGTTATGAAAGTGGGAATATGTATGAAAGATTACCGTGTGCCCATTTTGTCATGGTAAGAACAAATTAATATCATATGAACCATAAAAAATTAGTCATGGAACAAATCTAATATCACAAAATATAATTCTATCATAGATGTGACTGTAGAACTTTTCTTAGGAGTCACAACATAAAAAATTGGACAATGTTTATTTTTATTTTTCCATTTCACCAGAAACACTTTATATCCTTACTCCTAAAAAGTAAAACAAAAAACTTGTTTGCCAACAGTATTTTATAGGTACAACAATTGTTTCTTAAAACAAATGAAAATGAAAATAAAGGCACAAATATATAATATATCAGCCTTTTTTCATTAGATTGGATTTCTCTAAAGCAAGTAATTTAATTTAAAATCTAAAGCTAAAACTTTTTTAAGCCTTAACCTAAAGGTTCACTCGAGACACGGCTCCTTTCTTACAACTCATGATGAATTCTCCCTCCGGTCCTATTTACAAGAGAAAGTTGACTTTTTAGATACATTGAATAATGTATGTATTCTAGTCAAGAACCTAAACCAAATACATAAATTATTTAATGTATCTAAAAAGTAAATTGTCTCTTGTAAATAGGACCGGAGGGAGTATGTTTTAACCAACTTGTGTATACAAAAAATTAGACCATATGTAGATAGTAATAATGAATGATAATTTTACCATTATTTTCAAATTGCACAGTAAAAAAATGGTATGAGACACTTGTTTTATGCTTTGTAATTGAGAGGAAGATAAACAAATCAGTGGATCTTTATTCAATATTCACCAACATCTTCTACCTCTCCTTCAGTAATGTCAAATGTCACCATAAGAGTCAGAAAAACAACAACTGCAACCAACTGTGCTGCCACAAAATATTTACCCTTCCTTTTAAGGGTTTTCTCCTCCTTTGTTTTCTCCCTTTTGGGTATGCTCTTAGACTTTGGTCCTAATGAAAGAAAAAAAATGATGAATTAAACTTCATGAATAGGGAGGTATATCCTAGTAATACAATATTTTTAACACAAAAAACTTAATAAATACAAGCATATCAAAAAGGAAACAACTTCACTGTTAATTTTAGTGTTCTAACAAGAAATTTAAATACTTTTGTATATATGAATTGATAAAATTTCAGAAGATTGCATTATCCACTCCACATGAAGAAATTTTGGACATGTCAAAAACTTAAAAGGCAATCAATAGTTATGAGCACTAATAAGCAATTTCTAGTTTTATTATAAAAATACGGGAACAAATCTAAGTTAAAATTAGCTTAATACCTTTTTTGCAGAATAAAATAAAATACTGATTAAGTTTTAGGCAATAATACTGTGCACATGGTGATACATGTCAATTTTGAAGTTTGATTTGAAAATAAAAACTTGCACAATTAAACCCTTTAAAACAAAATAGGGAAGAAAGAAATTATTAAAAGAAACAAGATTTAGCATACGAAATCATGGACATATCTTACTCTGAGTAGATTGACTTCTGGAACCAGATGATGACGCATCTGTATGAAATTGTGGAGCAGAGGAGGGAGATGTGCCAGCTTCTTTAAGTTCAGTCTTACATTTTTGCACATATCTAACTAAATTATCATGTTCCGAAAATTTGATCCGCAGCATTGAAGATTCCTAATGTGTACATAAAAGAGGCAATCAGAGTTTTCTCAAACTAAATCTTTGAAGACTCGGCATGTCTCTAAACATAAAATGTAACAGAAGACAATCAAGTAGTACGAGGGCAGGGATGGAGCCAGAAAGTTTTGTTTGGGGTGGCGATAATACAACACATGATATGTAAAATCAACAGTCGCTAACTTTTACTAATACCTCTAAAAAAAACACTTGCTATTGATAATTATACATATTTAATAAGTTCAATAGAAAATCATATATAAGTTATATATGATTTTTATTGACCTTATTACATTTGTTGGACACAGACTTCATATACAAATATTCTCTAAACAGATTCCTAACATAATCCCTTTTCTTTCCGCATCTCTCTTTCAACAAACCATTGGCTAATGTCCCTCACCCAATAAAGCACCATAGAAAACATTTATTCACATTCTGAGAAAACATTTACTATTTTTGTTATTAAGAATGGAACTTCTAAAGATAAACCACAGCTGTTTTAGAATAATCTTACTCTTACTTCACTATCATTTATTCAATGACAAATTTTTTGGCAGCCAGGCATTTGTTGGAAACAGACTTCCTATACACATGGATTCTATCATAATCCCTTTTCTTTCAGCATCTCTCATTCACCAAACTATTGGCTACAGTCTCTCTCCCAATAAAGTGTCATAGAAAACATTTATTCACATTCTGAGAATCTGACCAATTTCTTATAGTTCCCAGAGTGTTTAACACAAAAGCGTAATCGTAAACCACTTAAGTCCAACTTTAGTTTATCGCTAGGTATAGCTCAAGCAGCATTAGTCTATTTGAATCCACAACTACCATAAAATAAACATTAGAAACACCGTTGTTTGATATTTGACGACACTTACTGGTAAAGCTTGAAGAGCAATAAGTCCATGCGCAAGAAAAATTGCATCCAAACTTGATGGCCTGCATACATAAACCAAATAAAAGAATTTGAATGCATCACCGAGATGTCAAAGTCAATATTTGCTTTAAAAAATGAAAATGACACCAAATTATTGCCAACAAATGAATATAATGCTATAACAAAAATCTTCTAGTCCAGAAGATTCACCTGTTCTCATCAAATAGGTAGTTCTTTTCGCCTAACAATTTAGATAGAGCACCATAAGCAGAGTTTGCCCTCTCATAAATCTGTTCATCACTAAAAGTCATACATAAATACAATATTTAAACTATAAGCTATTGGATTTAATTCGTTTACACGGTTAGTGTAAAGATGATTTACACTTTCGATCAATCATAACTGTTAGACCATTACAAACATTTGACTTTATTCTTAAACTACTTTTACAGTCATTCATTTGAATGGTTGAGATTCACCAACGGTTTTACACCTGTTTATACAAATTAAACTCTAAACTATTACTCACCAAGAGAATATAAAATGAAATTAGAGTAATTAAGCTGGTTAGAAGAAAAAGTGAAAAACTGACCTCTTCTTTCTTGACTACAGCATTGTCATCGGTAATCCCATGTTTCAGCTTCACCCAACGCACTTTCTGCGAATAGAGAACCTTTCCTAAAGGCCAAGGAAGATCAGAATAATAGATGGTATAAGCAGAGGAACCATCATCAGATCCAACCCAAAGTTCATAGGTAAGTGCATCATGAAGCCAAGTTGTGAGAATTGCTTTGATTGATATCCAATCAGGAAGTGAAGAAACTTGACTATCTAAATCAACAACACCAACATCTTTCTTTAAACACTCAATTATCCCTTCATTCTCATTGTTATACGCCACATAATCATCACCAACCTCAATGTAAGGAATTTTATCTAACAAAACAGAACAGAACAAAAAACACAGAAACATTGGTATTAAAAAAAAATTATAGACCCATTAACAGAAAAAGATAAAAAAAATGAAACTTTATGAATCATGGGGTGTTGTGTTACCGGAATGTGGGTGATTAACATGGAAATCTAATTGGAAGGGAATTTGAGCGAAATTGAGATAGATGAAAGAAGAGAGACATTGAGGGCAACCAGTTGGAAGACCAAAACAGGGTTTCCTGACAACTAGAGTGTAAGGTTCAGCCATGCATGCATCGATCGACAAAGATTGTTGTTGTTTTGTGTTGAAGGAACAATTTTCCTCGTATAGTTCGTTAACTAGTTAGGGTTCATGGTACTGTCGTGTTTTGCAATGCATTAGAAATGGGCCTAGCCCAAAGGAAAACAACTCTTTCAAACAAAGTATGATTTTATTTGGAGTAAATAGCCAATTACTCCATAAATCGTAAGTTTCGTCAATTACCTCTTTAAAATTAACAAAACTTCACTTACGCCCCAACGTTAATCAATTTATCTCTTCCGTCAAATTTTTCTGTTAATGAACATGACGTTTTGTAAATAGCCCCCCTGAAGTTTTGCACTTATGTGCAAAATGCCCCCGAACTTGAAAAATTTTATATATATTTTGTTATGTGTAATTAATGATAACTTGTTCTTTTTTATTTATTTATTTGGGGGAAATAAGATAGAAAAGTAACATAGTGATTTTTTTGATGATTAATTTATTAAATTTAATATGGAGAAGTGAATGAATGATATCATCTTAAAAATAGAAACTAATTTGAGGTTTTGTCTCTTCTTTTTCACATTGCACATCGTATTAGAGGAAAATGCATAGACCTTAAATCTTAGACCATGTGAACTATTTGGGAAATGGAAAATCTTTATATTATTCTATGAAGTTTGAGTTATGCTCCAAGGTTCTTGGTTTGTTTTAGTATCAAAATGAAAAAAAGGTTTGTGTCATGTTTTATACAGTAAAATTAGTTCACATCTAATTATGTACTAATCTTGTTCTTGTCTTGTGAAAGATGGTGCACACTCCTTAATTGTGACTTTATTTCTCCTTATTGTTACTCATGCTAAGCCTAAGCCTGGTAAACTCAAAGTAATGAGTGTGAATTCTCTCATGACCGTTGTAAAAATAACTATTATTGTCCCTTTAAAAAATACACATTTTTTCCTTCCTCATTTTTTTTTAAAAAAGAAAGAGTAAATTACACTCCCCTCCCTTCAAAGATGCTTGAATTACACTCCCCTCCCCTCTTATGTTAAAATATACATTCCCCTCCCCTCTTATTCAAAACATATTAGAAAAAAATTCATTCCCCTCCCCTAAGAAAAGCTTGAATTACATTCCCCTCCCCTCTTATGTTAAAATCTACACTTTACTCCCTCAATATATATTTTTTTACTTTTAATAATCTAACAAAAAAATAATAATCTAATACACTTCGGAAAAAAACAGTATTGCAGGTCTATTCTAACATAATAAAAAATTGAATACTTATTTTTTTGCTATTTTTTATTCACAATTTCATTAACATGTAGTTTTAAACCCTATTATAAAATATGAAACAAGCCAAAATAAAATTAAAATATGTGAAAAATTACTAACGACAATAAACATTGGTTATTTAAAAGTTAATTTTAAACTCTAAATTATAAAATTAATAGAAAAATATTTAAATTTAATTATCATTAACATTTAAATTATAAAGAAATGAATTAATTTTTCTTAAAGGGTGGTTTAAAATTAATATATATCATAAAAATATTTATTTATGTTAAAATAGATTAAAGTGTAGTGCATATTTAATTATCAAGGGAGGGGGTTGTAATTCAAGCATCTTATAAGGGATGGGAGTGTAAATTTTATTTTTCAAGGGAGGAAATTGTATATTTTAACATAAGAGGGGAGGGGAGTGTATTTCAAGCATCTTTGAGGGGAGGGGAGTGTAATTTACTCAAAAAGAAAAGAAAAACTATGGAAAAAACAATATTTAACGGTTAATTGTTTGCCTTTAAGAAACAATATAAATTTTTAAGTTTTGTGGGCATTTTGTCATGTTCACTCACAAAAAAATTTGATGAAAGGGTAAATTGATTAACATTATACAATTTTAAACGAGTAATTGACAAAATTTATAATTTCAATATGTAATTGTCTATTTACTCATTTTATTTTTCGCACCTCTAAAAATATACTTAAAAGTAAAACGAACCTTCATATCACTTTGTCACTGCGACGCACATTTGTTCATCTCCACAGCCATGGCGTCTCTGCAACTCCGAAGAATGATACTCCGATCTGTTCGTTTTCGTTCCATATCTTCCATTTCTTCATCTCCAATCCAACCACATTCTCCTTACAAACCCCCCAATTTCCATCACCCAACCCCACCTTCACTCTTCCAAATCAGACACTACTTCTCATCCAAACCCGAACCCGTTTCTACAACTCAACCGGATCCAATTGCCCGTGCAATATCATCGGAGCTTCTCAAAGAACCAGACTCCAATCCATCCTCTGTTGCTGAGCGTCTCAATCTCAGCTTCTCACACATTACACCAACGCCTAATTTGATTCTCGAAACCCTAAATCTCTCACTTCAAGCTGGTAGAAACGTTTTAGGCTTTCATCAATGGCTTGCATCCAATCCCAAATTCACACTAACCGACCTAACTTTATCTTACTTTGTCGACTATTTCGGTCGCCGGAAAGATTTCAAAGCAACGGACAAAATTCTCACCACCGGCGTTGGGGGGCAAAAAACACTACTATCCACTGTCGACCGCCTTGTTAGGGCTGGTCGGGCTAGCCAGGTGGTTCAGTTTTTTGAACGAATGGAGAAGGATTATGGTTTGAAACGGGATCGGAGTTCAATGAAGGTGGTTGTGGAGAAGCTTTGTTTGAAGGGTTATGCTAGTTATGCTGAGAAGATGACCAAGGATTTGGCTAAGGAATTTTTCCCTGATGAAGAAATTTGTGATTTGCTGGTTGCTGGTTATTGCATTGATGGGAAGATTGAAGAAGCGCGTAGACTTGCCGGAGAGATGTATCGTGGAGGATTTGAGCTTGGTGTGACTGCTTATAATGCTATGCTTGATTGTGTTTGTAAAATGTGTCGTGAAAAGGATCCGTTTCAGCTTCATTCAGAGTCTAAGAAAGTGCTTGTGGAAATGGATTCTCATGGTGTTCCAAGGAATGTGGAGACATTCAATGTGTTGATAACGAATTTTTGTAAGATTAGGAAAACTAATGATGCTCTGGGGTTGTTCTATTCTATGAGACAATGGAGATGTAATCCCAATGAGACTACTTTTCTTGTTTTGATTAAGAGTCTTTATCAGGCTGCAAGGTTGGAAGAAGGAGATGCAATGATTGATGGAATGAAATCGGCTGGATACGGTGCTTTTCTTGATAAGAAAGCTTATTTTGATTTTCTTACCATTTTGTGTGGTGTTGAGAGGATTGATCATGCTTTGAAGATCTTTACTATGATGAAGGCTGATGGGTGTGAGCCTGGTGTTAAGACTTATGACTTGTTGATGAAGAAATTGGGTGCACATGATTGTGGTGATAAGGTTAATGCTCTATTCAATGAAGCTCGCAGTAGAGGATTGGATGTGACTCCGAAAGAGTATGTTGTTGACCCGAGATTCTCGAAGAAGAAGGGGAAGAAGGCTGTTAAGGGTGAGAAAAAGAGGGAAACTTTGCCTGAGAAAATGGCTAGGAAGAGAAGACGCTTGAAACAGATTCGGCTGAGTTTTGTGAAGAAACCCAAAAAAAGCAGATTCGGCTAAGTTTTTTGAAGAAGCCCAAACGTAGGATGGGTTAATGATCTCAGTTTTTCACATAGAAATAGACTTATCTGTTTGAGTATTGTTTTCATTTTATCATGATTAGTTTTACTCCTGCCTTGTGCTTAGATGGCAAGTAATTTAAGAATGAAAATAATTTGTTGAGTGATTTAAATGACACAGTATTTTGATCTGGGTAACACAAGTTTGGTCATTAACACAAGTTTGCAAAGCCATGATGTTTTATTGTTTGAAGTTTTACATTGAATTAATATGCTTTCGTAAATTCATTTTATCTTTGGTAATTGTTTATTCATAAGAATTTTTCTTCGTTTGAAGAGGTTGCAGAAAGATTTATAGCTGCTGTTGATGAATCCTCAAAACCTACACTTCAAA
The DNA here is from genome assembly GCA_958299785.1 of Medicago lupulina. Lineage (NCBI taxonomy): Eukaryota > Viridiplantae > Streptophyta > Magnoliopsida > Fabales > Fabaceae > Medicago > Medicago lupulina. The sequence goes on along the minus strand of OY283143.1, from coordinate 3,233,232 downwards.
TGGGATTCTTCATTAACTACAATGTTGAAGATATACTTAGACAAGCAAACGAATCAACTCTTCGGTATTGGAAAGGTACTTCATATTTATAGTATCAATTCAAATGGCAATTCAAAATGAAAAGACCTCTCTCTCTTGCAAAACCATAGATCTTTCAGTTGATAATTAATGTATCTAATAGTGTTATTGAAACTCACATATATGAATTGTTTTCATATGCTATTGGAATCCAGAAGATGTTGTTTTCAGCTTACTCAAATTCTAACATATATTTCATATTGGAAACGTCTTCAGTGTCTGACACGTATTGGAAGTGTCGTATCTGATGTTTGTGTCTGTCACAGTGCTTCATAGTCATTGCTTTTTAGAATACTTAGCATTAATTGGGGTCATCAAAATTACACAGCATCTGTTTGACCTTGTCCATAGAGTACCCTAGAAGGTTATATACCTATTTTGGTGCAGAACTTTTGATCCTGCCCTTCTTACCTGAACAAAACTGCACATTCTTTTTATGATTGTTATGCTTCATCACTTGTATCTGATTTTTACATGGAAAATATACTGCGTTTTTAACGGAGACGACACTCATGTCGAACATATCAAATGCAGATAAGATATATCACACTATATCTAGCTAATTCTGATATATACAAACTACAGGCTAGCAAAGATGTGGAAAGTGATGGCAGAATGCCATCAAACACAGAAGTAAACATTGGACGAAGCCAAGATTCTTATAGCCGGCATTGATGCCAGAAAACAGTGTTCTATGTCGATAACTGATCCATATAGGCTCGCACGCTCAGCCTACAATCTTGAAACCGAATTGAGGAACTGGCGAAACACTTTTGAGTCATGGATCGCTTCTCAGAAATCCTACATTCACACACTAACTGGCTGGTTTCTTAGATGCACGAGATGTGAGCCTGATGCATCTAAGTTAATATGCTCTCCTTGAAGGTCTAGCTCTACTCACCCGTTGTTTGGCCTTTGTGTTAAGTGGTCAAGGCGTCTAGATGCCTTACAAGAAACAGTGGTGCTTGATAGCATAGACTTTTTCGTAGCTGAATTAGGATCCTTCTATGCACAACAGTTAAGAGAAGATTCTTCACAAAATACAACAGTTGGATCCAATGTGAATATGGAAATGGTGGAAGTTGCCAACGGTGGAGAAGAAGTTATGGAGGTTGCTGTTAAGGTACTCTGTGGTGGAATGTCTGGTGCTATGAGCTCAATGTCAGAGTTTGCTATTGACTCTGCTAAGGGATACAATGAACTTGTTAAACAATGGGAGAATGTGTAGTTAAAACAAAATTGCGACGCTGCAAAATGATTACAGATGATTAGTTTTTCTAATTTAGTTAGTTTAGCAATGGTGTTAGTGAATATAATTTATTTAAGTGTAGGTTTAGACAGAAGAAAATGAATAGGAGGGAAAGGTTTTGTGTAACCTCTTTTCCATGGTAGAATTTTATTTATTATTTATAATTAGGAGAAGGAAATGATGAATTCTCATGTCATTCTCGAGAGATTTCTTTATTAGTTCAAGGGTAGGACCACAATGAACAAAAAAAATTGATTTTGCTCCAAAAACTTATAACTTTTTAGCATAATGATGCATTTACAATACTATTATTCTTTGAAAAAATAAAAAAGAAAACGTAATTAGTTAATGAAATAATTTTTTTTAGGGGAATCTTTGTGAAATGATTATTAACATCATTTTGGTTATGAAGATAAATTTTCATAAATTTAACTCTTCTTAAGTAAGCAACTTAACATTAAAGATTACTCCTAAAAAAAACATTAAAAGTAAAATAGCATATCTTAACTATCGATGAAGAAATGATGGCTGTTGTTTCATTTGATTTATTAATCATCAATTGAGATTACATACTTTAGCAATGTACGTTCTTTAAGTAAAAACCTCTTGTTCGGTCTCTCTTTTATCAATTGAGATCACATAATTATGATTTGTTGGATAGCAAGATACAATCATCATGTGATATATCGTTAAGCTGATAAACCAAATCATAAAATCGGTCACTAGCACCTAATCACAAAAAAGAAACACGATAACTCGTGAAATTTAGAAATCTGAAACCTGATACGAAGTACATCAAGACCAAACATTGATACAATGTAAAATGGAGACAGCTATAAATACCCAAAAAAAAACCTACTTGTATTCTACAATTGGACCGCGCATATTTAAGTCCACATGTAAGAACCAATTTGATCAAAACTGAGATTTTATGATCTATATTTTAAACGACGCGAACAACACACTTCAAGACCTAATAATATTCAAAACAAATATGCAACACACTGAGGCAAACGCCAAAAACTGTCAAAAGCGGCCCTTTCGTTTCCGACCTGTGTACTTGGTATCTAGAGGGACATCGTTTCCTCTTCTTCTCATTTGATCCTTCTTCCTCAGTATCCATTCCTTTCCCTTGCCGCTCTTATTATTCTTTCTCTGCTTCTTAAAGGGTCTATGCCTGTCTGACAAACGTACCTGCAGTTTTTTTTAAACTAAATATAAGCTCGATACAAAAAGGAGGGGCTGCATCTACATAAGCAATTTATCATCATATTTTGCATTTTCCAAATCTGAAATAAATTTATAGGAATTCAACACCTTGAAACGCAGCTCTCACTTAACATGGTAAAAGACATCTTATCTCAACCACTTATAAGAAAAATAATATATCAACAAATCCATAATTTAAATTATATGCATGTTACAGTAACTTTGATTTTTTCATCAACAATTGAGATTTATCCCTTTACCAAATTGCACTCTTTAAAGGAGTCATGTCCAATTTATGAATAGGTAGTGATCTTTAAATAAATCTAACTAATCAAAATAAAAGCCTAAGTTGTAACAAAATGAATAGGTAGTGATCTTTGAAGGATGAAATTTAAAGAAACATTCATTGTGCCTATTGGAAATCCCTGAATCGAATATACAGATGTGGTGAGACTTACTGTCTGATTTTCTTCATCTTCACTCTCTTCATCAGATAACTTCTCTTCATCTTCATTTTTACCTTTGGACAAGGACACATTCGTTGATAGTTGACCACATCCAAGAACAAGAAACTCTTTTCTCTTCTTAGAACTAACATAAGACAATTGTTCTCCAATTAGTGGAAATCCATGCTCAAGAAGGCTATGCAATGATTATTTTCAAAAGAAAGCAATGCTAAAAACCAAATTGAACAAAACAAAAATACATAACACTGAACTATCATAAATTTTATTTTAAACATGTTACATAATCAACAATGTATGCCCAGATACATTACACATTTGTGATCTTTGTCCCATCTTTCATCTCAGCAGGCGCTAAGATGGTTCACATTTTCAGGCGAGAGTGATGAAGTTAAGATGATTCGGTAAGACATTTAATATATTTCAACTGGTTCTCACCTATGGCTAGATTGATACGGGCACAGTACAGACACAATTAGTCAAATTTTGAAAATTTGTAAGAACTTAAGATATGCTACGGCCGGGATATGTTAACACAAATATACTTGTTTATGTAAATGCATAATATTTGTAAAGAGACATTGATATTTTTTATTAACATACAACTATATATGTAGACAAATAATCCAAACTTGCAAAAAGATATGTGTGAACATAAAAAACACATACACATCCTTCTCTTATCCATATAAAAAATATATTACTTCCCTTGTAAATAAACCACAAGTGTATTCTTTAACCTAACCAATATCAGAATATCAAAAAATATCATCAATTCTATTTAAAAATAAGGGCCAAGACTCTATCAAATTGCTTACTATTTACTGTCTAATAGTATCATTTTCATCTCCTCATTCTCATCACCAAGATTAAATTCTCCCAATTAAAGTAGGTCGCCACTATCAATCTATTATCAAATAGATCACATACATCTACACTATAATACCACAACAGTGTCTTTCTTCTTTTTATATCCTCAGAATGAACAAAGGAGTCTGTAGTAAGTTCCACAATTCCTTTCGCAACATGAAGAACAAGGCTGTACAAAATACATTGAAATGTTTTTGGAGCTGTCTCCCAAAGCAACAAAGAAGTATCCCAAATGTATAAGTCATTACTTTTTTTAAAAAGGAAAAAAATTGGATGATGCTCCTTGGATGCATATACAGGAGCATGTACGCATGTCAGTATTACTATTAGACACGAGCAGAGTTTCTGGCCTTTATAGATTCTCACAAATAATGTTAGGCCAAAACAAGCAGTGACAGGAGAATGGATGACTGGACATAGAGAACACCCAAGTTACATAATATTATTTTACTTTATATCACATTATGGTCAAATATAACATGAACATTTTTCACTAATGTTTTTTTTTTTGGATAAATTTTTTCACTATAAAGTTAATCTGTCACGAGACTCCATTCCCCAGTGATTATGACACCTACCAAATACTGGATGCTGATGGACAAAACAAACACTAAAAATGAATAAAAACATATTTTTCAGGCAATTTACTTTTGATGGAACAGAGAGCCCCAGTGGTATTGCAAGGTTTATTTATACCTGTGTGGAAAATCCACCACTATGCCACCAGAAAATCCAGCATGCATTGCAGCATTCAAAATCAATTCACGCTGATCTACATTTTCTGGATACACTTGAAAAACTGCTTTAGCGCCATTGGCCAAACATCTGTATAAAGATGTAAAGAAAGCCCTACAAAAGAATATAAATTACATAGTTACGGTGTGAGTGTAAAAGTGAAAATTTCAAACATAATCCAATCTTAATATAGACGGTAATTCAGAGAAATGAGGAATATATGCTTAGAGGAGTTAAAAGAGATTCAACACAAATGGGTTTTGAAACAAACAACTAAAAGTAGTACAATAAATAAAGAAAGGAACATACTTCAATCTTAACCGAGGGTTGTGAGAAGATCTATCAGCATTACATAACCACTGCATTATCATACAAGAGTCAACAAAATTAGTAATGCAAATGAGTAAAACTCAATCAATTTTGGTAGAAAAAGTGGAAAAACATGACTAAATAACACCCGGTCCAAGATAGGGAAAGTGGTTGTTAGTTGTCACAAATAAACTATAGCACAAAAAGTTCTCTGAAACTTTAAACTTGACCCACTATAACTGGGTATCATTTCTTCCATCCTATAGTCCTAACACATTCTCGTAATCATTTCTAGTTTCATTTTCTCAGTTATCAAAAGTACACCTGAACGGCAGATATACTGATGGCCCCATCAATAACTCCAGGACGAAGCCCTAAACCCTGAAACCAAAGATACAGTATAAGATACAAGCGTAAGGCAGGATGCGGAGCATCCATTTTAATGTCATTACATATGGATAAGTTAATCATTGCACATGGACATAATCAGAAAGGGAAGGAAGCTGAAAGCATTTAGTGCATAATAACATTTAACTGAAATGAACAGATGCAAAAACAACAACAACAATAACGACAAAGGTGAAATGAAGTAAATATAATACCTGACCCATGTCACTGAGTAAAAGATCACCCTCAACCTCTCGTTCCAATGCAATGTCTACGAGTTAACAATTTTAAAATAAAATTACAAACAATGAAAAATAGGTAGGAACAACAATACTTCCAGCTTGTTTGGTTTGACTTATTTGAGCTTATCTACTGACATAAACACTTGTGTGACTGTCAAGGAGCACTTATGAAAACAACTTATGAAAACAACTTACGACATGTTCATAGATTGTTTTCAGCTTATGAAAACAACATATAGCTTATATAAAGCAATTTAATTTAATTTTTATTTTCATCTTTAGTTATAGAAATAGCTTATACAAAAGCGCTTATGCTGCAAATTAAGTTGTTTATCGAAAATAGAGGAAAAGGAAAACATACTAAGCATTGAAGGTGAAATATCGAGACCAATCCAATGATGACCTTCCTCTGAGAGTGTCTCACCACTGAGTCCGGATCCACAACCTACACAAATGACGAGGTGTATATGATAATTGAAAAATGAAAAAGAATTGAAATTGAAATAGAAATATAATACCAATGTCAAGGAGTAATTTGGGAACACCGTCTTCAGGTAAAGCGAGTAGCTCCAATGCTCGTTCTGAGAGTGAGGCCTATTTGGGATAATGTGCGAAATCATCAGAAATGAATTGAATTGGAAGAGAGAAAGGAAATTGAAGTTGAGAAGAACCTGAATATCGATAATACGGGAAGAAGAAGTGTACTTTCGAGCTTCGGTATCATCGTAGAATATCTCAGGTGGTGCCACCCGCTCCGGTCGAGACGCCATCGCTTAAACCCTAAACCCACACTATCTTACCCGCCGCGACACCAACAAACAACTCTGTAAATCAGAGTTTCCAAAATATAATAATTGATAATTATTTTATCTAAAAAAAACATCATTAAGGAAAAATTGAGAGGAGGGGCCTCAAACTTAGCTTAGTCTGATTAAGTTGATTAAATGAACAGGCATGCGGGTTTGCCACCCGTATCTTTTATTTTTGTTTATTATAGATTCGCCCTACCCGAAGTAATTTATTCGAGGGACGTCTATGTCTATATTATATAAATTTGAGAGTTTTTTTTCAAGTTTATATATGGAAGTGTTTTTCTCATCTTATTCTTATGACATGTGGCACTCTTATTTCTCATCTTATTCTTAGAACATATTGGACTCTTATTTCTCAATTCTTTTCCATATTAATATTTGTAAACATATTATATCATTTATATTATAATTTTTTTTGTTTGAGAGAATTATTTATAAACAATTAATGAGAATTATTTTTTAATGAAACATTTAGTGAAAAAATATTCACCATTCTATAGACATTATCATTGACCAAATTTTTTATTGTTTATGCTTGAATCATAAAATAAAAAATGCTTGAATCATTACATATATTATAAACAATAAAAAAAAACTCTATTTTCAATGATACTTTTTAATGATTCTGTTACATATATGTGTCAAAATTACACTACCACTACCACTAACTTAGCATAAGATGTTTCCTCAAAAAATAAAACTGAGAGGATAAGACTTTTTTATGATATGTTTTTAATGGTTATCAAAACAATTTATGGCTATTTTAATTGCTTCGTAACCAAATAACTTCGTAACCGAAATACCTTTAATAGAATAATGATTTTTTTTGTAAAAAAAAAGAATAATGATTTTTTAAGAATTTTAAAAAATAATGGTTACTTTACCAAATTACCATGTGAAACAAATCTATAAATTAGACATTTAATTTTTTATTCTTTGTTATTCATATTTTATTTTGTCATTAATGTCAATGCTCCAAGAGTTATATTTCGTTTATGTTGTGATTTTGATGAATCAAATGTTCACACAAAGATTGTTTGGTTTTTTATTATTTTTTCTTCATATTTTTTTTCATTGTTGGCAGTGCTCCAAGAGTTATATTTCATTTATGTTGTGATTTTGATGAATCAAATGTTCACACAAAGATTGTTTGGTTTTTTATTATTTTTTCTTCATATTTTTTTTTCATTGTTGGCCGTGCTTCATACAAATGTTCACACAAAAATATTACATATGCTAAGTTTAACAATGAATACATCTTATACTACAAATACATTTTATAAGTATAAATCCAAATATTTTAATCGTTATGTGCAACGTTTAGATATTTCAAAATGTATACAAAATTAAGATGATATTTTTTTCTATGTCGAACTTAAATTATAACCACACTTATAACTTTAAGATAACATAATATAAAATCTACACATTTGATCAAAAAAGTTTTTTATTTCCCGTGCTTGGCACGGGTCACTAAACTAGTTATACACTAAATGTGGATATATCTTCCGCTCAAAACACTTCATGATCTTAGAATAAGTTATATCTTTTTTTAAATTATGTCTTTCGTCATAAATTATAAATCTCTTTATAATATCAATGAAATATTAAATGACATTTTTCCTACTATACCCAAAACTATTTATTACTCTATCTTTTTTCAAATATTTTTTTCTTTGATCAAGTAGCTTAAGGTTGGGGTCACAGTCACATATTTTAAAATCTTTAATTTCTCTTTCTTATATTATTAATGAAGTATAATTTTGTAAAATAATTCATAATTTTTCTTCTCATACAACATTAGTTAATCTTCTTAATGTGTGTGAAATGATCAAACACATAATTTAAGGAGGAGTGTCTTTTACTTGTATGCATACAATATAAAAGTCATTTGAAAAAATCAATTGTAGTTTTCGTTTGAAGTGCAGTATGCAATATTTTCCTGTATAAATGCATGTGATTTAGTGGGTGGACAACTACAGGGTGAGAACTTAATTAGAATCGGATGTATTTCACAAAAAAAATTGTATCAGAAAAGCTTATGAAATAACTTCGCTTCAAATCTCACCAAAAAAATTGCTTAAAATAATGGCTATTAAAAAATGTTGAGATTCAAAATTGTTGTCAATTGAAAAGGAGAGAAAAAACAAAAAGTAGACACCGAAAATGTTGTTGTTTCCTTTAGCATGAAAAGTGAATTACGTGTGAGGAACAAACATAGAAGCCAAATTTAATTGACTAATCCAAACAAAACAACGTCAAGTAATTGATAAATGAAATCTGCATGTATCATGTACACTTTGCATGGGCTAAAATTCCGACTCTTTCATGCAACAAAAACATCATCTCATGAAATTCATTTCATCTAACTGAACACACCATCTACGGCAACAAAGACAAGCATTTTTATTTTCTCATATTTATTCAATTTTCCCAATTACCCACAACCTCTAAGTAATTAGTATATATATAACACACCTCCAATGAACTTTTGATCCAACAAACTAAACTAACAAAAAGTGTGACGGAAATATGATAGCAAACATGTCATCATCATCCTCCTCCTCAAAAGTAACATTGAAAAGTTGTTACTCTGTGAGACCAATGGAACCAACATGGTATGGTCGATTACCATTATCCGAATGGGATCAAATTGGAAACATAACACACGTTTCAACAATTTACTTTTACCGCCCCCCACAAAAATGGCTTACCTCCCCCAATAAAATCGCCACTACTTTGAAAGACTCATTAAGCAAAGTCCTTGTGCCGTTTTATCCACTAGCTGGTCGTTTACAATGGAAAGAAAACGGTCGTTTTGATGTCGAATGCAACTCATTGGGTGCTCAATTCATCGAAGCAGAATCGTCGTTAACATTATCCGAACTAGGTGATTTTTCACCTTCTTGTGAATATTACCCTTACCTTATCCCGCACATCGATTACACACGCCCAATTGAAGACATTCCATTGGTTATTGTTCAGCTCACAAATTTCAAATGTGGTGGTGCTAGCATTAGTTTGTTAATCTCACATGCGGTTGCTGATGGACCAAGCGCATTGCATTTCACTTCTGAGTGGGCACGGCTTGCGCGTGGCGAGCCTTTAAAAACAATGCCATATTTTGATATAAACGTGTTGTCATCAAGGTCAAATTATTGCAACAATGTTAATGAATGGGAGTTTAATGAACCTCCGTTATTGTTAGGAAATTCGAATAATGTTGAAGAAAGGAAGAAAAAAACAACGGTGGCTATGCTCAAAGTGAGTAAAACACAAGTTGAAAAGTTGAAAAAAACAGCAAATGAAAGTTGGGAAAAACCTAGTAATGGTCGAGGATATACGAGGTATGAAACCTTAACCGGTCATGTTTGGAGAAGTGTTTCTAAAGCTAGAGGGCATGCAAATGATCAACCAACTTCGCTTGGTGTTTGTGTTGATTGGAGGAATCGTGTGGAGCCTAATTTACCAAAAGGGTATTTTGGGAATGGGGTTTTGGATGTTGTGGCTACTAGTCTCGCAGGGGATTTAATGTCTAAGCCTTTAGGGTATGCTTCAAGTAGGATAAGGGAAGCAATTGAGAAAGTGAATGATGAGTATGTGAGAATGGGAATCGAGTATTTTAAGAAGCAAGAGGATTTGACTAAGTTTCAAGATCTTCATGCTAGGATGGGGAGTGATGATAAAGGGCCATTTTATGGGAATCCAAATTTAGGAGTGGTTAGTTGGTTGACATTGCCAGTTTATGGACTTGATTTTGGATGGGGGAAAGAAGTTTATATGGGGCCAGGAACACATGATTCAGATGGAGATTCTTTGCTTCTTCCTAGTTATGATGATGATGGATCTTTGTTGGTTGCTATTTGTTTGCAAGAGGTTCATATGGATGCATTCAAGAGGCATTTTTATCAAGACATTGTGTGATCCATGGATGGATTGATCAAAAGGAGTGATACATGCAGAAACTAAATAAGTTGGGTACTTCTAGACTTTATAAATAACCTAAACAAAATAAGTATAAAATTTAATTGAATTATATGTATCAATGTTGGTATAAGGAAACCAATATTCATTTCATAAGCATATGTGTGTTGCCCTGTGAACTTGTTTGTTGTCGTTGTGATAAAAGTATAATGTACTTCTTTTTTTGAAACAATAAAAGTATAATGTATGAATTAAATTGCTTCCCCATAAATATGATTTAACTTTTTATTTTTATGAGCAAGATATGATTTAATTTTTGTTGTTGTTAATATGCTCGTAGATGGGTTTCTATCGACCGGTGTCAACCATATTAGTACAAGATACAATACAATACATGTGCATTATACGGGTTTATTTTTATGTAATTTAGGAATATTTATAAAGAAAGTTTTAGAATATATATAGTAAATTGTCATAAATTAACACACATACACACATATTCCTTTTACAAACTACTCATATATTGCTTGTATATCGTAATAGTAAATACATCAATTACTTACCATCCCTCTGAATATGATTTTATGTTTAAGGCGGTGATAATACAACAGAATATACAAATTACATAAGAAAAGAGTGTAGAACTACGTGTTCCAAACCGTGATATTAAACATTAATGAAGAAATGATATAGCTAATTCCACATAAAAAGTAGAATATCACTTGAATGGAATATCTATACTTTCGTTTTATAGATAAATATGCCAACCTATCTGTAAGTGCACCATGCCTAGTTGAAATGTTGGTCAAATGGCCCACACAAACCCCACAACACTTTTTTTTTGGCCCACACATATACATACACCTTGATACAACAACACAACCTTGTTAAGAATCAGATGCAAAATCGCATGGGAGATAAGTGGTTAAACAATTATTTAGTTACTTATATAGAGAGAGATACTTTTGTTGGTATTGAGAATGAGAAAATCATTATGTGTGTGTGTGTCTGGTGTGAATCCTCTTAAAGGTATATTTTGACCGATGCTAGACAATTTAAATGAAATGACAATATACATTTTAATAGAGATAAATAGTCATAATTGATTGACATGATTATAAGTGACTGACGTGAAAAGACAATATCAGAAAAATACAAAATTAAGTTGTTGATTTACGTAATTTTAAAGGATCTGATGAGAAAAAAGTCATCGAAGTAATTAAAAAAATGAAACATGATATAAATAACCATGAAAGAAAAACGAAATAATAAAAATTGGGGTAATAAAAATTGGGGTAAGAGTTATTTTGTTCTTTAAATGTAGAGGAAATAGTCACAATAGTCATTTGATTGTACACTATATTTGTTAAGTGTACACTATGTTTGTTAAGAACGTTTGTTTTGTTAGTTTCTCAATATATTTATTTACTACTATCACATCAGTCCATATAAATATTAACTTATTGTCGTATCGATTCTTATGTAAAAAAGTTAATATCAATATTGAATGACTATTTTAACGCAAAAGTCTATTTTGATGGAGTGTACAATAAAAGATTATTTTATAATTTAAATACATTGAAGAACTATTGTACATCAAAGAATTATTGTGATTAGTCGTTACATATTCAAAGACCAAGATAATTATTACTCTATAAAAATGGGGCTTTATTTTTCCCACCCTATCTACTTCTCACGCGCCCTATAATTTTCACAATAATGTCAATAAGATTTCAGATTATATAATCCAAACAAGTTTATTTTTTTCTTCCTCAAAAGAGTAAGAGTGTCATTTAAATTGGTAATTTAAGAGAGTCGACAAATGAATGATATGTATGTAGGTACTAGATTGGGCGGTAAATTAACTGACAGTCCCCCATTCCCGGTTTTTCTAGTTTTTCGCATCCAATCCTCACAATGCGCTCTTCCATTACTACAACTCTTTCTCCGCTCATTCACTCCTCTCTACATTTTCACTTTTTTTTTTTCAAAATTTAATTTTCAATGTGTCTAAATTCCAACAACAACAAACAACAATGAAATTTACGGATTTCTATCTAAATTGCTAGGTACTTCTCTATCCATTTTCATTTACTATTGCATCTTGAATTCCAAATTCTTACAACAATTCGAATGCATTGCTTGGCGTGTCCGACACGACACCTACAAATATGACTACAATCAATTAATTCATTTTTTTCAAATTTTTTATTGGTGTGGACGTGTCCGTGTCAGTGCACACACTTCATGGATGCATTGAATTGAAATTGTGCTTGAACAATTTTGTTTTGTTTTGTCTGTTACATTGGATCTGTTCCTATTCCTTTTGTTCCTCTTAATTTTAGGTGTGTCATGTCAAAAACACAACATGACACAAATAGAAGCAGAAAGAGTAAACAACGATATCTGATGAGTATTGAAAATGCAATTTCTAAAGCCAAACACATTCTGCAGATTTTATTTTTTTTAGAGAACTTGGCATTTAGCATAAGGAACCTTTAAAGATTTTCATATTTATCTGTGTATTCAATATTCTTTTGCAAACAACCGTGAATATATAGTTTTTTTTTTTTTTGGTTCAGAAAATTCTAGTGGCGAAACTCACCCACATTAACTAAGAAGTGAAGAATTGCAGGTTCGAACATGCATCACTACATACCAAATGTCTATGTAGTTTTACGATCTTAGTTGTACTTACGAGTTACGAAACACCATGAGATAGAGATAGTCATTTATACACTAAAAAATGCAAATGTGTTCCTATTCCTGCAATGTGATAGGTGATTCTCAAGCTTAACACATTAACAGTCAAAATTCAAATTTAAATGAATGGAAGGTGAAGAGGTTAGATGAGTGGTGGTGAAGAATCCACCCTTACTTAGATTATGTCATGTGGGCTATAGACCATTCAAAGCTTACTTTTCTTGATTGGTTATATGACTGGTGGCTTCCTTTCAGGGCAATTGTTTGCTAGACTCAAGCTTGATCGTGAAAGACCAAACAAAAGAAGAACAATATGGGCATTTCTGTGAGAGATTTGGACCCAGCTCTAAAGGGAGCTGGACAAAAAGAGTATCCTGTACAAGTTTAAAATAATGTATTGCATCGTTTACGGTTTATTATATTTTCATTCTCATATTAATTCATTCAAGCTTGATGCTTCATTTTATTGTAAATGTTTGGTTTCGATTGTTGATCCTACACTTTTCAATCATCTTGCATTGTTCTCCTTAACCATATATAGTGGACTTGAAATATGGCGTATCGAGAACTTTAATCCAGTTCCCATCCCTGAGTCTTCTCATGGAAAGTTTTTCACTGGAGACTCATATGTGATCTTGAAGGTAAGTCACGTGTTCTCGACGACTTTTCGTTCATATAATGCTAGCCTCATGTCAGTATTCACATTTGCAAGAAATTTGTATTTTTGTTTATTATTTATTACTGTTATATAGAGATTGATATTTAAAAAAACAAAACTTATATGCAATGCTATCGACATTGTTATTATTGTTCTTATGGGGCTAACACTTATACAAGGGAAAATTCTGAAGATTAGATATTTACACCGCCAAGTCCTTTGATTGTCGTCATGTATTAAGAAATACAAGGAAAGGGAAATTGTGTTATAAAATAATTCATACAGGAATCTAACCCACCTGGGTCCGTTTTATTTAGGAACTTTTGTTTCCTCATATGCTTTGAATTTTGGGACAAAATGATGGTTGCAACAATGATTTTCTTCATTTACAACATATAACATTTTGTCTTAAATATACATGAAGACATTGATGGCTTCTTTTGACAAGTTTTATTTTTCTCTTGTTGAGAAATATAATTTATTAGATCTTTGGTTCAAATCTCAAACCTCTGTATCACTTATTTAGGCTAAATTCACACTATTTGTTGTTCTTTGGTTTTTGTGGATAATGTTAATCCAGTAGTTTATAGTTTTTCTGAGTTTATGGTACTCCCTCATAATAGATTATGCAACAATGTATTTAATCAGTATTATTCTTTTCTTTTTCCATATCATCTTCGCGTAGACAACAGCATCGAAAAGTGGTGCTCTGTGCCATGATATTCATTATTGGCTTGGTAAAGACACCAGTCAGGTAAGTTTTGTTGTTCGTATATTGTCATCCCCTTTCGCCTGTTTTTAGTTCATTATTTGTTATAATTTTCCCATTTACTCAATGGTGATCATAACTATAAAATAGGATGAAGCTGGTGCCGCAGCCATGAAAACAGTTGAGTTGGATGCAGTTCTAGGAGGACGTGCTGTTCAGTATCGTGAAGTACAGGGTCATGAAACTCAGAAGTTCCTGTCATATTTCAAACCATGTATTATACCACAAGAAGGTGGAGCTGCCTCTGGTTTTAAGCATGTTGAAGCTGAAGAACATAAGACACGGTTGTTTGTATGCAAAGGGAAACATGTTGTGTATGTCAATGAGGCAAGTTTGATATTATTCTCCTGTTATTGATTCGTTGAGGTTTCAGACTTGCACATTATTAGTATAGACAATAACACAGATATCACACATATATAAACACTAGTTTCTACCTTTTGATTAAATATTTATATTGGTTATAGGTTCCTTTTGCTCGATCTTCACTTAACCATGATGATATTTTTATTCTGGATACTGAGTCAAAAATCTTCCAATTTAATGGTTCCAATTCATCTATTCAAGAAAGGGCTAAAGCATTGGAAGTTGTTCAATATATTAAGGATACCTACCATGATGGGAAATGTGAAGTGGCTTCTATTGGTAAGTTTACTAGTATATTCGGATGTTCTAAAGGTCATTGTTGTGTATTGTATGTTTACACTTGAGTTTCCATGAAGAGGATGGAAGGTTGATGGCTGACTCTGAATCTGGAGAATTCTGGGGTTTGTTTGGTGGCTTTGCTCCTCTTCCGCGTAAAACAGTCCGTGATGATGATAAGACAATTGATTCTCATCCTCCAAAGTTGCTTTGGTAATATGTTCTTTTAGTTTTTCAGTTGATATATTCATTTACACTGTCAATTTATTCCTTTACTTTTTAGCAATGATATTTGGATGCAACTCATTAATGTTTGAGTGTGTTTATAGTTCTCCTCTTTCAATATTGTTTTAATTCCCCATTTTCTGTAAACTTATGTTGTTTATCAATGTAAAAAAGTAGTAAATTTACCATTTTAGCCTGAAGTTGCTTAAGTTGATAATTCAGAAGACTTGGAAATAATTCTAATTATTGCGACATCTACACTGATGAAATAATATTGAAACATTAGACTCTATAATACTCTATTTATAATAAAATTATCATTTTTCCAGTGTGGAAAAGGGGAAGGCAGAGCCTTTTGAAACCGATTCTTTGACAAAGGAATTACTGGACACCAACAAATGCTATATTTTAGATTGTGGGTTAGAGGTGTTTATTTGGATTGGACGAAACACATCTCTCGATGAAAGGAAAAGCGCAAGTGGATCTACAGATGTAATCTCTCTTCTTTGCTTCTCGGTATTGTTGAGCATTTGTTAGGAGTGTTAATGATTATTTGGGTTTCTGCTGGCTAAAAACAGGAACTAGTCAGTAGCACCAATCGACCAAAATCCCAGATAATCCGCGTAATGGAAGGATTTGAAACAGTGATGTTCAGGTCCAAATTTGATTCATGGCCTCAGACAACTAATGCAGCAATGCCTGAAGATGGCCGTGGCAAGGTAGCAGGTGAGTTTTAAATAAACTTTAATGTAACTAGCCTGAATAGGTTTTTTTTGTTGAGGGGTAGCCTGAATAGGTTTCTTCAGCATCATTTGCCTGACTGTTATCTTATTCTAATATTGTGTATTGTTTATGACATCTAGCACTTCTTAAACGTCAAGGATTGGATGTCAAGGGCCTCGTGAAAGCTGATCCAGTAGAAGAAGAACCTCAACCATACATCGACTGCACGGGACATTTACAAGTACTCAAATATATTTTATATCAAATAACTCATCACAACTGATATCTCATGATGCAATTTTTATCAGTAGTATATTTAATTTTTCAGTGGTCTTATATCCACTATGTATTTGATTTCTCATAGTGGGAGAATCTTTAGAATTCCAATCACTATATTCTCAAAACTCTACCCCATTCTAAAGATGATCATCAAAATGAGAAGCTTAAATGCACAAGAGCTATACTCTATCATATGCTTCGAATAGCCAGCATCACACTTCACAGTTCCTACACAAAATGGATGTAGAAATATCAAACTTGTGATCCTTGTTTTACCTGATTTATCTGCTAACTATTAACCCTTGGCCAATTTCATTAGCACATTGAATTTTTATTAAAATAAGATTTTGGTCCTGTAGTTTTATCTATTTGTGTTTGCTCCCTGCTAGACATTGGCTTGTAGTCCCTACATTTTCACTAGTTTGGGTTTTGGTCCACACATCAAAGTATTGGTTCTTAACCATTTGGGTTTGTCGATATTGTTTCTACCCAATAAGCCATTGTTCCCTATTTTCCACAAAGGTTTGGTTCCTATAGTTTCCAGTTAGTAAGGTATTGTCCTTTACAGTCAAAAACTAAATCAACGGAACCTAAAGGGACGTTTTCTCCCTGCCAGACTATGTTGGATTTTTTCTAGCGATTAAGTTAGGAGCTAGTCAACTGTAAAATGATTTATTTCTCCTACCAGTGATAGGTATATAACCTCATTTAAGGATTGCAAAATCTATTCTGAGTAGCGTCCTTTTTCTTTGGTAGTCCGATTAAGTTTCTCACATTCTACAACATTAGGATTTAAGGATTCAAAATCTCTTGAGAAATTTCAAAAGACATGTTCTGTACTTATCCCTATTTGAATGGATTGATTGTGATTTTAATAATAGACTTAATTTCCAACATTTTCTTTTGCTTAATTGTTTCTGTTGTTGACAAGTGTTATACCATAACTTCTCAGGTTTGGCGTGTGAATGGTCAAGAAAAAAATCTTCTCGCAGCCACTGACCAGTCAAAATTTTATAGCGGAGATTGCTACATCTTTCAGTATTCATATCCTGGAGAAGATAGGGAGGAGCACCTAATAGGAACATGGATTGGAAAGAACAGTGTTGAGGTGAAAGATTTATAGTATTTTTTTCTAGTTCTTTCCGAATGTGTGTGTTTGTGTTGATTTATTCAATGTAAAAATCTCAAAATCTGTCTTAAAATATTCACCTGGAGCTGAAAATAATGTTAGTGAGATATAGCTTATCAATGCATAAACTAATTTGGTCTTGTTATAAAATTGCCTTATCCTGCGTTTCTCACAAGCTTTCTTTGTTGAAATTAGGATGAAAGAGCTTCATGTCTTTCACTAGCAAGTAAAATGGTCGAGTCAATGAAGTTTATTCCATCCATGGTATTTTTTTTCTTAAATTGATATTTTCAATTTGTTGAGAGATTATTTCTGCTCATTGCTCATGTCCTGACTGATGTTATCCATGTGTAATTGATTGAAGGCTCGTATTTATGAAGGCAGTGAAACAATTCAATTCTATTCCATCCTCCAAAGCTTGATTGTTTTTAAGGTTTGTTGGATTTTGATTGGTGTCATTAAGAAAAAGCTATTTTATAGGTTGAATTATTTTTTCTTTAATACTGGTCATTTATTTCAACTATCTATCAGGGTGGACTTAGTGATGCATATAAGAATTACATCGCGGAGAATGAAATTCCAGATGAGACATACAAGGAAGATGGTGTTGCATTATTCCGCATCCAGGGCTCTGGACCAGAGAGTATGCAAGCTATACAAGTTGACTCAGTATGTCATCCTGTCTGTTTGTAGTGGCCATTCTAGCCCCTCACTTTGTATGGCCAATTTATACTAAAATAAAAATAATCACAATTTTTCTTTTCATTGTCTTTGTCAACCAGGCTGCTTCCTCCTTGAATTCCGCTTATTGCTACATACTTCAGAGTGAGTCCGTTGTTTTTACATGGTATGGAAATAGTACAACTTCTGATGACCAAGAACTCGCTGAGAGAATGCTGGATTTAATTAAGGTTTGTATGTTTCAAGATACTTAAATGTGAAAAATTCAAAAAGTGCAAACAAACACCACAATGTTTTTTTTTCCTAAAAAAATTGACCAACGTGTTCACGTTGAACAGTTTTATATGTTTGCATATATATGATTAAGGAAATATTTAGCTTATTTGACTTTATTAAGACAAACACTTGTATAAGTGTTTGAAAAAACATGTGAAAAAGAGATCATGAATCCCCAAGATAACTTGTTATTGCCAAACTTGCCATTGGACTATATAGAATTGCCTCAGTTTTCCAGTGCCTTGGTTTTGATCCCATAAGGCATTATTTATCCCAAACCACATTACCCAGCCCAGAAATTATGCAAAAATATAACTGTATTTATCAACACATATGCTTGCCAATTGTCTGCAGCCGGATTTACAATGCAGACCACAAAAGGAAGGTGCAGAAACTGAACAGTTTTGGGAATTGTTAGGAGTGAAAACAGAATATCCCAGTCAAAAGATTGTGAGGGAAGCCGAAAATGATCCTCACCTATTTTCTTGCAATTTCTCAGAAGGTAATGACCAATATCTTGTTAGCTGGGTAGTTTTGTTAGATATTCACCCACCCACGCCCATTTCTTCTTGAAGGCAAATAATGACTGACTTATTTATGATGGTTTCTTTCCCTGCCTGACGTCAACGTGCAGGAAATTTAAAGGTGTGTACACCCATTGATCTGTTCAAATGCATGATTTTTTAATTTTTTGTGTTGAGTTGATCCCATGGTATGAAGGAAATGTTTATTTACAGGTGATAGAGATACACAACTTTAACCAGGATGATTTGATGACAGAAGATATTTTCATCTTGGATTGTCACTCTCAAATCTTTGTGTGGGTTGGCCAGCAGGTTGACCCCAAACGTAGAACGCAGGCTCTACCAATTGGTGAGGTATAACTGGTTTTGCTTTGGTTGGAACTTACAAACATGCTGGTATAATTTAGTCAGTATTACTTTGAAGAGTTTTTCATCAACCTAAAATCCTCCTTTTAATTTTTTATTGTGGATTTAACTGTAACATTTTTTTATCGTTAAGACACCATTAAGCATTTTAACTGCAAGTCTGGCAAAGCTTTTCCTTGGCGAAATCATTGTATAAAGATCTTAAGCAATTATTGTTTCAAAATTAGCGCACTGAATGTCTTTTATTCTGTATTAGTATTTCTGAAGTCATATGTGTAATTTATTTTTTGACAAGATCAGAAGTCATATGTATAATTCTTAACTTATTATTTTGGAATTGTACAGAAATTTCTCGAACAAGATTTTCTTCTAGAAACAATATCTCGTTCTGCTCCAATATATATTGTCATGGAAGGCAGCGAGCCGCCTTTCTTCACTCGCTTCTTTAAATGGGATTCTGCAAAATCTGCAGTAAGTTTTACAGTGCAATAGCGTAATTATATGACTTCCAATAGTCTTAAAATTCTGACAATTGAGAATTCCTTTTTATGGTAGATGCTGGGAAACTCATATCAAAGGAAGCTTGCAATCATGAAAAATGGGGGCACTCCACCTTTGGTTGTAAGTCATCAAGTCAATGCTGCCTTTACAATCATGAGTATTGCATTTGTATTATGTGTGTCCAAACCAGACCACACTTGCATGTTGTGTGCTAGCTTAGTGGTGGTGATTGCCTAGCTTTGTTTTCTGAAGGGACTGAAAATTCAAATTCTTGTTGAGGCGTGCATGGTCTAGTGCTTCCCCCTAAATAAATAATAATATTGCATGATATAGACACGAAAATACTCTTCTGACTTTTGTCTCAGATGATTTTAACATTACTCTTTGCTCCACTTATACAATTGTAGGGAAAGCACCTGGTCTTCATATTAGTATTTTGATTGTAGAGTAAAGAACCATATTTGTACTAAAAAAACACAAAAGACCTATTTATTCTTGAAAAATGAAAAGTACTCAATTGACTCTAAAAAATTACAGATGTGGGTCAAATTAGTCTTTGTTACGATGATTTTTAAGGACATATAAAAGACTAATTTAGCCTAACATTTGAGATTTTTGAGAATCAAATTGATACTTATCATTTACCATAGACCGAAATAGGTCTCGGTCTCGATGTCTGTTTTCAAGAGCAAGTTTGTACTTTCACTCTTGATTGCATTTGCATTGATGTGTTTTGTTAATACATTTTCAGAAACCCAAAAGAAGAGCATCTGTATCTTATGGGGGAAGGTCTGGTGGTTTGCCAGAGAAATCTCAGCGCTCTCGCAGTATGTCTGTTAGTCCTGACCGTGTTCGTGTGAGAGGAAGATCTCCAGCCTTCAATGCATTGGCAGCTACTTTCGAGAACTCAAATGTTAGAAACCTTTCAACTCCACCTCCAATGATTAGAAAACTGTACCCAAAATCTAAGACGCCAGATTCAACAACGCTGGCACCTAAATCATCAGCCATATCTCATCTTACTTCTACTTTTGAACCACCATCAGCACGAGAAAAATTGATTCCTCGGTCACTTCAAGGTATGAGTAGATGAGTTCATTGTGATTTTATTATATGTTAGAATTTGTTCTTTTGTAAAATGCATATTCTCTTCTCTGAGCTGCTATGATGTGATGGGAGCTCAGATACTTCCAAATCAAACCCTGAGACAAATAGTGACAACGAGAATTCTACGGGTAGCCGAGAAGAATCTAATACTATACAGGAAGATGAGAACGAGGGTGAACCTGAAGATAATGAAGGTCTTCCAGTTTACCCATATGAAAGTGTTAAAACAGATTCTACAGATCCTATGCCAGACATTGACGTGACTAAACGAGAGGTATACTATTATGACAATGTCAACATATAACCTTGTCTTTTTTTTCTTTACTTTATTCTTTGCAGGTTAAATGTTATAATTAAATCGTGATTTCATTTTCATTCTGACTTGTTTGAGCTTGGGGCATGCAGGCTTATCTATCACCTGATGAATTCCAAGAGAGACTGGGAATGACTAGAAGTGAATTTTACAAGTTGCCAAAATGGAAACAGAACAAACTCAAAATGGCTGTTCAGTTGTTCTGAGTCAAGTATACTTAACCACATACTTTTCCTTGTAGTGGTTTGATGTATAGGATTATATCATTGTTCATAGCTGCTTCGTATTAATTTTGTAGGGCAACAAAGGTTGTTGGTGAGCTTGTCTTTTTGGGGTTCCTTGCTAATCATTTTTTGATTCAAAATATTTTTGGTGAAGCAATTGAGCTTGCAATAGGAAGGTTGTATTGATAGTTGAGTTATGAAGTTTGTACAGCAGAGTGTAAAAGCCACTCAACTCATTATTTATTTTGGAAATAAAATAATATTCTTTAAAATTAATCTTCAAATTCCTTGTGTTTCATGCCAACATTTTTCTTGGTATATATGTCTGTGTGCACACGTGAGTTTAATGGAGATGCACTGTCAAGGTAAAATAGTCTTACACCGACATGCAATAAGAACTCATGATATTGTCATGCAAGTCCCTTTTGTCAATACAATTTAAAAATAACCTCAAAATACTGAACGTAAAAGCACTTGGACCGAAGCGGCTTTCTCTAGTCAATAAGCTCCCCTTTTTGCCTCAGTTCAATCTTCAGTTAGTAGCTCATTTCCTTTGTTTTGTTGCAAGGACTGATGCAGCAGAACTACTCTAGAAATAAAGAAAATCATTTTATTGTGTTCTGTTATGTCCCGGTGCAACTGGTTAAAGGACCGAGCAAATTGAATTATAGCGCCGTGCCATTTCGATAGACTTTGCAATAGAAATTGTCCGACTACTGTTAAGAGTCTGTATAAGAAATCATCATTTTGATCCTGTTGTATATCACTAGATCATCCTCTACGTGGATCATAACCTTGCTTGAAGTACTTATCTGTTTTCTTCTCCTTGTCTAAATTCTACCTCTTAACGCAGTACTTACATATAAACCTTTTCTGACAATAACTCCCCATCCCACATTTAAGAAACCTTCGGTAGCTGGTACATAAAGATTTGCATTCTTTGGATTTACGTCATTAATATTTTTCACTAGTGATTGCTGGTTTAATCTGTTTTTACTCTAATTTATTAGTAATGTATGCAGTGGTGTGGTCTCCTTTAGATAAGAAAGCAAAGGTTATGGCTGATTTTGGTGACATTATATGAATATATTTCTCTCAACACTGTCGCATAACATAACATTATATTATACAACTTGAATCACATAATCCTTGAATTACACTGTTCTGTCCTGAAATTCTGAATAGATTAGAAAATAGAAAGGGAAGCCCTTGTTCACAAGGATTTCAACAGTGTTTGATGAGAAAATATTTTTCATTTTGTCGTGCAAAACCGTTCTTCTTTTGTAGCATGAAACCACAAAGAAGGCGTAAGATATATAATTATACTACACATATGTATTTCAATTGGAGTTTGGAATGATGTCATAACCCTCAACTCTGCTCTATCAAATTTTGGTATAGTTACTGTGATTTGATACTTGAAATCTTAATATATGGATCAACCTTATCAGTTTGGTTGATTATGTTTTTTTTTTTTTATGTTGTCATCTACTACATATACACATTGATCATTCAACAAAAATAAAATCAGTTATATGCATTGATCCATTTAAGTATTTCACTAATCTTTTAGGAGGTAGCTTGATGAATGATGAAAGGAATGTATGTGTCTTTCAGCAAATTTTTACATTCATGTTCCATTTAAACCTCCTTGATTAAAGTAGCCAACAGTTATGGAAAATCGAAATTAAAGCCTACAATTTAGCAGATTTTCATGTTGGGTTGAATGGGCTAACTACAATTCAGGAGATTGTTTATTTTATTTTTACATGCATATTGCATGTATATCTTTGAAAAATATTTATAAGATCATTTATAGAGCCACAAGTTGACGTAGTAAGAAATGTTATTCAATAATTGTAATAAAAAAAATGTTAGTCAATAATGTAATATATATATCAATAATTGTGATTTGATACTTCCAAAAAAAAAAAAAAAAAAATTGTATGTAAAAATTACACTAACAAGGAAGTTGAATTGATATTGATAAAAGGGAATGCAATAACGCCGTCTGTGGGGATCGAACCCACGACCACGTGGTTAAAAGCCACGCGCTCTACCACTGAGCTAAGACGGCTTCTGTTCATTTTTTCCAACATTTGTTATTTATTTCTATATATTAAAATTCGACAACAAACAAAACGCTGTATGAAAGAAACTATTGAAGGTGTAACAATGTTACAGAAGGAATATTCTGTAACATTTATGTATTTTTGTTTTGTTGAATTAACTTTGAACATGGTGGTGACACAACAGGTAATGTAAGGCTTAATATATTGGTTGTTGACTTTGATGAGTGAATTTCATTCATTCTACTACAGCTAGTGGGATGACAAATTGATTGATAACGATGATATTATGAGTTAAGCGCAAGTTATGGTGAAAATCCATGCACCACCTCGTGGTACCATAATTATTAATACATTAATTATAGGATATATTTGTTTGTTTATGCTGGAATTACATTTACAGGAGCTGGCTTGTACTCATATATATGTGTCATCTTGCATGTGCATGGTTACAATATTTATGCTAATCATTTTACTTGGGGGCTAGATTATTAATTATAAATAAAATCATGGTAGAGGGAGTGCCCTACAAAAAAATAAAAAATAAAGATAAGCAAAGAAGACTCAAGCCCAAAACCTAAAACAAGGAAGATTCATCCGATTACGGAAGGCGTGATTTGCTAAATGATAAGCACAGCAATTTCCTTTTCAGTATACATGGGTCACATCACATCCATAAGCAATTGTACCATATTTCTAAAATTCCAAGGGACATTACAATGTATCCAAAATGGATGCTCAGTTTTGAATGGTCGTAATAACATTTAAATTGCATTAACCATCCAAATTGATGTGAAATTTTGATATCAAATTTAAGGGTCAAAATGCAATTTCTCGTCTCTAAACTACTAGAGGGAGGAGTGGGAGTAGTAGTAGTACTTTTGTGAATTCATAAATTAAGTTTTCTTTGTTGTCATGAACATGCTTATCCTTGGTCGTGCATACCTACCACCCCATATTATATTGATTCATATATAATTATATATATAATAATATATAATAGTAAACCCTGGCTGCCCAAGCAACACTTACAGATTGTAAACGCATGCATCTCAGTTTAGATGCTTCACGCAATATATTAGTTTTACTATGTTAACAGTCTTCAATTTTTAAAGTCTTTTTGGTACTATGTCAATATTGTAACTCCAATCATCCTTTAGTCCATAACAATATGACACATACTCTTAATAAAAATTATATCACACTAGCCAGACTGTCCATGTAATGTAACACACATTTGTTTTGATTCTCATCAATCAATTATTCTTCAATCATGCCCCTTCAAAAGTGTAACCCTTTTTAATTTCTTATTAATTTTTTAATTACATGTCAACTATACAATATTTTGTTTTATTGCATAAGCTAGCTCAACTTAGTGCCATGTTAACTAACTATAAATAACTGAACATATAATAGATGTTGCAAACAACAATTGTAGCAACAAAACAGAACATTCATTAGCAATGGAAGCTCCAAGCTTTGTCTTCTTCTCATTGCTTCTTCTCCTCACAGCTACTACAAGCTCAGCTCAACTCACTCGTGGCTTCTATAACAATGTATGTCCCAATGTTGAACAATTGGTTCGTTCTGCCGTGAATCAGAAGTTTCAACAGACATTTGTGACTGCTCCTGCCACTCTTAGACTTTTCTTCCATGATTGTTTTGTCAGGGTATGTGTGTAATTTACTTCTCATTTCATTATTTGTTATTAAACACTAATGAGAAATTTGTGCATGATTATATGCTAAATAAATACTTTCTTTTACAGGGTTGTGATGCTTCGATTTTGCTTGCAACTCCGAAGGCAGAGAGGGAACATCCTGATGATATATCACTAGCTGGTGACGGTTTTGACACGGTGGTTAAGGCCAAGGCAGCCGTTGATAGAGATCCTAAGTGCCGAAACAAAGTCTCTTGTGCTGATATTCTCGCTCTCGCAACTAGAGATGTCGTCAATTTGGTACCATTCATTTCATCACTTTCTTTAATAGATTCTTACAATATTTGTAATTCATTTACAAGGAAAATTTTGTGCATATTTATAAACTATCAATTAGAACATTAGTTTAACACAGTCTATCAATGTTTGTTATTTATGGACATATATATACTAATACCAATTTTATTGTGCAATATTGTAGGCAGGGGGGCCATTTTATAATGTTGAATTGGGAAGGCGTGACGGGAGAATATCTACTATAGGAAGTGTTCAAAGAAGTCTTCCTGGCCCTCATTTCAATTTGAATCAGCTTAATACCATGTTTAATCTCCATGGCCTCTCTCAAACAGATATGGTTGCATTATCAGGTACTATACTAATTAATTTCCTTACCATATAGTTTATACTTTTTAATTCTATGTATGAAAAGTGATGAGTTATACTATATAATATGTATGTTTAGGTGCACATACAATTGGATTCTCTCATTGCAACCGCTTCTCAAATAGAATCTACGGATTCAGCCCAAGAAGTAGAATTGACCCATCATTAAATTTACAATATGCTTTCCAACTTAGGCAAATGTGTCCTTTAAGAGTTGATCCTAGGATTGCAATAAACATGGACCCTGTCTCACCTCAAAAGTTTGACAATCAATACTTCAAGAATCTACAACAAGGAAAAGGTCTATTCACTTCTGATCAAGTGTTGTTTACTGATTCAAGGTCAAAGGCTACAGTCAACTTATTTGCATCAAATCCAAAAGCTTTTGAGAGTGCTTTTATTAATGCTATTACTAAGTTGGGAAGGGTTGGTGTTAAAACTGGTAATCAAGGTGAAATTAGGTTTGATTGCACCAGGCCCAACTAGAAAAAGTAGTACTGTTATGGCATCATTATCGGATTCGGAAGCATGCAGTTATATGGAGTAGTCAATCTCAACCATTTATTTGAGATTGAACGGTTTAAATTACACGTTTGTAAAATTTGTTTTCAATGGTCTCGACCATTGATTATAATCTGATGGTCGAGATTGGTAACTGCGTCATGTCGTTACGCAGGGAATCTATTTCCATCATCATGTTTTCTTTTGGGGGTTTCTGAGTTTGTATATTTGATAATTCGTTGTTCTTTTAATAAATGATCGAGTTCTTTGAGGTATATTCCTGGCTTCGAGTTACTACTAGGTCACATTATAATGCATCAGTTTTTTTAGAGAACATAAAGAGATAAAATACTTTCTCAGGGGGAATGGAAGCATTTATAATTGATTTGGTCCGTATGATTGCTTCAAATGACACCAAAAGCAAAACATAAAACAAGTTAAATATGGAACCAATTCTATATATAAATATTTATTACATCATGACGTGTTATAACTTTTAAGAATTGGATTAGTATATGTGATAATGGTATTTTACCAATTATTGGTGTGACTTCTATTAATAGTTTTCTTAAAAAAAAAGTTCTATTAATAGTATCATATTGGATAGGATATGATTATGACCTGCAAAGGTATTATAAGTGATGGACATAATCCTCGCATTACAAATTAGTTTTGTAAAATTTGAGCTAAGCTCAACCCAAATTCTAAAACATTGGACAAACCGCTAGCAGATCACACTTTAGATGCCAGTCCTAGACAAGGGAGTTATATTTATACATTTTTAATGTTGAATGATGAAATTATGAAACAGAAATGAGAACACATTGTCATTCGGAGCTTCTGAATAGGCAAACCTGTGAAATTTGCGACAGTTTAGTTTGCAAGAGGAGACTCAATCTGGATAGCAATGCTTAGCCATTTATTGTAATTTAGGAAATAATGTAAGTACTGCAAGTCAAGTCAACTATGTAGGAGTGTACAGAAAATGCACTTGGTTATAGATCTGTGTGTATCAAGTTTTCATTTTATTATTATTAGAATAAAGTAGAAACTAATCTAGGAATGTGAATGCATGAACCATCTAAATTCAGTGGTCCATGTAGAGTTGAAAGGTTACAATTACAAAGAAACAAACAAGTTAATAAACTTCTATTTAAGCTGCAAACCTTGAGTAAATGTCACACTGTTGCTCCTAATGGGGTTGGTTGTGTCACTGCATTCTCCTAATTGAAGATTCATATTAGAATTCTTAAGCTGGCTACCTCCTATGCTTAATGTCAAATCTACTTCCAATTCTTCATTAAAATCATTAAAATTTCTTAATTTACAGCTCTGAAATGCAGCAGTGTTGGAACTAGTCCCTACCTCATCTTCATCAATGCCAAGTGATGATCCAATAAAAGTGTTTTCCACAGCAGGCTTTTCAAGATCAAAACCTCTTGAAAATTGTTTCTCTATGTCATTCATTGGATTCCAAAAAATTTGTTCTCTAATTTTATTTTTTAGCTCATTCATCAGCTTTTTTTGCACACTGTATACTCTGTGTAGTTCTCTTACCTGCAAATTCAAAAAACATATGATTGCTAACTAGTAGAGATTAAAATTAATGTAGATCATAATGTCCTTTCAAAATCAATTAACGGTTGCCATAATTAGGGTTAATATGTTTTAGTCACTATAAAATTACGACTTCTTAAGTTTAGTCTTGCGTAAATTTTGTCCAATTTTAGTCTCTCTTTTAAAACATTTTACAAAAAATAACGGTTTTTCATCCTTGTATTTAGTTCTTATAAAATCAAAATAGGGACCAAATTTTAAAAAAGAAAAGTATGCAGGGAGTGAACTTGCAAAATTGTGAAGTTTATAGAAAATAAAAACTTATTTAATCCTACCAATTACTATGGTTTTACTTTTCATGTAATGTAACATTTGTGGCACAGATTGAATGGCAATTAACCTGAATTATGTAATTGTGAAGATGAGAAGTTCAATGATATATGACATGTTGAGGATACCTGGTGTTTGAAGATGTCCTCATGCATTTGCATTGTCTTTTTGATGGATTCTATGTTGTTTCTGTCAAGCATCCTCCTATCCATGATGGGACCTTGAAATTTATTGATTCTAGTCCTGTGATGGTTATTGGTCAGCCTCTCTTTGTTCTGATAATAATGCTCCCACACATTCACTCCACCCACAGCTAACTTATTGCTATTTACTAAGGTTGCTACAAGATTTATGGAACATTCAATTTTGGTTCCCATACCTAAATACAAAAATTATAACCATTATTAATCATGTAAGGGTAAACAAATTAATTAAGCATGTATACTTAAGTAAAGAGAATAAACTAAAACTGTTTTCATGCTGGTTTTATAGGCTATCCTGAAGAACTTATGAAAATAAGTTGAAAACGGTCTATAGATAGGACATGATCTCTCAAGCTACAATGTGAAGATGGGAACAACATTCAGTTTAAAAAAAAATTAAATTAAAAGGAACTAGAAACTCAAATTTAGGAACTGTTGAGATCAAACTAGTATGTAACCATGTAGACCTAAGTGGCTTGCTTTGTGAGATAATTTGTCAAAACTCAAAACAAATGAACTCCACTTTAGTAACCAAACGTGGAGAGAGATAGAGAGAGGGGACCAAGAAAATTTGAATTCAAAAGCAAACATTTACTGAACATATATTTTAAAAATCGGTCCAGGAATCGAATCGGCAAGACATTCAGTCACCAGGTCTCCAAGTCATGGTTGAACCGGATGACAAATAAATAAATACAATATATTAAAAAAAATAAAAATAGAAAGTAATAAAAACTGGTTGAACCATCTTCTTAATCCGGTTCAATCAACCTATAGTTCAATCGAAAGTTATGATTCAAACCAACCACCAACCAGCGAATTGGCCGGTTTTCGGTTCATATGAACCAGCCGATTCGGTCTGTTTTAAAACATTGACATGAAAATTGAAGTAGGATGTAACATGAACAATATATTAGGCAACAACAAAGATGTGTCTATGATTATCTGATGATAGCAGCAGGAAGCACTGGCCATAAGGCCCTTAACAGTAGTACTTAATTCATCTGCAACTGTGGCCTCAGAAAATCCAACACAAGGTGAGGCCTAAAGTTATGTGGGGGAATCATAGTGAAAAATTTGATGAGAGGGGTCATATGTACAGTTTTTGTTAAATATCAAAATGAATGTAAGTCCATAAAATTATTGAGCTATGTAGGAGGACATGTGCAATTACAAGTCAAGGACATGTGCAAGTCAACTTATTTTCACATTATTCTTCAGAAATTTTTTATGTATCATCATGGACTAAAGAAGCATTAAATTTCAGAACTGCAAAATCTTCACACATGCACCATATATGTTTGGAAACTCCACATAAAAACCAAAAAATAACTATATCCATTACATTAGGATTGTAAAACTAATTCAAGTTAATGGAAAGAAATATGTATCTGTGAATTGTAGGTCTAGACTCAAGTACATACCTGTAATAAGAAGTAGCAGAATTGCAGCTTTCTCTGGTGAATGTCATTGAACATCTTCTTCCTCCCTCATGCCACCATTTTTACACTCAAGTCCAATATAGTAATATTATTAATTTGCACAGTTGGTCATTTATCTCATTATTCTCCTTGAGAGACAAAAAGGAAAGATCAATCCAACAACATGGGGGATCCTGAGAAAGATATATCATAGAAAACAACAAATCTCTTGTGTTCAACTCTTCACTAAGAAACAACAAAGAAAACAGCTCAAATTTAAAACTATAATCATGGGATGGGATTAATAATTCATTCTTGACAGGCTGTTAAGGAAGGAGTCAAGAAAAAGATGGATGTAGTTTGCAATGTGTCTGTATATGTGAGTGAAACTGTGATATTTAGATTTTAGACAAAGAAAAAGATGTATGTTCCTATATATTACAATATGAATATTTTGTATTTAACATGTGTTTATAATATATAGCATAGTTGATTGTATTTTGTCTGTATATATTGGTGCTTAAACTGTAATAATGTGGGAAAGAGAGGGACCACAAAGTTATATATAATAAAAAGAAAACAACCAATGTAGGACCAGGAACAAGATATTCCAGACAATGTATTCAGACTTGATCAAGATATGAAAGTTACTGCTTCTTTATCTTTACACTATAGCAATAGAGTATCTATCTAAACTTGGTTGTTTTTGGAAATTCAGCAATTGAGATTTGATTGTTGTTTCCGTACATGCAGAACAAAATCCTTTGTTTTGTGCTTGAGATTTCATCAGAATAACAATGTGTTGTGTCATAATGTCATTGGGATTCCAATTTCCAAATAATGAAATTCACTTGGTAGCAGTAAAAATTCCATTGTCTTTTGGTTAGGTAATCGTTATTTCACTCCGATACAAATTATCACGGTCATATTTGAACATTAGTCCGCATGTTATGGGAGTCAAACCTTTTTATACAGTTATATACTACCTCCGTAATTTTATTAGAAGCTTGTTTAAATAATTTCACGCGATGTGCTCATATGATAAAAACACATATATAAAAGGGAAACACTTTTTGTGTGTGTTTATATTGCAAAGTTGAAATAAACCTCAGTTTTGGAAAGGGATAAAAAGGGAGACAAAAAATATACAGAAAAGAGGGTATGCATGCATAATGCATTATTAAAGAACAAACAAGTCCTAGATTTCAACTTGCATTGTCTGCTTGTTGAGATGGGATGAGGAAATGCACGCTTTGTAGCCTTACAAAGGCACAAGCCCTAAAGAAAGTAGACCCACTCACCACCACTTATTCCGTGCATTGCATTGCATGCCTTTTAAATTTACTACTATGCTCACTCTTTTTTATTAGTACTACTATTAACCAACAAATTATTATATTCATCAATCCAAACCCATAAAAGATTCTTTTCTCATGATATAAATCCAAATGACCACATAGTCACTTATCATCCCCTAATTGCACCTGTTTTATTCGTTTGTTTTTGTCTCTTCAATTAGTTATGATTCTTATAACTCTTTTGCTTTTTTGACAATGAATACTTCTTATTCTTATTGACACAAGTAAATGACACTTTTACCCCAACGGTAGTTAACAATTGTTAGCCTAAGCGTCGGCAGTTAACTGACATTGGCTCCTCCAGCGGCTGTTAACTGCCGCTGGGCTCCTCCAGAGGTAGTTAACTGTCTCTGGCTTTGCTGCTTTTCATTATGATTTTATGCATTTCGGTCGAAAAATCAAAATAAATCGAAACTTATTCAGAATTCTACGAAACTTTACAGACACCTCTATAAAAATACATATAGATGATGTGAAAAGTTTCGTAGCATTTCGATTAAGTCTCGATTTATTTCGATTTTTTGACCGAACCATTCAAAGTCGCAATTTTTTTCAAGTGCGAGTCCGAAAAAGTGTCCTAGAGGTTGAACTTTTTCACGTTTTTTTGCACTCATGTTTAGAACAAAAAAAATAACATCTCCCACAAAAAATTTCGACAAGGGACAGATTAAATATGAATTTTTAACGCGCCTAAAAGTTAAAACACGAAAACATCAAAACGTCGTCCTAGAAATTGAATTTTGATCTGGTTTTTTGCAGAAATCTCTAAAAAAATATATATAGAGGGTCTGTAAAGTTTCGTAGAATTCTGAATAAGTTTCAATTTATTTTGATTTTTCGACCAAAACGCGTAAAATCATAATAAAAAGCAGCAAAACCAGAGACAGTTAACTGCCTCTGGAGGAACCCAGCGGCAGTTAACAGCCACTGGAGAAACCAACGACAGTTATCTGCCAACACTAAGACTAACGATTATTAACTGTCGCTGAGATAAATGTATCATTTAATTGTGTTGTCAGTGTCTAAGTTAATACTTAACTAAAGGGAATCATTATCATATCCAAAGTCTGTCCCTGTCTGCCCTGTACTCTTCCACCCATCAATACTTAACTCAAATCTAATTAGTAGAACATGGTTTATAAAATAAAAATGAACACCACCCACTAACCAAAAGGTGCACAAGATTACTCACTAATTTGATCAATTGTTTGATAAACAAACTTCTCTCATAGTTTATAATTGTTTTCTTTAAATAATATTTTATTTTAACTTTATATGCTATAGTCTTTTTTTATAATAACTTTTATATACTTTAGTACGAATCTTTATTTTTTCTGTCATTACGATCACAAAATCTATAATTCAATTTCTATGTTGGACACATCTTTTGCATCACATACTGATTAAGGTATAAATTGTGATATTTATGTTTTCTTTCGAGGAGATTGATGGACCAATTATATTTTTTATTATGAATGTATCTCTATATCTAAGGTTTTTTTTTTTGATAAAAAGGAAATTAAATTGACGAACAAAGACCAGGACAATACTCCTCTTAAGGTCGTCTCCGAAAGAGACATCTAATAAAGGAAAAGATGGAAAAAAAATACAAGTTTAGTAAATCATCACAGTTAATTAAATCGTGATTCACTAGATTAATGGAAACTTGTCTGTATGAAAGTCCCACAAAATTCACGACAACCAATTCGTTATGAATAACATTGCTCCGCATATTAATAGTGTTTATACGGTGGAGGCGAGACTTTTGGGGTGCATCCTAAAGAGTACATAGTTTTTTTTTTGTTTGGAAAGAAAAGAGTACCTAGTTTTATAAAAGGAGGAGAGTGCACTCAAAAAGAATTGAAATAGCAAATTTCACCAAAAAGAAAATTGAAGGAGCAAAGAAAATATTGTATCCAATTCAGCTCCCACATTCAATCTTGTCCAAAAAAAGATAAAAGCTCCCACAGTCCCACATTCACACTAGATTAGTACTCCTAGTGTTGTTGAATACCCTTCCCAACCAATAAGATAAGATACAAAAAATAAGACAAAAGGAATCTCCCCAATCCCCATTTAATTTGTGATGAGGGCTTATCTCTTCTCTAGATCCAATGCACTCTCTAATTCATAAACAATATCTTCATCCATACACACATTTTACTATAGCGTTCAACCATTTTTGCAAATTTTTGGTCAAAAAGAAAAACCATTTTTGCAAATATTTTCTAGTACTCTTTTATGGACTCCACTGACATCATTATTGCACATGTTACCATGACATTTGTTGTGTCTTTCTATTAGACTCGAGTTGGTCGTCTTAAATATTTTGGATGTTTTGTTCTAATCTTAAAATATGAATACTCAAAATTTAGGCATGAATTTGAGCACTCAAAATTATTATTAGAATTTGATGTTCAAAAGAGTTACTAATTGTTGGTCATAATCTACTTATTATTAGAAAATTTTGAATTTGTTATAAGTCTGTTATAACAAAAAAATTGGATTTAGATACAAGTCACTCACTCACTTTACTTGGAAAATTGTTGTGGCAAACCTAGTATTGTAGGGAATGAAAGAGTGCTGAATGAATAGGCTGTATGAAAAAATGGTTTGCGACTTAAGTGCTCCAAATAGTCCCTGTCTGTACACGGGCCACATCATCTCTACTTCATATAATTTTTTTGTTTGGTTGCTCTTCATATAACATTTGAATGGAGGATTCTTTAAAAAACAATTTTAAAATGAAGGGTGATTTAATTGTTATATGAACATCATTCATGTTATTTTATATATATATATATATATATATATATATATATATATATCAAATTATAGACTTTTTCTTCCAAAAGACCAAAACTCTTTATTAGCTACCAATAGAAAATCATTACATGATATAGTTAATCAACACAAAAAACAATTGTAAAAAAAAAAAAACACAATTCTTTTTTGATTTCTTTACTATTTCGCTTGTTGCGTAAAGCAGTCACAAATAGTCAATTTCATGGTGAGGCCTAGATTACCCTCTCTTGTTTAGGGGGTATTTACCCTTTCAAGATATCAACCAATCAAAACGTAATATAGAAATGTAACATTAAATGTCAAATAATGTAGAAAAAATCTCCATAATAAATAGCATATCTCACATATCTTATAAGAGGAAACAAATTTATATTTAAGATTTCGTTCTATTTTATTTTTTAATTTTTCTTTTTTAATAACATATCTCACATGTATTAATTTTTCTTTTTTAATTTATATTTATGTTTTTTGACCAAGAAAAAAATTTATATTTAAGATTTGGTTCTATTTTGCTTTCTTAAAATAATTATTTTAGACAATTTAATTACTTGAGTTTTTTTTATTCATTTTAGTCTTTTAAATTACAAATATTAAACATTAAATCAAATTTTGTTAGTCACTTTAGTGTCTTTTAATTTAATAATCCAATTGCATAAAAGTATATGAATAATTTCAACCTCAAATAATTAAAGAAATGAAAATGTGTTGTCTAGTGTTAAATGCAATTAAAAGGATAATTCGGTCATTATATATTTAAAATCAATTTTGACTAAAACTATCCAAACAACATCAAGTCATGATAATCACTTTTATATGAGTATATCCAAACATAAATCAATTCACATCAAACTCATTTTTAACCAAAATCAATTCTCTCAAACTCAATTATATCAAAATCAATTATTGACGCCGTCAATCCAAACACACACTAAAATGAATACAAAAAAAAAAACTCAAGACACTAAATTGACTAAAAAAATTAAATTTCATGTTTAATATTTGTAATTTAAAAGACTAAAATGAAGAAGAAAAAACTCAAGTAATTAAATTGTCTAAAATAATTATTTTAAGAAAGCAAAATAGAACGAAATCTTAAATATAATTTTTTTCTTGATCAAAAAACATAAATATAAATTAAAGAAGAAAAATTAATATATGTGAAATATGTTATTTATTATGGAGGGATTAGCAAATCATAAGATATGCGAGATATGTTATTTATTATGGAAGGTTTTTTTTCTATATTATTTGACATTTAATATTATATTTGTATATTACATTTTGATTGGTTGATATCTTGAAGGGGTAAATACCCCTTAAACAAGAGAGGGTAATGTAGAAAAAACCCAATTTCATTCATAATAGATCATGATATTTTACCATAACTCTTTTCCCCACTTCAAAATCGTTGATAGAGCTGTTTATACCCCCAGTGTCTTCTAAAAAATTGCACATGTCCAGAAGTACACTTCAGAACATAGGGATTTACATCATTTTATCTGAATTTGCTTATCCGAAAGACAAAAGAACTGTGTATTTTCCTCGCCCAAACATATACTTTCGGACAGGTGCAGTTTTTGCTTATCGGTCTTTAGGGAAATGGACCGAAGAAATGTTTAAAACTTGAGACATAGGACTCTCTCCGAACAAAATTGCTTTTTGGAACACAACATCTTCTGTTATTTTAGGAACAAAGGTATATGCATTCTGAAAATTTAATTATGGAATGCAAATTTGTGTTCCAAAAACTAAATTTTGATTTTTCTCAATTAGAAGTAAATATGCATCAGAGTGACTATGCTTATGCTCATAAAGCACTCTGAGACACCATTAGAAAAATGTATTCATGCTCTTTAAGATTGCTTCTCTTGCAAGTATAATATATATCTCAAATGAGTAATGACCAAATGAATTGGTCACAAATATGTTCGATCTTCCATTCCATTAAACATCTATATTTAACACAACATTCTCTTCAATTAATCAAGTATAAGTATTGAAAAGCTTTTTGTACTGCTAGCCAGCAAGCTAGTAATCATCATCATCATCAATATTTCTTGATCCTCCCAAGAATTTCCTCACAACTGCAGAAGCAGCACCAAAAAGCATAAACAGAAGCAGAGTATCAAATCCACCTCCAATGCCTACTGCGACACTCGGACCTGGTGCAAAGAAAGAAAAGGGAGACCATCCCCAACCACCACCGTACCCGTATCCACCACCGTACCCGTATCCACCAACTAGTGGAGGTGCCACCCGTGGATTTATGTAGATGTTGGTCCTGTCGACATACAGATACGAAAGTTTGAGAAATAAGATTCCAACAAAATGAGACAGACAGGTGAAATGTTATTTCATTTCTTTTAATATG
The DNA here is from genome assembly GCA_958299785.1 of Medicago lupulina. Classification (NCBI taxonomy): domain Eukaryota; kingdom Viridiplantae; phylum Streptophyta; class Magnoliopsida; order Fabales; family Fabaceae; genus Medicago; species Medicago lupulina. Next base: position 3,196,895 of record OY283143.1, on the reverse strand, counting down.
ATATCTAATTATATAGGACAATTATATGTTGACTGCAAAAAAAAATACTCCTTAAGTATTTATCTCAGTTGGAGAGGTAAGAGACATGAAAGAAGTTTTAGGTAGGCATAGAGTTCAAACTTTGAAATCTAACGTAATCACGAACTTCCTAACATTTGTCTATATAAAATTAGAAACAAAAAAAGGGCAAAGATGCACCTATTTTCAGCATAAGACTAAACATTTTCTATTTTGATATCTGGTAGAAATTAAGAAGTCCCACACCTGTGGAAACATGGAAAACTAAGGTGTTTAAAAGTATTGGAGAGTTTGAGTCCATTTGTTCGAACTTTTGGAGTGTTGCACGTCCTACACTTAAGAACGGCAACTAACCTACTATATGTTACATCACTCAATTGGGCTTGTGCAATAACTCATAGGGTCTTGATACTCAACAACCAAACCGGGGGTGGGGGGGAATGGTATAGGTAGCCACACGGCCAGGTCCCTTCACAAGCCTAGAAGGAGAAAAATATATACTAATATCCATGTCACAAACAGGTAGAAGAAAAAAGAAAAAAAGTCTCATTTGGACTTGAGGGGGGGGGGGGGGGAGTGTTTGAAATTAAGGAATCTCACGTCGGTGGGAACAAGGTAAACTAAGGAGTTTATAAATGATGGAGAGCTTGAGTCCGTTTGTTCGAACTTTTGGACCGTTGGACCTTGCTGCACTTAAGAACACCAACTAAGTATAATCAAGTGTATAATCAATTCCATTTGGTCTGTGGAATAATTCATCTGACAATTAAGTATAATCAAATGTATGACCCTCTTTAGTTCTAGCCGAACTAATATCGTAAACCTGAGGCCTCTATGACTCAAGTTCAAAACAAAACAGACAAGCCTAGACGATTAATAAAAATGAAGACTTGTGGCCTCTTGAGTCTCAATTTGAGTATGTACTAGTCCAAGAAGAAAAATACTACTAGAGCAAGAAGACCCAGTCACGGTCAAAGGTCTTCAACAAGGCCAACAATGAGAGAAACAACAACTATAGTGGCAAAAGGTGTGAGAGAATTTGCATAAGAGCAAGATAAGGAACTACAAACTATGCTTGGGGATTCCAAATTTTGCATCAAGGATAAGTGTTGGAGATGTGATACAAATTTCTAGAATAGTATAATACTACTACCTAGAGAAAATAGGTCAGAATCATCTAGAATGTTGTAATAATACTAAATCAAATAAGCTTATAAGTATATAGTATAATCAAATGCAAAAATGTTATGAAAATCCTAGAAACATTTATTTTTCCTTTTTGTTAGATACCTAGAATTATTATTGTTGATTCTTGGTGAGGAAGGGCGAGGAGCGGATGATCTGAAGGACTGACCACCAATTCTGCCACCAGTTTTGGCAGCTGATGCATCATCATGAACTGATCCAAACGTTAACACACCAGCAGCAACTGCAATCATTGCTAACTTCCCTAACTTGTTCTCATTCTTCTTCCTATATCAATATATATAGTAGCTAAGCAGCATGCAAATATAACAAAGCAAAAGGTATTATGAACTAGCTAGTGTTTTGATGTAGTTACCTTAATGGAGTTGAAGATTGTTGTTGTTGATCATCGACATCGTGTTGTGGCTGTGTGCAACTGCAGTAGACAACCACAGTCTTCCTCCTCCTGCTGCTCCTGAAAGGTTGGTTAAGAAGTGTTGGTGAAGGGATATTGAGGAAGCTTTGCTGTGACAAGGAACACATTTTTGCACCAAAACCTTTGATGTCGGATAGTTGCAAAGAAAGAACTTGTTTCTTTATCTTCTATCTCCCTCAAACACAACTCTTTTCCTGGTTCTTGAGTTACCACGTGGCACAATTACCATTTTCTTTTGATTTTTGCTAGTCTTACTAGTTACACCCCATCTCATCCTAGTTACATGCCTTGACGCAAATGATTTAACAATAATATCCAAATTCCAAAATATTCCTAGTCTTATGTCACACAATCACATATAAATTAAGTTTAGAATGGTCACTTTTGTAAAAAAAAAAAAAAAAAAGTTTAGAATGGTCACTATAGGTTTTAAACTGATTATTATGTCACAAATAGGTTTATTCTTTGTATTGTGTTGATACGGTTTGAATTATAACTCTTAAGATGTATATGGGGTGTTTGGATTCTAAAATCCAAAAAAAAAAAAACACTTCGGATTTTATAATCTAAATACGTCTGTACATGCTTCAAACTATGGTATACAGAGATATTTAGATTGAATTATCTAAGATTTTTAGGGCAGAGAAGATCGTAAAGAAATTCTCAAATTCAAATGGGTTAGAATTGGGCCCTTGCTTACAAAAATTGGAATGGGCTTACACATGGACTACTTAAAAAAGAGTATTGAAGCAGGGTCGTTACTTTTTCCATCCTATGAGTTTCTAGCACATCCTATTTGGATTTTAAAATCTAAAATATTTCAACATGATTTTGGAGGTTTTGATGAAGTGTTTATGCCGTTTAGATTCTATAATATGATCAAATTGTGGTCGCGCAAGAAACTCGGAGATTGTACATTCATTGAATAATACGGTATAAAGACAAAATTCCTGGGTGATTCTGAGTATTAATAATTTAATATTACTGAAAAAATTGTCCTTCTTATAATCTCTATTTTGACGGGAAGGAAGGAAATTAAACTTAGATGAGACTATAATCAACTTTTCCCTCTATTTTCTTTACAGTATCTTTTTATACTTTTCAGGTTTTTTAACTTTAAAGGACAAGACCAATGATGGCGTCAAAAATATATGACATGTATGTTTCTAGTATTATTATACCTTTTTCTCTATAAAATAAAACTTAGAGGCATATCATTATGCAATGTGGGGAAGAACTACCAACCTTATTGAGAATTTACACTAGGACTATAAAGACTTATATGTGTCGGATACCGATGCTCAAAGGATACTTTGGATTTGTATCCTAGAATTATTCAACATTTTTTAATTTATTTTAAAAAATTATCAAGGGATAAGTTTGAGATATTTCATTGATACTTCTTTGATACTTTAGCAATGAGTCTCACATAAAGTTGTGAAACTTATATCAGATTTATATGATAAAAAAGAGGTATTAGGGAGATTGTTAGAAAGAGGGTATTCAGAGCATTTATTTTTAGAATAAACTCTTTCCCCATAAACAAAGAGAAGCTTTATAGCCATTTTTCATTTTTGTTGTTATGATCGACAAAGATGTTATTAATGTATAGTGTCGTGTCTTGAATTTAAAAAAAATTGTGTATCAACATATTTGTATTGTATTATAGGGCATTTTTACGGGTTTTAATACAACTCGCCAGTTGTAGAACTTAGTACTTAAACCCAAATCACAAAGCAAGGTCCAATCATCTATGCCTATTTCAATTGGTAGAATGTGTGCAAATGCTCTCCATCACCTATGAAGAACAGACACATTCCTCAAGGATCGGGGATACTGACCTCTTGTACGACACGTGTTGGTGTCCAACACTTATATGACATGTGTCTAACAACTTATATTGTTAATATTTTTTGTTTCGGCCCACTTAAACACTCTCTAGACACATCTCAAACATGTCTAGAGTGTTGTGTTGAAGCAATGATGATCGGTGAGGACATTAAATTTAATTATATCATTTATAACTTTTCGGCAGAAGGTGGAAGAATGAAGGTGAAACACTATCATATTTTGTTTTAATTTTTCTAAAAGAAATTGTACAATTGAGATGCACATATATGTGAATGATCATTTTAGATGTTTTATAATAATATTTGTATTTTATTTTGATATTGTATACATGTTTATGTCGTGTTATCTCAGGTGTCCATATCGAAGTTTGTATTTCATTGTTCAACACAACATATTCACTCTCCTCCCTCCCTTTATTTTCCTTGAGAGAGGATCCAAAGTGATTAAAATAAACTAGAGAATTGAATTCGATAACTTTTCATGCTAATTAAAAAAATAAGTATAAATTAAAAAGTTAATTTCTGTTAGTTTCTTCGGTTAGTTTCACTAACAAATCTTTGCATGTCCAAAACCAAACAGCATTATACTTGATATATTATCTTTTAAGATAAAATATCTTCATTGCAGTGGAGATGATTAATCGAATAAATTACTACTTTTCTTTTTCTAGCCACTTTTCCCTCAAAACAGGTACAAAAAAAGTAAATGCAACAAATTAAAGCAGAAAAATATACTATAGTTTTTGGACAACATATCTTGAAACTAACATAGTTTATAGGTTTGTGAAAATGCAAGATTAAGACTCATAAATCAATCAACATGTCTCTGCTAGTAAACATTGAAGAACATTCACCTGCATTTGTAAACATCTTATATAACTTTCTAATTCATTAACAACTTGTTCATCACAAATCTCTTCTCCACCGGGTATCAACCTTATCAAGTTCTTCATCTTCTCCTCATCTTCATTATCTTCACTAGCTTCATTCTCAATTATGCTGCTACTTTTTGTAGCTACTTCATTGACATTACATTCCTTTTGAAGCTTGAGTTTAAGACCATCACTCCATGCAAAACCTTGTGCTGACAAAACCATTGCCATGTCCACTTCATACATAACATTCTTAATATGGTTATCTTTTGCAGAACTAGTATTTTCCTTTATCTTCATCAATGCTGGAACTAAATAACTTAAATAGTTTCTAGCAAATATAGTTTGCACTATTTTTTTTGGTTCCACAGAATAAACACGTCTACGTTTATTTTGTTGTGCCTCCTCCATGTTTAATTGAAAAATAATAGAAAAAATTGTGAGGAAAATGTTGGAGAACAGAACAAATTAGATTTGTGAGAAAAATGTTGGGAGTGGTCAATTTATTTAGATTGGCACATGGAATCACATGGACAATGAATTAATGTTGTTGATTTTTCACAAGTCTCCCATGTGCCACTAGAAAACATAAAACATTAAAACCCCACTCAGACACTATAAATGCTCTCACATGACTTCCCCTCTTTAAGTGGTAATTCTTTCACTTTTCTCTTCATGGGTTCCCTACTTATATATACCTTTTCCCCTCATTTCCAATCAACCAGCTCACTCTATACTCGTACTCATCTGCCACTCACACATTGTGTGTCTCTCACCACACATATCAAAGGTTCTAAGTTAATGATCCCCCAAATTCCTCAGCTACTAATACTATAGCTTTTCCAATGAACCAATAAGATGATGTATATACCGTATAAGGAGAAATGGTTAAAATAGTTCAAATATGTGGTATACGTTGAATGGAATTAATCAATATAACTAGCATTAGAACCCACTTTGGTTAGTATGATGATATTGACTTGGAATCTGAGAGTGTGCTCCTCCTCAAAGTCTCGGGTTCGATTCTTTCCGGTGCTAATTTGGTGGTCTAATTTAGCTTCTTCAAAAAAATATACCACCTCCGTCCCTAATTATAAGACCCTTTTGAGAATTTTTTTTGTCCCCTTTTTATAAGACTCTTTTGTTATTTTCAAGTACATTAACTATTTCTTTACATACATGTCCCTATTTATTATACATTTTTTTCTTCAATTAGCAATAAATAATAACATGTTGAAAACATAAACTAACTCTCTTTCTTAAAGGATAAAATTGTAAAAACAACAGTGATTACAAACAACTTTAATGCAAAAATCCACTTTCTTAATTCCCGTAATTTTGACAAAAGGGTCATATATCTAAGGACGGAGGTACTCCCTCCGTTTCAAAATGAGTGTCGTTTTAGCCAAAAAAAATTGTTTCAAAATGAATGTCACTTTCAGTTTCCAATGCAATAATAACTTTTTCTTTTCAATTGTACCCTTCAATTAATATTATGTTACACTACTTCCAAAGTATTATTTTTTCTTTAATGAAAAACAAACCAATAGTTGATTAGGATAATTTGGTAAAATTGTTATGACATTTGACTACTTTATTCCATTTCTTAATATGTGTGTAATTGGCTAAAGCGACACTCATTTTAAAACGGAGGGAGTAGTAACTAGCATTAGAACTCTTACATTCGGACAATTTAATTTTGAACGTCATAAACTATGATTTTTAAATGCACATGATTTAAATCCAAATTGTGGTTAATGAATATCATAGATACTTTGAAAATAATGTATATTTGAACACGATTTAGATGGTTATCGTATATTTGAATACTTTAAAGTAGTGTTAATGAAGTTTAAAATCACTTTGAAATGTGTTATATTCATTAATCACCTAATTGATATAATTACCTACTTATTTAAATTTATGTTAAATATCCAATTTGTTTCAAAATTTGATTTCAAATTGACACTGATAACTTTCCATAAATAACATAACATGAAAATTAGTGCATATATAGATTGATAGTGATAGACACAGAAACTCATACACACAATACTATTGAAACCAAATTGAAATGCCCCTACTAGATTTATGTGATGATTACAAAGCAGTTATGATAAAACTTGGAGTGGTGTAGTTTAAAGTCAAAAGCTTGTCTTCATTGAGAAGAAGAAAAAAAAAAACGAAAATTGAAAAACGTTGGCTCATGGGGTAGCTTAACTATACCTGGATAATCTTTGACCTTCTTTATTGCTAATTTGTACTTATTTATTTTTTGTGAAAGATTCTTTTTAGCTAAATTTGTATATATAAATAACCTGTCCTATGAGAATATCTTATTCCCATTTATGTATTTATTATTCTAAAGAGGAAACATAAAAGGTGAACATAATGATAAAATTTGGTTGGTTATGCACCGTCGTTGAATCATTTTATGGCATTTTATATTTTTGTTTTTTATTTATTTTAGTGTTGATACTTCAAATAGACCTTATAATTTGGGTGAGGTGTGAGAATACCTCCAATAAAAAATAACATATTATACCCATCCTTTATTTATTTTTTTCTATAAAGACTTTTTTAGACGTTGCCCAAATTGTAGAAGTTATTTGAGTTATTTTCCGTTTATTTTAAAATAAATTCAAATCTTAAACAGATTTTACTTACAACATATTGGTATACCAAACAACAAAGTATCTAAAAATTTACCAGCATAAAATGATACTATCAGCTTGAGTAAATCACAACAATAAACAAAGTATGTTGTTATATTTGAGTATTTATTACAAATTACAGAAAAAATGTAAATTAATGAAGGGTGTGTTAATAAAGAAATAATTAATTTAGTTAAAATTTCAATCTTATAGAAAGATATTGACCAAAGATTTTAAGAGAATCTTATAGTTTAGGACGGGTAATACTACCTTCGTTTTAAAATGTCTGTATGTAAAATAAAATAAAAACATTGTCCAAAAACGATTGATTTTTTCATTTTTTAATGTAATATTAATTACGTATTTTTTTTATCGTATCCTCGTAATTGTATACTAGATTAAAAGGTTAAATAACTCAACTGATTTAAACTAAGAGTTAAGAAATTGAAGTGGTGGTCATGAGTTCAAATTCAAACAAATTATATACTGAGTAAAACTAAATTCCAACCACCCTTTGAACATTTTGTGGGGCAGGTATGCATGTGAAGGGAAATGCTAGTCAAAAAACTAAATGTAAGGGTAATTTTGGAAAATTAATACAGATTGTTGACGAGTTTATTGCTATTAATTATCAAACAAAGGTTAAGAAAATATTCATGTTTTCTTTTGCAGGGTAGGGCTATTTGCCATGTGCCATGTCAAAGTTTAAAGGCAAACATGCAATCTAATGAATCAGGTACAACTAGTAACTATAGAGAATGCATTGATGGGCATGAGCTATTCATAAGTTTAAGAGTAATCTCCCTTATCTAATCACCTACAGTTATATATTTTCTGATAAGTGCTTCCTCTAGTGAAGCAAATAAAAACATTAGATTGAACCCCAAGTCAAGTATTTTATTTTGCACGATGCCATTGAAACCATACACAACCACTTTATTCACCCACCTTAAAAAATCCCAATATCAACATTATCAGACTGCCATCTAAATGTGGCATACAATTAAAATGAAGGAGCACCCAAAACCATATGAAAAGAAGCATGGGAAAATCAAAGACTGAAACTAGTGGCTTAAAAATTAAAGGAAAATGAAATTGAAACTAGTTTGCTCCTATAATGGAAGCAAAAAGAAGGCAAAGACTATCCATTTAGGCAGAACTTAAAAGTACACAGGAAAAAAGCTAAGCTAATACATTAAAGGGTTCACACTCTCCTCTCCATTCCTGGTAAGCACTAAAGTAGTAGTTAGGCCTTCTCTTTGACTTTTATTCCTTTCATTCATTCACTTATCATGTTGTTGAACTTTGGCCATTCTGGTATCTACAATTTTAGAGAGCTTCTCACACGGTGTAGTGCTGCTGGATAGTATCGATGTCCAAACCTTTCAGCTTCACCACAGATTCAACATGTCCTTTGAGTGTGTGAAGCTCACGAAGCCTGTAAAAAGCATAGATGGAACAGAATTAATCTTTGTATAGATAGTAATGATGATGATTATACATATATTTGTAATCTCATAAGTGAATGGCAGGCATGGTTGCTTACCTTGCAACTTCAGCTCTTCTCTTCGCTTGCTCGGCAATCTCGGACAGTTCTCTGTAACTGCTCTTCTCATTGAAAATACCAGAACTTTCTGGTGGTTGAAGTCCATGTAGAGTCCTCTGAGCATGTGCCCATTGAGCTTCCCTCTCCTCTTTTCCATAGTCTTTCTTCGTGGTGAACGCAGTCTGTCATGCATTATAAAACAACCAATTCATGAATATCTTCATTCACCATTTTGAGAAACACAAAAAGAGTAGGTTAATGAATGAATGAATCAATACCTTGTTGTCTAGGAGATTGTTCCAGGCCTTGCCACTCAATATGTAGCGGATGGCAAACTTCATCACGTCGAGTGGAATATAGAAGACAATGCTGTAGAGCCAGATTACTCCTGCCCAACCCCAACCAATTCCTTGTACCTTTGCGAACCCCCAGTTGGCATATACTGCTATTATGGTAGCAATCTGCAAGACACATTGCTCAAGACATTATTATCCACTCACCACCTTTTCTACACAAGAAAATATTGATGCATAACCATTCCTTACCAGCTGAGCAATAAAGAAAGCAATGACTAATAGCGCTCCAGGGCGTTCAAGAAACGACCAACCACGGGAACGGGTCACGAAAATCAGAGCCTGACTAACTATACTAACTTGTAGATACAAAGCAGACATCATTTCATCATGATTCAGCTTCCTAACTCCAAATTTGTCCTGCAAAAATAATCAAGGAGTATTCATATATTTGATCCAGACCAAGAACTTGAATATAGGCCAGTTTCATTATTTCTTACAGGGAAGAAGTCGTTTTCTTTCATTGCCCAAAAGAATATCACAGTCATCAGTGCTAAATAACCTCCAAGAACAATCCCAGTAGCAAATATTTCTTTCAATTTCCAGCTATCAGGCAATGGAGATGGAACCACCCTATCTTTTGAAATTGTCATGATTGTTCCTGATAATAGTATAAAAAGAATTTTGTCAGACTATCATTGTCAATCAGCGTAATCATGAAGAGAACCCAAGTCTTAATCAGAGAAATATCTGCAAAGAGTTTTACCATCATTAAGAATGGCAATAATCAAGACCATGAAAGGAGAGAAGTCAAATTTCCAGATCAGTGCAATGAACATGAAGCCAAACTGCAATCAAGGGGGAAAAGAGAATGAAAACCCAAACTAATGAATATTCTTTCATTTATTGTCAGAATAAATTTACATACAGACAGAACATTCTTATTCACTTACCACTATACGGATAGTGATGGATACAGCATAGATCTGCAATGAAAATAAAATAATGGAAACGGTGTTAATTTGGAAACTGCAAGAGCAAAATAAATCGATTGTGAAGAAAGCAGACAGAAACCAACCGTGTAGTTTTTCATTCTTTGAAAAATAGCTCTGCTAGTTAAGACTGCACTGATGATAACACTCAATCCAGGTTCCGTCAAGACAATATCAGAAGCACCTCTTGCAGCATCTGTAGCATCAGCAACAGCGATTCCAATATCAGCCCTTTTCAAAGCTGGAGCATCGTTGACCCCATCTCCGGTCATCCCACAAATGTGCTTCCTTTCTTGCAACTTCCTTACAATTTCATATTTGTGCTCTGTGGGTATAAAGAGAATATGTATGGTAAGCAGAGAAACAGAAAGTATACCATCTCATAGAAAGAAAGGAGGGGGATAGGGGGAAAAAACATAGATCGTCATGCTGAAATGGTAGAGCATGAACCTGGAAATACTCCAGCAAACCCATCAGCCTTCTCAATCAGCTCTTCAACTGGAAGTGCGGCAATATTTGCGTCTTTGTCTTGACCAAGTAAGGTGGCAGATGGATACATATTAGTTCCCATCCCAAGTCTCCGGCCTGTCTCCTTTGCTATGGCAAGTTGATCACCTTAAATACAGAACAAATGTATTTACTCATGGGTACTTGGTAACAAATTACTTTTACATACAAGAGTCGCCTTTGAAAAAAGGCGAGATGGGAAGGGAATTCATTATAGTTACCAGTGATCATCTTAACATTGACACCAAGATGAAGAGCTCTCCGAATAGTTTCAGCACTGTCATGCCTAGGTGGGTCAAACAGTGACAACAAACCAACAAACTGCCAAGGAGCACCAGGGCTTTCTTTAGTTTTTTCAGGAACTTCCTGCAGATGTAGCACAGGTGACCAAGGGGATCAGTTAGAAGCAATATAAAATTATAAATTTTAAAGACAAACTTCAAACATGAAAGTAGCTATAAAAACCTGTCTAGCAACAGCAAGAGAACGAAGCCCTCTCTCTGCAAACTTGTCAATAATTGCATGGATGTTCCTCTTTGTATCTTCCCTAAGCTTACACAGGTCCATGATCTGTTTGCCAATAAATTTGTTCAGATTGATAGAGTAACTAGGAATATCACAAGTATTGAACAAACAGAATCATGAGCTTACCTGTTCTGGAGCACCTTTGCTTGCCCGGTGCCAATTTCCATTGCCATCAATGTAAGTCAAGGCAGTTCTCTTGTCAACAGGATTGAATGGTAAGAAATGAATCTCTCTTACCCCGGCTCTTGCCTGCACAGGGAAAATATTCGTTTAAGATAATCAGTCATATTAACATTTTTCAAACAACAAACCAAACTACAGCAATTCATGCAATTTGTAGAGAAGTTACCTCCTTAGGGTCAGCTAGTGTTCCAACAATGGCGGCATCTATTGCGTCCTGGTTTTCAACCCTGGAAGCCCTTGCAGCAAGAAGCATCACATGTTCCTTGTCCACACCCTTTTCAAAGACCTCAATCAAGTTCTTGTCGACACTCAGCTTGTTAAGTGTGAGGGTACCTGTCTTGTCACTACAAAGTACGTCCATACCAGCCATTTCTTCAATAGCAGTCATACGTTTGGTGATAGCACCTTGCTGAGAGAGCCTGTGTGAACCGATGGCCATTGTTACAGACAACACAGTAGGCATAGCAATGGGAATTCCTCCAATCAAAAGGACCAAAAGGTTGTCAATTCCGTCTCTGTACTTGCGGTGCTGAATTGGGTACATGACTATGATCTCGGCCAACATACCAACTGCAATCGAACAAATGCAGAAGTTTCCAATTGCAGTAAGCACCTTCTGGAAATGCCCAACTTGGTTGGTACTGTCCACAAGGTGAGCTGCTTTCCCGAAAAATGTGTGGACACCAGTTGCAATGACAACGGCTTCAAGTTCACCTTGTTTACAAGTGGAGCCGGAGTAAACCTCATCTCCAGGATTTCTAGTCACGGGAAGTGATTCTCCAGTCAAAGCAGACTGATCAATCTTTAAAGGATCACCCTCAAGCAGACGAGCATCCGCCGGAACAATATCACCTAGTTTAATGCTAATGATATCTCCAGGGACAAGAATTGCAGCCTCTTGTTCACTCCATTTACCATCCCTAAGAACCTGCAAAGGCGTTGCAATTTTGAGTCAGTCCTAAAAGCATGCTTGTTAATCTAAATTACCTAACAGTTCAATGGCATATAACAATGGAACAAAACAATGAATTCAGAGCTCATAAGTCATAGCCATTTAGTTTAATTTTTCAACAAATGACATGTATCAGTGTAATATAAGACATGTCACATTTCTGATGATTAGATTGCAACAATTGCAAACCATTCAATAAAATACACAAATTCTGTTACAAACAGGAAATGTTATAGGCTGCATTGGCTGTACAAATCTTTATCAATTGATTCATACGCATGCTTTATTCACTGCGGCACACAGACACAAAATTCAGTTTATTACCTTTGTCTTGGGAGCAAGACCAGCCATAAGAGCTGCAGCAGCGTTACCAGCATTATTTTCTTCAATGAAACTGATGGTGGAGTTGATCACCAACAAGCAAATAATACCAACAAAATCTTGCCAATCCGGGGGCTTTCCATTACCATTTGCAAGACCAATTGCCATCAAAGCCGCAGCTTCCATGACCCATGACAAAGGATTCCACATGAACCCAAGAAACTTGAGAATTTTGCTGTCCTGTATTATTAATACCAATCAGCAATTGCATTAGTAATTGTGAACATTTTCGATATGTTAGCTATTAGTTAATGTATCATAAAGAAAGGAACCTTTTTCTCCTCTAGCTTGTTTGGTCCAAAGATTTGAAGCCGATTGGCTCCTTCCTCCGACGACAATCCTTCTTTCGTACATTTCAGTTGTTCAAAAACTTCTTCAACAGGGATACGTTCCTGCAAAACAACAAATGATTTTAGAAAACTCCATTCTATCCGACATTCCAATAAACGACACAGACACTAGCATATCCCACCACAATAAATGATGTTGCAAATTGAGTCACTTCTTGATTGATTACTACAAAGCAATTATTGGTTCATTTTCTGTTTCAAAGCTTCATGAATGCAATTCTTCCTTCCTTTTGTTCATTATTAGCAAAGTATACATCATTTGTTTCGACTTTAGACTGATGCGCGTATATGGAAAAGTATTTGTTAGGAAAGACTGGCTTTTTAAAGAATATGTAAAAGCCCGGATCGTTGTTAATGAGACTATCAACCGATCCGACATCGTCGTAAAAGCAGTAAATAAGTTTCTACTTTTTTAAAAAATATTTATATTTATGGAAAACAAATCAAACAGAATCATTTTTATATGTGGAAAACAAATCAAACAGAATCATTTTTATTTATGGAAACAAATCAAACAGATTCATTTCTATTTTGTCTAGTGTCAAAAAAAAGGAGTGAATAAAATATATTTTGAATACTAATAATTAGAATTGTGAAGCTCACTCACAACCGTTGAATCAAAAAGATAAAAAAGCAAGTAGTGGATGGCTCAGTCACGTATATGAGACGCCAACCAATCACAAAAAGCGTTGACTGTCACCGCCCAAACCAAACAGTGTCTTATGTCAGAGGAAACATTACAACTAGCAACACATGTGTGACACCTTGCACTAGTTGCTTTCACATCTTAGGAAAATACCAAACATTAAACAATACTAGTAACATTACATTATTATTGTTAGGAGAATTATTATTAATATATTATTATAAAAAATTACTAAAAATCACATGAACAGCAACAAATTGACCAAACTAGGAACAATCAAATCCATCAAAGGCTAAATTAACGGACCACAAAGAAGATACATACCAAACAATTAATACAATTAACTTAATTTAATTGTGAAAACAACAACAATTTTTTATAACAAAACAGATTCACTTTCCAAAGAGTAGGTTACAAATCTTCAACAAGTGGATGTGGATATAGGAAATTGTACAAGGGGTTGAGGGTAAAATGGACAAATAAAATTGTGTATTGAAAATTGTGCACGTAGTTGAGGTCAAAATGGAGAAATAAAATACATGTGAAAAAGTGAAGGACCATATTGTGTCAGAAATAAGGATCGTTAAATCATAAATGTGAGAGTTACTATGAAAACAGTTTATCAGTTATAGGAGCAAGCAAAATAACCAGAAAAAAATAAAAATACAAATAAAAAAAAGTACCACGGAAGAGTACATAAAATTCCTTACTGCCAAACAAGGCTCAGACACAGAAAAAGACAGATTGATTAGACATATAAAAGAAAATAACACATCTAGACAAATAACTAAAAAGTTAAACATAATATTAAAAAACTAAAAATAATTGTACCACAAATAAAATAAAAAAATACAATTGAAAAATGAAAATAACCTAACTGTGTCAATCACGTTTAGATCCACTGATTCATTGGACAAGAAAAAATAAAAAATAAAATAAAAATATCTAAAGTCTGTTTGGTATCACAGAAATTATCTTTTCTTTGTATGGTTGTTAAATGCTTTCAGAATCAAACCCAGTTTCCCTTTCAGAACAGGAATACTTTCATCTAAATCTATAACCTTTATTCATAAACAACTCATCAGGGAAACAATTATGAATAAAAAGTTGCATATGCAAAAAAAAACATGGGATAAAAAGTTATGTATAAACAAAGATAAGATTTTTTTGATGATACCCTTTTGTATACAAACAATTTCACTTCCAAATCAAAGGAAAAATTGATAACCCACGTGAATTATTAGTGTAAAATCTTTGACTTGAAGTCAATCAAAGAGTCATAATATAAAAAAATCAAAACTTTACAAAGAATCAAGCTGATAATCATGTATAATAGAAATAATTTTGAAAATAAAAAGATGGGTGAGTGAGAAATTATACCAAATCAACGGTTTCATTCTTGATTTGCTCAAGAGAGATGGACTTGCTTTCAGCCATGGTGGTTGTTATTGTTCAGAAATCTGAAAGCAAGGTGAAAGAATTTAGGGTTATGGAAATGGAAGGAATCAGTGGAGAAGGATAGAGAAAGGGTTCATGAGGATTGAAGGAAATGGAGATGCAAAATGTGAAGAGGGGATTGTAAGAGCTGCGCAAGAACTCCTCTTTTTATACTATTACTCACCCAATACCCCCAAAGTTAGAGAGAGAAAGAGATAGAGAGAGAAAGAAAGATTATTTCTATATAATATTGAGTGCCAATTTGCCCCCACATTAGTGTGATGTTGACTATCATGATTCATTGGACTACTAAATTTTTTTATTTTATTATATTAATTAATTTACAATACATTACCCCTTGTTACCTTTCTTTTTCTACAACTACCCCTTTACTAGTTTTCTTTTTTGACTAGACCCCTAATTTGTGTTTATTATAGAAGAGCATTGTTATATATCGCGAAGTTGGTTTCACGGGACCCGTGAATGTATACGTGTTTGTTTTTTAGAGGTCGGTTAAATTTTCAATCTGTGTTTATTTAGAAAACGCGAGAGGGTAAAAGTGGAGTTTGAGAAAATTTTATTGTCAGTTATTTTATTTTTTGAAAGCGTTGTTTATGAGAAACAATGGTTTAAGTTGTTTTCATAGTGGAATATCGAATTGTAAGAAGTTTGACTAAAGTTACAATTTTTAAGCTTTTGGGAATAAACGACAATATGTTTATTAGAATGTGAGAAATGTTATCCCACATCAAACTAAACAAGTTGAAAGTCTAGCTAAGTTGTCGGTCAAACCTAATTAGTTACAACTAGATTTAATTCTTGATAAGTATAATCTTCGGTTTAAAAAAATTCTAGTTAGGAATCAATGACAAATGAAACACATTGTTAATATGTTTAAGTTTGAAATGTCAAGAGCAGTGGCCGAGCATCTTAAGGGTAGACGATGGTCATGACACTATAAATGTTTGTTATAGTTTAAGCAATTGATATAATAATAGTAAGTTTCTAAAGCAATAAAATATCGTGTCACTGTATTTTGGTTAAAATTGTGGCTCTCAAGCTTATGCAAAATTACGACAATGTACTCATTAGGATTCAGGAAATGTTCTCCCACCGCCAAACCAAACAAGATGTAAGTTGAACAAGATGATTATGGTTAAGGAGTGTTCAAGCGAATTTAGTTGTTTGTTAGCATAATATTTGGTCCAAAAAATACTAATAAAATACTTTTTTTTTAGATATATTAATAAAATACATATATTAGTATAATATTTGGTCCAAAAAATACTAATAAAATACATTTTTTTTAGATATATTAATAAAATACATATATACAAGTTGATAATTTATTTTATATATGTGGACCAATTAAAATTTGATATAAATTTGATAATTAATTTATATATGTTGACCAAAACACAAATTTTTTGACTGACAAAAATACATTTAAATAATACAAAGTGCAAGTTTATTTTTTTGAATAAACTTTAACTTTCTATTATTTCATTTTATTTTATTTTTATCAAAAGCAAGAAAAATTATCCGTTTCTTCTAGAAAAGTAAAAAAAAATTGCTTACTAACTTATATAAAATTCTCAACTTTAATCTGTTTAACTTTTAATTAGTAATTTCTTCGACAACAAAAAAAAAAAAAGTTTCATCAGTGCAATAGAGTCCTTATACCAATATTCGTATATCTAAAACTAGGTTGGACCACCACGTCACTTGGTCCACAAGAGCTTTGAAAAAATAATAAAGTTTTCAGGTCTTTTTTTTTTAAGGAGAGTTTTCAGGTCTTTTAAGCTCTAAAATTTACAGTCTTTGTTTTTTAGGAGATTTTGTTCGTATTTTTAAAATTACCCCTAACTACTAAATTGGCAAAAATGGGAAGCATGACATAACTAGGAATGAAGAAAATTAGTAATTGTCAAAGGACCTCAAAACAATATTAATTTTACAAAGCTGCCTCAGACTATGGTGGACATAATGACACGATGATCCACCCTAGTATTTCCCTCCACTTTTTTTTTTTTTGTTACATTTCCCTCCACCTCTTAATATATCAAAACATTTAGTGACAACTGTTCAAAAGCTACATAATATTGTTAAAATTAAATTATATTTTATCTCTATAAATATCTTAAATTTTCATTTTACTCTCTCTAAAATTGTATTTAACTTTTAGTCTCCAAAAAATATTTTCATCGACATTTTTAGTCAATACTTTTAAGTCAGATAATGTGTACATTTTTAAAAGGACTAACACAAGAAGTTAAAATATTTATATAGATCAAAATCATATTTAACCTTTAAAATTTTGATAGAGTATAAACTTTATTTTTGTGTATCAAATATTCTCTGTCTGCACATGTGGAGACTAATATATCGAATATTCTCCCTAAGAGGTTTTCAGCGAATGCTACGTCCAATGTTAGTTTTGAACCAAGATTTTGGTTAATCTATAAAAGATATTTATTTAAAATAAAAGCAATATTCTTTATCAAAAATAAATTAAATCAAATTTTTTCTTAAATAAATTTTTTACTTCTATATAAAAATAGCAATTTGCACATATTAGAAAAAGTTTATTTGTGGCAGTGAGATTTATTTCTGTTTCTCATATGAATGTTTACGTATATATAAAAATAAAATTTTGCAACATGATATTGATACGTTAATATTAGAAAAAGTTTATTTTCTTTCAAAAAAAAAGATTAAGAACAAGTTTATTTGTGGCAGCGAGCTTTACTTTTTTTCTCATATGAATGGCTTGAGAAATATCTTTTGTTATATCTGTCAAAAAGAATAAATATTTTCTTATATTTTTTCCTCTTTCCCGTGATAATCATAATTATATGGGCAGAAAAGGTGTTATGTACCCGGGAAAGATGATGGAAACGATTCATAGAACCATATAAAGAACACCGAATCTTGTTATAAAAAATTGTACTTATTTTTTTCCAGTCAAAAAAGAAAAAATAATAATTTGTCACTCTCGTATAACAATCCTTTGAATTAGAACCAAAAACAAAAAAATTCCTTTGAAATTTCAAATTAGATCACACAAATCATTCTACATATTTATATTTTCTATATGCATTTAATCTTTATTTCAAAAAAATATTGTTGCCGGTGAAAAAATGGCTGACAGATTGTATTTCCCAGGAAAAAAAGATTAAATTAAAGTGTTAATTTATTTTCATTTTGAAACAATACTCAATACGTAGAAATTAATTATTTTTTTTATAATAAATTTATATACACACACATACTACATATGAAACAATACATATGATTTTTTTAATAAATTAAATTAACCCACAAAATTGACATTGAGAAGAAACAAACCTGACCAAAACCAACACCACGAGTCTAACTAAAGTAGGTTATTAGTATATATTGTTTGATTTGTCTCGATAAATATTTTGAAATATATATCATTGAAACAAATCAAACAATATTTTATATATTAACATTTTTTTATCTACTAATCAAAAAATCTGATCAAGATTGCTCTAGTTTTTTTTAGATTATTGATAAATATAATATTTACAAAGTGCTCTCAAAGGTATGTTTCAAAATGAAAGGGAAAAAGATTAAATAACCAGTATGTTGAGACTTTTCTTTGGTTGAACGACAAATGTTGATGGTTAATTTGTTAGGCTAATTTTTATGCGTTCATCTGGGTTTAAATTTAAGTTAATACTATGTGTGTGTATTTTTTTTGGGTAGATAGACGAGATGGAAAAGTCATCATAAACTCACAAACAAAGTGGAGGTAACGGAGTTCGAACCCCGATCATGACGTCCGACCTAACAATTTCGGCATTTTTGCGCTAGGACTTATGGGACATTGTGTGTGTGTGCGCACGCGTGTGTACACGAGTGAGTTTTATCACTAAATAAGACTCCAATACAAAATTATATATTAATGTCAGCTTGCAGAGTTGCAGTAAATGAATTTTCTGTTAATAATAACAAGACATCAAAGTTATCATATGGATATGACGATCCTTTGCATGGTCAGCGTTACGAAAGTCAAAGTTCAACCATCTAATCAAGTTATTCTCTGTATGATTCATACAAAAAGATATCAAAACAATCATTTGGATACAACGATCCTTTATAAGGATCAAACTGAAGATCATGTTCCAAACTATAGGTTAATAAACTCTAGACAATCTTTCAAGTGTAATGAAATGAGTCTCTCAAAATCCTCATAAATAAATCATGTTCAAACAAATAATGTCAACAATAATTAGAAAGTTAAATGTTGTAAAATCTATCAAATGCATCTTTGTATATGATTTGGTTCATTCTTCAACGGTAGTATTCTAGGAGTATAAAAGAGAAATTATTCAAAATGTTGAAAGTGTATGTTAAAGTCTTTTCCTAAAAATCCTTCAAGAAGAAAAAGTATACTAAGAAATAAAGACTAGTGTAGGTGTTTTATAACACCACGCTTAAAATGAAAAAAGATATTTATACATTAAAAAAAAAAATAGAAAAAGCCAAGAAAATGATTTAGGAACACATTGTAATATCCTCTCATGCGAAGTAGTCATGCTACTCTTGCTTTAATTGATATATGATTTTATTGTAATGTTCTCTCTTAGAGAGTAAACATTCTAGCAATCACTTTGCATCAATCACATACAAATTCAATCCTATGTATGTACAATGCCCAAAATTGACAACTATCTTTACTTAAAAAAGCGGTTTGAAAAGACATTAAACACTCCAAGAACTCCTTATTTAGTAAGGAGACATGAAATCTAGGATATGAATTATCTTAGTGGATTAAGTCTGTGTAAGTTTAGAAGGCAAAATCACTCAAATATGATGGACTGGACTAGCCAATCAAATTGATGGTGAACCAATATAAAATATGATATGTCTTATTCTCTCTATGTTTTATTTAGATTCTATTTTAATCAAGTTCTTGATGGTAACATACTCCAAATTGTTAAGACAACCTAATTAAAATGTTGTATATATGCAATCCCTTCTATTGAATATATCATCGTCGTCCTCCCTACCATACGCCATCAACTTCCACGGTCACCTCAGCTCCACTCTGAATCAAGAAGTAATAGAATATAGAAAGATAGATGAGCCAAGTATAGCATAGATTCTTATTCTTCACTTTTCTAATAAACAAAATGAAGGATAATTTAGCAGGTAACATAATTTTTTTCAATGATTGTGTGATCAATTACCTTTGGACTTTGGTAATGGAATACTCTAATTATTTTTAAACAAAAACGCATATAATTCATTTGCACATGTTTTCCAATAAAATTGTCCCTTTAAAGCAGTGGAGGGTCAATGATGAATGACTAATTCCAACATGGTTGAAGCTAATCAAGCACGACATGTTACAGCAAAGACACACCCTTTTCATGGTGACTAAAATGTAATTTATATATGTCCATATACATGTACACATATACATAATATGCTCCTCTCAAAAAAAAAAAAAAAGAAAAAAAAAAGTACATGATATGCTAAGTAATAATTCTGTCAAACTCAATCTTAGTTGTTTTGGTCGGGTATGTATGTATGTGTGTGTGTTTTCAAATGGGAAAATGATCATGGGCACACGATTCTGCTACTGAAGCAAAGCAATGAATTGCCATCTTAAAAAATTAAAGCCCTTCAAAACGGTGATTTTCCTTTTATTTAAGAACATAATTTATTAATTCGTGACGGTCAAGTCAACTAGAACAAATTAAACTGAAAGCATAAATACTTCCAACATATAAAAAATATGTACATTCATATAGATTCACTCACAATTTTTTTATGTAAATCGAAAATCCACGCAAGTGTAGAAACTCATATCTCAAGCACGACCTTATGAGATTTAAATAAGTGACAGTCTTTTTTTAAAAGTTTTGACACCGAATTTAATATTTATAATTAGGTCATTCATTTTAAGCAATTTACCATTTTAGACTCTACATTTTCAAAATGTCTATAATTTTGTTTTGATTATACATTTTGATGAAGTGTCAAATGAAATATTTGTAACAACCGACACTTTATCAAAATTTGACGACCTAAAAAATAGAAATGAGTTGTTAAATGATAGTGCACAACAATCTCATTGTTTACCACATCGTCAAAATCAATTCAAAATACAAAAATTAAAATAAGTCAAACAATTTAAGAATTTGAATTTGAGGTTCAGAACAGTGTATCTAAAAGTTAAAACATCAAAATTGTAAATAAGGCAAAATAAAAAGATAAAATCTGAATTCATGTCAGAATTAAATTAACAGGTACTCCATAACATAGAAACATGCAAAATCTTATCTACTACTAGTAGAGACATGTACTATGTACGTTTATGAGACAGATTAAAGTGTGAAACCTCCGAAACGCGCGCATGAAATAACGGTCCAAGTGTAGCAAAAGACGGTTATATAATTAGTTTGATTGCATAACACACTAACATGCAAGCATGTGGGAAGGTATATGCAATTAATTAATGTCTACATGTATCTTGCAAGAAAGTTCTTATTTGTTCATAGCCACTCCTGGTTTAGGCAGGTATATATATGTGTGTATATATTAATTAATATTATATATCATTGTACATACTTGTGTGCTGTCCCTGCCTCTTAAATAAATTGATCAATTCTGAATATAGAGTAATTTGATGATTTGAAAGAAGGAATATATATATATATATATATATATATATATATATATATATATATATATATATATATATATAAGGTGATGTGAGTTCGTTCGTATTCAATAATATTACTAGC
This sequence comes from Medicago lupulina, assembly GCA_958299785.1. Lineage (NCBI taxonomy): Eukaryota > Viridiplantae > Streptophyta > Magnoliopsida > Fabales > Fabaceae > Medicago > Medicago lupulina. The sequence goes on along the minus strand of OY283143.1, from coordinate 3,175,286 downwards.
CTAAAATAATTAATTTTTCTTCTATATGATGATATTTTTGACACAACTTGTCGTAAATATTTAATCTCTTAGGTGGTAAGGGAGTGTGTGATGTAGAGAAAGGGCTGAGAGTCAGAAACATCTAGTAGAAGATATCAACATTTTAAATTAGTGCAATCTCATATAATTACGAGTATATATTATTAATATATATAGATATGATCACTCACATTTGCGTGCCAGAATATGTTTGTTAACAAAAATAATACTTTTTTTTATCAATAGTTTTCATCAATAAAATATAATAAATAACTTATGACTTATCACTTATATATGTGACATTTTTATTATTTTTCCTTTAAAAAGTATATCTATATTATTGGTCTTCTCTTTAAAAGTCCATTACTCGTTCAGGTTCAGCACTACATCACTTCTTTATTTCTCTTAGAAAGAGACATATAATCATGAGATTAATTAATCCTCAAGTCAAGGATAGCTCTGATTATTTATTTTTTTGAAAAGCTATGTAATAATACAACAATTCTAAATTAAAACCTTTAGTAGTGTAAGCAAAAGTTCTCTATTTACAACCAATCAATTAATGTCAAATAATTAATAAGCTTCACCAATTATGAATTGTTTAAAAGAACTTAAAATTGATTTTTGGTAAAATAATTTTTAACTAGACTTTTTAACCAAATTTCGAATCATTTGGGTTCGTTCTCTTAAGAAACGGAAGTAACACAAAAAAAAAAAAAAACTATTCAGAAAAAAAAGTGTCTCCTTCACTAATATAGTTATTTGTATTGTAATACACCTATTTCTTTTCCATATTAATAAACATCATTTGTCATTTTCACCTATATATTAAGAAAAATAATGTAATTTATTTATAATGTTGATATGTCTGATGAGGAACTTATGGAGACAACGGTGGCGGAAAGTGTTATGGTACGATGGCGATGAGTCCAGTGGCGGATCTTGAGTAAATTTGTTTGGGGGTACCAAAATTGTATGTAATATAAATTAAACAGTTTCATGAAAAATTAAAATCACAGTTGAAATATTAAAAACTGGACGAAGCAGGACTCGAACCTGCACAATATAAGTAAAAGTATGGCACCCCTTCTGTTGCAACCAAGGAAAATTTGTGATATATTTATGCCTAATATCATATATATACCAATATTGGGGGATGCCATGGCTCCTGGAGGTCTCTACCAAGATCCGCCCCTGGATGAGTCTTCATGGTAAGACGAAAAATGTCTGCATGCATGTTAGCACTCCAACGCTCAGGTCAGTGATGGAAATGAGATGAAGTGTGTGGGGAAAAAGTGAATTATACCTTGAGATGAAGCTAAGTCATCCTCGTATAGACGTGTTTGAGAATAACCATCTCCGTGAAGTGTGGCGCCTCATCAGGAGGCCGTTGGGAGACACGTGTATGGTGTCTGATGCACGAACGGGTGCTCAACGATTCCCTATATGATAAAAAGATCAAAGGGTTAAAATTAACAAAATTAATAAGGTTTAGGGTGGACCATCTATAGTGTTGATCCACCATAGACATTGGGGTTAAAGTTAACATACAAGTATTTTTTTGACAAACTGAGGTGAACTTGACGGACCAAAACGGATATTTTAGAATTCATGAGACCAAAATAAAAACAATAAATTAGTTAGGGCACCAAGTGACCAATTTAGCCCCAAAATATTAAGTGTGTGTGTAAGTAATACTCATTTGCCCCAAAATATTTGACATTGTTTGACCATATGTACTACTCAAATAACAAATTTTGTTCTTTTTTTTTTAAGATGACATAAGATGTTGTTCAATTTGTCTCGATGAATATTTTGAAAATATCAACTTTTTATAATTTTTGCTAATAAATAATTAAAGATATTAAATATCAAAATTGTGCATTGATATATATGAAGCACTCAACTAGGTAAATTATTTTGGGATGGAGGGAATAATATTTTCCTCCAAAAAATAAATAAGTATTGTATTTAACAAAATAGAATCAAGTTGTTGGTGTTCGAACCCTAGATTCCTCGTTTATTTATTTTAGAAAAATGATAACGAGTGTCTCAAGTGCACCAGGTAAGGAAGACAAAAAAATGAAATTTTAAATCGAAAATGATAATATTTAGGGTTATGAGGAATTGATAGCACAACTTTCAATGTAATATTACTATTCTCTTTTGTCATATTTATAAATAAATATTATTTTTTTCACATTTATTGAATAACTGATATATTTGAATTATATTATAGTTCAAATGCATTAGTTATTCAATGAATCTACAAAAAATTGTTTATGAACGTGATGAGGGAGTGAACATTGGTTAGGATTTTTTTTTTGTGGTAGCCAAGATTTGAACCCGACCATTGCATATATATTGCATTGTCTTTATCAAAGGAGTTAAGTTCAAGAACGACGATGGAGGATCCTTTATTTTAAAAAGTGAATTTCTAACAAATACAGTAGGGTATCTAAAAAAAGGCAAATGTTGTGCATTCAACTTTTTAAAATTAAAATGTTGTTCTTTTCTATAAAAAACTTTCAATTTTAAATTCCTTAACTTGTATCCTAAGCGTGCAAGATAATAAGACCCTTAACAAAAATCAAATTGATTTGGGATCTGTTTGACCTTGATATCTTAAATTTTTGTTTTTTTATTCCTTTACCGTAAGTTTTATTTCTTCTTTTCCTATAACGATTAGTCTAAGGATGATCTTGTTGGTCGACAATCCAATCAAGTGTGCCCCACCCAAGAATGGATCCGCAAATTGCAATAGGTTGTTGTCCTTTCGAGTATCCGTTTTTTTCAAAAGTCAAAGAGAGTTGCATGATTCTTACAAACAACTTTGTCCCATTTTTTACCACCCACAAGAAAAAGAAAAAGATTCAATGGGTTGAGAACGGGTTTGGATCCTGTTCCGTGAAAATTTCACTAGAGAGAGGTCGAGGGCAATATCCTCCATTCAATTGCTTTTTTAATATTTTAAACCGCATGTCTATTTAATGGGTTGAGTATACAATTTTAATATTTTAAAAACAAACAATTACTGAGTTTTTATGTAGAAAAATTTAGTTTTAAATATTGCAATACGTTTGAGTATACAATTTTAAAATAAAGTTCATACTTGGAGCTTTTAAATAAGTAATCTTTTAAAACACTTGTTAGCGTTTAAAAAAAAATAGTTTAATGTATACTTTATGTGGCGTATATACATTTAAACAAAGACATAGAAACAAGAAAATATAACGTGTGATAGATGTGATTGGAAGAGAATGACAAAGAAAAGTTAAAATGTTGAGTTGGTATACGAAATTTAGAGGTGTTTATTTATCATTGTTGAAGAAAAAAAATACTTTTTATTTTAGATTTATCTATTGGAGTCGGAGAAAAAACTGTTTTTTTCCTCCATCTTGATTCATAAATCATAGGGGTGTTGTTTAATGAAGCAATTGAGGTAAAAGTAGTTCTCAAATCACACACAATCACATTCATTTAGTGTGACCGTTATCGATCAAATAATATGTAATTTTTTATGTTTTTAGTAAGTTTGATAGTAGTAAAGTTTTATATTGTCTTCAACTACATTACAATCAACCATGCGTGTAATTTTAAAAGTTTTGTTTTAATTACAAGGAGTACAAAGGGAGAGGGTACACGAACCCTTATGATGATAAACTTAGGAACATTGCATACAATCTAAGGGATTCAGTGTTAGGTCATGAGGGGTCAGATGGTCATACAAGCGAGAGAGACATTAGACTTTAACGCAAAATCTTAAGGCATTAGGTGTATGGATCCTCTCACTAATCTCTCCCTCGAGTGTGAGTCCTTATATTCTTCACGGGTATGCCCCTTCAAATGGAAGCTTTTTCATCAACTTTACTTGTACCGTCATTGTCGCATTCAACTTTGCTTATATTAAAATAAAATATACATGCAAAACTTTGTGGATATGTGATGGTCCAAGGGGTGGCAAAACGGGTCCGATCCGGTGAGATAACCCGCCATTTCAAGCAATTTCAAGCAGGTTGGGCTGAGGTTTTGAGCCCATCCATATAGTTGGCCTGCTTAATTTATCCCGCTAAAAAAGTGGGCCATGATGGGGTGGGCGGGCTGGCACGCAGGCTCATTAAAAATATTTATGTCATTTTTTTGTACCGATAGATAGTAAGTGATCCAATTTTTAAGATTTTTTCCTTAAAAATAATTAGACAATTATTTATTAAACAATTGTTTTTCTCTTTTTCTTTGGGCAAGTAGCCTAGTGGCTAGAGCTCACGCATTTTAAATGTGAAAATGTAGGGTGTGTGAGCCCCTGCATATAATATTAGGCATGGTAACAAAACCCATATTTGCGGGTACCCGTTGGAACCAAACCCAATTTGATGGGGTTTCCCCGCTTTGACTGTTTTTGGGTATGGGTTTGGGATTTCCCCGAATTCAAATCACAGGTAGGGGACGGGTAACGGGGATATAGGTACTCACCCCGAACCCATACCCAAACTCGTCCCGAATGTAGAAAATTAATTTACTATCCCTTTTATATAAATCGAAACTCAAACCTTAAACCATTTCACTCATGCAGTCTGAGTCTCAGTCTTTCAGATGACACTCACTTATCATAGTTCTCTCTTTTCTCCTTAAATATCTCATAAGCTTGACCTCTCTCTTCTCAATCACCATAGTCATCGATCGTTATCATCTCTTTGCTAGATAATGCATTACAACATTACGCTCGGGGCTGAAAAATACCTATATTTTTATTTAAAAAAATTATCCACTGCGGGGATGGGAATGGGTTGGGGATACCCGCTGGATATGGGTAGGGTAATGGATAAGTATATGAAATAGGGTATGGGGACGTGGAAGGTAAAACCCGTCTCCACCTCGCCCCATTGTCATGCCTATATAATATGTGTTATCCCTACCAACCGAGTTAAGCACAAGAGGATATTTGTTTTTCTCTTTACGTGGGATTAGAATGGAAATAAAATGATTATGAGTAAATAAAAATGACTTGTTATAACGTTATGTTAGTCGAGCCAGCCCACCAACCCGATTGTCCGCCTCTTAGCCGGACGGGGTGTGTGTGTTTGAGTCCGCCACCTTAAGTTGCCCCCTCCCCCCAAATCATGTTTTTGGTAGGCTAGTAGCGGGCTGACCCGCATTGGCATCCCTAATGGTCCCCTTCTTGAATAATTCATCTCTTGTTGTCAACCAAAATTAACCACTTTTAACCAAGTTGCTTGGGCTCCAGTGGCAAGGAGCTCCTTCCAAGGATACCTGGGGAATACTGGGTTCGATTCCCAGGGGGAACAACGCTTGGCCAGTGCGCATGCCTCTACGCATGAACCGGATTAGTCGTCCATCATTGGTGGGTTGGAAATCGGTGCGAAAGCCAAAAAAAACCACTTTTGATGACACATAATTCTGCAACATTTACAAATTTACAATTACGAATGGTTATAATGATTTGACCATTGTGGTTGATTCACCGTATAAAAACTTCTTTTTTGTAGAAGTACAAAAAAACATTTCTACTAACAATCTATTTTCTCTGTCTCAAAATAATTGATTTTTTTTTTTACACATATTAAGAAAAGTGTATAAGTGAAAGAGAGAAAAAAATGATGTTGAGTGTCTTGTCAAAGTGTTTTCCCCATTATCATAAATGCATTGAAACGAGAGAGTGATGAAAAAAGTATTAATTTGAGTTATAATTGAAAAAAATAATTAATATTGAATTGAAAAGTGAAATATATCGATTATTTCAGAATAATTTTTTTTTTTTTATAAATGACTCAGTTATTTTAAAAGGGTAAAGTATAGTTTTATTTGATGGATTTTACAAATCATTGAGGAGGAGAACATTTTAATTTCTTTTCTCCAAGAGCCACAAACGCTAAAACAAATATTGAACTTTCGGACTCTATGTCATGTTCATGTTTCTTTATTTTTTGCTTTGCCTTAGTGGGAATGACCAACCCTATCGTTTTTGCTTTATGGCTCTATACTTGGGTTTGTTTCACCTAAATTTTAGGGTTTTTATGTCTCCTATATAGTTTTTGTCACGCCAATTGTTTTTTTAGCTTCATTGTATCTCAGCATCATCCCTTTCACCTAATTCTTATGTCCACCTTTCTCAAACAAAGACCTTAACCTAAGTTTTCAGTTATCATAATAACATTTGTGACATCCCTCTAAGCTAGTTTCAAGTTCCTTACTTGAATGATAGTGTACTTGCGTGATGATCTCAAAAGTAGAAGGCTAATCGGGTCTTGAATGGTGCAAATCAATTGGTGTTTCACCGTCAGAATGTAAAATGATGCAATATCTTCCAAAAAATTGAAACAGAAATTGTAGTGGAAAGTCAAGAAAAAAAAATTACACAATTTGTCCTTAAATTAATTTTAAGTAATAACATTTTCGTTCTTTATGTTTTATTTTTTTTTCGATTTAATCATTTATGTTATAAAAGATCAACATTAATATCTAATTTTATAAAATCAAAAAAAAAATTTTAAAAAAAAAAAAAAAACCTTATCAAACAAACTCAAACCTTCATCAGACAAACATAAAAACCTAGATTTCATTGAAAAAGTCTAAAAAAATATACAATATTGACGTTTTAAAACATAAAGGATTAAATAGAAAGAAAAAAAATGACGAAAGTGTTACCTAAAATTAAGTTAATAAACAAGTTTTGTGATTTTGCCCAAAAAAATATCCCTTAAAATGTGACAAATGATTGAACTTTGTGAGTTAATATAATTTTAGAGGGGAAAAAACTAACTTGTTAATTACAATTAAATAACTTAAATGACGTAAGTGGTATGAAAAAAACTTAAAGGATCAGGATGTTATAATTAGATAACTTAAAGGATCTTCTGTATAATTTAGTCGAAATTCAAATACTTCAATACAAATTACTCTTGTGTAGATAACACATTTGGAAAATTTTCAATATAACGATTTTTACGAGGTATTTTGTATTTTGGACAAGTTTATGAGGTATTTTGTTAGTTTTTTTGTTGAGAAATTGTTAGTTAATTTTTGAAAATTTCAAATACCACCTAAAAAATTCTCTTAGAAATTATGGTTTCTCAAAACTACTTTAAGCAAACAATGTTGTCTCTGGCTTTGGAACTTAACTATAGGCAGTTTTATTAATATTCCCAACAAAAATAAAGAATGAAAGAGAAAGGAAAACCTAAAAGGAATTGTTGCCTCTAAAAAACAAAGCACGTCCAATAGTTAGGAATCTAAGGTGATTGTGTACGCACTCATTTCCTTTTCTATACCTATCCCCCATTGGAGTCATGTCATTGCCCTCTTTGGATTTTAGAAGATTCCAACATTCCGGTATGGAACTATAAATGGTTTATAATTTAGGATATAGGAAAAAGAAATTGAGGCCAAAGAAAAGTAAGATGTAGTTGTTGAAGATAATCGGTTTTCTATTAATTTGATTCTTTGAATATCTACGAATTTGAAAATTTTGCGGAAAGTGAGAAGCATATAGCATCTACTTTTCCAAGTGGCCTTATTCTTCTCTCATGTATTTTTCTTTCAAAGCTCAATAATAACGCCATTTAGATAATCCACTACCCAAATCCATATTCCTTTTCTCCTACTTTCCACTAGACCACTCAATTTGTATGAAGCAATGCCAAAACCCATGATCAACATCCATTGAAGCACAACTAGATACAACTAGCCATCATTGTGGATATAGGGTCCACTTGATTTTCATCCCTAGGAATAATTGTGATAATGTGTCAAATGCTATATATGATTATTGAATCCAATCATAAATTCAACGGATGTACAATGACATTAAAAGCATAGGAAAAAATGTCATCTAAATATATAGTCAAAAGGAAAAATTAATTAAATCAATTAAAATTTTACCCTTTTCCATTATGACGGCCTAATCGTTTTCGTTACTTTTTTTTCATCTCGCGGAAACTCGTGCGAAAAGGAGATTGAGTGATATATAAGATTTATTTTTAAGGAGTGACATATAATACTTGAAAAATGAATATTTTCAAGAGTTTAATGTCTATGCATTAACGATATAAAATATTTTGATAGAGTCGTTCAACAAAAATTCATCATCTTATCAACTAAGTTTATTTTGTCGTAGTTATTATTTAAAGATAATTATAAAATACTATATTTTTATGGGAACTTTTACGGTACATTCGCCAATTAAGGTGTACGGTACTCTTCTTTCAAAAATTTATACATTAACTATCATTTTTTTAAAAAAAAAAGAGTTATTTGTTGATATTGATATTTAGAAAATATCACTTTATTAGAAAAAATATCATTTCATTGTTTATAAAAACCATACTAAATTTTTTTACATTTTGTTGTAAAAAATAATCAAAATTCTCTATTATGAGTAATAAAAATACAAAAAAATTAAATTTTATTGTGTTGACGTTTTTGGTAAATAAGATTTAGTTATTATAATTATAGGTGATAGAAAATAATTTTTTCCTACAAAAAATAACTCATTTAACTATTATTTTATGGAGTTGGTGTACCAATACACTCAAATTATTAAGTGTACCATAGAATTTGTCTACTTTTATTAGCAGTCAATGTAAAATTAATTTACACTAATAACGTATATAATTTTTTTTATCTATTTTTAACCTATAATCTTATATAATTTAGTCAAGAAAATCTAGTAGTCTTATAAAATTCAAAACGAATAAAATAAAACGTGGGGATAGTAATTTAAAATGAATAAAATAAAACGTGGGGAGTTTTAAAAAATTATATTTCTTGGAGTTGGATAAAAATTATTACTAGGAGAAATACACAAAATATTAGGTGGGGAAGGTGAGAGAGAAAAATGGGAAAGGATTAGGGTTATGTGGGGAAGATGACATGGTAGTTTGACAATTGACCAGCCACATGTGCATGATTATGTGGACTTTATTACAAGACATTTCTACATTTCCACGTTTGTTGAGTGTAGGGACTAAATTCATTACTTTCATATCTTCCATGAAGAACTAGAATTTCATATCAAGTTTCCTAATTTTACCCAGACCAAAAATATTATATATCGTTGCTATTGTTCCCATCATCATGGTATAATCCAATCATAAATTGAATCAATGTACAACAACATTTTCTTTTCCATATGGAAAAGAAAGGAGTGGCAGTTGAACCTGTCATGAGCCGCATACATTTTATTCATTGTAGTCAAAAGAAAAAGGACAATATATTTTATTATTATATGAACGGATGATTTTATGAGCTTGTCCTAAACAAAACTATGGTGATTGGTGGCTGAATCAAGTTTAGCATGTTCTATTTGACCAATTTTTTGGAGTGACGAAGAAACATGAAGTAATAATGAATTAATGTTTTAGGAGTACGAGAGAGGGAGACGTCACATCTCAACTTAAAACGATAGTAGATATATGAATTATATTTTTGGGTTAATATGTCTTTACCCCCTGTAATATAGGCGAGTTTCGGTTTTCCCCCTGTAAAAAAAAAAGTTAAGATTTCAACCCTATAATTTAAAAATTATTTCGAAATAGACCCTGTAATTTGAAGATTCTTTCGTTTTAGACCCTGAGGCCATCTGACTGTACAAACCTGATGACGTGGCACGCTGAGTCAGCGTTTTTGGATGATGTGGCGTGCTGACTGTATAATTAATTTTGTTTTTTATTTTTTATTTTCATTTATATTAATTTAAAAATAAAAAATAGAAAAAAATTATGATTATTTTTTTCAAAATTGAAAAAATCAGAAGAAAAAAAAATCATATTTTTTTTTTGAAATTTACAAAATTCGAAAAATCGTAAACAAATTCAAATTTATTTTCAAAAAATAAAAAAAAATCTGAAATTAAGATTTTGAAAATTAAAATAAAATAAATTTTTCGAATTTCTTATCTCGATCTGCGAAAAAGGTATACTTTGTAATTTTTTCAATCTGGAAGAAAGAAAAATACAACTAAAGAGGACAATAAAAGAAATTAAAGTAAAATAGAAAATGAAAAAATTTATTTCTGGAATAGTTCTTTAAAAAATTTATTTGTTTCTGGAATAGTTCTTTAAAATTTCAATTTTTTTTTTCAGATTATATAATTTTCAAAATTTTATTTTCATATTTTAACCTGAATTATAAAAAAATTATATTTAGATTTAAAAAAAAATCCAGATTTTATTTTTGTAGAAAAAATTTTAAAAAACTTTTTTTTCGAAAAAAATCTGTACTTTTTTTTTAATTTCAAATTTGTTTTTTTATTTTAAAAATTTAATTCCAGAATTTTTAGTTTTGGTAGAAAAAAAAAATTCGAAAAAAATACTAACTTTTTTTAATTTTAAAAATTAAATTCCAGAATTTTTATTTTTGGTAGAAAAAATTTTAAAAACTTTTTTTTTTTCGAAAAAATCTAAACTTTTTTTTTTAATTTCAGATTTTTTCCCTAAATTTTGTTGTTTTTTTATTTTAAAAATTAAATTTCAGAATTTTCATTTTTTTTAGAAAATTCGGTTTTTTTTTTCAAAAAATATTGTTTTTTAAGATTTTTTTTATTTTCAAAAATAAATTTTCAGATTTTTTAAATTAATATAATTTCATTTATATTATTTTTTTTAAAAAAAAAATAGGCAAAATGCCACATGTGCCCTTAAAAAATAAAAAACAAAATTAATTATACAGTCAGCATGCCACATAATCAAATATGCACAGTCAGCGCGTCACTCAGCATGCCATGTCATCATTTTGTCCAGTCAGATGGCCTCAGGGTCTAAAACGAAAGAATCTTAAATTACAGGGTTGGAATCTAAACTTTTTTTTTTACAGGGGGGAAAACCGGAACTCGCCTATATTACAGGGGGTAAAGACATATTAACCCTATATTTTTTATATAACTAACATTTAACTATTCAAAGTTAATGTACGACTTAACTACCTTTACTTGAACCAACAATAATATTATTTAAATTTGACCTTGATTTTTATACAAATAGAGTTAATAAATAAATTGATCATTACAAATTTACAATTATAAACAGAGATCAAAATAGCCATTTATTTATATGAATGGACCAAAAATAAGAAATTGTTAGCATGGGAATACCTCACCAACCACAAATCACAATTTTTCATTATTTGACTACAATAAATGGGAGACCGCTGATTCGACCAAGGACAATAGTATGCGTAATTAATTATCTTTGTTACTGTTCCCATTCAATGATTCAACCATTCCTTAATTTAGTACCTCTCATTCATAGTTGCATTTGTAGGTTCCTTATTTGAGAGTTTTCACATCGTGCAACTTATTCCGTCAACTTGCTCTTGAAGTTATTGACTCATAAAGTATTGGCCATCTAGTAAATCTCTATTGGGTGAAGAAGAAAAAATTACAAAATGAATACATACAAGATCAACATTTTTACAAGATGCTTTGTATTGAAAACTTGAACTGCTAACTGATAGTTAGTTTATTAAAACTAATTAACTTTTTTTATAAGTAACTTAAAAGTCATACAAACAGTAATGTGTAATTGGTTGATAGTGTGAAACATTCTCTCATTTCTAAAATCTTTTTTTGACAGTAATGTTTTCTCAATTTTAAAATCTTAAATAGAATGAAATACATGTATGAAAAGAAATAAAAAACCGGGGATTGACCTCATGTCAATTTCAAAAGAACAAACATACTTATAACCATTTATTTATTTACAATAAAAGACCAATTTTGATCAAGAAAGAATATTGACCAGTAATTTGTTTAAAGAACAGTATGCACTAAAAACATAAATCGAACCAAAGTCGCTATTTGAACCAACCAAAAAAGGGAGATGGGTAGCTCAACTATGCTAAGGAAAAAGAGTTGAAGATCTTACATTTAAAATTTAAATTCGGACAAAATAGTAAATATTAATTTGGCAAACTAAATACTAATATTTGTTATTAAAAAAAAGAAAAAAAAAACTATTAGAACTAGGCTTGTGTGCGATATAAGTAACTATCAATATTTGCATATGATTTGGTTTTCTGATCGTCATTAATTCCTCAAGTTCCTGAAATCAAATGTAGGGAAAATTATCAACATTGCAGCCTCCAAGGGAAAAAAAAATGGATTGTATAGTTAAGAAGACCAACATGAGCAACATGTCTAAACAAACATTTTTTTACACCTTAATTTTCAATGAAAAGAAGGTAAATGCATGTACAATACAAACCTTTAGCTGAAGGTACATCTTGAGGTTTCATGGCATGGAAGAGAATAACTTCCTGTAACCAACCCAAAAGGAACCAAAAATGTAAGAATTTACAAAAACAAATTTAACATGCAGAGAATGAGAAAGAGCAAGAACCTTTATGTTCTGTGAATCCGTCAGTAACATCGTCAACCTATCAATACCCATACCCCAACCGCCAGTTGGTGGCATGCCATACTCCAAAGCAGTGCAAAATTCCTCGTCTAAGGCCATCGCTTCATCATCCCCCGATTGCCGATCCTAATATGCAGGAAAGCGTAGACCAATTAGTTATTCTTATTATGCATTAAAGAAAATGTAATTTGTATGCATTATTAGGATAAAATCATTCTTCGCGTGCACTCAATCACATCTCAGCGTATAAATATTCTTGGAGATATTTTAAGAACTAAAATAGCAAATTGATATCATAGAGTGGTTTGATTGGATGCATATGTAGAAAAGATTCACATTGGCTTTACATCCCTTAAAATAAAATCAAACAGCTAGAGAAGAGAATTAATTTAGTAAGCTAATATTTATATCATACCTTGAGTTGTTGAGCAAATCTCTGACGTTGGACAACAGGATTATTCAGTTCAGTATATGCATCGCAAAGCTGAAAGGTAACAAGAAAACAACGAGAAGAATCAATAAGCTGTTCACTTGCTTTTAATAATAAATATCACCTGAGTTTCATTAACTTACTTCATGCTTATTGACAAACAATTCAAAACGTTCGGTCAGGCCTGGTTTTTCTCTGTGCGACTTGGCCAAAGGACTCATTATTTCGGGGTGATTCATGATGAATGTAGGATTGACACACGTTTCTTCCAAAAAGTGGCCTACAAGCTGCAATATGATCAACATAGCATCATAAATCCAAGCTTATTAATCAAATGACTAAAATATATGTGGAACGGTTATCTGCTGTATCAGATAGAGTAAAATATCAGATAAGATCACATTTTAATCCAATATCTTAAACCTTTTTTTTTTACTAATGTTCATATTTGTTAATCAACTGCAAACAATGCCAATGAATTTTTTATTTTTTTTCTCAATTTCAACAAGGGAAAAGAAGTTACGACCTGCTTTTGGATAAAAAGGAAAATTGAAAATAAAGCATATTATAGGCCAACAAAGAAACAGATTGTACATTACTTTATCCAACAACCGAGCAGTGGTTTGAGGGGGAGCGCATTTGATGTCATACGTCAAGCATGCATTCTTCAGATATTGATTAGCTTCCTCACTGGCCAAGTCCTTCGGAATACTAAGTCCTGCCATACTCTCTAGTTCCTCAATCATATCAATCCTCCTGTAACGATAAGAAAAATACAAACGAGTCATTCCAAAATATAGTACATTTTATAATCACAATTGATGACTAACAAGTTTACACTGCACCTGAAGGGTGGAGTGAAGTCTATTTCGACAGGATCCTTTTCAACTCCATTTGAATGATATTGGATTTTATGGCTTCCATTTGTAAGTTGGTAAACCATACCTAATTGAAATTTGCCAGATTAACTACATGACACGAAGAAGATAAAATCAAATATATCAATCAATAGTCCTTAATTCTTACCGCTCAACATTTCCTCTGTTATCTTCATCAGGTCGTAGTAATCCGCAAAAGGCATATAGAACTCACAAGTAGTGAACTCAGGATTGTGGGTCAAGTCCATACCCTCATTTCTATATTGTTTACCAATTTCATAAACACGACCAAGCCCACCAATAACCAGCTGCTTGAGGTAAAGTTCTGGAGCAATTCTCATGAATAATTTCATGTCAAGCTCATTGTGATGAGTTACAAATGGACGAGCTGCTGCTCCACCGGCAATCTTGTTCATCATAGGTGTTTCAACCTGAAAGCAGTGAAAAGAAAAGGTAAATGGAAGGAAAGAAATTATAAGCAGATGGCATTAGAATACTTGGACAGAGAACAAACCTCCAAGAAATCACGGTCATCAAGGTACTTCCGGATGTATTTAATGATTTTACATCCAGTTCTGAATATTTCTCGAACTTCTGGATGCAACATCAAATCCAAATGGCGTGAACGATATCTTGTTTCCTATAAAAGATAATGAGTTGCAAACAAGTGCATGGCCTAGTTTAAGCTCAAACCACCAAAAGAGGAAGATATACTGCATGCTATTGCACACTAATGTTTTCTAAGTTACATGTTTTTCCATTTAATTATCATCTGCTTGAAAACAGGTCCTAGAAAATAAGATAATATAGGGCACAAAAGCAATGAAAGAAAATATCGAAGTACATTTCGTACTAATAATACCTGATCCTTCAAAATATATGTTTCAGGATTCCTGGTACTTCCTGGTACCCATTGATTTCCCTACAGATAATTAATGAAATAAAGATGTCACTATGTGTGAATATAGCATATCGAATAGCATCAAACACAAAGAGAAATTATGTTCACCATCAAATTTGCATTATCCGCGGCAGCAGCAGCAGACTCTTGTTTGGGCATCATGTGCAGACAATGAGACAAAACTATAAAAGTCTTGGGGAAAATACTAAGCTCTCCTGTCCTACTTTTCCCTGGACATTTTGACAAGGGAACAACAGGCTTAAAACGTATACAGAAACACTTATTCTCCTTATTGCAAGTACTAATTATAAAAATGATAGGATAGGACACCCCCTTCACTTTAGAGGAGTGAAATCCATGAAAGACAACCCAAGAAGGGAAATAAAATAAGAAGAAAGAACGTATTTGACTATTTAAGCAAACTAAAACATAGTAACATCTCAAACCTGGAAATCCAGTGACACCGACAATGTCAAATCGCTTCACACTAGAATGCAATTTTTTAAATTCATCCACATCCAAGTTAGAACTCCTGCATCCCAGAGATATAACTTGTTTTAGTTTTGCAAAATTAAATTAAAAAAAATGGAATAGGGTCTACAGAAGAAGGTAAAAAATGAGATTATTAAAAAGACAACAGAAGCAACTTTATCAGTTAAAAAAATCATCCAACTTCTACAAAGTTAGTCAAACATTAATTTATATTTAGTTGTGTTGTTTAAACACAAAATTTTAGATACCGTATAGCTCTATCTCACACTTACTTTTCCATTTTATTCAACATACATGGATTACGAAAAATTTACAAAAACACAAAGGGACACCATTTTTTTGTAAATTTCGTGTGTCTATTTACTATTCCAGCAGTAAAGGTCAGAAAAGCAACGTGATGTACCTTGCATTAGCCATAATCTGGACCTTGAAGTCATCATTGTCATACAAGTCATAAAATACAAGCTTTGCACCTGAAGTGCGTATGGCCTTAACTCGGCCTAACACACAGAAAGACAAATAGCATTTAGCATCAACATATGCAGCAACAACAGACAGACAAAACAAAATTGTTGAAATAGAAACCGGAGACTACGAACCAGCCAAAGACACAGAAACATCTTCAAGGTGCTCTTCATTACTTAACCCTTTATATGTATCAATGTATTGAAGAATATTCATAGAAACAGAGAATTTGTGTGGATAGAGTTCATTCCCTTATGACATATTTGCAACAATATACTTAAGCCTGTTCTCACGGTATTGCTGCGGTTAAAATTAAATCAGGTATTAACTTATGTCGATGAATTTGGCCATTATTGTTCTACGATAATAGTATATGATTGGTGAGAGAGAAATCACAAGTGCAGTGACAAAAGGAACCATACATTTGGGTCGATGATATCTTCTTCATCATCAGAGGCATGTCTTGTGTTAGGTTGAGCAGCAGCCTAAGAATGAAGAGCCAAATAAAATTGCATTCATGAAAACGGCACGATCACGATAAACCTTAATGCAATCAAGCAAACAGTGCTACAAGAGAGAATGTTACAAGTTACTTACAGTATCAGTGGTTGCCGGAGGTGTAGGCTCCGACGAAGTAGTGGCTTCCATTACCAACGAAATCAAATCAAAGGAGAACTAAAACTAGGGTTTATGATTTTGCAAGTAGCGAGTGGTGTTATAAATTCACCTTCAAATCTTCTTCAATTCCCTCCCTCAGTATCTATGTAGTGTTTTTTATTCACAAAGGTTGATAACGTGGGAGCCAAGTTTCGCGAGTGGGAATAATATAATACAAAAAACAAGGGCTGCCAAACTTGGGGTCTACGTTTTCCTTCAAAATAAAAAACTTACAGTCCATTGTACGTTTTGACTAAGGGGTTATCTTTTGTATTTTTTTTTTTAAAGCATCTTTTGTATTTTTTTAATGGTATAAAATATGAATATTATTAATGTTTGTGTATTTTTGCTTATTATAAGAGTTAAATATGTTTTTAGTTCCTATAAATATGTTAATTTTTCGTTTTAGTCATTTTAAAAAAATATTCACCTTTTAGTCCCTTAAAAGTTTTGTATCTTCACTTTTGGTTCTTTATTTAAAGTAAACTCATATGCAGAATTCATATTTTTGAATAAAATTTTGCAGAAAAATTTATAATATTATAAGAATCTCTCTAAAAAAAATAGAATTTTTCAACAAAACATGATTAAATATGAATTTTTATATCTTCGATGGTTAAACATTCAAATTTAATTTATGTTTTGTTTAAAAATTCTAAATTTTTTTGGAAAGATTTTTACAGTATTCTACACATTTAGAGACTAAAAGTAGTCATTGAAAAAAAATTTAGAGACTAAAAGTTGAAGGAAAAATTTAAACAGACCAAAACGAAAATTTAGTATATTTATAAGTTCAATTTACCGTAACCAGTCCAACCTATGAACCCTAAATCCATGAATACATCAGTTTAATGTCCTATTCGGTTTTGATTACCTTGATCTATACTATAAAATTTAGTCTATCTTTATCTAAACAATTTTTTTAACAGTCATCTAATTCTTTCATGTGATTCAATTAGTGATCCAATAGTTCGACCAATGACAAAGTGACCCACTACCTTTATCAGTTCGATGACCGGTCTGGGTTTTTTAACTATGGGTACAACTTTATTAAATATTTTTTAATTTTGTATATATAACACCTTCAAATATTTGCACTGCATTCGTTGCAGAGTTAAAAACACGTGACTTATCATACTTCATTAATTGATATAACATTGGATGTATGCGGTGTATATGAATTAAACTCTTCCCTCAAAAAAAAAAACTAAACTCTAAAGTAATAATCCTTTAGATAAACAATACTCGATTCAAACAATTTCTCCAAGTATACATCATGCATGCAGAGGATAATGAAGAGATACAAGACTATTGAAATAAAAGGCACGAATTTTTTTTTAAGAATAAGAATGCTTGAAGCCAGAGTTTTTTTATAATAGGCAAAAAAAATTATTTTTTTATTATTATTAGAGAAACCACTATAGGCTAAAATCAAAAAACCATCCTAACAGAAATAACCCTTCATTTACAATTGCAGTTAAACCAATTATAAAATCAAAGGTGGCCTTGACTAAATCAGCATCATTGAAGCAAAACTAGTACTCAAATCAACAATACCGCTGCATTCTCATCTAACTAAAGGTATGAGGAAGTACTCTGCGTAAAATAGCTGCAATGAAAAACAAGATATTAATACAAGTTCATGTTCCTTTACATGTGAAAAAGACAAAGGATTTAGTGCAAACAATTAAAAAATAAACATATAGATAAACTAGCAATAGTAATTCATGTCCCCAGTTTCAAAACAACAAAAAAAAAAAAAAATTCAATGTAGCTATTATACCCCGTCTTTTCCATTTCAATTGGAATTTTAAGAAATCAAACAACCATTATTTCTCAAAACGTGGAATAGTCAGATTCAGATAGCCATTTTTTTAATGACAATATTGATAATAAAACTCAAATGAAAAACAGCAGGTGCTACCAAAAAGAATGATAAACAGTAAGTGATTACCTTCCAGATAAACATGTAGAAGGATGTTATGGAAGCTTTGCTTTTCAAATCTACAGATTTGGCATGATTGAAAAGAATTGAAGCAAGTACAGCATGTCCCAGACTCTAACACATTGGAAAAGAATAGAGTTAAAAATTGCTGGAAATGTTAGACAAGTTTATACTCACTTAAAACTGATCTGTAAGATAATTCAAGATTATAAATAGTCTAGAATTATTTGAAAATTATAGTTTTATTCTTTCAGGTATAAAGAATAAAACTCAAAGTAATACAATTATATTGACTAGCGGATAGACGAGCACTCCGTTTTTCTGTTGTAAATAATTGTACATTGAAAGAGAATTAAATATTTTTTAAAATAAGATTAAAATAAGGTTTTTACATAATGTTCAATATTTTTGTCAAAAAAAAACATAATGTTCAATATTGTTTCTATTGTTGTTGTGGATTGTTCCTATTTTAATGGAATTTAAATAATTTTTTAACTAAATTTAAATAATATTAAAATAGTTTAAATTAAGGGGTAAAATTGGAAAGGTAAAACCCAACCCAAAAGGGTTTATTACCTTTATAGATTGTTATAGATAATGATGTGCCACAAAAGATAAAACACTTTTAATGTAATAATAGACTTCTATTTCTTTCTTCTTTTTTTATGAAAAAACAAATCATCGTGTATTTTTATATATAATATATAAGGAGTAGAAAAATCAATGCCAAGATGTAATCTAAATTAGTCTAAAAGATACATCAGACCTGCAAAGTGCAAACACAATATATATGTGTAAGTAACAAGCATATTACCGTAACAATTTTACTCCATAGGCAAGAAGATGTTGCTCCAACTACAAGGGAGACTCCATAAGCCAATTCAAGAAGGGTAACACAAATCCAAAATACCTGTCAGAGATTAGTTAGTGACAACCATGGGATAAAAAAGGGAACAATGTTGAGAAGTTGCATTTGAAGAACATACCCGCTTCTGGCCTAAACGTACTGAAAAAGATTGGATGCCAAATATTTTATCTCCTTCAATGTCGGGTATATCCTATATAAATTCAGTACAAAGGTTTGTATTAAGTACGCATAATGAATCAAAAATTTAATGTTGAGAACAATTGCATAAAAAAAGAATCTAGAAGCATTTACCTTGAACAATGCTATAACTACAGAGAAGAAGCTCATGAATGCAGTTGCAAAGATCAATGGTCTTGAAAAGACAACTGGCCTCTTGTACACAAAAGTCTGGACATCATTACATGAATTAGAAACCGAAAATATCAGAATTCAAACATAGATTTGGTGTATGGAAAATTTTGCCATGCTAGTTAGTCAGACACCACGCTTCCAATAATATCATTGTTAAAATGCATCTGTTTCTTTAAAAAAAAATTCCCATTCATCTCTTTCACTTTAATTAATACTGTTGAAAAGGTTATTACTTATCAGAGAATAAAGGCCTTTTGAGGACTAAATGGCGAAAATATATTAATCTATAGATAGTGGTTTCAAATAGTTGGTCATGAATTGAAGGAAACCAGTTCTAAAAATTTGGGATAAAAATTTGTTGTTGTTACAAGTATACAAGTTAATGCATGTTCATCTAGTGCTAGAAGCCTCCAAAAAGCACAATAAGCTATTGTATAAAACCTGCATGTGAAGGAAAAATGCTAGTTGAACTATAACTGCACGAACAGAAAGAATGCACATAGCGGCAAGCACTGCGAATCTCTTCCATCTCAACAGGGGCACCTGAAAATTTTAAAAAGACAAAAGGTTATAAAATTCTGTAATGACCATCATCAAATAACTCTTCAAAATGTGGCTTTCTTTGTGAATGTCTGCTTAGAGATGTATTGCAAAACCGTGCTTCTCTCCACCTGATCAATTAAGCTTTTGGGATAGTTGGTTTATGGCACGATATAAGAGCCTTTATGACCAAGTGATCTAGAGTTTAACCCTTGCCGCCCTTTCTGATAAAAAAGATTAATTTCAACACAATATAAGTGGATGTGTGTATTGGCTGTGCTACAAGCCCAGAGGGCAATCACGAGTGAAGGAGCATATTAGAGAAGTAATATAAAATCATTCTCGTGTCTTCGCCTAGTAACTTAAATGTTTGGGATTGCTAGTTCATGACAGACATTAAAAACATGATATTTGTCTGCCTGCAAGCTCAAACATGGGTAGAGTAAAATCTTTATCAGATAGAACATGTGGCAATATCTTGAGTAGTGTTCAATAACCAGCAAAAATGCAATTAAATTTTTTATTTGAACAAATCTATGTCCTATTAATCAATTAAGAATTATTCTATTGTTACACAATATCAATTCTCGCATCCAACATTTAATTGAAATAGTTTTTCTCTACAAGGAAAAGTTAAAGAAATGGATGTTATTTGACATTTGTCACCATGATATTTGGCAAAGCAAGCATTGTGTTGAATCCTCAACAACTATGATACTGTTCATGTAGATTTTAAAAAGTAAGGCTTTGTATCATAATCTTTACATAATAATGCATTAAAAATGTGAAAGGAGAAAGGAAATTTAGATGCAGACAAAAGAACTCACATTGATGGAATAAGCCGTCCCTAGCACAAAACTGATGAAAAGAGCCCAAAACAATGGCCATGACCCTACAATCCAGGCAAGCCAAAAACTCTGTAAAAGAGAATAAAATAGTAAGTCGTCTTCTACTCTGTCAGTATAGCTCGTCTTGTTAAATATCAGTGAAAAATGGGATGAATCTATATGGCACCAGAATTGAAGAAGATACAACAATAATGGCACCAGTTGCAAAGGAATATTCTCCGGATGCCAATGGAAGATATGGTTTGTTTATCTGCAGTAAAAACATGCAGCACAGATCAATAATAACACAAACCATATGATAGTTCGTCGGGATAATTTGTAAGATGTAAAAGGATGTGTGTTTTGAACAAATCTATGCCCTATTAATCAATTAAGAATTTACGACTTATCAGAGACTACAATAATTCAAGAATCTTGATAAATCAATATATAAACCAGAGTTTGGTTGTCAAAATCATAAAAACTGATCAAATTTTTGCACATAAATGAATACATTTGCATGCACATATTGTGCATGTGTTTCTAAATATCCGACTTTGGATTAACTACAGCATTTCTGACTGCATCATATTTTTTATACTGGAAAGTTTCAGAAGCCCAAAGGCACAAAATTAATTTATTAGAGGTCCAGATTGTTTTATTCTAATAGTAAGTTTCATACCTTGTCTATTTCAACATCGGACAATTGATTCAAACCAACAATATAAATGTTCATAAACAGGGCAGCTACTACAGCCTGAAACATAAATGAAACAAACAAAAACAATTATGAAGTTAGGGGCAAGCCAAGGGAGCAATAGGATATTTAAACTTGAAAGAGAAATAACGGATTTGGGGTCTCACCTCCAATACACCTGTAAAAAATAGTGGGGATATATCTGAAAATTTCTCCACTGCAAGGAGAGACACCGAAATTATGCTTAATGCCTGTCCAAACACAGATATAGTCAGCCCCATAATAGGACAATCATCTAAATAAGCAATTCATACAAATGAATTGGTATTAAGTATTGACCATAAAATTTGAGGATTAGTTCAGAGTAAATCTGAGGGGAAAAAATTAAACTTAACTGTGCCAATAACTGTGTGTGGCCTGGAAAATCTGTAGAAAGCATCCAGGGAATTTTTAACAATGTCCAAAATGTTTTTTGGATCAAAAGCAGGATGTTCGGATTCAAAAGATTGTTCAGGGGCCGCTTTTACAACAAATTTTCTATTGCATTCTTGATATGTAGATCGTCCTTCAGCCCCTTCCCAATAATGATTCAAACTTGGCTGCCAGAACCTCAAAATATTATACTCATTTTGAATTTTTTTGTGCCTGGAAGCTTTTGATGCACAAGAACCTAGAGCACCAAATATCAAATGTTAGTATGAGAGACCATGTAGAAGAAAAGAAAAAAGACTCTTGTCATAGAAAATTCTGCAGAGAAGGAACTCTACAATCAACTTCTAAACTTCTGGAAAGTGAGAATCAAAGAGGCTTTGTTGTGCCACAAAGGGGAGGTACCAATATAAAGAGACTCACAGATTGAAAATCCGAGTGTGAGTCCCATAATGCCTGAAAGTTTCGGGTGAAAACGTAAAATGAAGTTTCCACCTTGCAGTTTATTGCCTTGAACCATTGGTGCAAGGCTACCCCCAACAAGTGGTATCAAAACGGATGGCTTCATCGTAAAGTATTTGGAGATGGTGGTTGAAATGTTTGCAACTCTCCACGGTATATTGTTTTGTCCTGTTGTCACGTATCGCTTGTTTTCATGTTCCATCAGACCCCAACATATGGTATATGCATTTTCATTATCAATTGATAACACAATGCTTTGAATCAACACAACTGTGGAGCTTGGTTATACATTCACAAATTTTCTTCCCGTAACATGTGTATCCCTTGGCAGGGAAGATTTTTAATGAACTCTTGCTTCAAGTAATATTAATCAACATCCACATTTTCAACATTTCCTGTTACTTAACTTTACTACAGTGATTCAAAAATAAACAACTCTTCATTCAATTTATCAAAGTTCAAACTTAAAAGTATGGACGTAATCTACCATTTCCCTCATAATAATGTCAACACAATTATAAAGTCAAAGTACAAGTTAAGCATAAGGATTTTCCTCAAAAAAAAAAAAAAAAAAAGTTTAAGCATAAGGATTAGCAATGGTAGCTGCCTAATTACAAGGTCAAAGTACTTAATTAACATATGAATCCAACCCTAAATAAGTCCTTTTTGTCGAAGCAATTCCTTTCTAAGGTTGAGTCAAAGCCAACACACATCGGTGGATAAAACATTTTACATGGCAGATGAATTGAAGTAAACTTGTAAGACTTAGGCCCTATTTGGATAAACAGCATAATTTTCCGTTTAAAGCATAAGCGCTTGCCATGATAAGCGCTTATGTATAAGTTATTTCTATAAAAAAATAAAAATAATGAAATTACATTATTTCTGTATATATTATAAGCTCTTTTGGTAAGCTATCCTGGAAAACTTATGAAAATAAGTTGAAAACAACTTATGATCAGTCTCACAAGTGCTTATGTCGGTAAATAAGCTCAAATAGGTCAGTCTGAGTCTAAAGAGTCTCACAAGTGTTTATACCAGTAGATAAACTGAAAAAAAGTTGTTTTTATAAATTCTATCGGAAAGTCTCACAGGTACTTATGTGAGTAAATAAGTTCAATAAAATGAGTGAATCCAAACAAGGCCTTAAATGGTCAGTGGCAAGAAATAGTTGAATAATAAGATGGAAAATGTTCAAAGGACATACTTGGAATTGAATAGTAATTGTTGACACAACGTTTACTCCGCCAAAGATTCCCACCTGCAACTTGCAATGGCAAAGATATTTTATTATTTTATAATATTTAAAAAAAATCAACCAAAAAAAAAAAAATGAAATCTGGAAGAAGAAGAAGAAGAAGGGTTGATGTTGATACCAGTGGTGGTGAATGAATATGAATATGGGAATGACTTAGGAAAAGAACCAACAAGTAATGAATCCATGGAAACTCAAAGAAGAGAGCAATGGCATGCAATTGTTTTCACCTGCGAATTACCAAGAACAGATTGAGTTGTTTTTTGAGTAACACATCGTGGTGTTTCGATTAATTGAACTGAAAGACAAAAAAAATACTAAAAGCCAAGCTGTAGTAAAAACAGGTGTCAATAATAATAGTGGAGTTGCTTCTCCACTAACATTGATTTATCGTTGCTGCCTGCTATACCTCGTGATGCACATGAACAGTAGTACATGCATCGCTCTCTCTATAACCTCCTCTCACTGCTCCCTCCTTTATATAACCACTTTTCTTTTTCCTTTTACCACCGTAATTAAAATATTTCATCAGCTCTTCCAAACTGTTCATGACTTTAAAATCGGTATTTCGTCGAGTCTCAATCAAAATCAATTTTTTTTAATAGAGAAAATAGTAAAGTATTATAAACGCTCTCACACATAAGTGGAGGTATTGAGTTCGAATCGCAGTCATCGCATTCGGCCTAACAATTTCGACATTTTACCAGTTAAGTTAGAACTTCTGAATTTTAATAAGCAAAATTAATTATCATTTCAACGATCTAAATATAATAAAACTTTAGTTACGGTGGACGATAGTCCAAAACTGTTTTTCAACACTAATAATTGTCATGTCAACTGTTTTTTAAAACAATTAAAATTAATAAAAAGAAATAGAAAACAATGGTGATGCGCGTATGTTACTACCTTCTACCATCTCTCTATCGTATCCTTCTCCCAAGAACTCACTCTGTTATATCGTTTTTGCCTAACACAAACTCAAGTGCAGTTTTTCCAAAGAAAACTAAATATATAGATAAATTCATGCATGCTCTGTAATGGAAGATTCAACATTTTTATCGAAAGATAATAGAAGTTGCATACTTTGCAGAAACCCTGTTTATAGTTCTTTAATTTCTTTGTGCTGCCTTCTTCCTTCTATCACGGGATACCTGCAATTGCGTTTTCAAGTTTTCCCAGCACCTCTTCGGTTGAAGTTTCAGTGGCGCTCCTACAAATAATATCGAGTAAAAATCTGATTGATTCCTTTGAGCCCAATTCACTTCTACGGACAATTATTGTTTTTTTTGTACATAGACGAAATGGCAAAACCATTATAAATTCACACCCACAAGTGTAAGTATCGGGGTTCGAACCCCGGTCATGTATCCGACCTAACAATTTCGACATTTTTGTGCTAGGACTTATGCATTGCATCATGATTATTTTCTACTCTCTCCTTTACTTTTTAAAGTGTATTTTTATAATGAATTTTTTGTTCTTGTTTAACTATCTTTTTGTTTTTTTAAGGGTATTATTCGTCAATTATACATTTTTCTCAATTATTCTTATCTTTTTCAATAAAATTAATTAATGTTATCTATTTAGAAAATTAAAGTTTGTTTATTTTTTTAAAACAAACTTTGTTTGTTTTTTTTAAACAAACTTTGTTTCTTGTTATTTTCAAATTTAAACAAAATTGTGTTGCAGAAAGATGGTTTCAAGAAGAGCTAAAATTTTATAAATAAGATAAGTAGCAATTGTTAAAATTTTCAACTGCAAAGTAAAATAACAAATTTGCGAGAAGAAAAATAAAAGACTCCATGAATTTTCAAAAAAAAAAAAAATAGTGGAAGACTCATTGGAACTATTGATGAAAAATATAGAGAGGAAAATAGTTGAAGACTTATTTGACAAGATGCAAGAACAAGAACAAAATGACAATGAAGAAGAAAAAGTTGAAATAATTTTTATATTGACTTAAAATAATTAAAAAGATGTGCACAATATTTAGAAAATTGACAATTGTTTGATATGAGAGAGAGAACGCAAAAAAAAATGGAATTTGTTGAAGAAAAAGACAATAACTAGCAATTATTTGTTACGAGAGAAAGATAACATATTAAATTTATTGAAAAAGATAAAGTGTGTGAAAAAAATAGAAATTTTTTGGTAGATTAAAATGAGGGTATAATAGAAAGAAGATATGCAAAAATACACATAGTTAAGTTGTGTTAATTTTATAAAAAGACACTTAAAAAAGAACGGAAGAAGTATTTCTTTTTATTAATTTTAATTTAGTTTAATTGTTTTAAAAGCAGTTGATGTGGCAATTATTTGTGTTTTTTTACATTCTTTTATTAGTTGAAATTTAAATGGACTTCACTGAATTATATAAAACCATTGACCATCTCGGACCTCTCGTGTTTAAAACCCAATGTCTATTAAATATATCCTAAAAAATATATATACATTTGAAATCATGATACTTAACGCTTTGATAAATGATATTACAATCATGATATATGTAAGGTTCGGGGTTCAAACCCCGACCACAAAAAAAAAATTACAATCATAAAAATTAATCATAACATTTGTCATTTTTTTTTTTTAAGTTTGTTCGTTTTCTTTCAAGTTGTTTGGCCCCAGACATCCATGATGTTAGAAAACTAAAAAGAGTGTTTAAATGGGTATTATTTGTACACGTTATTTATTTATAATTTTTAAATAAAAATATTTATTAATGATGCAATAATTTTTTATGTTTTTTTTAGGTCAAGTAAATACATAAAATGAAAGTAGGAGTGACAGGAAACGAAATGATGCAATAATTCTAATAGTACTACTAAGTTAGATATAGTTTTTAAACAGGTCTACTAATTTGTACTTTAACGTATGCATTTAAACTATTATGGCGAGACCAGTTTTTATCTATTTTATTTTTTATTTTAATCATAAAAAAATGTTCGCTATTGAAGAGAGAGATTCCACTTTTTTCATTTCTTGATGGAGTCTTTAATCGGCTAAGTTTTTTGTTAACTAAAGGATTCCTGGTTGGATATGCTCTTAGAAGTTAGAACTTTGAGTTTGGGTCACTGATGAAGTGTGCTGAAAACGATGTGTTTTCTTGATTTTTCTTCTTTCGAAAAAAACGGGTTTTCTTGACTGCTTGTGGTAGAAGGCAGTTTTTAGTACGATGCAACCACCATGATGGTGAAGTGACGATTTGATGGTTTGATACATAATAAGGCTGTGAATGACTGTGATAAATTGAGTGAGATTTGTTTTGATAGTACGGTGTTTCAATTCAATTGGTTGCCAAAATTTTGGACAATTTTGCATTTATTTTCATTTGAAGAATAGTTAACCACATAATTTACGTTTATAATTTTTTTTGGTAAATTAAGCACATAATTTACATTTATAATTTTTCTTAACTTAATTTAAGGTAGTAGTTTTTTCGTTTATCTATTTTTCATTTTTATTTTTGTCTATTTACATATGAATTTTCAAGCTTCAAGTATAAAATTTGTACCAAAGCATAGATGAAAGCTCGTGTATTTAAAGATTGAGTGGTCATAAAAAAATAAAATCATAGATTTTATGCTTGAAAATTCGCCTGCAATGAACTAAAATGACAAAAATGGGATGAATGACCAAATTTTATATGAAATTAAATTTAATGATTAAAAGTGTAATTTAGCATATTTTTTAAAAAAATTATAAATTATTTCCATTTTGTTGTCTTGTTTAGGAAATGAAAAATTTCTAAATTTTTTCATGGAACGAAAAATTAATATTTTATTACGAATGAGAGAAGACAAGAAAGAAGATGAAGAGAAATAGAAAACAATTTGTATTGCGTTCTTCAATTGTGTGATTTATGTTACAATGGGATGGGAGACATGTTTATAAGATAAAACAATGGACTTTTAACATGTGATATGGAGGACACATTTATATCTTTCCACCCAAAATAATTATATATAGGACGGATAAAGTCAAAAACAAATTTGAACTAGTTATTCAAAAACTTTACTCTTTTTTTTTGACAAAATTCAAAAACTTTACTTGACAATAACTTTAATTTATATGTGTAAAATCATAATCCTTAATAAAATAACATTCTTTAATTCATTGTTGTAGTACTAACATTTTTAAATGATGAGATTATGTTGTTGTTTCTATAAGGTACACATTTTATGTTTGACTTTGTTTCAATATATATTTTTGCTAATATTGTCAAAAATAAAATACTACAGTATATATAAGTAGCAAAATTTATCGGTGTTTTTAGTTGAACAATGATATACTAGTTTAGAACAAATCCAAGTTGTTCATCATTTTCTTAAGGCATTACATGATCTTTGGTCATGTCATATGACATCGCGATCATTCTAGTACACAACAAATTAAATTTGTTCATATCAAATTATTTTAATACATTTGTTATATAAGTTTCTTAACGTGCAAAGTCACATTTTGATAATAAATTTGTAATAAAGAGATAAAAAAAAATATAATATGAATATGAGAGAGAAAGTTGTCACAAAAGTTACGACGACAAAATAATTGTTCAAATATCATTTATCCATTTAAAGTGAACATTCTTTGGTTCAATTATTCTAGGAGGGAAGGGGACAAGATATATAGGCATTTTTTATTCCCTTATATTCTGATTTTTTTTTAATGAGAGGGAAGTGCGTTGTTAGAATTTTAATTACACGATAAGTGATTATATTGTACATATCATATTAGATTTTTAGTAAACTATATAATATTACTTTTCATATAATATGAGAAACATTTGAACATAATTTTAAATAAAAAATATTTGAACACATACACAAATAAAAAAATGAATTAAATACTATGACTAATTTTTTTCCGTCTATGTTGTCTTAATACTTTTTATTTGAGACCATAATGAAGAAAGAGTTGCTTGCTTCATACGTGACTCCAAACGGGTCCTAATTGTTCAAGGATACACGGCATTGTCTTTAGTTTAAGGATACACGACACTGTTTTTATGAGGTTAAAGCGTTGCCACAATGTTTTGCAAAAAAATAAAAAAAATACTGCGACACAGACCCACGGTGTCAAACTATGCTTAAAATTGCATATTTGCCTGATTATTCATTGAGAAAAGTAACAAGTGAGATATTTGTTATAGAATTATAAAAGGAAATATTTTTTTAAAAAATTATTTATTATATTTTTTTTGGGGGAGTGTGTATTAGATTTTTTAAAGTTAAAAAGGTTCTTTTCAATGCAAAACTTGATTATTATTTTTTAAAAATTTCTTAACTAGTATTCTAGAATACCAGTTAACAACATCCTTGTTCGTT
Source organism: Medicago lupulina (assembly GCA_958299785.1). NCBI lineage: Eukaryota > Viridiplantae > Streptophyta > Magnoliopsida > Fabales > Fabaceae > Medicago > Medicago lupulina. The sequence goes on along the minus strand of OY283143.1, from coordinate 3,146,373 downwards.
TTTGCTGGAAAGAAAGTGTTTTCTATTGCAGTGAGTGAAGCAACCATTGATAAAGTTAATATTTGACGGTGGTCTGTTGGATTTGGATTTACATAATTTTAAGGAGAAAACTTAGATGAATGGAGAGAGATATGTTTTGATAATATGGGGGATCCGGATCCTCTCAATCCAACTATTCTCTCAATCCTCTCAACAATAAAATCTAAAACATAGTATTAATCTAACGGATGAAAAAACTGATAGAACAAATTATTAAAACAAAACATGTTTCACATAATAGAACACAAATGCACAACCTTATATCGCACAAAACTGTTCTCGTCGAAACTGTAGTGAACCGTTTTTCGGTTGTTTTTTATTGATTTCTTTAAGAGTTACTATGGCTTCTTCCGGTTTGTATCTACAAATCCAAATTGTGATGCCACAAAGCAATTTCTCTTTCAATCGAATAGGCACAAGGCACCTTGTGATATCAGTATCACTAATCATATTTGTAGGAATATACAATCATTTGAATTAAGAGGCAACAACATCACCCTCAACATGTAATTTAACGTTATAGCAAGAAAATAAATAAAAAATTGAGAACAAAGGGACTGGCCGTGTAACAAAAGCTTCTGGTAAAAACAACAACGAAAGTTAAAGTAAACTAATATCACATTTTTAATTATTTTAAGTCTTTTGTTCCTCACCATCAGATTAATCCAAGAGCTGTGAATAGTGCAGGAGAGATTGAAGGAGAGAGCACAGCAGGAGAGGATCCGCTCGCATAATATGGGGTGAGTGTTTCACTTGGTTACCACTTATAAGTTTGGACAATTTTATTTATATTTTTCATTCTTTTATTTTAGAGTAAATTACACTCCCCTCCCCTCAAAGATGTTTGGATTACACTCCTCTTCCCTCTTATGTTAAAATATACATTCTCCTCCCCTCTTATTCAAAACATATTAGAAAAAAATTCATTCCCCTCCCCTAAGAAAAGCTTGAATTACATTCCCCTCCCCTCTTATGTTAAAATCTACACTTTACTCCCTCAATATATATTTTTTTATTTTTAATAATCTAGCAAAAAAATAATAATCTAATACACTTCGAAAAAAACAGTATTGCAGGTCTATTTAACATAATAAAAAATTGAATACATATTTTTTTGTTATTTTTTATTCACAATTTCATTAACATGTAGTTTTAAACCCTATTATAAAATATGAAACAAGCCAAAATAAAATTAAAATATGTGAAAAATTACTAACGACAATAAGCCATGGTTATTTAAAAGTTAATTTTAAACTCTAAATTATAAAATCAATAGCAAAATATTTAAATTTAATTATCATTAACATTTAAATTATAAAGAAATGAATTGATTTTTCTTAAAGGGTGGTTTAAAATTAATATATATCATAAAAATATTTATTTATGTTAAAATAGATTAAAGTGTAGTGCATATTTAATTATCAAGGGAGGGGGTTGTAATTCAAGCATCTTATAAGGGAGGGGAGTGTAAATTTTATTTTTCAAGAGAGGAAATTGTATATTTTAACATAAGAGGGTAGGAGAATGTATTTCAAGCATCTTTAAGGGGAGGGGAGTGTAATTTACTCTTTATTTTACTTGGAAAAAAAAGTTAACCACATAATTTTAATGTTTTACGTATTTATGATTTGATACCATTTTGCGTCTAGTGTATAACACTACCAACTGTGTTCTATAATAATTACTCCGCAGAACTTGAGTACATTTGTATCTCATAAAAAAAATTACATCCACAGAAAAATAATGTTCGATAAAGATTGTCATTTTTCTTTGATACAAGATTGTCATTTTTAATTTAAAATGGTTAGTAATCATGAAATCTTAAAGATAAAGATCATAATGATAAATACGAAATAGTGCATACGAATATTCTCGTGCATAAGAGTGTTTATATAAGAGATACCCATAAAAATTAACTATAGAATGAACATAGATTGATAAAAGATAAGATGAAAGAGTATAATAGGGTGAGATATTTATATAAGTGAATTAGAGTAACTAACTCCCTAGCTACCTAACCAACTTGGTAACTCTAGTTAACTTATCATCTAACTATAGTTTATTCACTATACCGTAATAGTTTCCCTCAAACTCAAAATGCATAAATTCATCAATTTGAGTTTGAAAAACAAAGAAACATAAAATTTATTCTCACAACGCTGTGATGACCAAGTAAAATGTGTGCAAACTAGCAAAAACAAAGATTGATGGTAAATGACGAGGAAGCCCAAGCTGAGGCCCAACAAAGATGAGGTCCAAGCCAAGAGTGGAACACTGGAACCTTCATGTAAGCTCGAGACTCTTATGAAGGAACAAGACAACAAAAAATAAAACTCGTCTCAGCCAAAAACAACTTATTCAAAACAGTATTTTCAAAAATCAATTTCTGAAACACACTTACGTGATTATGCAACTTTCCAAACAGTTGAAGATGTGAAAAAAATCCAAACACAATTCTGAACGAAACTAAAACAACTTATATCAAACACGTTCTTTCGAAAATCGCTTTTCCAAACCTGATTCAAAATAACTTCTTCAAAATGTGCTTTTGTAAAACTTTTATAATATGATTTTGCCAAACACGTTTCGAAACAAGAAACGTAATTATGTGTTGGAAACACGATTCTTAGCCAAAACAACATACACCAAACACGTTTGTTTACACAAAATTCTCAAAAGCACTTATAGAAACGTAATTCAGTGTTGGAAACACAATTCTTAGCCAAAACAACATACACCAGACACGCTTGTTCACACAAAATTCTCAAAAGCACTTATAGAAAGTGCTTCTTCAAACTCGAATGATGAATCTCAAATGATTGAAACACGAATTCAAAAACAATACTAGAAAAGTGATTACAAAAACAATACTTCCCTTTGTGCAATCTGTTGAAACAAATTTCAAAACAATGAGGATTGAAATGACATAAATTATTTTAACTAACAAAACACACACTAAAGACTATTTTAAAATTTTGATACATTAGGGACTATTGTGATTACTCACTACACATTCATGGACCAAAATGACTATTACCCCATTCAAAGGAACTCATAACTCCAAACAACCCAAACATCTTTCAAATCCCCTCTATATGCGTTCTCATTACAAAATTCTCCAAAACTTTATCACGAGATAAAGAATCGGACCCACCAATAAAAACATTAGTTAAAATCTCTTTAGTATCAACCACACCTTGCACAGTAACAAGGAGTGCAAAGGTTTTCTGATTTCTCTAAATGTGTCTCGTATTGAAATAAAATTTTGAGAAATGCTTAAGTGCACGAATGCAAAATCACACGAATTCATAATCACACCCATCATTTAAAGTCACAACCATTATCCTGGACCCACTAACATGGAAGTCATTCCTCCTGTACTTACAGCTACCCCATAGGAAGTATGAGTCACCAAAGATGACAATAACAACAACTACATTGGTGGTAGCCAACCAATGAAAGTTGTGCGGAGACAAAGGAGACGCCGAAAAGTAAAGACAACTAAAGCAACGACAGCGTCAACGTCCAAAATCATACCCTTTATTAAATGTGGCAACAGTTCTCTTGCACATCGCCACATAACTTGCTACCTTCCTTACCTGCAAACTTCATCGGGCAGTGAGAATTGAGAATCATAGGCAATGGCAACAACAACTGCGACGGTGTCACAAAAACGTCAACCACGACGCCAACAACTAATTACGGTGAAGAGAATAGCAGAGTTGTTGTTCATGGATGAGGACGACGAAGAAGATGGAAGATAAAGAAGAAGCTGGAAGATAACGAGTTTTTAAATTGATTTTTTGTTGATTATCACATTTTTTTGAGTTTGGTTCCTGTGCTATTTACCGTTTTAATATTTGGTCCGTTAAACCTGGTGACCGGTCACATGGAGAGACACATCAACCAATATTGCCAATAACAGGTTACCACGTCAGCCATCGTTAGCCACACATATGTTTTTGTAACAGATAATGACAACTAATACAAAGTAAAAAAGTTTAGAACTTACAAAATTTCTTTCACAAAAAAAAAAAAAGATATAGATACGAAAGGCAAAGACACAAGAACTTACAAAGACATATTAACTATTAAAGCCAAAAAGTAAAAAGCTTTAATAAAAGATATCAAATAAAAGTGGAGTTGAAAAAAAGAAAGGAACGAGAAACAATTAGAGTACACAAGTCAACAAACACAACATTCCAACTCTCTTAATGGAATTTTTTTGTCCTAAATCATAAGTATTGAAAGAAATTGGCAGTGATGGTATCCAAAGAATTGTGAAAAATCTCTCATGAACCATAAGAAAGGAAGATGGGTCGAGACTCGAGATCATAACTATTGTAGTAGATTCCCTTAAAAAAAAATTGTATATTACTTTGACGAAATTTTCTTTGTGCCTCGTTTTAAAACTTTTAATCTTAAAAAAAAAAATCAAATCTTAAATAAACTGCACTAGAAATGGTTAAACAATTTTCCACATGCTTAAATAATTCAAGCAAAGCAAAATTAATAAAACAAAATTGTACTAGTACTGGTAGGTATTTTTCCTCTAGAATGTGAAAAATGAAAGAAAGGTACATATATCTGACTAAAATTCATTCCAACAATTATGAAGAAGTAATAACTGTGGACTAAAATTGGAAAGTAATGGTAGAATTTATAAATGTGTATTCCTTTACAAAAAGAGAAAAGTAAAAAGCTTTAATAAAAGGCAGTAAATAAAAGAAGTGGAGTTACGAGAAAGAAAAGAATGGGAAACAACTAAAGTACAATAAAAACACAACATTCCAACTACATCTACTCCTCTTCACACTTCAACTGTGCTTTGGTTGGTTGGTTCTTCTTCTTCTCATTTTCCGACCAAAATCGCTTCCAACTTTTTTTGATTCTCCGGCAATGTCTCTCAACGGTGAATCTACACCGCCACCACCGGTGATAGGCAAAATCGGACCTTACACTGTTTTCATGACGCCGCCATCAACACCTAAACCCTCTTCTTCCGACCCAGTTGCTCTTCATTCTCCTAAACCCATCAACAATGCTAAGATCGCTCCTCCTCCACCTCAGATTCATACCCCTCTTCCTTCTTCCAAAACCACCATTTCCTCTGATGCTTCTGTTTTGGGTTTTTTCAAGAACGCTGTTAACAAGGTTCAAACTGGTAATTGCTTTACTCTTTCTCTTTTTCTGTTTCACTACTTCATTGAGTAGTTTGGATTATTTGAATTTTGAAATTAGTTGTTTTTTATTTGACAATTTTTGAAATGAGTTGTTGAAAAGTGTGATTGTGAAGACTGTGTGACTCATCTTTTTCTATTTTTAGAATTATTTTTGTTTGATTTGATTTGATTATTAATTATGTAGCTTAGCAATTATTTTAATGCATGATTTAGTTTGTTGGGAATTTTTTTTATTGATTTTTAATTGGGGTACTTTGATTAGGTTTTTGATTAATTATGTTTTTTATTTTGCTAATTAAATGGTTTATTTTACAGCTCACTCAAGTTTGGATGACCACTTGGCTCGTTGGTTTGGGTTGAATCAGTCAAAGTATCAATGGGCACTTGATGATTATTATGAGACCAAGGGAACGGTGAGATTTTTGTAATTCTATATCTAATTAATATAAGAATAAGAATGGTGTTTAATGTGCTTATACAACTGGATTAACTTGTAAATGTGTTAATGTGATTTCCTCTGATTTCTACTGATATGCTGATATATCTTGTGTGTGACTGTTTCTTTAGCCTTTCAAATGAACTTTTGTTTCAGTCAAATCTTTTCTCAGTCCTGAAATCACAAGTGTATGTTTCATTATGCTGCATTGCTTGAACATTTGCACAATCCATAAAGGATATTTAACTTGTTTAATCATTGAAGTTGAGATTATTGTAGAGTTTATCTATGTTCTAGCGTAAGAGAGGATTAGGATTATGTACAGGTTTTACACTCACTTGTCAATGACACATGGTCTTGTTTGGATAAACAACTTCATCAAGCGCTTATCATATGCATGCTTTATGTTAAGCTATTTTATAACAAAAGATAAATTAAAGTCAAACTGTTTTCATATGTGCTATAAACTATTTTCATAAGCTATAATGAACTTGTGAAAATAAGCTGAAAACAATTTATAGACATGTCATAAGTTGTTTGCATAAGCTCTCACAAACATGTTTTAAGTCATACTTTGGCTTATTCTTTTTCAAAACGGAGTTCCATCGAGCTTAATCTAAAAATTTGACATTGTGATGTCTGTGTTATGTATCATGATGATCTAAGTAAGCCTTTTAAGTTAAGTCTTCCTTTAGGCCACATGCTTTATGTGCGAGTTACCCTAAAAGCTATGACTTAAAGCTGAATAACTTGTGAATTAAGGACCCTTCCCTTGGTTGTTTAAAATCAAGTTAGTGATCATTATCAATTTTATTGCTATGAGTTCTGAGTAGTCCAAACTCAGCTTTAACAACCAGAGAGATGATAAGGATTAGTGCAGGAGAATTTGGATTCTGATAAATGTTAGTATGTATGAAAAGGAGTGTGAAGGCGACAGCAGGCTCGTCTTTTATGGTTACTTCTCAGCACTTAGGTCCTTTTTGACGCCAATTAATCATGGATTCGATTCCATTATGAAATCTTCTCACAACTTTTCTATACACTAGTCAATCCGTTTTCTATTGCAATGTATAAAAACTGGTCTTGTGCAATTGACAATGATATGGAAACTTGGTCATCCTAGAAATTTGAATAGTTGTTTTTGTTCTCGGTATCATATAGATTATGGTGTGTATTACTTTTATTTATTATATAAATTTTGATTTGATCGTAGGAAAAGGGAGACCAGAAAGTGAAAGAAATGTCAAGCAAAGTACAGAGTGTTTGATTTGCCTAGTGCTGGTGGTAATATTACCTTTGATTTGCAATACATATTATCTTTGAAATGGATGAATGGTTCATTTAACATGGCAATTGGTATTGTTATGCAGGATTTAATTAAAAGTGAGATGTGAAGACTCTTGCTTTGAGTATATTATACCTTCGTATTTACATGTGGATTAGAAAAAATTCTCTGATATGTTCAAGAGTTATTTGATCTACAACCATTGATCTTCCGATTTAATGTTTTGTTCTTGTATTGTATTGTAGTTTCGGTAGTTTTAGTTTTCCTTGCCTTGGAGCTGTTTTTGTACTGGTATTTGGTTAAGGAAAAATATTGATAGTTGCATTCTCATGATGACAACGTTATCTTCAAAACATTTTGTATGGCTTATGAATTACTATAATAACATAGGAGAGTATTTAAGGGTCTGATTTTTGGATCATCATCTAATTTCTCACAGTTTACCTATCAAATCTAGCTTCTATTCAATTTTACAGAAACATAAATAAATTGCTGGCCTTCATAAAGTTTCAGTACAACAATGCTAGATTTGGATTGAAACGAACATAATAATGAGGGGGTAAGTTTGTCTTGCGTTTCACTTGCATCAATTCAGATTTAAAAATTAACATCGGCCGGTAGGTTTAACTTTTTGACAGAACAGACTGGTGGTTGGTTAGTAGTTTCACCACTTCATGGTAAGATATCATTGCAATGGAACATAATTGACTAATTTATTTATGCTAGTTATTGTTAAAACAATCATGTAGCAGTAACCCACTTGGGTTGGCCTAGTGGTATTGACTTGGGACCTGTTGATCTCTATCAACCGAGATTATTGCATTTAATGTCTGTTTTTTTACCACTTGAAATTTTTAATTTGTGTATAATTTCATAAGATTTATTCGACCATATACGTATATACTTGATATACGGTGTGTAATGTAGTAGATAGATAAGTAAGCCTTTTAAGTTTTAACCACGTGATTTTAGATTTTACTCCATGTCAATGTCAAAGTCTATGAAATAAGATGCCTCAACAGTGCCTAAATGTTCGTTTACTAAAAAGAAAAAACAGTGCCTAAGTATGGCCCAAAACATTTCCGTAAGAAAAAAAGTATTGCCTAAAAACACATGTTAAAATATTCTAAAATTAATAAAATCAATTTCAAATGTGTCTGTTTTTTTCGCTTATTGATAAAAATAGTAGAAATTGTAAAATATTATTCGATTTATTATTTAAAAAATAAAGTTAGTTGATTAGATAGGAATGTAAATTTGTAATATTTTTTAAAGGAGGTGTGGGAATGAAATTGTTGAGGTGTGAGTAACATAGCATTTGTGTCAAAAAAGTGAAGTAATAGAGCCCAAACCCTTGTATGCTTCAGTGGTACACGCTTACTACCTCCTTCCCTTGGCGCCTCCATTCTTCTTCTATTTTGACCTGAAATTCACACAGTTCAGTTCCGAGCCACAAAACGCTGCGTTTCGTATCACTGAGCAAGCAACGATGAAGGGAGGACAAAGCTACGTCTCGTGTCCTCCATCTTTCTCCAACTCCGGAGACCGTCTTCTCATCGGCTCCGGCAACTCTGTCGCTATCTACTCCACCACCACCGCCTTACAAGTCTCCTCCCTTGACGGCCACACTGATACCGTCACCTCCGTCATCGTCGTCCCCGGTTCCAACATTGTTACCTACTGTTGGACCTCTTCCCTCGACGGCACCATTCGCCATTGGGATTTCGACCTTCTCAAATGCATCAAAATAATTGACCTAAAACTTCCCATTTTCTCTATGGTACTCTCTCTAACGATTTTCTTATTTTTATTTTTATTTTTTTTATTATTAATTTTAATTATGAATATTGTAGGTGATACCTTCGTTATTTTCACCGGAAGAAGAACTTGATGGAAAGAAGCATTTTGCATATGTGTGTATGCAAACTGAAAATGGGAAAGATAATAAACCTAAACTTTGTTCTGCACAGATTAGGAAGTGTAATTTGACAGATTTTCACAAGCTTTCCAAAATTACATTGAAAGAGGTATAACTATTTTCTACTTTTTTTTTATATTTTTTTTTAGGTTTTATTGTGGTTGTGGAGTTTGTTAATGGTTGTATAATGTGAGTGTTATGTACTTATATTAATGTTTCTTGTACTTCGAAGTAATTTGAATTAAGTGTGTGTTTGGTTCTGCTGCGACAAAGATTGATTTTGAATGAATGGATTCTGGTTAAAGGTGGTGTATGTTTGGTTACATTTATGTAAAAAAATAAGTTAAACAATGAATTTGAGTGTATGTTTGGTTTTGCGGTGACAAAAAGTTGATTTTGGTTCGTTGACAGTAAAGCGGTTATGTTTGGATACATCATGTAAATGTGAGTTTAAAAATCAATTCAAGCATAAGAAGTTCCAAAATTCTAGCTCCAAGTTAGAATCAATTCCTACTTGAGATCAACCAAGCATATCAAAATCAATTTTACACCTCTAGAATCAATTGTGGCTAATCAAAAAGTGGAAAAGAACATAGTCTTATTTTCGATCCTATTAAGTTGTCAACATTTATGAGAATATGATTTAAATATTATGTATGATTGTTGTGAAGTGTATGAATGTTTTTTTCAGACTAAAAAGCCTCACCCTTTGATCGTTAGTCCCTGTGGGAAATTTCTGGGCATAAAGGAAAAACGTGTGCTTCATATATGGAAAGTTCCTAAAGTTGACTCTAATTCTGCTGTCTCAAAGAAGATTTCCCTGCATCATACAAAAACCTTTTCCGTTCTTGCATTCCATCCAACTGAGAGGATTGTGGCTGCAGGCGATGTAACTGGAAGAATTTTAATTTTTAGAGGATTTGGTGCTAAGAACTTTCAGGAAAATGATGCGCTGTTGAACAGAACATCAATGACTGATGAAGAATTTAAGCCTGGGGTAAGGCAAAATGATGATGCCGAATCATGTTCCACATGGCATTGGCACTCTGATGCAGTGAATCTTTTATCCTTCTCTTCAGATGGAGTCTATTTGTATTCAGGTAAACCGTAAGCCTGGAATTATTATAAAAAACAATTGAACTGGACAATGATTGTCCGCGGAGCTAGAACTAGGCTGTTTTGTAATTATTCTTCTGTTTGGTTTGAAAACTTTTCCAATTATCTTGTATGGACTTCAACTTCCTGTGTCCCATGTATTAGAGGCGGCATATCCTATATTATTTGCTGGCTCATATGCCACAATATTTGCTCCAATTAGGATTTCATTAATTATTTACTTAGTAGATGTCTTTAGGGTTTCAAGTTACCATTCAAACTGTTTTGAATAATGTGTATATCTTAAACTCTTAGCGGTTACCGAGTCTTTCAAAAAGCAGTTGTGCTAAATGAATATAAGAGAAGGTTGTTGATGGTTTAACTGTCGTATCCTTTGTTGAGCAGAAAATTATTGGCTTTTCAAATATAAAATTTGTTTGTGTCATCATTTTATAATTTTACAATAGGTGGGAAGGAAGGAGTTCTCGTGCTTTGGCAGCTAGACACCGGAAAGAAGAAATTTTTACCAAGAATTGGATCTCCGCTTCGGTATTTCGTAGATTCTCCAGATCCTTCATTTGCCTCGGTGAGGATTACCTTTATGTAGTCGAATATACGATTGTTAGTCTGCGGGTATATCCCAACAGCAAACTAGCTCTTTATAATGTTTTAAACTAATCAAGGGTCTGCAGATATCTTGTGCAGATAACCAAATTCATATATTAAAGATCTCTTCTATGGAGATAATGAGGTCTATTTCAGGGATCAAGGTTAGTTCCTTTATTTGGTCTATTCATAATATTGTTTCTGGGATCGCTCATCAGTGTGTCTTAAAATATATTTGGCATGACACATCATTGTTTAGTCTTAGTCTTAAATGTCTAATTGACCATCATTATAAATTTTCTACTTAATTAGGCATTCAAACTTGCATCACGTCGGTCAACGTTAAACACCATATTTGATATGAAGAGTAACTCTGTAATTCACTACCGCAACTAACGTGCTGAGAATATATAAAAACTATATGCTACATATCCTTATTTGGTCTTACAACTTTAAGTCTCAAATGTCTATTGACCATCGTTATAAATTTTCTACTTAATTAGGCATGCAAACTTGCATCACATTGGTTACTTTAAACAACCAAATTTGGTATGAAAAGTGTTTTTAATTCACTTCCACAACCAACTGTGCTGAGAATATATAAAGACTGTAATGCTAAATGGACATTTGCCTTTTGAAAATGATCTTGTAAGAACAATGGGAAAACTGATTTTTATTTATCTATACATTATATGTTTGTTTTGATAACATGCATAAGAAATGCATTTGTTGAAGGTTTGATAAGAACCTGACATTCGCTTTTTTCCAGCCTCCTTTGTCTTCTCAAGAAATATGTGAAAGTATTTCTAGCCAAGCAGCCTTTGACCGCTCCTCTGGTATAGTGGCTGTACAAACAGATAATTATGGCATCCAATTCTACAGCTTGTTTGCTAATCGTGGACTTTATGAGGTAATATCTTGATGTTCAATTTTCTTTTTGATTATTAATTTGGTGTTTGGTCTGGTATTTCTAGATTAATTTATAATTACTTTTAGGGTCTAGTTAATGATTCAGGGAACTGGTTAAGGAGTATTTATTAAATGTTTCGTAAAAGTTAATAAATGATTTGTTTTTTCAATGTAATAAATGTTTTATTTTTCATTAATTTTATTTTATTTCCTCACTCTAAAAACACTCCTTGTAATCTGCCTTGCCTTTAAACTTTGATAACAACCTTCAAAATTGAACACATGGGTTTTAAAATGTTGAAGTTTGTTGCAGGTTCAAGTATGTGAAAGAAATTATCAACCAGTTGACGAGGTCACGGTATGTGAATTCGCCCAGTTTGATTCTAAATATGATATGTTGATAGTCTTGCATATAAGTATTTGGACATCTTGTTTCAGCTAATTAATCATTTAATTGATTGTTACATTTATTCATCAAATAATGTGGTTGCAGGTAGTAGTGACCATGGTGGAGTTGTCTACTGACGGCTCTATGATGGGTACCGTAGAAGTCAAACTTCCTGAAGAAGGAATAGGAGGTCTTATTTGTTTGAAATTCTGGGATTTGGATTCAGATACCAAAAGATTTTCACTGTCCACCCTTGTTTATGAACCTCACAGGTGTGTCAACGAATTTTTTGAACAAGAATTATAAAAATGTGTGTCATTGTTATATTTGTAGTTTCAGTCTTTCCGATTCCGTACATATTTGTAGATGTATTGTGCCTTCAGATATATTAGAGAGTGGTTTTGACACATTTCTGCTTATTAATAGGGATGCTCATATTTCCGCTATTACGTTTCATCCGACCCGTCATATGGCTGTCACCGCATCTTTTGGTGGAGATTTCAAGGTATTTTTAGATACCCTTTTTAGATATTTTTTTTGAATGCTTAGGAATTTTTCTGGTGACACTTTTGTCTTTCTTGCTCTCTTTCAGATTTGGGTTTGCAGGGAAGAAACTCAGCAGAAAGACCAGACGCATCGGAATTTTAGTTGGATGTGCCATGCTGTTGGGTCATATAAGTATAAATCCTACTTTAATTGCTACATTTAATATTTTATTTGGTAGGCTATAGAAATTAAATAATAAATAACCAAAACTTTATTAACAAGCTTAAAGCTTTGCCTTCAGTATGTAAGTTTCACCAGCCCCAAGTCATCTCTTCCCTGTTGGGCTATAATAAAGTGGTTAATGTACTTAAGCATGTTCTTTTTTCCTAATAAAAATGTAGGATTAGCGGTGGTTTGAAAGTTCTCTTTTGAATTTCAAGATTTCCTTCATCTATATACTTTTATTTACTGTCATTTGGCCCCTTGGTGTATCTTTAGTGTGATCAGTCAATTGCATAATTGAATACTTGATTTTAATTACGACTAACTGATCATGCTGTTCCTTCACCCTTTACAGAAATAAAGCAATGAGAGCTGCTGCTTTTTCAGCTGATGGTTCTGTGCTTGCGGTTGCAGCTGACACTGTTATTACATTGTGGGACCCTGACAAGAATGAGCTCGTTGCTGTTGTAGGAGAGACTCCATCGGTGAGTTTTTGAACTCTAATCATGTCTTTGTATTTGTGTGTTTGTGCGTTTCTTCACACGGGGATATTTCAAACGTGTTCAATTTCAACAAATAAGACATGCATGCTCCTCACTCAGATGCTTGTGAAAGTTCATTTGCTATTGCTCGTGTGATTAGTTTGTGGAGTCTTCATGAAGATTATGGCTGCTATTGGAGGCAGCAAAGCTTACATTTATTTGATCTTTATCTTGCAGCATGCATTAAAGCATCAAACACAGGATTATAAAAATAATAAGAAAGAAAGCATGGCACATAAGAAAAAATTTCCTTGTTATATTTTTAGAATGCATGCCTATAAGTGTTGCTTTGGGTTCTGTATTTTAGGGTTCCTTAAGTTGTACCTGTACTCATCCCTGTTGGTCTAATTTTTAATTCTTTCAGCCAATTGGGAGGCTCATCTTTGTTGGAAATTCAGAGTATCTTCTTTCCGTATCTTATGGTTCTACACCACAGCTGTCTGTTTGGAGTATGTCAAAGTTAGCTGCATCTTGGTCATATAGGATTCAAATAGAAGGTTAGATGAAATATCTTTCTCTACGATTTTTTAATGCTCGTTACGTCAATCAAGTTTTACCCTACCGTGTCCATATTTTTTCCTCTCGTCTTTTTATTGATAAAGCATTTTTTTTTTCACTTCCGTTCTTTGCATATCACCTTATAGTCCTTGTTTGTAACCTATGACTCATTGAATGGGGTATTATTGATCTGACAAATTTGTTATTCATATTCATGCAGCTGTTTCCTGTGCATTAGATTTATCATATTTTGCTATCGTTGCTCTCATTCCCAAATCAAAGGAATGTCTGTTTAAAGGTGATGGAATAATCTTAGTATTCAGCGCAACAGATCCTATTCCAGTGGCTTCCTGGTCTGTAACGAAGGTATTATTTATTTACAAAACCAATTGTTTCTATACAATATTATGACATTGCTAGTGTTTTTAAATGCAACAATCAAGATTGAGAATGATTTTTTAAATGCACATTGCCAGTGCTTTTGAAAGTTGTTCTTTTGCAGATCTATTTAATGAATTTAGACATTAGGATTTTAGCTTTTCTGTTGCACTTTTATTTCTCCACCGTGTACTATTGTGTTAATTTCTGAGAAGCATGGGCACATTACTTGACACGAAGCACCAAAATTTTTTATAACACAAGCTTTTCTGTGTTGCATCATGTTTGGTAAAGAGTCACAAGCTTTTCTTTGTGTTGCATTGTGTTTTTTTTGTGCTGTAAACCGGGTATCCTCCGCGCGCAACTGCAGAGACTAATCCCTCGAGCATTGTGGAACCCAAATGGGCGGCAAGCTCTCCCTAAGAGTTTTAACACTGCTGCATGCCCAAGGCTGGATTCGAACCCAGGACCTTGGTTAAGCTAGAAGAGACCCGTGCCATCTCATCTAAGCGCTCTTGGGTTGTGTTGCATCGTGTTTGGTAAATAGTTTAGATGACGTCATCTCAATTTATAGGTTAATATTACTGACGTCAATCTCTGTTGTCAAAGAGGAAATGCGGCGCGGCGCGGCCACCCCAAAAATTGATGCGGGGTGCGGGCGCGTAGCGGGCGCTATTTCGGTGACGCGGACACTAATATATTTAATATTAAAATATTATACTGTTGAAAAAAATACTAAAATACCTTAAACATTACTCAAAATTCATGAAGTATTCCTAATTTGAAATAAAAGTCACAAGTCTTAAGCAAAACATAAAACATACTTGCAAAAAATACTAATAAAATTCAAGGAAACCAACACTTTAAGCCTCTAAAGCTTAAAGTAACAAAAGTGAAAAACATTAACAATTAACAAGTTCATCCTCCCAACTGACAAATTAACAAATTATGAAATCAAGAGATGAAGAGAGGACAACAAATATGAGTTCTATGATCAAAAGATGATGAGATGAGAAGAGGAGATGGATTTTTTTGTATGTATGATGAAGAAGTTGTGTTTGCGGTTGTGTATATGGTTCTGATGGAGAGGAGTAATATTAAGGGTTTGAAATTACAAAAATGACCCTAAAAACGGTTTTAAGTGAAAAGCGCCCGCGTTGACCCGCATCGCGCCCACTTTATACCCGCAATCGCGCCCGCTTCAACCGCTTTCTCCAAACGCTTCGCGTTGGAGCACTGCGTTGCGTTTCGCTGTTTTTGGCCGCTATTGACAACAGAGACGTCAACTATATTTCATGAGAATTGAGTTGTGGGAGTCGCTTGGAACTGAAAATAGTTCATCCGTTGAAATAAGAAAAAAAAACTGTTTAAAATAAAAAGGTTTTAAGAAAATAACTGTTGGAATAAAAAAAGTAGTTGTTAATAATAAGCAGTGAAGAAATAAGTGCAAGCTAGTATTGTGCATCGTCTTAGAGATAGAGATAGAAACTGGGTCTATTTGTTTTCATTAAATGCTTGATTTTATCATTTTCTATTTTTCACTTTTAATTATAAAACTGCCATCATGTATTCACTTTGTTTCCTTTTTGTAAGATTTGTATGAAAACAAAACACTTGTTTTCAATGTTTTATATACAAATTTTTGAAAACATGAAATAAAGTAAAAAATAATAATTTAGTTTTGTTTATTTGTTTGTTTGTTTTTCCTCCACTCTTGTCCATGGTTTGGTATATATGCATACTAGTCTCTAAATGAATAGAAGTTTGTTCTAATCAGATTGTTTTGGAGCTGCAACTAGACATCTTCCAGAATTGTCTTTTAATTTAATTTTTAGCCAGTCTAGTGCCAGAATGAATTCTTTAACGGTGAATGAAATTTGTGGTGTTCTGTTTCTGCTCTCTGTCTTACTCTCCTTATTCAGGCCAAGGGAGGGAGCATTGCTTTTATTAAAGGAAAAACATCACAAACACTGCTTGCATATTTAAATGGAGATCGTGAATATGTTCTCTTCGATCCATATGACAAGGAAGCACGTGAGCTTAATATGACTATGCAGGATGATCTTGTTAGGCTTGAAGAAAATGGTGGGTTTACTTTACTTCTTTCACTGTTTTTTAGATCTGTTTTTAACTATGCAGGATGAAAGACTGAGCTAATTGAAAATTAGTCAGTAAAAATGTAAAATACTTCCACTTTTTCTTTCTCTTCTTACGGTACTTGTTTAAGTTTTAGCTTTTCATTTTTTCTCCTCCACTATTTCAGGACAATTTGGATATACATCAATTTATCCAGAGTTACCCGCGTTTGAATTAAAAAGGAACAAGACATCATCAGTTTTCTCTGGTGTATCAAATAGGCCTTGGGAAACCATATTTAGTGGGTCATCACATATGATGCCACCCCTCACCAAATTGTGTCCTGAATTTATGGTGTCTCTGATGAAGAAAAGGACACCGATGGTAGAATGACTTACTACATGCATGATCCGTTGTTGTAGGATATTTGTTTCTTCGGTACCACTTGCACTTAATTCAGAAGAGTCATAAGGATTGGGCTTGAAGTTGAGATGTTCCCTATGAGACATGTGTAAACCCTACCAACTAGCTGCTGCAGGTTGGCATGACACTTGATGGGAACTGTTTGTATGGTTAGCATGTGTAGAAAGAGTTTGGAAAACTAAAGATTTCAGCTTTAAATAGTTAGTTAAGACTGCCTAGTGTACCAGAGAGGCCCCCCCACTTCAAAAGAATTTTGCTAGTTATTTTTATAGTTATATATATTCTTAGTTATCCCCTTCTTGGATGAAATTTTTGATAGTAACAAATGTGGTTGACTTCAGTATGTTTTAAAATGATAAGCTTGCAGTGTAGCAATTTTGTAGGCTTGTTGTACTGTGTCCGAGTCTAGATAGTTAGTTGGGAATGCTATGGAAGATACAGTTCATGTAACAGTATTGTCAATTGTGATTTATATGCCATTTCCATTCATCTGCTTTCTATTTTTACTCTCACCTAATTTCTGTCTATTTTTCGTTGCAATTGGTCCGGTGTGATGCATTTCCAAACCTTGTTTTTTAGGAGGAGTCTGCATCACAAAGTTAGATGTAATAGTGAGTGAATTTAAATCACACCATGTTCTTCTGATGATAAAGATGTAGCTACAGAGAGTTTTAACTTTTAAAGGGAGGAGAGGACCACCCAAGTGCTATGGCTTTAAGACAGCACACCAATGACCCTCTGTTTGATGTACATAATACGCAGCCTATGGTTATGAACCCTATTTTTATTTTTACTAATGATTACAAACTTCAACTCACAAAATACATTTTTCATCTAGTGTTAACTACGGTGGAGATAAGCAATAGTACATTCTGAATTCTGATATCCAACCTATTATTTTTTTTTTTTATATGTTGAAAAACCTTCAAGTTAGTGTTGAAAACAGACCTTGGATATTTAGATATTAAGACTTGATATTAATTCTCACTACCAGAACAACTTTTTGAGCAGTAGCGTTTTCAACTTTCATAAATGCAGATTTTGTAATTCATCTAATCTATCAACTTGAAGCGCTGAACTTGCCGACGGAAACGTATACCACTTCATCAACTGCTTGTTTTTTTTTTTGTTACTATCATTTACTACTATTTCGTATTATTCTCATTATTTTGGTGCATAATTTAACTTCTACTCCAACCGTCAGTTTTTATAAAGTACATTTCACATTTTAACAAAGAGGAGTGCTATATATCACGAATTTTTCATTCGTGAAATTTCACTTTTATTTTGGATTTGGTGGAAATCACCTTGGTTCTTGAAATTTCACTTTTATGTTGAATTTGGTGGAAATCACCTTGGTTAGTGGGGTTATGTAACTTGATCGTGATGCATTCGTTATAAATATTGTTGCGATGTATAACATTTTTCTTTAACAAATATTAAAAAAAATTGTCCGTGATCAATTTCTCTCCAACTAATCTTGATCCCATTCGTTGAAATTTCAAGACCCGTCATTGAGTGTATATGTATAATGTATTCAATATTAGTTATTTATTTTCTAAAACAAATTAGTAGTAATTATTAATACAATATATTTAAAAAATAATAATAAAAACATGTAATAATTTGAATTAGGCCTTTTTAGGAGAATTGGAGCATATATTTAGGGCAATGTTTTTTTTCAAAGGATTCTTATAAAAAGGAATGGCAGTGTTCTTCTGATTGTTGTTTACAGTTTGACGCTTGAAAGATGAATGGATCATGCATTGAATTTGTTTTTGGAACATAACTTATTAACTATGCGGGGTGTATTTTTGTGTTTATATATACTCTTTTGGCCTCTCTGTTGCTTCTTGTAACAGGGGAAGTTGCCTAATTAAATGTGCTGATTAAAAAAAAAAAACTATGCAGGGTAGCTCAAATTGAAGGTCTCAACTCTCATGCGAAGTTATTCAAAACTATTGATAGAACAATCACAATAAAATAGTACATTGTCATTACTGAAAATAATATGATCTAGACCAGAATCTATGTTCCTAAGAATGAGTTCATTCCTGAATGCATGAACTGTCAATGGACCACTTTTGTTTATTTAAATCTATCCACTTGTAGTTTTTATAGGGACAAATGATATAATATTCGTATGGCATGGCAAACCTAAGTTTATTTTCAGTTGATCTACATTTATCATAGACTATTATTTTATTCTGATTTTTAAATTTGTAAGGGAATAAAATTAACAAAATTTTATTTCCACTTTTCGAAGTATGAGATATTACATTAATCCATTAATTGTTTGTTTTTATAATTAAAAAAATTCTTATTAGTTTAATTAAATCTATTCTTTACCATTTCATATATTTTAAAGATGATTGATATCTTAGTATATAATGTTAATTTTTAGTTTATTATATACTGTATATTATATTTTGCATCAAACATTTTATTTTATCATATTTTTTGTCTTGTATACACATGTCCTTACATGATTTGACGTTACATTTTAACCTAAAATATTAATATGTCAGATAAACGAATTATCTGATAACTCATTCATATGTTGATCAACATTCACTTTTTCAAATGAAAAATCTAACTCATACTTACGTGAAAAATCTAACTCATACATGCTATACCAATACTTTGGTGCATCCCTAACTTATAGGAGTAGTAGAAGTATTGTTTTCAACAGTGGTTGGAGACATGCACTATTGAATGCCGTGACTAAAAACAAACGTACCAGAAGGGGTAACCAAAACAAAAGGATTCTTTAAACCTCAACAATATTAGTATATATCAATTATCAAACTTTGTATGTCCTTGGATTTAGTTCATATTTTAGGAGTATGCATTTAAAAAGAGTACATGTGAACCCCCAATTGATATTTACGGTATTAATTAATATCATATGGTTACAAAAGTACATGACAGCTCTAACGGGCCTTGCAATTTCCAAACGAGGAATTATGATTAACATATCGCATATGGCAACTTGCATGACAGCCAGCATATGCATAAAACTTGTTTCTGGAATATTGTTATTTTTGTGATATACTTGAATGCAACAATAGTTGCAGGTGACTAAGCCATATGAGCTAATGGAAGCATTGCCTGTAGAACTGATTTTCGGCCTTGAATTTATAATTCAACCAACTTTTATATAAATGAATTTATCCAAACATAAATTACTTTGCATTAACTTTATTTTGATGATAATGAATTTTATAGAATAATTTCAATTTAAAGTTAATTTTTATCAACACAAAACAAAACAAAACAAAAACACACATGTTTAGATAATTAGATGTTCTTGAATAGAATTAATTTAACCTAAAAAATTGATTCTAAGTTGAAGCTACTATTTGAAGTTTTTACCTCTACAATTGGTTTTTTAGCTTGAATTTATTGTTCAATTTATTTTTTATGAATGAAACCAAACATAATTTGTTTTACCTTCAACTCACTTGTATCAAAATCAATCATGTAAAATTAGCTTAAAAAGTGAGACACCATTTCATTATGAATATAAAGAAAACATCTACGAATTTCTTAATATTATTCGTCAAATTTGCATGAAGGAAGGGACCTTTTTATGTACACAATTTCCTCTGCCTTGTTTGACATAAAGAGTTTATATCCCGTGAGCAGTAATTTGCACGCGAAAACAACAATGATTGTCATTTTCCTCTTGGCGTTGCCGACATAATATGGATTGGAGTTCAATTATATGATCATAAATTCACATCACACTCAAAAACAAAAACAAAAACAAAAACAAAAATCAATTATAGAGATTGATTAGATAGGAGTGAGTAACATTGTACCACAACAGAACCCTTCAATTGTATCGTATAAACTATAAATTTAGTTTTTAAACTATTATTTTCTCTCAAATTTAGTTTATAAACTATATAATTTATTTTTTGAAAAAACTAAACTAGACCACCTGAATTGACATGAGAAAAAATAGAATCGGATACCTTGAAGAGGAACACAATCAAAGTTCCAAACCAACATCATTGATCAAAGTTCATATATAAAAATATAATTTATTTTTTTGAAAAAACTAAACTATATCATCTGAATTGACATCAGAAAAAATCGAACTGAATACCTTAAAGAGAAACACAATCAAAGTTCCAAACCAACATCATTGTCAAGTTCATATATAAAAATATAACAAGTTGTCTTTAAAATATATAAAAATCTATAAATTTAATTCCTAAAATCACAACATTTTGTTAAACAAATTTTTTATATTTGTTTTATCAATGTTCCGAGGACACTCATTGGTATTTTCTTCCTTATATAATTTAGAGACTAATAAATTATAGACGAGTAGATAGTTTATAGGCTAAATGGATACTTTATTGATTTTTTATCCTCAAAATTAAGACATGTATATACATACATATGTAACAGAATGCGCCTAACTACTTTATCCTAATTAATTACTTTCAATTGAATCAATTAAAGACATTGAAAAGGAACTGTCGTATTCATATTCCAGATCTTCAAAACCCCAGAACTCTTCCTCTTGTTCTTCTTCTTCCTCTGGCATTTTCCACTTCTCTTTATCCATCTCTCCCTCCTCAAATATCTCCAATACCTGTCATCAATTAAACATAAACTAACAATTAAGTAACTGTTATTGTTGCATAATATCAAAGTGTGACATGAAATCGAATAGAACCTACACATTTAATAAATTAATTTGTCTTCCAGTGTATTTTAAATTATATACACATTTTGTTTGTGTGTGTGACTGCCATATATACTAACATGTGTCCTATTATAATAAAAGTCAAGATTAGGTAAGACACAACATCAACTGATTAGTCAATTTGTATGAGAGAAAATTCGAACAAGTCTTAATTCATGCATAAGAAAGTTATGAAAAGAGAAGAAGTTATAAGCAAAACCATCATATTTTAATACAAGATAACATATGAAAAATATATTCTGCTATTATATTTACAAACTTTGATTGTTTGAAGCATTGAAATTGATGTTATTGTGTATAGTTTATTGGTAACTTGGCAAACTGTCTAAATAAAAGGCATTAATTGGACAAGTGAACACGCCATGCCAATTTAGATAATGTGACAGATAGACAAAGTTTACGAAGATATGAAAAAATTATATGTCACGGATGCAAAACAATTTGTTTATTTTTTACAAATAGCAACGATCTAATTAATTAGGAAAAAAATATATCCACGAAATCACATAAGCAAAGTAAGCTCTTCCTATGAAAGCATTGATCTGTTTCCTTCTGCTTACAAGTATATGGGTTTACATTTTTGCCTATAGAAAAGTATATATACTTTTTTTATTCACGTTAGAACTATAGTATATACTGAAAAATGTATATGTGGGCTCATATATAAAGATAAAGTCTAAATATATAAAATTTCACCAATCAATGGGATAAATTAAGAAAATGCCAAGTGGAAGAGTCCTAATCTGTTCTACGTATCAATTGACTGGATACAATTTTCATTTACATCAAATGTAAATGAACATTGTGTACCTCCTTTTCACGTACGTCATCTTATCATGCAAACAATATACTAGTGTGCACTCTTAAAGATTTACTTGTTAGAATATTAATCATAATTCAAATAGAGATATCTTTTTAATTCGAAATAGATCGAGTCTTCCTAATTTTAAGTTTAACTTTAACTAGTTTTTATTTTCTTTATGGGTGTTGGGTTTTGCCTCCCTATGTTATTGACTTATTGTGTTCTTTAGTTTATATACAAATTTTGTGATAAATTGAGGTGTCAACCTAGTTGAAATATTGCTAAAAAAAAAAAAAACCTAGTTGAAATATTTACTCTTTTTGTGATACATTTAGATACCTTTTTCAAGTTCTAAAATAGAGAGTATATTTCTTGTTAAATTTGTGAAATTCTTTGAAAAAAGTATGCACAAATTCGATGGTGATATAAAAATTTATTACTAGAGAATACACCTGGCTTGTGCATTACCGTGGTAGTTGTACCGGTCTTTACTATTTGTATGTCCTAAAATGATGACCAAAATGAAGTTGGTGATAAGTTCATTCTTTGGGAAGAAAGAAATTAATGGATGGGGGAGGAATGGATGACTATATTTCCAGGCACAAAGTTCTTCTGTTACGTAATTGGGGGGGGGGGGGGGGCATTGAAAAATTGATATTTAACTTTATTGGGAAACCTATAATATTGTATTAATTTATATATTTTTATTAATTAAATTAATAAGTAACTTATTATGTTGTATTTGAATTAAGTTAAATTGATTTATTGTAATTTTTATACTTAAAATTTGGATAATTTTTTAGTATTTCTTCGATTGATTATGTTATAATCTCAATCAATGTTATTTTTTATTAATTAATCACTTACAATATCAGTTTATAAAACATATTTAAGTTAGCTAGTTAATCTTAATGATTGTTCCAAAAACAACAATGCTCACATGTAATGTAGATATTTCTTTATAAAAATATGTATAAAAAACTAAGTATTTTTTTTATCCAAACCCTACACAATGTCTAGATGGGCTCCATGAATGACTTGGTGTTTTTGTCATAGCAAAAGAATAAAATCAAGCCAACCATATTATATTAATAAATGGACCTATTATTTGAAGAAGTAATCTTGATGGCATTTGAAGAATTATTATTAATCTAAGACAAAAAGAAACTACTATACCTCAGTCATGGAGGGTCGCCAAGTGGAAGATGCCCGGATGCATAGAGAGGCAGCAAAGGCAAGTCTCTTTAACTGTGTTACATCATAAGCTCCTTCAAGTCTTGCATCTACAAGCTCTTCTATATCACCTTTGTTCAAAATTGGTTTTGCCTACTCATTCAAAAAATGTAATTATCAAGGCTCATACAAAATCATTAAACAAAGCTACTAAACATCAATGTAAAAATCACCACTACCCAATAATCCAAATGAATTTGTGCACTCACAATTTATACGCAGTCAACCACATCTGTGATTGTTAGATTAACATATGACGATATAGATTTCTTAAAAAAATTGGACCGTCAAATCTTTTAATCCAACGATTATTGATGTGAGTCACTTCAAGGAAATGTGACTATACACAACAATATGATCAAAATAAATCATTCAATAAAATAATTAAACTAATGGATTTAAGAAACAACACTACTATGGCCTAGTACTAGAAGAAACTAAAAAAGACATTTACAATGAGAAGAAAACAATCAAAAGTGGGGCTAAGTCTACTCTACTCTACTTACCCAGCTATGTAAGCTTTGGTGAGACACATCCACAGGTTTCCTACCAGAAATGACTTCTAGCAAGAACACACCAAAAGCAAATACATCTGTTTTCTCATCCACAACTCCATGCAAGTAGTATTCTGGTGCCAAATGTCTACAAAACATAAACCATTCCATTTTTTAAACCTTTTATTTTTATAAAGAAATAAAAAAAAAAATGAATATCATGAATGATTTTGAAAAGAAAAAAAAATACCCAAATGTCCCTTCTATTGGAGCAATTGAGTGATGAGTCCATTGTGATGGAAGCCATTTTGCTAGTCCAAAATCAGATATCTAACACAGTCAAAACACAAACTTTCATTAGAAAACACACATAAAAAAGTTCTATAACATTTGAAACATTGAAGATTATAAGAACCTGTGGTTCAAAATCTTTTGTCAATAAAATGTTTGATGCCTTGATATCTCTATGGATTATTCTCCTCTTGCAACCTTTGTGCAAGTAGTGAAGTCCACGCGCTGTCCCAAGAACTATTTTATGTCTTGTTTTCCAATCTAAAGGAGCCAACTTTTCATCTACAATATAACAAGATTTTCATATACCATTAACAACATTTTCTATGACAAATAAGGTAAAAAAAGGTTTATGTAGTTACCATGAAGAATAGATGAAACAGAACCAGTTGTGGATAGTTCAAAAACAAAGTAAAGTCCATTGTCAATACAACATCCTAGAAGAGACAAAACATTGGAATGACGAACATGACCAATTGTTCCAATCTCTGTCAAAAACTCTTTCTCTTTTCTTTCATCCTTTGAAGTTCTTGTTAATCTCTTCACAGCAATTTCTTCACCATTTTTCAGTATTCCCTTGTAAACCTCAGCATAACCACCTTTTCCAACCATATTTTCTAAAACAAAAAAATAACTTTTATTCCCAAAAATTGCATGAATATTATACTCTGAACTTTTTCAAAAAAAACAAACAAATCTTAATCACCTGAGTTGAAGCCATTGGTAGCATCAAATAACTCTTCATAAGAGAAACATTTCCATGTTGGTCTTTGACAAAGTTCTTCTTCATATGGAAGAATCTTCAAGCTCTTATCGTTTTCTTCACCTTTGGGACTCAAAACTGGTTCCCCTACACCACGTTTGGTGAATGAGAAGAGCCTCTTGAAGCTGCCTGTTCTTATATACCTCATCACAATGAATATGAAACAGAGTACTCTGTTTCATGCAAAACAGAACAAAACAGAGGACAATGAAATAGATAACTCTGTGTCTGTGTTTGAGTCTACAAACATAGAGACAAAGCCAAGACTGTGTTTGGTTTCAAGGTGTAGCTTGAAGAAGAGCCATGTAGTATAGGGGTCTGAGAGAGAGAGAGTTAGAGAGATTAAATGCTTTGTCTGTTGAAAATGTACAAGATTTTAGAGTTATTACAAATAGCAATGAAACTTAGACGTGTGTTAGGAGAAAGCAGAAAAATGAATTAAAGTGGCGTGGCTATGGTTAGAATGGGGTGACCCTATCATTTACCCTATTTTTAAAATGGTTTTGAATTTGGTTAATTCAATGCATGTTTAGGTCACGGTAGTTGTGTATGCTTCAAAAATAAATTGTTAGTGTAGTTTTATGTGAGATTCTTTGACACATCCCTTCGTGTTCATGTTTAGTATTGGACATTTGAAGCGTAGCGTGGACATAAATGATAAGTGGTCCAATAAATTTTGGAAAGACTATGATACTATCTTAAAAATTGTGGTTGAATCTGACACAAATTCATAAAATTGGTTTGTGAAGTGAGGATTGCTCACACTTATAAATATATTGTCAGACCGTCTATTATCCGATGGAAGACTCTTTAACAATAATTCATGTGTTTTTAGGAAATTTACTACAATGACAAACATGAATTGCTAGATTTGTGATAATTATATGTAATCGGGCAAATTCAATTGATTTGAATTAGAGTTAAAAAAGTTAGAAGTCTTGAGTTTTTTTTTTTTTTTTGATACAAGAAGTCTTGAGTTTAAACTTAAAAAATAATTATATGTAATTGTATTTGCAGCAATAGCTGCTATCCATGCCATCTCAATATCTTAGTCCCCGGAGAGAAGTGTGTTCCGTGACTATTTCTTCAATTTGTGATGTAACAAAATATTTTGTCAATATTAGGAAAATTTAAATTCGTGGTTTTTTATTTTATTTCTTGAACTAACTTTTTTTCTTCTAGTACATTAGTATCATTTTGAAGTCAACGGTAAAAAGAATCCTTGTTTTTAGATGACACAAGAAAAAAATACTAAATGGAAGCTTATTATATGTGAGTTTATGAAGGTGATGCTATCGGTACTTGTAGATGTAGTTAGTGATACCCCAATTTTGGTAATGGTTCAGGTAAACTACTTTGCATTTATGAAAGAAAATGAACTTTAGCGAAAAAGTTGCTCATATATCTTTCAGATTACTACTAGTCGTACGAAAGACTAGAGATCGGATATTTTGATGCATGGTGAGGTTAGTCATTGAAGGTTGAAAAAGAAAATCATAGTGACAGGTTAGTCCACAACATGGTTAGATAATTTTTATTTTTCTTTCTAGAACAACAAATATGAGCATAGTTGGCTTTTTTTATGTTGAGGATGGGATCAAATCTTTTACCTCTTTAATTAAAAAACGTGTAAGTTATGATAAGCACTTATTCAACGATTATCGATATAGATCAATGTTCATTTTATGAAACAACATTGTTGATTTTTAAGAATAATTTGTGCCAATTTATTCGTGTTAGAATGTCAACTAGAATCAAAAGATTAAAAGAACAAGAAAATAAAAGATAATGAACACGATCAATCTTTGTTTATACGGTTCGATCAATGATGTCTCTTTCTGCGACTTTATAGTAGGTATAGTTTTTGTTCTGGACTGAGCAAAAGGCGGTGGGGTTGGGGTGGGGTGCTCGGAGTAGTAGAGAGTCCTTCAAACTGAACAATAACGGTCCTCTTCATGACTCCCGTGACAGTTACGATTCCCACAAACCTTAATCGCCGAGCCCTACATGTGGCAAACAACGACTCCTGCAAACATCCACACTATATAAAGGGGACTCTCAGCAGTCCCCAAGGCTAGAATTTCTTAACTCTCTCAACCTCCATTTTCACTCATACTGACTTGAGCGACATAGTGTTTGCAGTTACAACCCTCCCGTCGTTCCAGTCAACTGCAAAGGCATACAACTATCATCCACAAATCATATTTGTAGTCTCCTTCTGATCAAATACGATTAGTTTCGTCTGTATTACTGTGATAAACTAAAGTTTTAGTATTACAACTACAATTTAATTTACAACATTATCCTTAAATCATACTCAACAATTTGTTGATCAATTTGACAGTTTTAAGATACATTTTTCGGTTATGCCCATATTCTTATTAATTATATTACATTTTTCATAAATATGGTTAAACTCTTTTTATAATAATGTACTAATTTTACATAGTCCTTTTTGCATGGATATATACATAGTGTAGTTAAAAAATGTGATGTGAAGATAAAGTTTCCTAAAAAATAATGAAGCGAAATCGAATCCTATACGTGAAAAATGTGTAAGTACACCATCGATTTTATATATTTATCTAATTTTTATAGTTACTACCAAGCACCTGCTTAATTAAACTTTCCTATTTACTACTTAGAAGTCAAGCCAATAATGCTGAATTGTTGACCATACGGTGGTTGTATATTATACGGCCCTTTGTTTTTTGTTATATGTTTATAAAAAATTGGTGGTTGAGGGATAAGTGAAACATTATCAACGAATTTGTAGGAGCACACAAAAATGGTTGACAAATTATTTTTATGGTGGCGTATCGGTGCTTGTGGAAGTGGAGGAAAAAAAACATATTTATAGAAGATTTTCATCGTCCAACTTAACTAGTGGATTTGATCAAATTGATTAATCTTGCGCATTTCTCTTCTCGTTTTTCCCAATGCAGAATCCGTATCCTTAGTGGATATTAAACCATCTTTATACAGTGAAGTAGGGAAATTATTCTGTCAAAAAAAACAAAAAGTAGGGAAATTATTTAAATGAAAAAGACGCTAAAAAGAAAGATGCATGTAACAGAAAAATAGATTTCGTTAATTAAATGTATAATATGAATAGTGAAGGAATAAAGACCTAACCACTTTGTACCAAAAAAAAAAAAACCTAACCACTTTATATGTCTAGTGTAGCAGTTAAAACCACCACTTTATATGTGGATAGCTTTTTTAAGCTTGGCTTTGTTGCATAATAATCACACAATAATTCATCTCCCACCACCGAACACATCAACATCCAGCTCATAATAACAGCACCGAATAGAGATCAATTTAATTAAAATGAACTTGACCAAGCAATAAGAGACACATTGTCATGATTAATCATTTTTTGTTAAGCCATCCGATTAATCATTAATCCAAAGAAAGATGTAGCATTAACAAACAAATAAACAAACAAAAGCTGATTTCATCCACTACACATGTAATCTACTACACTTAGATAATTATTATAACTTGTTATACTCCATGTACGGGTGACCTTGAGGATGGATGGAGGAGACGGTAACCCAGAGCATATTTTTTTAAGGACATCAAAATTATTTTAGTTATTTAGCAGTTAGTTCTATATAAATATATATTTTTTAACTTATTTTAATTAATTTTATTAAAATATATTTTTAAAGAATTTTGATTATGAATGAATCTTTTGCAACAAAAAAATATAATAAGAAAGACATTCAAATAATTAAAATGACACAACTTTATTGATTTGTCTAAACCACCGAAAAATTTAAGACCAACCCCGACTCCGTGCATATAATTACACTACAAATCTGCCACTAGAGTCTTGAAAATCTACATGATTTTTTTAAGACGAAAGGAAAATATCTTAAATAAAATAAATTATACAGAGACTGAGGACATAAGACCTGACTCGAGTACAACCTAAATTGGAATACATCGTGATAATACAAACCAGATGGACCAACCCTAATCAATCCTAACAAACAAAATCAGTGAACCTGCGTACGAACACGAAACCAAGTTACAAAAAAAATAAAGTGTGAGTGAGCGATTGTATTGATAAAAAGGGTTATAAGTTGGTGAAAGGATCGACCACCAACACGGTATCAAGATTCACGTACCAGCAACCTCTTGAACAAAGCAACAGACATAATAGCTCTTTCGAGCATAACATTCCACAGTCACATGGACTGAGACGGAAAAGAACTCGGTACCAAAGTGAAGGCGTAATCTATTTGAAAATTGATCAAAATGACAAGAATAAATGGTAAATGACAAAATCGTTATTTGAAATTATTTTAAGAGATCACAAGACTAATTTTGCATAGAAACAAACAAATATCGGTTTAAACATGGTAGAAATTAACATTAAATTCTAATAATAAAAATATTATCTGAGTATCACTTTTTAAATATATAGTTATTTAGAAATTATTTGTACTAGAATTATCGGTCATATTTAATTTGAAATAAACAGAGTCACGAGCTTCAACACATCAACTTTTAGTACGTGTGCACGAAGCACACTACTACTACTATACTTATAGGACCACTACATGCATGCCATGCAGCAGAATCAATGGGGCATGTTACTTAGTTCTTGTTCCACCATAATCTGGGAAGTTGTAAGAGACAAAGTCCCTTTCTAGCCAACTACTTATTCAAACATGCGTGTGTTGTCACCTTTAGCCATTAAAGTTGCTCAGCTAAGACCACAAGAACAGTCTCCAATGAATATTCAAATTGGATATGCAAGCAAAGCAAGCCATGCTCATAACTAGAGATATTGCTATATTAATTTAATTTGCTTTCTCTTCACGAGCTTCACATAACTTCTTGATACTATTGTGTATGCATTTCATCTATTTTAATCAATCACAAAGGAACAAAAAGTTTAGACGTCCCAAAAATGAAAAATTGGAAAATAACTAATCATGTCTATAATCCTTTATGTTTGATTTTTATTTCAGATTTGGTCCTTTATCGGTTAGTGTTGGAACTTACTTTGGAAAGGGTCGGGTCAAGAGGCCAAACAGCTCAAACTAAAACTTTATGCTTCAAAATATTGGGCCAAAAAAACACCTAACAAAATTTAATCTAATTATAGATGTATAATATATGACACATTAGTTACAAATATTTGCCTAGGTCGACTAGTTTAGATGAGAATTTCATATATCTTTGATGATTAAAGTTCAAACTTATAGATAATTTATGGCCTTCAAAAAGATTGATCATTTTTCATCTATTAGTGTTGGAAAATACATGGCCCCCAATGGCAGGTACCATTTAAGCATGCCATTGTTAACGTTGTTATTAAGTTAAACACATTGGAGTACTTTTATTTGTTAGTGTTGGAGCTAACTTTGGGATAAGTTTGCTCATTATGAGACAGGTCTGGTCTAAGTATCAAGCGGTCTAAACTTGAACTTTATGCCTTCAAATGTTGGAGGAAAAAAAAGCTTAAAAAGATTCAATTTAATTATAAATATTTAATATGACATATCAGTTATAAATGTTTGTCCGATTTAATTAATTAAGATAAGATGAGGGCCTCGTATGCTTCATGACCAAAGTTCAAACCTTGAGAATATAGTAAGTTATGGCCTTGAAAAATATTTATCATTTTGCTTCCATTAGAGTTGGAACACATGTTAGTGATAACGAAAATTAATGAAATCAAGAACCAGCATGTTGATCATGTATAAAAAAAAAAAAATGGAAGGATATTTATAGCATAGAAATGGGAGACGAGGTAAGCGGAGAGAGGTGGTTTATAAAAATGTGTCTAAGATTGGAAATGAGTGTACCACTTTGTGTTTGGTATGAACCTTCGTTGGAGGGGTTTTTCTTAAGGGTCCATCATAGTGATTATTTAATTCAGTGATTGATAAAAATGTCGATGTGAAGGATATGATTAGTAGTAATGGAGTATGCATAGGGGTGGATTTGGAGGAGATGTTTATTTGTATGGAAGGAGTTAGTAGAGGAGTATAAGACATTGAAATCTATTTTTTTTTTTTATTTGAGTATAATTTAGAGGATGTTCGATAATGTGATCTTAACTCTGATGACATTTTTTTTATTTTATTAAAGAAGCTTATGATGCAATCTTTAATTATGATTCAATAACATTTTTTCTATGTTTAAAGTTACATGGAACAATTTGGTTTTATCAAAGGTTTCATTTTGGTGAATTATCTTAGTTGATGATTTGCTTCTTGGAGGTGTTCAAAAATATAGTTTCACCTTTATGTGTGTGACTAGTTTTAACATGATTAAATCACATAATTTTTTATTTTTTTTTAATATGTGGTATGTTGTAAAGTGTGGTCGGATATCTTATCTTGGTCATAAATTGGTTGTGCTTTGACAAACAATAGCTTTTGTCATATGATTCAATTTACAAATTTGGGTTTTTATGGAGAAAAGGTAAATTGATATCTTTAAGCAACCTGGTACATGTCTATGGTCAATATGAAAACATCTTAATCATAATATTTTTGATCTACATGATTGCTCTAATGTATCTTTTTTGATATGGTATTTATTTTTTTGTTGGTCTTAAATTAAGAGCAAAGTTAAAAGTTTTTTTTCCGACTATTATCAATGGAGTTCTCAACCGTTCAGATGTTTAGACGCGATCACATCATGATTAAAATTTGTGTTTTATTTCGCTTTCGAACAATCATTATTTCGATGCTCTTTTGTTGTTCTTATGTTTTGATCGTTTATATTTTGTCGAATTTCATAATCTAAATAAAATACAATTCAATTAGTCAATGGTTCAACAATAAAAATAGAAAAATCTTTTAACAAAAAGTGTAGCCACTGATATTATTACCTTTGCTAATTACTCCCAAAAAATCAAAGGGGGCAAGGATGTTTATTATAGGGTTTTGCACCAAATTGAATCATGAACTCTAAACCCTATCTTCCACCATGAGCGACCGTGACCGCCACCGCGACAGAGAAAGAGAGCGAAGACGAGACAAAGACGACCGCGACCGTGACGTCGATCGTGATCGCAACCGTGACAGAGATCGTGATCGTGATCGTGATCGTGACCGTGACCGTGACAGAGCACGCAGCAAGAGATCCCGTACACGTTCACCTGACCGTGTACGCTCTCGTCACTCTCGGTCCCGTTCTCCCGTCGACCGCTCCCACCGTCGGCGCCACCACCGAACACCTTCTCCAGACCCTCCGAGAAAGCGTCACCGGCGTGACTCCGTGGATGACGAGGCGAAAGAACACAAAGAGACGAAGAAAGTGGTGTCTGACTTCGTTGACGGAATCGCGAAGGAACAACAGCAGCAAAAGCAGAAAGAGAATGGAGAAGAAGTTGATGTGAACGAAGATGAGATCGAGATGATGAAGATGATGGGAATTCCTGTTGGTTTTGACTCCACTAAGGGAAAACCAGTACCCGGTGCTGACGTCAGCGGTGTTAGAGCGGTAACGAAACGGCAGCCGAGGCAGTATATGAATCGTCGTGGTGGATTCAATCGTCCATTGCCTGCTGAGAAAAATCGCTAGGGTTCGCTTCGTTCCTTTTCTCCTAAGGTTTGTTCAATTTTACCCTAATTTCTCCTAATTTATGATAGATTAGGGTTTATTTCGAATTTGAAGGTTTTGACTTGCTATTGGGTTAGGGTTTAGCTTAATTGGCGTATGATTGAATGTTGAACTATTTTCCTACAGAATGTGTTAACTGAATGTCTTCAATTGAGTAATGTGGTAACTTATTAATTTGAATTGAAGCTAAAATTGTAGGCGCCGAATTTCCAAGTGTTCCGTTCTAATAATAACTTTAGCATTCCTGAATAGCTTGCGATTAGTTCAATATCGCGGTGGTTAATGGTTATCAGGATTCTGGTAATGCTAGAGTGTTATTAATCTGTCTAATCATGCTGATTGATTTGGTTAGTGCTTTAATCTGTAAAATGTTGCCCAGATATGTCTTAATAAACACATAAAAGTTGCAGATTCACTCTGGCACTCTTTATTGGTGTTGTTGTACTCGAGGTTGGGGCTGTCATTGTTCTTCCTCCTCCGTAGTTCACCTCGTCTTCTTCTCTAATCATTGTGGGTTGTGGTTTTGGCCTACTCTGACTATGGTAAGTATTATCCCCAAAATGGAGAGTTTTGTGATGAGTTACTTGTTTTCTTCCCTGATATTTTTTAGAAGACCTGTAGAAAAGATCATAAAGTGTCAAGCTTGAGTGATTGGTGACGTTTTTAGAGGACCTGTAAATGTATTTGTTAGGAAGGTTAGGTAGACCAAATGGGGAATAGTGAAATACTTAGAGGCCGAGAGAGAGAGAGACTAAACAATCATAGAACAACCATTAAGGAATATTTGGATTCACAAAGTATAATTAGAATAATTCATGACAGGACTTTAGGTCGTTACTTGATTCATTTAGTTGATAATGTTGATGTTTTATTCTCTTCTTCTATGTTGCAAGTCATGGTAGTGGTAATCACAAAGCCTGTATTTCCATCTTTTTTCACTTTTGGGGAAATGGAAATCTCTGTTTTTGTTGTTGTAAAATAAGAAGAAATTTGATTGTGTTTCAATATGGCATGATAAACTTAATATAGTTTGATGCAGAAGACTAAACATTAGTCCCTATGTATAAGGTTACAAGACTCCTTATCCTAAATAAATAGGTAAATTAGGAATATCAAAATAATATGCAAACTAATCCTAGGAGATTATCTAAGATATTCTTGGATGTAACTAGTCCTGTGAGATAAACCATTTGTAATAAATATACCAGTTGAAAGAGAAAATGTAACAATGGAAGCAACAACCTGGTGTACTTAGTTGCTAGGAGTTTTCGACCTTCAATCTTATTCTAATGTCAGCATGACACTCTCCAAAATAGTAAAAAACTCCAATCTGTTAACATTCCCGTAATGCTTCAAGTAGGAAAGCAAAATTAAATCACCAAGAACAAGCAACTTCTCAAGGCTGCTTAACCATTTGGCTAACACTGAACCATAAAGGCAACACTGAATCATTAAACAAAAGCCACAACTCAAGCCTTTACAACTTAATAGAAGCAAATATGCTTAACCACCACATAAGACATTAGCTACGAAATTTTAACCGTCTAGATAAGAAGCTGAAACACGAAGCTTACCTGTCTACAGAAGAAGCTGACAGTGAACCAAAATCATTGTCGGATAATCCCAACTATGAGCAAAGCCTTGTCAAATATAAACACATGAACAAAGCATAAATGTGTTCTAAACAGCAACTTGCAACCAGAAAAACAAAATCCAAGGGAGATTACAATTGAACAAAGACGTGGGCTTCATAACAAGGATTCGAACCCATTACCTAGGGCCTAAACACATGGAAGCATCCTTGTGTTTCACCACTTGAGCTGATGGGACTTTTAGATCAAAGCAAGACAAATCTAATGGTGGTGGTTTTTTCGTGAAACTTGTTCACGGTGGCGGCCGGCGGTGGTGATGGTGGCCTGAAGTTATAGCTGCTAGGGTGAGGGAAGAAAATGTAGCAACCATCAAAGGGAGGAAGCCAACAGTACAGATTACACTGGAAAATCTGTAAGCAGTAACCCTCTGAAACAAAGAGGAAAAACAAAAGGGTTCAATTAATTGAATTTTTAATATATCTATTATTACATTCCCAACCTTTCTGACACGTGGCGGTGGAATTAGTGACGGGACAGATCACAAAGGATCAAACAAGGCTCTAGATATCATGTTGAAGTTATGAGTTTTATATAAAATAAGAAATATGATTATGTTATAAGAAACATGATAGTATATGTATAAAATGCTTAACACTAACCCGACTCAAAAATTCTGAAGCATATGAAAATAATAACTATGTGATATAGAAACTAATCCTAGGAGATAATACAAGATGTGAACTGATCCTACCGTATGAGATAAACTAAAATGTTCTAATATAGTATTTGTTATATTCCAAAATTATGTTCACAGCTTCTATGCTTCTACTAGAAACAAACACCATAGGATGCGTAGGCTGGTGAAGTATTCTTGTCGATGCCATACTTGGACATGTTATGTAATGGACTATTGATCAAAGATTTGACGTGTGTGTTGGAGGGAATTTCTGTTCTGTGAAAATTAGGGAATTCAAAGTGTCACTATTCGTTATATACAACTCTGTAGGATAAACTTATCTTTCCTGGAAGCTTTGTTTAAAATTGGAGACTGGAGAGAGATTGCTAGCAGTTAGTCTGTGAGAATAGATGTGAATTGTGATGGGGTATAATGATAATAAGTTAATAATAACTATATATTTTGCTGATACAGTATATTAATTATTAATGATTCATTGGGTACACTGTTGGAATGCATTTATTTTATTTCTGAGGTTTTTCTTTTGTTGGGAAAGATGCTATTTTAGTAAGTAGCTTTAGAAAGGTATATAAGCTGTGTTGTAACTGAGAGATTACATGATTGGCAATAAGGATAATATGTATTTATTTTATTACTGCTATGAAATCCCTGCTAATGCGTGTTTCATTATATTTTTAAGCCCTATGAGACGATATGTTCTGCTATATTCTTCATCTGTATGCTCTGTGTCCCTAAATTTTCAAAGATGCAATGCTAATTTCCTGGTGTGGATATTTTTACTTGTATACGCTCACGTTGGTCGCATGCCTTTTAGCTATACTCGAGTAGTGAGTTTGCACGTGTTGATTTCTAGGAAACTGTTACAAACATTCAAAATTCATATAACCAACCACATGATGCTTATGAATGAAATTGGCCTTTTTTCTTTTTCATTTTTATACAAAATGCAGATGCTGTTTTATTTTTGACTTGTGTGTGTCTATTTCATAAAATATTTTCTGCACAACATAAACAGATAAACCATTCTCTTTGCTTAAGTCTCTCAATTTTCACTGCATATAGGTACTATCTTTTGGTGGCGGTTCAATCTTTGGGAAGCCTGATGGCAGAAACAGTTGGTGGAAACTAAAGAAGCAAGATTGCAAGAGTTCCTCTTGTTTTTTTGACACACTTGTTATTTGTGTTGAATTAATGATACCTTCAGCTCAATGTCCAGTGTAATTTTTTTAGAATGACAAACGTTAGTAGATTATGTTAGTTAGTAGGGTTTGAATCTTCTGATTAATACTCGTTCAGTGTTCCTCAACCCATCAATCGAGCTGACTGCTTGGGACCAATGTCCTATGTAATTGATATCAAACATGTTTTATTTTTTGTTAACCAATACTCTTTGGGTTCCTTTTTTAATTGTCATTTTTTACAACAAAAAAAAAAATCCACATTTAATATATGTCGTTTTAAAATTTCAAGCTAGATTGACCTGACATCCGTGGGTTAACGCCCATTTACGGTGAAAATCCCACTGATCGAAGTGACCAGTTTTGGCGACAATAATACAAATAATAATAAAATTATAAAGAAAATAAATAGTAATAAAAGGGGTGAAGAGAGTGGGTACTACGCACAGATATCCAACGTTGACACTCGCACTTGGCATTCTTTTATTTGTTAACGACTCAAGGACCACATTGACACCTAACCTCAGTTCCTAGGAAAGCAGGGACTGGTTTTGTCCTAACCAATTAACATAAGTGCTTATTCCAAACAATTGTTATGAACCTCAATCATGCAGATATACTATTCGTATCTACCAAATCAAGGGATGCGCACTAAAATCTAAATCTATGGGCTGGTTTTGTTACCCGGAATATTTTTATCAGACTTATGAGGTGGTACTTAATGTCTTATTGGACATGATTAAAAAAATAATTGAACCATCATCACTATTATACAAAGAAAAAGAACTAACGTACATACTATTGATATTGAACCGTTGCTTTTAGTCAACATTGTGAAGGAACGGAGTGATATCTCTATTCTCCACTAACTCATAAACCAAAATGTCCAACGTAGATAGTTCAATCAGTGAGTTAAAGAACATCAAACAAGTTATAAATAGTAGACATTTGAGCCCTGAAAAGACCACTCTTCAAAAAATATTTAGTTTTGAGGAGGTGATAAGTCCATTTGTATTGGTCACCAAACATGGCTAAGTTAAATGCCTCAAGATTTCAGAACCTCGTGTGCTATGAAGCACTCACACAAACATGAACACCGAGCATGATACCAACACACATACCTTAATAATAATTTGAGAAAATGAAAGCGATTATTATACATAACCACAAGGGACAATGTTGTTTTGATAAAAATGAATAGATTCTTCCCAAAAAAAAAATTCCATTAAAATTAAATAATGTTTAATAAAGCGACAAAGATATTACAAACTGACTTTCCAAATCCATTTTATTCATATGCCACTAAACAAGTACTAGCCTACTCGCAAAACAAAAATACAGAGAGAAGACTGAGAATTTCTACAAGGATTTGAAGAGAAATAAGAACAAAATGGCTTAATTAAGTAGTTGTAGTGGTAGTAGGTTTGTGAATAATAAAAGCCATGGCTTGCATGTGGCGCTTGTTGTCAAATGCTAAGCATCTTATATATGCATTTGGATATGTCTTTTTGCATTCATTAATCTCATTAAGCACTTGAGAAGAGTCGTTACAACCAAACATTGGTAGCTTCCATAATGTCCAATACCTCCCATCATAGTATCCTGGCATCTGGCTATTTGCTCTATGAATACACCCAAACTTCCATTTCCAAACAATACAAGTTCCTTGTTACTAATTAGATATACAATACTTAAAAAACAAAAGCATCAAAAGAAAAAACAAAAATATCTACTTCATAGAATAAAATAAAGTTATACAAAAGTTTTATTGGATCATGACATGGATATTGTTAGATTATTACAGTTTGTTTATACTGACTTATTTGAATTTATCTATTGACATAAACACTATCGGATTGTTTAAAAAATCTTATGAAAATAACTTACGACATGTCAATAAGTTTATGAAAATAACTTATAGATTCTATAAAAATAATTTGACTTTATTTTAATTTTTGCTATAATGCTTAATTAAATTGCTTAGCCAAACATGGCTTCAATCTATATCATATGAACCAATATCAACAAGCTCTAGTATAGTAGTATACCTAATTTTTTTTCCCTTTTAAAAAATAAAAAAAACTACCTTATATGATAAACTAGATTTAGGTTGAACTAACCTCATCAAATTCAAGGCAAGGGATCCATCCCTTCTTGAGCATGTAGTCAATCTCCTTTGCAATTGAGTCATCAGAAAGGGGTGGTAGATAGGAAAGTGTTTCAAATTTCCTATTATTGATGGGATTCCATGTCTGTTTTAAGTTACAAAATTATATCACAAATCAAAGCATATTAGAAAAGAAAAGAAAAAGAGCAAGATGGGAGTACTAGTACATATGTAACCATGCTATCATAATATTATATAAGATTACTTAACCTTCATGCAGTGAATTTTAGAACCATTGGAGACAGTTTTCTTTTTCCATTCAATGGAATAAGTAGTACTGGGCCAAAGATTTGATGAGTTGGACTTCAAGCCCACAAAGCCAGGCCCAGCAATTGGAGCTGCAAATGTTCCGGCAGACATTTTAATCGAATAAATGTCTGATCTTTGAAGGAGGCAAAATAGTTAAGATGAAAGAAAGAAAGGAATAGGCTTAGGTGATCATTAATGATATGTCAAGTAATTATAAGAAGGCAGTGCGTACAATAAAATGGAGATTTTTGATTAGGATACAATGCATTGATTTTATCTATTGTCAAAACAGTTCAATAATTACCTTGTGTTATATTATTTTAATGTTGTGGCCCATTTACTTTAACTGATACCATGTACGATACCCTTTATTTTTAATTTTTAATGGGTAATTTAAAAAACCAAAAACCAAAAGTAACTAATCATGAAATCAAATTTTAAGATTGGTATATTGGATTTTCACAACTATGCAAATTTTTTATATTTGTGAAAATCCAAAATACTAATCTTTATATTTGAACCACCCCACTTTGATGAAACCATCATCGATGTATTTACAGCGTGAAATTATGAACAGTTTTTGGAGTAACATTTTTTGTAAACCATTAGAGTGAAGGTAGTGCCCCGCCAATTCCTGGTGCTGCGTCTGCATCCAAGTTGAAGAAGTCATAGTTTGAATAAAATATACAAATGATTCCTCCCAATATTTTTCTTTTGGCCTTTCTGGTGAAGACAAGTTTGGCTGGGTGTACCACACTGTGGATGTTCCAAGTCCCAATAACCTTTTACAGTTCACTAAAACGTTGTTCTACTAATAAGTCCTAAATATCAACAAGCTTTATAATTATGGCAGTTTGATCAATTTCTTAGAAACTCCATATAATGACCCAAGCTGTAGCTTTTTGCTGTTCGATCATATCAACCTCTTCCATTTGCCAACCTCAAGCCAAAAGAGATATCAACCATGCATATATCATACTGCTCAATGGACGGTGGAGATGGGATCACCTATATATTTATTCATACGTCAAAATTAACCATGCTTCATTTAATTGTTTTGGTTACCAGCATACATACACATAGAAAAGTCACCACATTTGGTTGGAATCTTTGTCATTCATACGAAAATTTTGAAGGGCCAACAAAGATTCTTTCATCTGCCACCAAAACGCAAAAGATCAAATCCGGATTCTCTTTAACTGCAGTACAACGCTACAACTGTAGGGATTGTTAGATTTAAAGAGAAAAAATCTATCTCTTTAAACGATCACGGCATTCCAAGTATTAACATGTTCGTATATTAATGGACAAATTCCTTGATATTAAAGGGCATTATTGTCTACTTTGACCAAAACCATATATGATTCAGTTTAACATAAACCCTTGAATGTTATCTACCATAAAGTTAACAATTTTGAATAGTAATTGTAAACTTAAGTAAATCTAAAATTCTTACATCATCAATATGAATGACAATGTTGAAATTAATATTTTTGATAACTGTCTAAATGAAGAATATCATAAATCTAAAGAATTAATTCATCACAACCCGTGAGGGCTTCAAGCTTCATGGCTAGTAGCTCGACCGACAAAATAGGGTCAATGCCAAAGCTTCATGCAGAATCCTGCAGGCACTGATGATCTCTTGTTTGATACACATTCTGAGAAGGTGTCCACAAGTTGCTCTGCAAGAGAAGCGGGATCTTCAAGAAATGTATCTACATATATTTTCACAATGCTTATTTCTTGAGGGGTTGCTCTTAAGCTGTACCAAGTAAGAAATTTCTGCCTGAAGTTCTTTTCAATGTGTCCTTCACACTCTAACCTTCTAATCACCTTCACATAATACTCAAAATCCCGATCTGAGAAACTATTTGCCTTGCAGCCCTCGTCTTGCCTTTCACCACTTCTCTTCTTGGATGTGCTTCCATCTCGAAGGACATTCCTTTTCCCGGATCCATTTTCTAGATCTTTCCCACTGAATTTGGATCTACCTTTTCTTCCCCGACCATCTTTAATTATCTCCAACTTGCAGGGAGTATTAGGCAATCCCCCTTTTGAGCTACATACTAATGGAACACATTCCTTTCCCTTTGGAACTGACCCATCCTCGGTGCTCATGTCCTGGGCTACTTGTTCCTCTTGTGAATGCTTGTTTTCAAGCTTTAGTACATCAGAACTAGCTATGATGGCAGTTGTTCCTACAGCAGCTTGCTTGTCTGACAAGGAATCTGCATTGTTGGGGATTCCCACTCCACCCAAACCAGAACAGTTAATAGCATCATTAGATAGATTTCCAGGAGCAAGCTGGTCACTGTCCTTGTGATAAGAAGGATAATTATCTGATCGATTATCAGTCTGGTCGCTGTGATTAGTTTCATCTTCTACCGATGACGGATTGGAAAGGCTGCTACCGTTGGTTACTGGGCTCTGACATCTTTCCGTTGCTGAGCAATTTGGAACTTCATCTTCACCATGCGCTGTCAAGACTTGAACTTCACATGCACACAACATCCTCGGATCATTGGAAACAAATTTGAATCTGTATTCTGTAGCTGGAAGTAGACCCTCAATGCCAAGTCTTCTATTTGGAAGGAGAATCGTGCAAGTCGGGTCCAATGGATAGTTCACATCATTAGCTTTGCGATGCCACACAGCGTAACCAGCACTATTTTCTCCAGAAGAATCTTCCGAACACAAAATAACAGTGAGGGATGTTGCAGTGACATCTTCAAACCTCACCATATTTGGTGCTAGTAAACTTGCATCTGATAATGTAGACACAGACTGATCAATAATTACCTTATTCGAGATTGTAAACACAATGACAAAATGTCAATATGCTAATAATTATTCTCTCCATCACAATATTATAGTTGAGAAATTCAAATCAAATATAATTACATATACAAAGTTATCTTGGATGTAAAATATTGTGTTTTCCTGTCAATTCCATATGTCATTGTAGATCCCAAAAATTCATTACCATCAACTGTGATTGAGAATTTTTTATTTTTGTACCACCACCAATTACCAGAAATTACATGTGAATTACCCAAAATTACTTATAGCTGAACATTCTAAAATATAAAACCCATTCTTACCAAATTAATTTCTCCTTCACTAAAATAATTCTATACCATTATATCAATTACCATAAATGGAAGAAGTAAATTATTTGATTCCATAAAGGCAAGATCCTTTTTAAAAGAGTTATTGGTCACCTTGAATAGCTGGATTGGGTGACAGAGGCGAGATCCTTTTAGAAAGCATTGAATCAAGTGATTCAAGAGCGACACCACAGAGTTTCTGAACTTCAGGTCCCGAAGAAAGCCTGTTCACAATCCCCCTGCCAATCTTCAGTGGTGAGCCAGTCAGTGGACCCACTTCAGGTTCAAGTTTCTTCACTGCTTCATCAACAATTTCATAAAGTTCTCGATACATTTCAGTCCCTTGTAAAAGTTTTTGGCTTAAGGAGACACGATAGCATAGTATGTCCACACGTCTGGCATCCTTTGCTACCATCAGTTGTTTTCTCCAGCATCTATTACATTTAAGAAACAAGCTTAGATGAGATTGTACATACCCTACACAATTTCCAAAAATCATCCTAAAATGATTATAGTGCATCCCATACATATTAAAGTAACAAGTTTACAATCTTTTGATTGAACAACAGCAATATTTTCTCCACTGTATTGAGTAGAGTTCGGTGATCACTAGAGCATAGCAATTCAAAAGAACATTCAACAATTTACAAATCTCTCTATTCCACAATGCTGATAATACATAATATTAATCTTGAAATGGCAGACTTGTGCAAGTTTAAAGTAAATTATGTACTAAAAAATGCTACGATTATATTTCCTACTATGTAGAACTTGAAAGCCCCAAACAAAAGAGGGAAGGATTAAAAAAGGAGATTGATTTTCAACTGGTCCATTAAGAAGGAGAAGACTTTGGCATGGAAAAAATTCTAAGATTCTGTGAACTTATTTCTTTAGTCATTGTCTATTATGAACGTATTTTGATGTATCTTGTAGACGACAAACTGCTTGGTTGACTTAACTTATTTCTTTAGTATGAAGAAAACTATAAGCCTCAGTTGACTTATTTCAGTACTTATTATCTATTTTGCATCTTGTAAACAACATATAAATAGATATAATCATATTGAATCCTAATAATATCAATAATTTGCATTTACACAAAGTTTCCAGTGTAGAAAACACTATAAGACCAAGACAAGACAGAAACACAGGGAAAAAGAATATAAAATTTACCCGAGTAAATCATTTAATTTCCCACAAGAGACACAGTAGAAGCCTCCATCATGTTTGGGGCGTTCGCCATCTTTGCCAATTCCAGAACCATCATGTTTTAAAGCACACTCAAGGTGGCATGACAAGCCACAAGAGACACCAGGAAATGGAGCTTCAGAGCTGCATATTAACCACAGGCTAGGGTCTTTGTTGTCATCATATTGATGACAAATACAACATGAACACCTTTTGCAAAATGCATCTCCTTGATTTAGGGTAGCCTTGCATGCTGAATTTTTGCAGTATGTGATATTATTATTCACATCACCACCGTTATTGACGAAAACATTGTTTTCAGGAACAGCTAACCGAGATGGATTCTCAGTTTTTCTCTGCCTTTTAGCAGGTTTCTGACCATTTGCAGGAAAAGGTGGTTCAGGGTCGGTGGCAATATCATGGCCACTTGATTTCTTTTCGGAAACAATTTTCAGAAGATTTTCGATAATTTTCACCTTTGTCAGCCCAGTATACTTCCTTTCTTTTCCCATCTCAGCACACAATATTTGCAAAATCTCTTGACGGCTCCATGACTGTAGTATCTCAGATGCACCATCATGAGATGATTTAGATATTTCGTATACAAGCTCTCTTTTTTCCTCCATACTCAATTTACTAAATTTAGAAGGATCAAGAGCAACACCTAGGATCAAGGAAAAAGAAAACAAATATTAGCATATTATTATATAGATGAGACCATTCCAATTTAAAACTTCCAAGTGGTGAAGGAAACAAGACTATTTCAACAAAGATTTCTGCTACAACTTGTACTCATGCTAGACATGTCATCATCAAGAAATTATACGCAAAAATAATGGATTTTATAGAAGAAACTATAATGCATTTTTTTTATGATCTAAAATATTGATTGCATATAATATAACCAAGAAAACAAGAGCAAGAAACATAACATATAAAACTGTAACTGGTTGACCTTGCATCACAAGGACATCCCAACCACTTGATGCAGAATGGAATCTAGAAATATTGGATAGCTCAGTGTAAATGTAATGGACTAATCAAGTCAGCCAATTAGGTAATTGGACTTAAGTTCCTTTGACTTTTATAGGCACCTCCATGGACCTGCTTATTTAGTTGTTGGCACATCGCATATCAAATTATAAGCCTACTTCAATCAAGACTGCTTTTTTAATCAAAACGCATTAATAAAATATTGAACTGCCTGGCCCCTAAATGCAGTTCACACCAACAGCTCGGCAATAAAAGGCTATATATAGCATAGATTTTAAACCAAAAAAGGCAGAATCACAAAAGATAAATAAAATAAATTACAATTAAATAAAATAAAATAGTGAAACACCTCTCATTAAAGTTCATTCTTTTTCTGAAGAAAAAAAAATCAAAGCTAATCAGAACCCAACATTCAGAAAGGACACGCATGGACAACAAGGTTTTCCACCGTTGCCGTGTTGTGATCCTTGTATTGCAGAAAATTGCGGTTAAATACAACTGATACACCCAGAATTAATGCAATTCTGGACGCATAGACATAAAAAACCTATACGTGTCATGTGCCTCGAAAAACCATGAGAAAGATGACACTGCAAATAAATCAATCCACAATTAAGTCACGCGGGATATTAAAGCATAACGCAGATAACGAATCCAACCCTTGTCGTGTAGCAGCCACATTTAACGCAATTTCAGACACGTAGATATAAAAAACCTTGACGTGTCAAGCCTCGGAAAACATCGAGGAAGATGCCACAACAAATAAATTAATCAACAAAGAAAAAACGGACTCTTGTCATAAAAAATAAAGGGTCTTGTTAACAAGTGCCCCCGGGGCACTCTTTAAGCATTTCAAAAGAAGAAATTATTCCACACAAAAAGTCAAACATTTCGATTTCCAATGCATTCATTAAATAATTTTCAAATAAAAGTTATTGGTAATAAAG
The DNA here is from genome assembly GCA_958299785.1 of Medicago lupulina. Classification (NCBI taxonomy): domain Eukaryota; kingdom Viridiplantae; phylum Streptophyta; class Magnoliopsida; order Fabales; family Fabaceae; genus Medicago; species Medicago lupulina. Next base: position 3,101,866 of record OY283143.1, on the reverse strand, counting down.
CATAATGTCAAATCACGCGAAATAGTAAAGCATGACACAGATAACAAATCCAATCCTTGTCGTGTTGAGATTCTTTTTATTGCGGAAAAGAGCAGTTAAATACATCAACCTCAAGTAACCCAATTGCGGACACGAACACATAAAAAATCTTGACGTGTCAGACCTCAAAAAACCATGAAGAAGAAGAGACCATAGCAAATAAATCAATTCCCGAAAAAACCAGATACCTCAACAATACAACGCTAAAACACCATATCATTTTGATTAATCAACATGTGGATAGTAAAGCATAACGCAGATAACAAATCATATCCTCTCTGTAATGGAAAATTGCAGTTAAATACAAGTCATGCAAAATTACCGCAATTTCATCGGAAGCGTTGAAATAAAAAACAAATCAATCCACATCCAAATCAATCAAATATGACAAAAATCAATGCTAAATCATGATATCATATGGACCATCGCAAATAAATCAATCTAGAGAAAAATGAGGTACATGACAGATGACAATGCTAAAACATGATATGATAGAGATTAATCAGCAGCTGGATCGTTAAATTAAGTGGTAAAATGATAAATCACGTGAGATTATAAAACATAACGCAGATTATAACGAATCTAAGAGAATTGAATCACCTCAGTTTCAATACAAGAATACATGAAAAATTGAAGAAGAAAATATTAAGAGAGAGATAAAATAAGCAAGTGATGGAAGCGTGCCTGTGTTACCTTGAGAAGATGAATCGGTAGCCATAACTAAGAACGAGAATGAATGAATCACATCACATTATCAACAAAATTCATCGAACCTAAACAAAAGTTAAATAAATCCAATCCACGTCATGAATCGCCGTATAAGGAAAAAAAATTAAGATGAGTGATTGATAGAGAAAGATTGAAATGACAATTACCTAGAAAAAGATGCTTTCAATTGTTGAGTTGAAGAAGAAGAAGAAGAAGAAGAAGAGAACGAAATCACTCAGTAACTGAAAAAATGGCGACGCGCGCACACACTCTCTCTCTCTCTCTCTCCTCTGTATGTGATAGAGGGAGATTCGAGGAGAAAGTTGTTGATGTACTTTGCTTGCTTTCTAGAGAGAGAAAGCGTTTTAGTTAGAGTGGAAGGAGAGAGAGAGAGAGAGAGAGAGCGCTTTAATATCTCTCACAAATATTTCGGCACAATTTTTGTGACACTTTCAACACCTACAATGTATATCTAAACGATGATGAACATTTCTTCATTGAATAAATCATGATGCGGCAGAATAGATAGCGGGTTGAAATAGGTTAAATATAATTTGCAGACAATTTAGGAACCACTTAAGATCGATTATGGAATCAAGTTTGAGTTTCTTGCATGTAGGCAAAGTGATAAATACAACTAAATTTTTTTGTGGTGGTTCTGGTTCGAATTGAACTTTATATATACTATATATTATGTATTGTTACTCACAACTGAATTAAGCTCATAAAAACTATAATATGTTCTGTTTAAACATGAGTGAACATTTTTTTTATTTAACAAACGATCTCTTATGTTTAAAGATAACACATGTGTTAACAAAGTAAGTTTAATAATATTGACGGTGCCATCTCCTAAAAAAAATTACCGTGACAATTGAACTAAACCTAACAACTTAGGGGAACAAATTAATCTTTCATTTAATTTTGACTCTTTATTATACAAGAGCTAATTTTTCTCATTCTAAAAATATCAAGAATTAGTCTCGTAAGTGTAGCTTATTGGTAGTTACCAATGATATTATGTGTAGGGATTAGAGTTTGAACCCCAAATTCCCCACACATAATGTGTGTAAATATAGTCAATAGGTTATTCGACCAAAATAAATAAATAATATCAAGAATCAATTTTAGGGAAAATTACACTTGTGGTCACTTATCTAAATTTTAAACAATGATTTTATCTTTTATAATTTTTGCGCAATTTTTTTCATTTGTCTTTTGTATATGAATTTTTAAATATTGAATCTAAAATTCATATAAAAATATAAACAAAGAGAGCCACAAATATAAAATCCTATCAAAATAAAAATTTTAATCGTAAAAATGCACATGCAAATTGATCAAAACAAAAAATAATGTGAAAAAAGATAAACAACGAAATCTTTAGGTGAAAAATCTAAAAAAAATGTTGAATTTTTTTTTCTTAAAAGAAAAATTCAATATTTTTTATAGTCTAAGTATTTTGGTAAGAAGCTAGAATGGTAAATAGTATAATATGTTAAATTACTAAAATAGCCTTTTATTCTTTTCATTATCTATTGGCCATCCACATACACCATATCATATCACGTCCATTCAATAACCTGTATCATAAATCCATACATCACAAAAAATCTGAGTTGGTGTGGTTATGTCATTTGCATGATAAGATTTTCATTCAAGTGTACGAAGTCTTTTTCTCAAAATTAATAAGTCCATTCATTTCTTTTCTTTTTTATGAATCTCTTATCTTCTAGTAAAATTTTGTTCGTATCCACACTTTTAACAAAATTCTGCAATATCTCTAAACAAAAAAAAATTGCAATAGAATATATGAAATCTTGGTGAAGAAGTCTTACTTAACTGACAAATGTCAAAATTATAAAACCAAATGTCGTGACAAAAAAATAGATTATCACTTCATCTAAGACAAGAAAAAATATATGAAATGTTGATAATGTATATTATTAAAAAAAAATACTTAATTTCATTTGTCCATTTTATGATCGATTGGTCGCTAACGACTGGATAATAGAGTCTGTTAAAACTTTGTTGTTATGGGCCCTATGGCAGGGACACACGCATGTAAGATTGGAATCGACTATGGGGACAACATGGTCAATTTAGATAGCTGCCCCACAAACTATTGCATGTAGTGTAAGACATTGAGATTTTTTTTTTTTTTTTTTACCTTTCATAGTTTTGACAAAAACAATAAATTATGGTTTTTGCACTAAGAATCAATGCTTTCCAATCTCATTCCACTCACTCCGTCAAAAAAATCTCATGCCACTCATTCATCTACACATTTGTTGGCTTAGCTTGTATTGCACGGACGACGACATAGTATAATAATAATAATAATAATAATAATAATAATAGTTATAGTATTAATTTATGCTTGCTTTCTTCAACTCTTAAAAAGGTTAAGATATATAAAATCCAATAAAAAAATGTGAATATTTGGTGATCTAACATATTTTATGGTATGTAGTTTTCTCCATCACCATTGATGTTTGAAAACTCTATTTTAACACTTATTCAACAATTTATTTTCTTATCAAATCATCAACATATCACATTTATTACGTTAATATATATATATATATATATATATATATATATATTCACTTTTATAAGCAACGAGTAAAACTTCTAACTCACGTTTTTTACACAACAATCTTCCATCGAGTATGAGTCCATTAATTCATTAAATGTTGTGTAGTAAGCAGTGGCGGAGCCATAAATTTTATAGATCCTGGGCAAAAAAATTATCGCAAAACGTTACTTCCTTCCAGCGAATAATTTCACATTTCCTGCAGATAATTTCACATTTCCTGGAGATATATCTTTCCTGCGGATCCTAAAATTCTAGTATTACCTCACCTGAGAACTTAAATCAATGACAAAATCTGCAGGAAATGTGTTTCATGTGGAATTTGCCCAAAAATCCGCAGGAAAAACTAAAAATTCTAGTAATGGCTGAGCTTGCTACAAGGAAAGTTGGAGCTGGGTCTGGGCTAGTGCCCAGGCTAGTTGGGAGGTGGCTCCGCCCCTGGTAGCAAGTGTGAGCCATGAGTCACACATCGCTTAGAAAAGTGGAGGTTAAACATTTTACAATTAAAAAGACCTATAAATCCAATGTCTCAAGGTTTTGGGTTAAAGTATGGTATACAACTTATTTGTTTGGTTACTCTTAACTCAATGCGGATATTCTCAGACACCTATTATGTCCCAATATTATGCCTCCCTCAAACAAAATCTTCTTCAAGCACACATACTTGCATTTATACTTGTATTGTGGTTGTTATTGCACCAATGTGACACGTCAACTAAACACCTTGTTAGGAAGACTTTCGACATCAGGTGGCGATCAAATTCTTGTCGATCCTAATACCATTGTTGGATCGCGCGGAGAAGTGAATTATCCACATTAATTGGACCTATGGCAAACATAAAAGCGAGCTTGACATCACATCTTTACGTAAAATCTTAAGGCATTAGGTTTACGGGTCCTCTCATTTATAAAATGTTAAACCTTCCCTTTTTTAAGTACTGTGAGACTTCTAATTCACACTTGCAACATAATATTACATGAGTGTAGACAAATCATTTTCCTTTCTCTATATTTTTTTGTATAATCATGTAGGTTGTGCAACGTCTTTTGTGTTTTGAAGTCTAAAACAAAAAATATATATACATTTGATCCTTTAATCTAACTTTAGATTTCACTTTGGTCAGTTGAGTCCCATAAATTTTTTTGCAATTTATTTTGGTGTCTTCAAAAATTTGGTCCTTTTTTTCATTTTTTTTGGTTACCTAGCTTATAAATATTAGATACTCTGATCATTTAAGTTACAAACTTTAGACACAGGAGTCCTTCCTATCAAGTACCAAATATATTAATATATGTAACTTAAGGGACTAAATGCCCAATGTTCATAACCTAAGTGAACAAAAAAAAAATACTCAAGGGAGCACATTGTAAGATGTCTGTAACTTATAAAAGGGCCAAAGTGAAACGAAACAAATTTCAAAACATAAAAATAACTTAATTAAGGAATTAGAAGTGTAATTTAACCTATATCAATTTTTGTGTGCATAGGGTGTAACTTAACCAATTTATTTTAGGGAAGAAAATAGTTAACTACTAATGTATTGTATGTATTTACTTGTTTTTGTGATTGAGGTAATGTATTTGCCATCAAGTCTATACATAGATTAATTTAACATATATTGATCAATGTTCATTAAAAGTAATATGATGATTTGGTGTTGAAACTTTTTTTTTTATCATGATATCTTGTATTTTTAACTTGAGTGATGCATTTTATGTTTAAAAGTGCAAATAAAAAATTACAAAAAAAACGTCCTAGTGAGCTTATTAATTGAAATTGTAGGAACATTGCATAAAATATGTACAGATTGAAATTCAAATCCTAAACACTCTACTTCTTTACATTTAAAATGTGTGAACTCTAATTATTAGGATACTTGACAAAAAAAAATGCAAAAAATCGATCTAATGTAAAATTAATATATTTGATCCCGTGACCTATAATCATGTAGAACATTTAATAAAGTAGTACATTACATGAAAAAAGTGTTGGCAGAAACATCATATTTTCAACACTTATTTTTGACATTTGCTTATTTATTTTGAATTGAATTTTCGTGAATTCTACCATTTTACTCGTGTGATATCCAATTTTAAAGTGTCTGATTCACATTGATTTTATTTGATAAATGAGTCGTTTTAACAAAAAAGTTTGGCACAAAGTTTTGACAAACATTTAAAAAAAGATACGATTTTATTTTTTTTACAAATATACGTGCATCCCTTGAGAAATCATTTTGATCATTTTTTTATAGAAATTAATCATTGTTGCGGTTGTTGTGTTGTGTGTGAATAATAGACTACAATTTAATGATTGCATGAACAGTTCACCAATAAGAGATAAATTGATAACGTTGTCTCTATGGTAACAACTAACGTGTACTAGTACTAGATTATAATTTTTTTTGAAATAACGTGTAGATTATAATAAAATATTCATACTGACGTTGATATTTTTTGTCAAATAACCTATTGATTAGGGCTTACACGATTTAAATATGAAGAAATAAAAAGTCCAAATTTAAAGTCTAACTCCAATGTAATATTATCATTGTAGTTATCAATTGAGTTTTAGTTACATAACCATGACATTGATAATTTATTGGTAAGGGGCTTTGAATGGTCCAAAGGAAAACCACACTTAGGAAAAGAGAAATTAAGGAGAAAAATTAGTGACAGAAAAAATAAAATTTCTCATAAATTTTTTGGTCGTAAAATTTAGTCACAGAATTAGAGAAGGATTTTATGTTTTCTATCACTAAATTTTCCTCACAAATTTTTGTTTTTTAAGTAGTGAACGAAAAGATAAAGTACATTATATTATAGTTGAAATGAAAACGACATTTCCCTAAATTAAACAATGCTAGAGATAAGGAGGTGCAGTAGAGGCCGCCGACGAAATGAAAAATATGGATATGATGGGATGGAAGAGCTGGAAGGCTTGTTTGCATGTGGTAGTGGGGCTTTTTTTTCAATTGAATGAGACTTATATACCGGTAAAATTTTATTAAGGGTTAGGTTGTCCAACTCTCCCAAATTAATTTCATGCAAAGGCATCAAATATATAAAATTAGATTAACATGTTATATATCTGTCCAAAAAAATGTGTATGTGTATGTGACTCAAAGGTTTACCAGTTTAATCCAAGGGAAGTCTTTTATGTTTCCAGATCCGGGTTTTAATATCTTTGTTGTGTGGTTATATGCATCTAATGCACAATTAAGAAGTACAGTATGCTACTCCCAAGTAGTAGTAATTAACTAAGGTGTCATAAATTAAATGTGCTCCATGTGCTTGCATCTACACCAGAACACCAAAATATGGTAGTAGAAACTAATCTCACGATGCATGTATCTAAGATCCATTTAATGTTAATCTACATGAAGACATATTTTTCTAACAATCATACTAACGAGCACTAATTAAATATTTAAGGGTTGCGTTAACTTGTGTGTTAATGACACAAGTTAAAGATCTAAAAAAGGAATTAAAACATAAGTTTTGTATTGAAAAAATAAGTTTTTAAACTTTTAAGACATTAAATACACAAATTTCAAAATTTAGTTTCTACATTTAGCTTATAAACTTGTGCCTTAAAGGCACAAGTTAACATTTCCCAATATTTAAAAATATAGTAAATTTTTTTTTTAAAAAATTTTAATGTGTTGAATACACTATTGTCACGATAAAACTTTTCCCTTTAAATTTCTAGACATTTCCCTTTTCTAGAGAGCAAACATGCAAGATAAGTGACAAATAAATTGCTATCCTTAGATTTTTATCTTCCCTTTAACTAATTGAATTCTTTCTCCCCCTATTTTGCTTTCCTACATATGATTTCTACTATTTATACGCTTTTGTCTCGTGCTATATAGCACTTCTGTTTTCTAATATACTTCATCCGTCTCTAAATTATAGTCGTTTATTAAAGAAATGATTGATTGTGTTGATTTTAATGGTAAAATTAATATTATTTACTAAAATATCCTTATTAATTGTAGTTAGTGGATTAGTTAAGTTGGATGAAATTCAATAAATAAAGGTATAATAATGAGAAAAAAATAATAAATGTTGCATTGATATTCTAAATTGACAATTATTTTGAGAAAAAAATGGTAAAGAGACTATTATTGTGAGACGGATGGAATAGTAGTTAGAGATTGAACGCAACTAATTAATAATCACTTGAATAAATACCATAGTACTAGTTCTTTCAACAATATATATATATATATATATATATATATATATATATATATCCCATCCTTTTGTGCGATTGTGTCAATTATATTGTTAATCCACAATGAGATAAGTTTAAGGACTATATATAATGCGTACTCCATGTGTTTTTCAGGTTGTTTTGCAAAAACTAAGAAATAGTTTTGATTAATGATCAAATTTTAAACATGTGTTTACATTTTATTGGTCTATTTAGAGGGTTAGATAGCTCAACTGATTCTAGCTAAGATAAAGATTTAGAGACCCTAAGTTTAAATCGAAACGGATGATTAAACATTTGATTTTTAAAATACCAATAGTCAAAAAAAGAAAATAATAATATCAACATCAATAATTTGGAATGAAGATGATATATATGTTTCATATGAAGGGTATTACTACTTTGTTTGTTTATAGCTATGTGTACAATTGGGAATCATTAGTGATATTGTACTAATTAATTATCTCTATTATTGGGTTGGCTTTTCAACAAAGAATTTTCTATTAGTGGTCATCGTTCACTAACAATTATTATAATCTTGGTGGTCCTTGACCTTGTTTCACTCATATTTTTTGGGTGGTCCTTCTTGTTATCAATTATGACACGAATATAAATTATCATCTATCATTGCATTCCTTATTGTTTAAAGTAATTAAACGAACTAGTTCAGATTATTATATTAAAACAATTAGACCAAAAGATGGGTTATCTGCAACAATGTTTGTAAATTAGGAGGAAATGATTATTATAGTGATTCAATAAGATGATTGAGTTTTTTTGTTGATAAAAATAAGATAATTGAGTTGAATAATTATTTTCTGAACAGTAATTTAGTTGAATCATAATAAGATTTGTTTCTTGTTTCTGGCTTGCTTGTCAAAATTTGTAAGTACAATTATCAACATATATATCACATGTTTCCCTTGTAAATGGATGATTAATATCGTCTTCTCACTTAGTACGTGTGACTCACGTCCTTCTCTAATTTTCTATCTAAAATCACATACAGTTGAGTAGCATATGCTGCTAGTAGGTCCAAAGTATATTCTACATTATCACAATTTTGACATGCTTCCTTCTCCTTGATTATAATTAACACTATTTGTTTGTATCTTTTTAGTTTTTATGAGAAAACTTATAGAACAAGACAAAAGAAATAGGCAGGATCTCTCACCTGTTTCTTTTGAGAAATTGAGACTATCTTAACCAGCCATATATGTAGCCAGCCATACATTCAAATGAAAACAAAAAAATTGAAACATTCTTATTTATAGTTTTTTTTTTTCTTGCAAATTCTAATCAACATTCTCAAAATGCACGATGATAAACTTTGGATATCAAATTTGGCGATTCATTGAGTAAAGTGTGAAGAATACCATTTTGAGCTATATATACAAGATGACACAATAGCTTTTCCTAACCAAGTCAATGATTGCTAAGCAAAAACTATTAATAAGTAAAAGAAATGGTATCAACTGATTAAAAAACACTACAGAAAGACGAATTGTTATAATCCGAATTCAATTTACAGATGAAACAATTTTTTATTCGATTTTCGTTACCTTCCGATCGAACTCTGGATTACTAGGGTTCCCTTATTTAGAAATCGAATGGTTCACACCAAAAAAAAAAAAGACCAACTAAACAAGACAACATACCTAAGATACAATTAGCTTGTAAGGGAAGAAAGTTAAGTATCTTCGTATTCTTATATCCCTCAAGGGTGGATGGTATATTTTCACCAGACTTGGAAATATAGTCATGAAAAATGACGGGGACATTAAAGTTTTGCGAAAACATGGACCACTTGTTTTTAAGAGGAAACGAGAAGCAAACACATGAGGCCAGCTTGAGCCTTCTCTCACATAAGATGACATTCATTATGTCAAGGTGCTTGTTTCGCTAATGGAAGATGCAAAAATGTTCAATGCACTCGATATCATTGGTTGCTGACCCAAATTTTGAAGAAGAAAGAAAATCCATTGAAGTTCTCTAGTTGTGGAGCCTAAAGCTCTATATTTTGCCTCAGCAGAAGAGCAAGACATTGTTTGATGTTTCTTCGACCTTCACGAAACTAACACTCAATATACAAAACAATGGCTTGAAGTTGAACGTCTAATGTCAATACATCCAACTCAATATGCATCACTAAAAAAACCAAGTAGGTACGATTCAGAAGAGTAAATCCTTAAACAAACAAAGGCATGCATGAATTAGGTTAGTTGTTGTCTATCACGAGTTATGCTCGGCCTAGTCATTATAAGATACTAGATAGATTACAGGTTTTGCCAAAGTTATGGTGCGCCACTAAGATCATGTAGAAGCTAGACATCATAAAAAAAAAACCATGGTGGCTCTGATAAATTTGTCGTGATATATTACCAGTTCTCTGACTATTACTCTCTCCATACCAAAATAATTGATCTAGTTGATTATTTTACACATGTCAATACATAATTTTGACCTTTAATATTTTTTAACTATTTATGATTTTCTTTTGTGGATTGATTTGTTTGTTGTGATCTCTTCCTCTCAAGTTTTTCTCATTTATGGTATATCAAGATTTTTTATGTCTGCGTGTCTGTCTACGGATGAAACAGAGTCGATAATAAAAATGCAACTCCTCGTGCACTCATGCTTTAATCATATGAAATAAAGTAGTTTAGGTGTTGGCATCATAAAATCCCCCCTATAGAATGGCTAGTACTAGTTACAGACCAATAGTACTACTTCCTTTCTATAAGCTCTAGGAGGCTAGGAGCTAGCTTTTCAATATAGCGTAACTGTCATGCCACTACTTTGGCAATATTAACTAACTGTCGTGCGCCTACAAACTTTGTATTTCCTTGCATAATCTTCAATGGGAGGACTTTTACCTATTAAAGATCTTTATTGTCGGAAGAAAAAAAGTTGGAGTGGTATCGATTAATTATCGTAAATTATATATGACCTCTCTCTTTTCAGCAACTAACGAGTCTCACGATTAAAATAGAAAATAAAATATATTAAAAATGCTCTGATCATCTCAAGTTGATGACATTATTTCTTTTTGCAATTTCCTTTTATTTATTTAAAAATATTTTTTAACTTAAAATCATGAAGTTATTCAACCCTTAATAAGTACTTTTATTCATAAATTATAAATAAATGAAATGTATAGGTGAGACTTGTTTAATTTATTATCATTGTGATGCTCAACTAGTTGAAAATTCGAGTTCTTGACGGCAAGGCAACCAACAAGAGCCATAAGCTAAACATTAATAATGTAAAATGAGTAGGCAAAAATTATTTATTTATTGTCTGTTTGTTTAAGGCTAGGCCTTGCAGTTGGCACCTACATAAAAAGAAAAGAAAAAAACAATTGCTCTACACGAGTACTCTCTTTTGTTGGTGCATTTGTGGTTTAATGCAGTTGAATATGTTGCGATAAAATAGTCCAAATACAAAAAATAGTTAGGTGAATTCCAGCTACCCTCTTTTGTCTCCACATACTTTTTCTCCTCTTTCCGTGACTGAGGCAGGGCAAGACTTCATATGCTGAATAGTCATTTGTTTGCAACCCAGCCAAACAGCAATAGATTGGGATTATAATTCAATCCTTGAGTAAATGAATGAATCATAATAATAATAATTTATGTGTGTCGTGAGGGAAGTTCGGATGATATTTTTGGATTACGAGCAATTATATTAATTGAGTTGAACGTCACATTATAACCAAAAATCTGAACGATATTATATTTTTGTGAATTATTTCACTTATACGTTGTTCAACATTCACATTACTAAGTAATATGAGATTTCTAAAACTCACATCTGCTACGTAACAAACTCTCCCTCAAGTGTGAGTCTGTATAAATTCATTATGCATTCCTTCAAGCGAAAACTTTTTCATCTTCATATACTTATATTTGCATCGTCGATTGTCGCTTCATTCAATGGGACACTCCGTTTGACCACTGTTGTTAGAAAGAGTTTTGATACAAAGAGTACGTCCCTTAGTTGAACCATCGATTTTGATACCACTGTTGTGTCACGATGAGAACCCAGGTATCATTCGCATTAGGTTAAGAGCAATCACACAAATGAGTTAGACACTACATCTTTTCCCAAAACATTAAGGCATTAAGATTATGCATCTTCATACTTATATGTTGTTCAATCTTTATTTAGTCAAATAATATAATATTTCTAACTCACACTTTGCTACATTTCACTACATATAATGCTTGTTTCTTTTGAAAAAATCGAACTAATCCACGGAGCTGAGACATGAGAAAATCGAACTTAAAACCTTGAGAGGAAAACACTCTAAAGCCTCAAACGAATACCACAAAATCAATCCAAGTGGATTACATATAGTGCTTGTTAATTGTTGTAGCACTTTATACAAATATAATTAAAAATCACCATCATAGTTTTGTATACAGTTACATATAATGCTTGTTAATTACTGTAACACTTCCTTAAAAAAAATTACTGTAACACATTATACAAATATAACTAAAAATCATCATCATAGTTTTCTTTTTCCTTCCAAAAAAACACAAGAAGTTTGTTTGCCATATTTATGATAGAGCACCGAAATCAAGTGGGGTATAGTAACTTATAAGGGACAAGGAGTGCCAATTGCACTCATCCACCTCAAATTCAATCTTTATCAATAAATCGATCGATATTCCACCAATTGGAATAGCAAAATTAGCACCAAAATTTTTGGGTACAGTGGAAGAGATTCGTTGTTACAACAGTTTGTGCTCGAAAAATAAAGTGATCACATTTGCTATAACATAGGGTCTTGAATATGATTAATTCAAGTGAAGAGAATCTATAGGAATAACAAAAGTTGAACTAATCTTGATGAAGATTTAGTCATCGATTTTCGCAGCATAAAGTTTTTCTTCCTTAATTAAACTATCATGTAAATTTTAAGATTTTAATCGCGCTTTTCTTCCTTAAATATTGTAACTTCTCACCAATTAATATTCCCATCAAAACATGAATGATTGTTCAATATACCTCTCAAATTGCTCACATTTTCTAAAAAAATTGTTCTGGAGTTACAACCTAATCAAAGTGTAGAAACAAAAAAGTCAATTATTCCTTAAAAAAAAAAGTCAATTATGAGTTACCATTTGAGGATACTTGTTAATGATTTATGATTAAAAAAAAAGTTTTTTATCCTCTTAAAAAAAGGATTTATCTTAAAAAAAAAATCATTTTTTAAACTTTTAAAATTTTAAATACACCACTTATAAAAGTTTAGGACCATACTAACTAGTGTCACAAAACATTAGTTAAAAAAAACGGAAAATTTTGCATTAAAAAACTAGTGCTCTTATCATTTTCCAAAAGTCTAATACTCTATTTGATCCTTTAACAAATGTACTAATATCGTGACAATTGAGCCAATCCGTTAAGTTTCTTGATGCCAACAACACAATCATGTATTCACGTGAAGTTGCCTTAGCTTGATGATATGTAGTCATTGTTGCTTCATTGCTTGCAGTATTGTCATTATCAATTTATCATTTTTCTTATCCTTCTTGTCTTTTTTTTTTTTTTTGGACAGCCTTTATCCTTCTTGTCTTGTTCACAGTAACACGTCACAAAAATATATTTTGAATGAATTCTTTAAACTTAAAGTAATTTTAATATAAATTGTTTTTATATTGAGATATATTTACCTAGATATGAATTTAATAACAAATCTGTGTAACTAAAAATGATGTTTGAAAGATAATTATAACTTCAAATTACTAAAAAAAACATAAAATTGATTGAGATATAATAACTTGAAGATATAATAATCAATTTTATGTTAAAAATCATGTGTGTGTATACAAAAAGTATCGTTTAAATGGTTGTGCGTAAAATCGAAGCAAACCACAATCCGAACTAATCCCGTATATTTTAGTTGGACAATTTTCTTGTTAATACACAAAATCGTTCAAACCATCTGAGTGTCCAACCATGCCATATATATAAAATCAAACAAAAAATTAAAAACATCTAAAGTTAGAGATTTTTCCTTCTCAAAGGCACAATAAGAAAAATACATAAATGGTCATAGTTTTAAGTGTTTTATTTTGAAAATTTCAATATTTTGACTTCATGTTATGGTATAATTTTTGTGTAAGATGTAAGACTTGATTTCAATATTTTTGTGAAAAATTCATAAATGGTTTTTAATTTGATGGGACTTTGACTGTTAAACTGTTTTAATACCTAATTAATTTAATTGTATGAGCGAATAATTATAAAGCTCGACATGCATGCACATACATACAAACATATTGTCACCTGTAAACATCAAATGTTAGTCCGTGTTATAATATGATTATAGTTAATGCTCATACTGAGTGTCATGTAAACTTGTTTGAAAACCTTGTTGTAGGGAGGAGGATGGTGTAATAGAATCAAAAGTTGTGTCTTTTGAAAAACCACTCTTTGCGGTTCCTGAAAATACATGGAAAAGCAACTACCATTCACTGGGACATTGAGCAACCGAAGAAAATCTTAGTTTTATCCTTTTACCCTTCTTTGCATATGTTTAAATATGTATTTTTTTTTTCTCTCTTGTTGAGGCTCCTACAACACTTAACTGTTGTAGGAGCATTTTTTCTTTCTTTCTTCGTGTTTATGTAGGTATGGATCTGGTCTGGAACGACAAATAACTATTGTAAACCATCAAACAAATAATGAAAGTTTAAAGAGGATTTTTCAAATATTTATAGAACTTATGGATCATAGCAACTTGAGAAAAAACAATAAAAATGAGTATTGGGCCCTTTCATTGTCAAAATTTTTTTATAGGCCCTTTATTCTTAGGTTAGTGTCGCAACAAGTTTACAACCCCACGCCCCAGAAAATATAGAGCTTTTTTTTTCATCATATTCATCTCTCGCGTGTCCTCCTTAATTTTCATTTTGCCTCCATTTGGTTTATATAAAGGTCTTTGCATCAATGGTTGTGGGGTTTGTATGATTGACCAAAGTGTATTTTACCACTTTCACTTGTATTTCAGATAAGTTTGAAAATGAGATTGTTTTCACCTTCTCGCTTTCCATCGTCGTGTATTCGACATTCTCATGCTCTACCATCTTGTATTCCATAACTCTTGTTCAATTCGGATATGGGGTTGTTCCCATCTTCTTCATCCGACTTCTTATACTACAAATTTAGCTTTAGTATTCAAATATGTTTGCAAATAAATTCAAAAAATTTAAACAAATCAAAAGTCTTTAAACACACACTTTGGATTTTAGAATCCAAACACTCTTTTTACATGTTTTGAACCCCTCTTGTGCTTAGCAAATGATGAGAAAAAAGTTATGAAATTGCATTTAAGTACAATAGGGGTTCGAAAAATGGAAATAGTGCGTTCGAAATTTAAAATCCAGATGTATAAAAATGTCCTTTGTTTAGATTCTATAATCCAAACATAACATTTAAAACGACTGTCGCTAAATTTCTCCATTTTTGAATGGCAGAAAAACTAAAATCCCAAATTGGAGCAACATTTTCATATATTTTTCGGGGCACATTAGAGACGTGGGGTGGGTAGTGAATTTCACTGAGAATATCCTCTTGGACATTTTATTCGGTTTCCATGTTGAAAATTGCTTTTCTAACATGTGTTTCTTCTTAAAACACATGAAAAATATGTAAATACCCTTAGCTGTAGTTAACTATCGTTGGATAAAATACTGACGATAGTTAACTACCGTTGCAATCTTTCCCTAGATGCAGCCGGTCTGGTAGTTAACTACTGCCAAAGGGTAAATGTGTCATTTTATTATGTTTTTAAGAAGAATTGAATGTGAGAAAAGCAAATTTCCATAATTTATCTGCACTTTTATTTATGGACCACTTGCTTGGGCTTGGAGACGAAAATAGAATGTAAACCATTATTAATTGGCCATTACTTTTTCCATCCTATGAGTTTCTTGTGCGCCATATTCGATTTTAAAATCCAAAATGTTTCAACGTGTCTTTTGAAGATTTTTATAAGATGTTTATGCCGTTCGTATTCTATCATTTAAACTACATAGAACGTGCGAGAAACTTGTAGGATGAAAAAAGAAGTAGTCTTATTAATTTTTCTTTTCTTGTACTAACTCTTCTCTTCAGCATTCGTCAAAAAAAAAAAAAACTCTTCTATTCAGCAGGAATGATCTGCCTTATATTTTGTGTAATTTATACATGAAACACTTTGTGCAAACAAATACGAGTATTTTTGTAAACAACCACACAACTATTGATTAGCAGTTCTCAATCGCCGCTAGATCTATCATTTTTATTGGGTAGAGGCAGATTTTGGCTTCTGGAAAAAAGAAAATTGTGACGCAATTTGGTGCCTGAAAAAATAAATGCAATTTAATCCATAAACACATAACTTGGGTCACTCCTGGGTTGCTTCTTTCTAAAACAAGAGAAATGCTAACGAATGATCCGAGACACTGTTTAAGGACTTCAAATAGTAAAGTTTTATAAAAATACGTGTATTTGGTGTATTAGAATTTAAAATGTTTGTCCCGTAAGTATAGCTCAGTTAGTAGCTACTAGGAATAATTTGTGCAGGGTTGAGGTTCGAACTCTGGATTCCCCACTTCTCCACACTTAATGTGTGTGAATCTAGTCATTAGGCTATTTGACAAAAAAAATAAATTTAAAATGTTTAACATTTTTAAAGAATAATTTTAAATTTAGATTCCTTAAACAATACATCCAGGGTACTCGTTAACAAGACCCTTAAAATAATTAAGATTATGAATATATTGTGTCAAGACCCTTAAAAAAGGTTTGTAATGTATCAATGTGTGACATGTTTTGATTTCTTGAATATTAAGTGTTCGATTCATGAGAAGTGTGCTCGTAAAAAGATTGGATGTCAATTATCTCGAAAGATGTGTTCTTCTCACAGTTGTGCGTGTTGATACCTTGTGTTAGAAAAAAGTTTGTAATTTTTTTTTAACAACGAGAAGTTGTAAGCTTGATCCTTCAAATTGAAAAGAAAAACACTTTGATTTAGTTGTAATAGTAATTAATGACGTCCCCGTGAGCATAGCTCAGTTGACATGGATATACATTATTATATGCAGAGACCGAAGTTTGAACCTCAGACATCCCACTTAATCACCTTGAAAAAGGTGAACTCTAACCACTACATTACTTAAAAAAAAATCAATGACAAAATTAAAATAAAGGTTAAGACAACAAATATTTTGTCCTTATTAGTATTTTCTTAAATAATAATAACCCAAAGTCAATTATTAACGTACATAAGTTCTTAACAAAAATATCAAAATTGCTATGTCAGTTTTGTTAGGTCGGTTATTATGATTGAGTTTCAATCCAAACAGACTTCTATAAATATATAATCACTTTGTCATTTTCTCTATTTAAAAAACTTGTGTATGAACTACCAAGAAAGAAAACAGAATACAGAGAGAAGAAGACAAGATCTAGGCAATGAAATTCTGAAATTCAACCGCATGCTTCGCCGGTCGGGTCACTGTAGTCAGCAAAGCACGTGAGGCTTCATCAAAGCATGATTATCACAATATTAATTAACAAAATGATTCAGACTGTGCTGTAATTAGAAAAGAAGTGTGGGATAGATTCATAGATAGATATAAGCACAATTTGTTAATTAACTGGATCCACGAGTTCTTCGTTTGCATCCTCCAAAAGGCAAAATTACTCTAATCTTTTCATCATTTTAATAAACATAAGAAGATAAAAAAAAAAAAATCAAACAAATACATAGTGGGTTTGGTTGCTACTTAAGACATATAGGTACTTCATGCCTTTTAATTTAGGTCTCAGTCAAAGGTACTCACGAGAGGGAGAGGGAAAAGGAAGATATGTAATGATTTATTAATAAATCAGAAAGCTAAGGTTAGTGTTTGTATACTATCCTATAGCCGACATAACTTGTTTGTAGGCAAAACATATGGGGAACATAGATTGTGACTTAACTCACCCAAAAGAAAAGCATTTAAAATAAAATAAAGAACACAAAAAGAGGTACCCTTAACAACCCAAAATAGGAAAAAGGGGAAGCTTTTTGAAGTTTAGCGTTTGACTATGTAATTTTTCAATTCATATTGTCGTCCTTTTGAAGATAGATGAGGTTGTACCCAAAAGCTTAACTCATTTTTAAAGGACAATGCATAATATATACAGCGATCAAAGTTGTTGTCCTTTTGAAGATAGATGAGGTTGTTTCCAGAAGCTTAACTCACTTACACTCACTTACAATGCATAATATATTCAGGGATCGAAATCGTTGTTTATGATAGGATTTTCCCCATGCTGGCAAAAGCTTAGACCCACCATTGATATATTGTTAAAATATTCAATGGTTTTTGGACTGAAGAATGGGAGATAATAATATGTATGCTCAAAATGCACACATCTAGAAACACACAAGTTTTTTAAAATTGATTATGAGAGGATAAAAACTCCCTTTTGAATTCTTTTAGGGGACTAAAGAATTATGATTATTGAGTAAAAAAAAAAGATATGATTGATAAATCTAAATAATATGGAGAGTTTGATTCATTCTGATGGTTATTCCACTTCACGCTGAAGACCAGATATTTAAAATATTTACTCAAAGCTTTACTAAAAATATCCCATAAATACAACTTCGATGGTAACGTCAAAGACATTTGATATATCAAAGAATGGGTTCGAACCCACAATTTCTCACTTCTCAAAACCTAGATAACAGGAGAAACACAAAGGGATATACAATGGTAATAAAATAATTCATGAAAAAGATATGAAAAGGGAACAGATACTGCCAATAGGTTTGAATCAAGGCTCAGATCCAGACCCCATCAAAATTATTCATCCATGAATAACCTAGCTCCTTTTTTTTTTTTTACATAACTCCTATTCGTTTATTTGTCCAAGAAAATGATCATCCTTGCCAAATTTTATTGGGCAACTTTTTTTTTGGATGTATGCATAACAAAATGAACCTAAATATAAACGGTGGCATAAACTTTAAAAGAAAAAAAGAAAAAGGTACAAGTCATTTTTCTTCCAAGCGCCGCAGCACCGACTCAGCAAAGTTTTGTTGCCTACAAATGAGCATATTCAACATAACACATAAGAATTAACTTAAAAACTAACACGTGAAGAAAAACTAACACATGACAGCAGAATGAAATGCAGGGCCATTGAATATTGTAAAACACTAAGACTATATTTTGACATAAACAGAAAGGTTCAAGTTCAGGGTGTACACATGTAGGGTTGAGTAGGTTTAGGCCAACCTTACCTCATTAGTTGATCCCATCAAAATTCACAAGTTCGGACTGATTCAATTTTTTTTGTCAAATTCAAACTAATCCAACCCATTGATGAATCTATTGGGTTGGATCAGGTTATAAGACAATATTTTGAAAATTCCAAAAAACTAATATAATTAAATGATATTCTATTTCATGAAATTTCTACTACCTAGACTAGTTCTATAATTTTAAACGTTAGCACATGAATTAAATTGAAAATATTCTAAATTCAACAGCATAAACATCTTAAACCACATCAACAAAAAAATCTCATTTTTAACGGAATCATAAACTCACAGGTTTGAAATCATAAACTCATTACCCAAACCAAACCACTTCGGGTTTGGCTGAATTGAGTTGATTTATGCTCGACCCAGACTAAAAAATAAAAAAAAACGAACAAAACATTTGTCTTGAGTTGGATTATTAGATTGATCAGGTTGATCTGTACCATGAACATCGCTTGTTCAAGTAACATTTGATATAACTAACAAATAGTCTTATTCATGCAAACTGCCAAAAACATTTTAAGAAACCAAAACAACATAAATATGATAATTTCAATGATAACATTTCTATTCCAGGCAATATATGACAATACAGTGGAAACCCAGAAAAATTAGGAACTTGAACTTACTTTCTTTCTCTATGCTTTGGGCTAGGACGAGAATACTTCAGATATCCATCCCAAGGAACCTTCTTAAGGCCAGCACGAGTTGAGATTATGTCTCTAACCCTGAACAATTAAAATTAAATTGGTACAATTATAACACTTGGAGAAAGAAAAACATAGACCTCTGTATATTTGGGGGTCAAGATTATTTACCTTTCTGCAAACTCGATGGGTGTCTCTCCTGGCTTCAGACTTTGTGGCTCCAAGTACCAAACATCACAAACAACAGCCCAAGATGTCATTAGCTGCAACAGATGTTTAGTGAATGATTGCCTGCAAAGCATGAAATGCAGAATCTCTATTGCATCAATAAACAATTTACGTGGTAGAAGTAATCAGTGTTGTCGATTGCAGATGGCAGATCATGGCGGAAAGCCAAAAATGGTTAATGCCATCCTTCACGAATTGGCCATGGCGGTTGTCAAAAAATCTGCCGCCACAATTTGCAATGCCGCCACTATTGCCAATATTTTACAACACTAAAAGTACTCCCTCTTGGTCCTTTTTAGGCATTGTTTTGTAGCTTTTAACATGTACCAAGACAACTAATAAATATTGTTACTTTTGATACCGTTATTTATATTTTACATATATTACCCTTAATCATTTATTATCACATTTCATCTATTTTTCTCTATGTAATAAATAGCTAAGGGGGTTATTGACAAATCAATAATTAATGTTGCATTGAATTTTGAAAAGAACAGTTAAATAGGAAGGAACAAAATATTCCTTGAAATGTGACACTTTAAAAGGAACGGAGGGAGTAATTAACACGAGAAACATCTTACTTCCGACTGTTCCAAAAAGCATCGACAAATATTTTGTTGTACTTTATTGCAACTGGGCAAACTGTGCAGCCAAGCTCGAATGCTCCCTAAACACCATTAAAAGTTAGAAGACTTCAATAAAGAAAATAGGAAAATGAATAGAAGAGAGATCAATGGGTGCAAAATAACAAACAACAAAAGAAAAGCTATTGCACGAATATGATAACATAAACTGCATTTTACACGACTGTAATTGCAAATGATTCACATACCTTCTTGAACATGACTGTATAGTGATTATTTACACAAGTTCCCTCAGGAAATATGAGAAGAGGATTGTTGTCAGTTCCCTGGACATGTTCCCTCAATCTAGAATACGCATAATCATGTAAGTAAGGAGGAATTTGAAAAGATATATTTTCTAATATTTTTACTTATACTGACTTTCTTGCCACAATTTCTCGATCCTTTGCCTCTGATCGATTGAACCAGATACATCCTACACTCTCCAAAATGGTGCTTTGCAACAATCCTGCACAGTAGTTGAACTTTTAATAAAATTTATCAATAAGTTTAGTCAAGATAAATTATGACAAACAGTTCAACATTACAAAGCTATTCTTTAAATCATCCATGATTGTTCATCATAAAACCCTACTCTTCCTGACGTCCATTTAGATCACCCAACAGCCTAAGATAGAGCACCTAAGGGCAAAGCGCAAAGAATCCATCCCCCCCAAAGTCTTTCATTGAGTGATTCAAATTCTGTTAAAATCTGAGTGTAATCATATAAAAACCTAGTAAGTCAAGATTTTTTTTATAATGTCTCTCTCGATGTTATCTTAAAGCATAATTGATTTCTCTCTTAGGATTTGTTTTTGTAATTTTTAGTTATTATCATGATTTATTTACATGTTTGATTAGAATTAGGAAGGAGTCTAGGGTAAGTTCTTTGTCTTTCGGATCATCAATATATGAAACCATAATCATAATTCAAAGTCCTTATTCTTCCTCTCATTACTATCTTAAACTCTTAATTCAACATAGTACCAAAGCAGTACCGCCCTTTGCAACCTACTTCATCACTATTTCACTACCAAGTTCCTAAAGTTTGGGACACTTGCAATAATCATGTCAATTCCTCAATATTACTTTTCTTTTTCTCAGTCAGGCACAAATTAAAGCCACCCTTTCTTTCCCTGTTTGATTAGAGTTAGGAGCTAGTATTAGTATAAATATGGTTAATGCTTTGCCTTTTTTTATAATCAACACATCAAATCATAGTCATAATTCGAAGTACTTATTCCTTTCTCTTGTTATCTAAACCTTTTAACTTCAACAACAATAACAACAAATGCTTAGATCATAAAGCTTCTCATCCGTGATAAAAACACATGTCCTATGTATTTAAATCATACTCTATATGCTCTTGTTGGGTTTTCGTTTGCTTCAGATTTGGGTTTCTCTGCCTGGTAGCTTCATTTTGCTTTTGTCTGGTTGTTTTTGTTCAATACCCCTTTGGGTTGCTTCCTTACCATTTTTGGTGTAGTTCTGCACTGTTTGCTATACCCTTTTGAGATTACTTAAACATTTGTGTGGTTTTACTAGGTCAGGTTTATGTCCCCCCAGTCCTTTGCTTTTCTCTTTTTATTTAATCTACTCTTTATTTTGCTAAAAAAAAAGAAGAAGAAAAAAATCATACTCTATATGCTTACCAACCCATCCAGGATGTTTTTGCATAATAACAGCAAATGCGGTCATCTGTTCTAAGACAATGAAATCAATCATGGAAGTGTGGTTGGCCACAAAAACCTGTTAAGAAAATGAAGGGAAAGATCAATTAGTAATTCATCACATTTTTATCTTACCTGATTGTGGAAATTAGGGAAATACGACAACATTAATAGAGGCTAGACAAACCTGTTTTGGTCGCCTGCTGGGCCTTGGCCCATGGTACCTAACAACCCCAGTCCAAGATGCAACAAAGAAACTGCATATCATCTCTACCAAAGACCTCTGAAGGAAATAAGCAATTTAAATACATTTAGTTTGATGAACAAAAGGTTAATGTGCTGGAATTAATACCCAGCAAAGGGATAAAAAGAGAGGGCATTTAGAAAATATACACGATACATTGCCTGACAAACAAGAATATGAAACTAACTTGTACTTAGTAGTCCACTAGATACAGCATCCATTAATCAGGTAAATCATTCATTACATAGAGGGAAAATTTAAATCATGCCCACCAAATTTTTGGCCAAATCTGGTTCCATTGAACTTCAAAAATAAAAATACACCTTGTACACAGGTGGTTTTCATCATTCAACATATTTCTACCAACTCCTCTGAAGTTTAATTCACAATTTGATTTTTAAATGCAGCCATTTTAACAATATTTTCTTCCTGCAACTGACCAATCTGTTAATGGAATATTAATATTTTTATTGCAAGAGAAAATCCTTCACTTTTTGTAGTAAAAATAAAAACAAAACGTAAGGAAAATGCTATATTTCCCTCAATAGCTGAGGGAAAATAAATTGAGACTAGATAAGAGACACTTAAAATCGAATGAAGCTAAAACTTATTGTAATATTCAAATAGAAGTACACAAGCAGATACCAAAATATGGACATAAACCTGAAGTGTATATACCTCTTCTTAAGAAACAATATTGTCATATCATTCAGCTTAAATATCAGTATCATCAAGACAACTGAAACCCAGATATTTACTATGTTTCTAAATGAGGTTCAACAATAGGATTGCACCAAGGTTCAACTCTAAACCCTTATCTTTTTACTTTAGTTTTGGATGTACTGACGAAACACATCCAAGAGTTAGCACCGAGATGTATGCTTTTTGCAGATGATGTAGTCTTGCTTGGGGAGTCGAGGGAGGAATTGAACGGGAGGCTCGAGACCTGGAGGCAAGCCTTAGAAGCGTATGGTTTCCGCTTGAGTAGAAGCAAGACAAAGTATATGGAATGTAACTTCAGTAAAAGGAGAAGTAGGTCTACCTTGGAGGTGAAGGTTGGAGATCATACCATACCCCAAGTTACACGGTTTAAATATCTTGGGTCTATAGTACAAAATGACGGAGAAATAGAAGTAGATGTAAGCCATCGTATTCAAGCTGGGTGGTTGAAATGGAGAAGAGCCTCAGGTGTTTTGTGCGATAAGAAAGTACCACTTAAGTGGAAAGGAAAGTTCTATCGGACAGCAGTTAGACCGGCGTTGTTGTATGGTACAGAGTGTTGGGTGGTTAAGAGTCAACACGAGACTCAAGTAATTGTAGCAGAGATGAGGATGATGCGCTGGATGAATGGTAAGACTAGACATGATAGGATTAGGAATGACACCATTAGAGAGAAAGTGGGGGTAGCACCTATAGTAGAAAAGTTGGTAGAAAATAGGCTTAGATGGTTTGGGCATGTAGAGAGAAGGCCCGTAGATACCGTTGTAAGAAGAGTAGATCAAATGGAGGAGAGTCATGTTAAAAGAGGTAGAAGAAGACCTAGGAAAACTATTAGAGAAACCATAAGGACTTAGAGGTTAATGAGTTGGATCCAAATTTGGTTTATGATAGAACACTATGGCGTAATTTGATCCATGTAGCCGACCCCACTTAGTGGGATAAGGCTTGGTTGTTGTTGTTGTCGTCATCTAAATGAGGTGAATAAAAGAGAAATCTGAGAGGTTATTTATATTTTATGCTGTTAGAATGGTCATAAACAGTAGTTTCAGTAGTAAAGTGTACGAAAAGAGACAGTGAAACCAAAAAAAATATAAAATAGTAAATGATGGAATGAATCATGAATAAGTTGAATAATCACCTCAATACTCCTCCTCAACTTGTCATGTCCTTTCAATAGGAAGTGCACTGGAATGAAGGAGGAAAGAAATATTATCCATCCTATTGTTAACACAAGAACCCTGCAAGATCAATTAGGAAGACATCATTTTTCCAGAAACGATGACAATAAAGGAACTCGTGACCATTAAAAGCAGCAAGGTAAGAGAAATAGGGCCAAATACCAACAAAAAAAAGGTTAATTTGATAGTGGAAAAGTTGAAGTTCAAACCATGTTGTAAAAATTATGTTTTCCTAATATACTGTCAATCATGAAGCTTAATTACGCAATCTTAAATCAGCCAAGCAGATCCTATAATAGCCAAACTTAATAATAGTAACAGTCAAATGTATAGTGATAGGAATAAGCTAACCTTGTAGGGAATACTATCAAATATCGAAGTAAAACTCCGAAACACCACAAAGGAAACAAATAAATGTTCCAATTCCATGGTTCTGGAGGATTTGACTTGAAACATCTTGTGAACGAGTCCTGGTGCAACACAAAAGTTATAAATGTGTGAGAAAAAGTAACGACTACATAAAAACCTTATAAACAGTAAAACAATGATGAATAAAAGAAGCGGGAATAGTTTACATCTACAATAGCACCGGCTGCCTCAGATAACGTGGGAGAAATATCGAGCAAGTCATGCCTGAAAAAAATATCCAGAAGAAAGCAGAAAACTAGTAATATTAGAATCACAACCAAAACTCCAAAGTAGAAACAGAATATGGAAGAGAGAAGACATACAGACGAAGCTTGCCACGAGGTTCTTGTTGAATGACAACTCCTGAAGGGAGGTAATCCTCAATGTTGGGTCGATCGAGATCTAACTCGGAACTTGAAGACTTAAGTACTCCAGAGCTATTCATCAGTCTAAAGGGATGTAGTTGTTACTGAAAAATCAATTAAATCCTCAATCAAATAAGTGAAATATGAATGATGTTTAATTTCAAATTGAATAGTCACCGAATTAATGATTTGATTTCTAAAACTAACATAAACCAGTTAATACAACATGGTTTGATCCAATCATTATCCGCAAACTATCACTCTCTCCGATTTAGTCCTTAAACTATCACTCTCTCCGATAAGAGAGTATTTAACTAACAAATAAACCATCAATTTAGTCTTAAAACTATCACTCTCTCTGATTTAGTCCTTAAACTATATAAATACAATAACTATGGAATTTGTCAATTTAGTCCCTACCTAAAGTATTTGAAAATCCGTAAATTTAATGTCTACCATGTCAGCAACAGGGACTAAATTGACGCATTTTATACAGTTTAGAGACTACTTGTTAATATATTTACATAGAGTTGATATATTTACTCAATTATA
Source organism: Medicago lupulina (assembly GCA_958299785.1). NCBI lineage: Eukaryota > Viridiplantae > Streptophyta > Magnoliopsida > Fabales > Fabaceae > Medicago > Medicago lupulina. The sequence goes on along the minus strand of OY283143.1, from coordinate 3,076,355 downwards.
TCACTTACTCTCTCAGATTGTTGAGAAAGTGAAATCATGACGCCACAATTATATTATGTATGAGAATTGAACAATCTCAGCAGTAATGAATCATCATGAAAAACAAAATAAGCAAAAAGAAAGAAAGACCTGTAGATCTGGAGTACTGCGGCGGAGGCACTGCGCTTCGCTTCTCACGATGGTGCGTAGAAGAAGAAGAAGAAACACTTTAACTAACTCCAATAGGAGTTAAGCTTCAATTTCATCGCACCTCTCTATCGGATTATGCCTTTAGCGTGTGTTTGGTATAGGTGATTTAGGACAGAAAGAAGACTCAAGAGAAAATCAGTATTTCTCCACTCTGGTAGACTACTGAACTAAAGCGATTCTTGTATGAATTTATGTTATATTTACTTTATAGTCGGTGTCATTTAAAACAAGAAAAATGATATTTGAACATCCATTTTGTAACAGCTTTGTGACAACTTACTTTCTCATATTCGTATTAGTTTTTACTTTATCTCTTTTTTGTTTAGTTTTTGTGTCGATACCAACTTTTTCTTTGTAAATTATAGTTGTCCCTTAAGTTGTCAATTAAGTGGTTGTTCAAATAACACTTCTCTTAAAATAATAAAAATAATTTGTTAAAAAGTCATAAGCTTTTGTCTATAATTTTAATCAAACTTTTATATAGGTGAGTTAAGCTAGTACGAGCTTAGCTCAGCTAGCAAGTGAGTACATAATATATGTAAGATCAGGGATTCAAATCTCGACCACTACAAACAAAAAAATCAAAATCATATATATTATTCCTAAGTGTTCGTGTAGTAAAAAAAACACAAAGATGGATACGGAACATAAAACAATTACATGAAACTTAAGAAGGAGAAATAGTAATAATAATTAATCTTCTACATTCTACAATTGAGATCGCCTGCAACATAAAACAATTACATAAGATGATCAAAGTTCTAGTAAAAGATAAATAGAGTTTCCGGAAGTGTAATATTCATAATTCTATATTTTCACAACAAGTAAAATAGGACTTATGTTTCCCACAGCTATTTTATATTTTTATATTTTCTATGCATATACTCCCTCTGTCCCATATTATAAGAAAAAAAAAATCACACTTATTAAGAAAACTAAAACATACTCCCTCCGTCCCTTAATATAACCACCTATTACTTTTTTCACATTTCTTAAGAAATGTTGTTGGTGTAGTTAATGTGTCTGTTTTATAGTACAATTTTACAAAATTAACCTCATTAAAAAGATAAAGTGAAAAGTCAATTTATTGTACTTTTAGAATTAGTAGTAGTATTAAATAAGGGTATCTATGGAAAAAAAATAATTAATGTGTGTTGTAATTTGAAAAAGGGGTTATATTTAGGGACAAAAAAAAACGAAAGGGGGGTTATATTAAGGGACGGAGGGAGTAGTAGTTTGTAACATACTCCCTCCGTCCCTTAATATATAACTACTACTCCCTCCGTCCCTTAATATAACCCCCTATTGCTTTTTTCACATTTCTTAAGAAATGTTGTTGGTGTAGTTAATGTGTCTGTTTTATAGTACAATTTTACAAAATTAACCTCATTAAAGAGATAAAGTGAAAAGTCAATTTATTGTACTTTTAGAATTAGTAGTAGTATTAAATAAGGGTATCTATGGAAAAAAATAATTAATGTGTGTTGTAATTTGAAAAAGGGTTATATTTAGGGACAAAAAAAAAACAAAAGGGGGGGTTATACTAAGGGACGGAGGGAGTAGTTTTTTGTGTTATTTTTGAAATAAGTTTTATAGGAAGATGTAAAAACAATTTGCATTGGTTGTTGGTTATTGAGAAAATGAAAGAGAGAGCAAATTGAATGCATTTGCATTTAATTTTCCTTTGGAAAAGATAATTGTTGGTCTTTTTTGCTTATAATTTGGGACAAAGAAAATGTGTTTTTTTCTTATAATTTGGGACGGAGGGAGTATATTTAATAGAGAGGAATTCTTTCCTATTTTACTTTTAGGAAACAAAAACAAAAAATAATTTAGGAATACCCAAAAAATATTTGGTTACATCCAAATCGATTTAAAATTTAATCATAATATCAAAATTACTCTTTTTATACAATTTATTTTTTGCCTTCAATTTCCAATACTACACACCTTTCAATACTCGACTCCGGTTCGCTTACAAAGTTTGAATTTTTCATCAACGACTCTATAAATTCTAGGTCTCTTTAAAAACAAATACACAAATCAAAACTAAAATTAATTCATTTGCATCCATATTTTTTCTATTGAATCAAATTCCAATTGCTCTTTATATTTCTAGCTTAATTTTTTTTCAATTGTTCTACGCTTAATTGAGATTATTAATAGATTGGTTATAGCAAAAATTGGTGCAAATTACAGTCACACAATGGCCAACATAAAAATTGCATGGATCAAAGTAAATGAGGGTTTGGTAATGGAGTTTCTTGCACGCAAAATGTGATAAAAATTCTTCAAAAGTGGAGATAACATAATATTGATATAGATTCGAAAATGAAGCAAAGCTGAAATAGAAGATGAAAAGAGGAGATTTGGAGAGGGGGAATGTGAAGAGGAAGAGAAAATGGATCAATGGTTTGATTTTGTAAATTTAATTTCACAACAAGGGTATTTTAGTTATTTTAGAGTGTAACTAGATATTCAACGGGTGTTACTAGAAAAAATCCAAAAACAAATGACATTCTCAGATAGATTCCATGTTGCCATGTTTCATTCCATAAGAAGCCCCAACAATTTGAATTTCAAATTTTAATTAACGGTACGACTAAGATTTAACGAATAATCATGAATACTTAAAAACTGGAATAATGTTCACCACTTCACCCACATCAGCATAATATCGTCATCTTTGTCGGCAAAGCGGACCCATCTCCATGATTGTGTCTCCAACCCACTTCTTCAACCTACACACACTTCTATTGGTCCCCAATTTGGGGTTACGCTTCAATTTGATGCAATGAATATCAATCACAGATCTTTGTAATAGGTTTTGTATTCACTAGTTTTGCATAGGTTCTGTCGTGGCGGAAGTTGCAATCGTTTCCAGCTTACGAAAAAGCTAGTTCCTAACAAGCTTCTAAATTTTATCTAGTCATCAACACTGTTGAATTGATTGAATGAATACTAGATAACCAATGTAATTGAATGGTTTGTGGCTTAATATCTTGTAAATGTGTTAATGCGAGAGATAATTTATTGGTTGAAAAGTTGAAACAGTCGTTGGCGTCGTTGAGCAGGAGCGAAATACAAGATGAAGGGATCTCCACCTCATCATGAAATCACTTTTGCTAAAACAATGGTATACAATTTCATGCAGAAGTGTTTTGATAGACTCATAAAGAGAGTGTGTGCCAAACTTTTCAGGAACTTTTTTCATTAAATGCCATAAGCACCATTGGTAACGATCTTTCGGAAAGACAATCTCAAATTGCATTCTTCATTGCTCTATTATGACCAACAATAATGGTATCTGGAGCACGAACATGCATACATTCTAACCAAGTTGTGAACAACCATGTAAAATTTGTAGTATCCTCGTTCGACAAAAAAACACAATACAACAACATAGATTGACTATATGATGGTTCACTCCAACAAAAGGAGCAAAATACATATCATATTTATTTGTTAAGTAAGTGGTGTCAAAAGTTATGACTTTGCCGAAATATTTATAAGCATCCCTACATCTTGCATCTGCTCAAAACACATTTCGTAACCGACTTTCATCATCCACATCATTGCATAATAAAATTGATTGTTTTGCTTTTGCATATATTCTCACAAAGTATTTTTGTATAGCTTCGGCATCTCTAGTTCCAAGTCGTAGTCGTCTTATATAGTTTCTACAACCTTTTTCGCCAAACGTAAGATTCTCATACTCATTTGCTTCAAAAACTAAAGATCGAAAGGTTTTACTTACATTGATATCAGTTTGATCATTTGAGTTCTAACCACCTCTTCATTTGAATCCCCACACTCTTGTTGCATCTAAAATATCGTGCTTTGGTTGGAGTTAGATCATTATTATGCTCAAGAAAAACCCTTGAAATTGTAACTGAGCCATCTAAACTCATACACACATTCAATCCGACCTCACACTTTTGTACCAAGATTTGGCTTCAAGAGATTCTTTGTCCGTCTCACATACTTTCTAGCTAGACTACATGCTAAAGTAAAGTATCTTTTACCATCATCTCCATTTTTTTGAACTTATTTTAGCAATTTCAAAACCCACACGTTGAGCGTAATTCGTGTTTCAACGAACAATTATTATTATTTATTTTTGGGAAATGTTAACAAGTGTCCTTAGGGCATTGTTTAGTAACTTTAAATAGTAAGTTTTTTTCAAAGTTTATGAAATCAATGCATTGGAAATTGGAGTTTTTAACTTTTTTAAAGAATAATTTCTTTATTAAGAATCCTTAAAGAGTGCCCTTAAGGGACTTTTAACAAAATCCTTTATTTTTTGACAAAGAACAACGTGAAGAAATAGAGTTTGTGGGAGGTTGAGCATCTAAGAAGAAAAGTTAAATTTAATTTAATAAATAAATGATAATAATGCAATTTTTTTTTTGAAGGAGATAATACTGCAAATATGAAACCAGTTATAGGCAAAATGAATTAAAACATAGATAACATGACTTATTATTTTTGTGAATGTGACCCTATCATTTCTAGCATCTGGTTTCTTAGTTTGAATTAGTGGTGCAACTTCTTTGCTTTTGATTAAAAGAAATAACAATGGAGCGATTATATTAAAACTAAAGGACACGATAGTCAAACAATGGTCAAAGATGATGAGAGCATGCATGGATGGGATGGATAATAAGCACCGAAAGGTACAAAGGACAATCATCATCCTTCATCGTCCTATGAGGGTTTGATAAGAGACAAGAAAAGACACATTTTTTGGCTACTATTCCCTCCTTTTTTTTCCATTCCATTTTATTCTTTGAAATTTTGAACAAATCTATAATTAAAAACTAATTAAAGTCCAGTTGTAACTAGTCTAAAAGAAAGGGACCCATCCCAAAAAGTTCATAATACTAACAATATTTGGTTTTTTCTGTCTGTGTGTATCATGATCATCCATCTAGCCATACCTTTCCTTTTTCACTTTAGAATTTTGATAATCCAACTTTGGTCAAAATTTACTCCCTCATAATTAGTGGCCCCAAGACTTACCTTTCTAATGTTAAATAGTAGTGAAGCATATATAGGACCAATTATTGCAGCCCTCATCGTGAGTTTGAGTTAGTATTTTCATCCCTGAATTATGGATACCGACTATTGGGATAGTTAAAACTTAAAATTCTAAAAAGATAGATAGATAGTCTATCATAACAAATAGATATGATGGTGATTGAAAGGGAGAAGGGGATTAAGTTGGATTTGAGATTTTTGGATAACGGTGTCGAATAGTCTTTGAGTGTAGGACATTCGTCAACAATATTCTTGGACGAAGGGGGTGACACTTGCAAAAACACTCCAACGTTCATGTCAATAAGCGTCGTGAATCATTGAAGTATTTTAAGTCACAGTATGTGTGTACATGGGTCAATGACTCTAATTTAGTACTCAATCCGTCCCATATTACTTGACGTAGTTTAAAAATGTGTATTATTCATGTAATATGCTTTGACTTTATTTTTCTACTAATATATAAAAACAAAATATAGCATATAAGATGTTGTTAGATTCGTCTCGATGAATATTTTCAAAATATCAAATTTTCGTAATTTTTTCTATTAGATTATTAAAGAAATTTAAGTTTAAAATTGTACATTGACATACGTGACAGAGTCAACTAGGTGAAGTAATAAGAGACAGAGAAAATATTTATAAAGTGGACTTAGGGTTTTAGTCCTTGAACCTTTAGTTTTTGTAAGGAAATATCATTGGATGCAGATTGGATGACCTAAATTGTCTCAAGGGGATCATTATTCATGTGCGGTCTAGGGAGATGCTCATAATCTCATATGATGGTCCTTGTAGAACTGCGCATACACTTTGCGAGAGCAAAGGTCTTATTGATTAAAAATTTGAAATGCATTTTGATGTATAATTTATTTTTACCATTCACTCTGTGATTCCCTTTTTTTAAGTTTTTGTAGGAAATTTATAGGAAAAGTGTGAAATATTGAATGATCAATTCTCATTAATATGTTAAATCTATAGTTATATTTGGTGGTTGATATTTATTTCTCTCTCTATGAAGTGATCCTCGTCTACTTTTCTGTTTTGCTAAATATAGATTCATTCTTAAAAGAACATAAAATTTCGTTTTTTATATAATTTTAATTGTCTCTGCGGTTATATAGTGTAAATTGTCTCTCCATGTAAATGAACTCGGGTCAATATATATATATATATATATATATATATATATATATATATATATATATATATATAGACATAGCTTGAAGTTTTGTTGTATTTTTCAGGTCCAAGCTGTGTATAATGCTATGAGGAGGAATGGCAGGATGAAATACTTTCTATAGTATGTTAGATTTTGTACAGGATGCACATTTCCAATCGATAAATTGATATTCCTGGTTCCTTCATTCTTAAATTTAAGAAAAAAATCAGAGTGATTCATCATGTTTATATTAGCAAAATTTCCAATTTTTATATAAAATCCCACTTTTAATAGTATGCAGACTTTTTTTTATGTTGTATTTTACTAGATTGGATGGAATTATTTCCAATTACGAATAGACATATTTAAGCATTATTGCTATATTACTATCAGGTTTTGATTATGAATTATTATTGTTATACTGCATTTGTATTTAGTTATTTAGGTTTTGTGACCCAAGGTGCAATTTGTACATAAATATGAAATGTGATGGTTAAATTTGAGAAGGTTATTTGCAAATAAGGTTATAAGGTGTGAGGGCATTGTACGCAAATTTTACTTTTGAAAGAAAAAAAAATCAAGAAATATTACAATTTCTTATCCATATGACATGACATCTTCCTTCATAGGATGTGGCAATGTCACGTAGGCAAATAACGACCACATTATTTTGATAGATGTAGGAAACTGACATAGAGCTAAACTGACAAATGCTTAACATTTATATTTTAGGTTTCTCAAATTTCAAGAAGATAATTGCAAAATTTACCATTTCAGGGGTAATTGATCATTTCCTTAAATTAATCTTAACTAATTTTTTAATATGTAGTCTTTTAACTTCATTTCATATAACTATTTGAACCATTATCTTTTTGTTCATTGCATTTTTGTCATTTTCGTTCATTTGCATATGAATTTTTAAGCTTTAAATCTATGGTCTTCCGCCATGATTGCATATAAATCTTCAATTTAAAACGAAAATTCATCAATAAATGTAAATGAACTTAAAGGGTAAAATTGCAATGAAATAAAGATAACTGAATAAATTATTGTCTCAATTAGTTAAAAGAAAAGTGTAACTTTACCTTGAATAAATCATTTATATCTCTTTTAAGAAAAATGTTAATTAGTGTCTCAGAATACTGATTAGGGAAACTAAATATAATAAAAATACTATGGAATTTGTGTAGTCAAAATTTAAAAAACGTAAAGAATAATGTTTTCAAATGCAATTTTTTTTTTCTTAACTAGTATTTCGAGGCAATAGTTAACATTTTAAATGTAAGCTGAGTCAACAAAGTTCCAAACAATGAAAAGATAAATTATCTATTTCCGTAAAACTCCTACCCTCTTTGTCACGTGGGTCAAATGATACTCTAGATGGTCCTAAAATACAACGGTTTTTTCTTGCTTGTATTTTCGCACTAACTTTTTAGTGCACTGCTATTACGCCATCAAAACGAAGTTCGAGACGTGTTATCTTGAACGTTTTTCTTAAGCGAGAAGGATACAATATTTGACTACAATTGTTTGTGATTAAAGTAGAAAACGTGTAATGCACAATATATTTATTACTTGTGAGAGTTTGTTTTAAGGATTTCCGAAGGAATAGGCCATAGTAACCCAAAATTTGATCAAAACATAACTAAAGTTTGAACAAGCTGTTATTTCAACGTGAATTCTAACTCCTTTTTTTATAACGATTTCTACTTAATTGGGAAGAGAATCATTTAACTCCTCTCACAATATTTTCCTAGTATAATAAAAAGTACCTCACTGTAGTAAAAGGCAATGAATGAGTCTGACTTTATAAAGTACACACAGACGTGTGTGCTTGCATGTGAAACAAGTCCAGCTAGCCAAATTAAAGAGATGCCCACTCACAATAAACTCCAGCCAGACTGATTTAATATAATTTCTACATTTTTTATCAAAAGTGAAATAAAATTTCAATACTAAAAAACTTCATATTTAAATTTCAAGTTAATTATACTTCCAGTAGTTTGTTTTGTTGTTAACTTAGTCATCAAGTGAATAATATACAGCAATGGTACACGATGAGTGAGTATAGGCATTGAATGTCTTTCACATATATAGCAAGTTGATACCAACATAATGAAATGGATTACAAAAGGATTTATTTCCCATTATACTCATAAATCATGTCAGTATATAAACAGAGACAAAATGCAAAAAATTGAAAAACACAAAAAAGGAAAAATTGAAGACTTAAAACAAAGGAACTTTGAGTTAGTACAGTGTCAGTCAGCAACAGCTATCTCTCATGAACTATTATGACTGTAAATAAAGACTAGTCCTTCTCTTCTTCTGATTCTATTGCGTTGCATTGCATGCTAAGACTAACAACAACATCCATCACTACACCACTGTCCTTCCTTCAACACTTTCATCATCATCATCATTCATTATTATTATATGCACAGATTCTCATTTCTCTACCTCCACCACCTGATATGCATGAGCTCATTCCATTCCAAATATTGGTGTTTGAAATAGACTTGGCTTTGCATGTGTTTGGAATGTGTGTCCAATCCAGTTATTTCCATTTCCATAACTAGTACCATTCTCATAATTACTACTATTACTATTTAAAGAAAATATTGGCGTTGCGTATGGAATTGAACTCGTTGATGACGATGAAGATGAAGAATTAGAACCACTGCTTCCGACGTTCGTATTTTGTTGCTGAACAAACATACCTGATCCACTGAAAAATGCTGCATTGTGATTATCACCGTTGGTATTTGAAGGTGCATGAGCAGAAAAATCCATGTTGAATTGTGTGGTAGTAACGGCACTAGGATTATTATGGAAGCCGAGAATATTGGACCAATAATCGGTAGAAGGGTCTTGTTTGATAGGTAAGGCGAAGCTTAAAGTTGTTGCCGACGAAGTTGAAGATGGATGATCTATTTCTTCAGATTGAATTGGTTCATTGATTTTGGTTTCTGATACAGAATCTGTGGAATTTTTGTTGTTTTTGTTTGATAAACCTCCTATGGGAAGAGAACTATTTGCAATACTCTTCACGTCGTACCGACTCATGTCAAAATTTGTTACTGCATTTAGTCCTCTAAATTTGATTGCTGCAATATCATAGGCTTCTGCAGCTTCTTCTTGAGTGCCTAAATTTTTAAATTAAATTGAAAAAACAAAAGATTAGGCTATGAATGAAAACGTCATTTTCTAAATTTTTATCATAAATTACAAGCATGCAGACGAACATTAACGTGCAAGTGTATTATGCCTACTTCTTTTAGACTCGATTTCTTTTTTTAATAAGAACAAAATTAAAAATGGTTGTGTCAAAAGTAAATATTCTTTCAAATTAAACAGTTTAATAAAAAAACTGGCAAAAATTGGAAATAAAAAAATATTAGATGGGTCGGCATATGTAGATTTTATCTTGTTTTTGCATATAAAAAAGAGTCAATAAAAGCTGTATTTGATTAAAGCAAGTGATGTCAATATATGGAAGATATAGATAATGGATGAGTACATACTGAAAGTGCCAAGGTAGAGGTCTTTGTTTCCGGCAACTCTGCCTATTCTTGCCTGCCATCGACCATGCTGGTGGTGTCTGCAGCAACAAATTAAAGATGTTTCAAAATCCCAAATATAATAACTTGTTTTATTCATTCAGAATCTAATGATATACACTAGGGGCCAAAACGAATATGAAATTATCAGGCCACAAAAAGTTAAAACTCAAAGGTAGTACCTTGTTACCCCTCTGTAAATTGATGCTCCTCTTGAGAAACCACTACTCTTCCTATAAAATGAAGGAAAATAAAAATGTCCATAAAACTATTCATATAATCTAGCTAGTACTCATGACTATTCATAAAAACTAGATAAAAATAAGTTAATTGTATGTAAGAATTTACAAGTAAAATTTTATAAATAAAATGTAAAAATATATTTCACCTTCGTAGAGAAGCAACAAATTCTTGTCTAGTCATGTTCTTCATGTCATCAATCTCCTTCTCATAGTTGGAAATCTGAGAATTAATTCCAACAAAAAAATGTAAAACATTTATGAAAACCGTTAAAGGAGGGTGAATAGTTGAGTAACAGTAAAATAAAAGGGATCTATCTTTGTACAAACTTACCGGAAAGTTGGTAGTGGTCGTTGGACCCCAGTACTTGAGAGCAGCAAGGTCATAAGCTCTAGCTGCTTTCTCTTCCTTATCATAGCCACCTAAATTATAACAAAAAACAAAAATTCCATTTTATGAGCTAAATGATTAATTAAACTTGATAGAATCTGAATCTAAAGAAACAAACATTCAAATTCATGATCATTAAAATGTACATGAAGCAGGAATATGCGCCAAAACAAAATGATGATCTGGTCAAAGATTACAAAACATAACTATTATGAGCTTTTCAAAGTAAAATAAAAGTACTCACCCAAATAAACTGAAGCAAAAGATCACATCCCACGAATCAGCAATCATTCACCAGGTACAAAAGAAAAAAAAGCCCGGTCAGAATCTTCAAAGTTCAATTCAAACCAACACCACATCCATTTTGATAATTATAATAATAGTAAAATAGTAATCTTCAAATCAAATTTGATAATAATAATAGAAAAATAATATTGAAAAATAAAATGAAACACATGCAGTGTGACTGATGCACTGGATCACACTAGAAGCTAGACAAAAATGACATTGCTATAACAAAACTAACAATGATCTAAATGAAGCTGCAATGAATTAATCTGAATTTGAAATTTGAATATCTAAGACACATTCTTTAACTCCCATTTATTCCGGTCAGTGGTCACATTCACTGGACCCTTCCCATCACAAACACTAGATCTCGTGGACCCACTTTGCCCGTGTACCATCCATAGCGCAAGTTAGACACAATCCTTATTCAAATATATTCATTTTTTCCATTGATTAATTTCACTTATTCAAATTTTAAAGCCCTAGTCCCTACATATAAATAATGTTTCACAACTTTAATTAACATAGTACCTTGTCTTCCTTTCCTACTTTGTCCTTCCCTTCTGCAACTATTGTCCCATAGATGTGCTTCATATCTCCCCGTCCATCTATGTCTGAAAATTATCAAATAAATAACTATCATTAAATATGAAAAATATAAATATTTTACTTTTCTTTTCATAGAAAAAATAATCAAAAGCGTGTGTATACTATTTTTTTCATAATCGCATTACACCAGGCTCTGCTAAACTCACTATCGATTCAAACATGCACTAAACATACCTGGTGACACCGCGATAGATGGAGGTGCGTTGTCCGAAGGTATCGACGGTTTTCTTAGGAGAAGGCTTTTGAGGTTCGGAGTTTGGTTCGGTGGGGTAGCCACCAGGGAAGCAAGCAGCTATTGTTTTCTTCAGCTCGGAATTATATACATCATTGTCGGTGGAAAACTGCTGAAGCTGTGTGGGTGCACACGTTGCGGCGGCGGTTCTTGTTGGTGCAACGGAGCTTCCTAAGAAGTCCTCGAACTTGTGGCTGCCGGTGAATATGGAGAGGTTGGTGGTTCCTCCGTCTGTTGCCTCTGGTGAAGCTTCCACGGCGGCGTTGCTGCTTCCTGGAAATGAAAAAACAAAGTTACTGTAAGTTAATATTTTTGAGAGAGAAAATAAGATATTAGGGTGAAGATAGAGAGAGAAAGAAAGACCTGTGAGGGTGAGAGATGGTGGTATTATAGAGGAAGGATAAGGGGTGAAGGAGTGGAAAAGAGAGAGGTGAGAAGAAGAAGAGTGTGAAGGATTAGGAAAGTTATTGTTATTGGAAAGAGAGAAAGCGAGGGAGGTGTTGTTAGTGTTTGTAGGGGGTGAAGAAGAGGATTTGTCCATAGTTTGATTTTGTTTTTGGCTGTTTTATATGAACGTGAAATATCGATGGCGTTGAAGCTTAGTTGTTTTCTTTGGAAACTGCGATCTTTTATAGAATCTATTTTTTACATAGAGAGAAGAGAGAGAGAAGAGTTGATGAAGAAAGAAGTGTGGGATTATGACACAGATATAGAGGCAGTCAAGAGAGAGAATGTGACTCACCTCACCTCTGCTCCTGCTTGCTTAGGGTTGCTCGAAAAACGAGGTTTTCTTAAGAATTTTTTTAGGTGTAAATATCCCACACAAATATCATAATATAGAGTCAAAAAAGAGAAATCTTACACAACGTACGTATACACCGTGTGTGTATTTACCTAGTTTTGTTTTTTTATTCGTCACTAGCAATAGACCCGTAACATTACAATAATTATATAAAAAAATAATTAAATTGTTAATATGGTAAAATGTTTATAGATATTAAATGAAAATTATGAGTATTGTGTAATGTTTCTATTAAATATTCTTTTTTTTATGTATACAAAAATTTGTTAAATAATTGAGTCACACCAATTATGAATTTTATTCTTTTATGTAGATATATGAGAAAGTTGCTATAAGATTTTTTTTTGGTACAATTGTTATGAAAAATTTATTTGATTATAGATATGAAATCATAATTAATGTAGTGTTTCTATCAAATAATTTTTATTTTATATATAAAAGACTGTTAAATGTTTGCACCGCACCCGTTGCGGATTTTCTGTACTTATATCTGCACAAACAAATTTATATACACATATATATGAGAAAATTGATATGATAAAATTTTAAAAACTCATAACTGTTTTCAAAATCAGAATTAATGTAGTATTTTTATTAAATAACCTTTTATTTTATATGCAAAACAGTGTTCAATGTTTGCACTGCACCCGTTGTAGATTTTTTGTACTTATATTTGTCTAAACAAATTTTTATATACATATATGAGAAAGTCGATAGGATAAAAGTTTGGAAATGCATGATTATTTTCAAAATATCAAAATCAATGTAGTGCTTCTATTAAACAACTTTTTATTTTATATTTAAAACACCGTTAAATATTTGCACCGCACTCGTTGCAGATTTTATGTGTTTGTATCTCCATAATCAAATTTTTTGTATACCAATATGAGAAAGTTGATATGCTAAATTTTTTAAGACTAATGATTATTATAAAAATATCAACATAATGTAGAGTTTCGATTAATTTTTTATATGCAAAATTAGGGGTGCAAGCGGTTCGAACAAAACCGATGAAACTGAGAGTCCAAACCAAACCGAAAAAGTATCCGATCTTGTTTGTTTTGGTTCAAAACCGAACCGATCTATCTAAACTGACCTTGTTTGGTTTGGTTCTCGGTTTTTCATTTTGAGATCGAAGGAACAGATCAACCGAACTGATGCTAACCTCACTCCCAATTTTACTAATATTTTTCCTCTTCACACACACTTTTAGGCCCAAAATTAATGGCCAACAAAAAATACTCCTTAATCAATTCATTTATCCATACTTATAGAAAAAAGTAGAATAAGTTGTTTTCTTATATATATATATATATATATATATATATATATATATATATATATATATTTATCTCATAATAAATTGTTTTTAATATTATTTATTTAGTAGAAAATTGACCATAAAACTCACTAAATTAGTGATATTAGAAGTCCATCCATTGATATTTTGGGCAATTTAAAAAAATGAAGGAAATCGGATGATAAAAAGGAAAAGAAAGAGGAAACAATTTTCCTTTGTTATTTGCAAAATATAGGGAATTAGTTTTCTTGTAAGTGGTAAACCACCAAAAGAAATAAAAAATAATAAACAATCTATTTACACTTGTTGTGTGGAATTGGAAATAAGCAACAAACTCGTTCGTAAATATGATGATAATAATTTTTTTTTTTTGGCTTTCGCACCGGTTTCCGACCCACCAATGGTGGACGACTAATACAACTCATGCGTAGAGGCATGCACACTAGTCAAGCGTTGTTCCCCCTAGGAATTGAATCCGGTATTCTCCGAGTATGTCTTTGGAAGGAGCTCCTTGCCACTGGAGCCCAAACAACTTGGTTAAAATTATTATTTTTTAAATATAGGTGAATTATTTAGGTTTAGAAACGATAAGTAAATAAAAAAATTAGATTTTCAAAAAAATAAATAAATTAGTTTTATATTTTGTAAAATGATTATTAGGAAATTTTGTTTTTGTTGAAATATGGTTTTATTATATCAGCAAATTTTTTGAAAATTAATTTTAATATAGTTGTAAATATAGGTATTAGTTTTAGGCTTGAAAGTGATAAACTTAACAAATTAATTAATACAAAAATTTGAATTAGAGCTTATCCCAACAAAAATTGGCTCTTTAGAATGTAACAGATATTCTTTTTTTTTCACAAATTTCCTTCGTGCTCATGTTTATAAGTCAAAAAATTTCATATATACTCTTTTAAAACAAAATCATATATACCCATGTTAATAATTAAAATTTCTTACCTTAAAAAAATCATATATACTCTTTTAAAAAAATAATATATACTCATGTTAAACTCCAAAAAGATACCCATGTTAAGAATTCAAATTTATGTCGTACTCATAGGAATTAGTTAGGCTGCTAAATAATAAAGCCATAGAAAATTAGTTAGGCTTCAAAAATAATAAAACAAAAAAAGTTAATATGTGGAATTAGTTCACTTTGAAGTGATAAACTTGCAATATTTAGGGATTAATAATTAAAATTTCTTACCTTAAGAAAATCATATATACTCTTTTAAAAGATAATATATACCCATGTTAAACTCCTTCAAAAATATACCCATGTTAATAATTCAAATTTTTGTCGTACTCATATGAATTAGTTAGGCTGCTAAATGATAAAGCCATAGAAAATTAGTTAGGCTTCAAAAACAATAAAACAAAAAAAGTTAATATGTGGAATTAGTTCGCTTTGAAGTGATAAACTTGCAATATTTAGGGATTTGGTTATGCTCGGAGATAAACCTAAAATATTTAATTTTTAAAAATTGATTTTTTTTTTTTGCAAAATGACGAATGTGTCCATAAAATTAAGAAGATTGTGCATTTAATTGAGGACGATTATGAAATTTTGCTGTATTTCGATTTTTATATATTGTTAGTAGATTTCTCTTTTCTTAAATCAAGTCGATAGGTATGTAAAACATATTCAACAATCTTCAACACTTATTTTTTCAATTCCCAACACTCCACATCATTTTCTCTCTCTTAATTTAACGTTCATTCATTTTTTATCTCTCCAATGGTTTTCTCATTCAATATTCTACCTCATCACTTTTTATTTCTTATTCTTATTTAATTTTATATTTTTGTTTTTATAATTACATAAAATTAAAATTATAATTAAATTAAAATAAAGAAACACTTAACATTTTTTTTTGTTTTTTGTAAAAACAAAATTTATTTAAATAATTGATTTTTATTTTCTTAACTTAAAATGCAATACAACAAACTAAGCATGCGACACAGAAAAGCTAATAATAAGATTAAGAGAGTGAAAAATTTGGTTTTTTTCTGTGTCCAAATCAAATGATCCAAGTCTTTATTTGTAGAGAAAAAAAATCACTAATTTTGGTAAAAAAATAAAAAAAATTATTTGCAATGAAATAATTGAGTCCAAAACATAAAAATGATAAAAATTGAATCAACCAACCGTAACGCGCCACGTGGCCTCTTTCAACATGTTTAACATCTTCATTACTTCTTTCCTCCACATCATCTTCAACACCCTTTCCTCCAATGATTCAACAACCTTCAATACCCTTTCAATAACCCCATTGCACTTGGTCTTAAGAGAAATGATATACAATTAGATGTACAAATATTTTCTTAAATCTTTTGTTTTATTTTTAATTCAAGACCAAACCAAGCTTCAATAAAAGGACATTTAAGCCTATCTTGATTACCAAAATCAACATCATTATACTATTTTCAAATAATCTACAAGCATGTCATTCATGTTGAATGAAGTCACTTTGTCACTTTTATTTCATGGTAAACTAGGTCTATAAATTGAGTAACATGACTATAGTTGTTGTTTAACAAAGCACAGCTAATGCTAGGCAAACATATGACCATAACATACAAAATACATGACAATAAAAAACAAATGATTAAATGTCTCAAACATATGATACATCATTCCAAACACAAAAGAGATAATATATTATGGACACCCTGTAAATCAAGTTATCAATAATTAAAAGGTAATCGTTTAACGATCTCCAAACAAAAAATGAAACATTTGATGTAACTCTTACCCAAATAAAGAACCCCTTCTCTAACTCAAACCCTTTCCTCCAAAATCATAATATTTATTACCAAAACATTTGTATCAATTGAAATATTAAATAAGCTACTAAAGTGGTCCTTTAACATCTCCATATCCAATCCAACCAAGGCTTTCGCCAAAACAAAGTGTTCCAGCCAAAGGTGGACCCTTAATTACCATTTTCAATCAATTTTATTAAAATATTATATATATTTAATAATATAACTAAAAAATATATTCTAACATTTTGTGGTATCAATTAAATATATTTAATTAAATCAGTTTATGATCAGACGACATGTTTATAAGTGAAGACAATCTTCACCTCATAAGTCGGTTTTGTGAGGTTGTGTCAGACCACGATTTTTATGATGGTATCAGAGGCTCCATTAAGATCCATTGAGTCGTCTGCTATTAGGTTTTTACAATTGGGTCATCCACCATTTATGTCCACCAATCAAGCCCAATAATGTTGGTCGTGAGGGTGTGTGTTAAAGAGTCTCATATCAAATAGGAGATGGTATAATAATGTGTTTATAAGTGGGAGCAATTGTGTCTCACAAGCCGATTTGTGGAATTATGTTAAGCCCAACCACAGTTTATAAGATTTTACTCTATTTAATAACTTTATTTCTAAATTATCCCTCAATCAATATAAGTATAAATTTTATTTTTTTAATAATATTGTATTTAAATGGAACAAATTTCTATGTTTACAATTCTTTTTTTATGAGCTAAAAAAAAAAGTTTAATTGTACCTAACCAGTTTTTTTTATTAAATATAAAACCAATTATTTTTGTTTAGAATCAAAATCAGAGATAAATATAGAGTATAATAGCGGGGAAGCAAGACGTAAGAAGAGGGAACACGATGACCCATAACCAAGCGACTATCTTGATCCATTATTACAGTCCCTAAAGAAAAACGAGCATGGTCCATGTATTCATTTATTAGTGCACAATTCTATACACCCTGCATATTTACATTATAAACCGAAATCAAAGCTCAATTATTGAACAAGTGAAGTTATGGTATGGAGTACAAAATTGAAATAGTTGATGCTAAAAAAATGATGTGTTTGAAAATGACATTCAAAAAGCGAACTGCCGAACATTTTTCATCAAAATGACATTAACTTATTATGATTTTATTTTTTAAAATATAGATCCTACACTCTAAAATTGCTTAATCTTAATCATATAATCATATATTTGATCTTGTGCGTTGAAGGAATACATTTTAAGAGATTAGCATGTAACGAAACAATAGGATAGCATGAGTATGTTTTGCAACTTGCAACTTTGATTTATAGTAACACACATTCAAAGAGGGAAAATGACTTAGGGAGAAAGTAAATTATAAAATTAAACCTTATTCTTATTCATGGACAAGTCCTCTACTTATACATTGCACATACCGTACGAATTTGAACTCATACAACTCAATTGGGTCCAATACATTCGGCAATTAAACGTTTACTTGTATAACAAGTAACTTAACTACTTAACGAACTCATGTATTAATTTGATTTATATGCTTCAACAGTTTCAACTTTCAACAACAAAAAGTACTGCTCCTTGGAGAGTAATGTGGTTTAGAGTCATTGGATTTAACACGTTGAGAGCAACACATATGGTAAAGTTCCATTTTCGAATGGATTGAGATTGACTACGGTCATTAATTTGACACAGTCATGCAGTCTATTCACGGCTGCCATTGGATGGAGATTGAAGTTTATATTTTTAACATAGTATTTTGTATTTCTAAACTGTCTTATTTCAATAACGACCACGATGGAGCTACCCTTTTGTTGCGTCAATTTTTGGACAGAAAATCCTGTTTCTTTTTGGATAGGTAGGCAACTCTTTAACGTTAATGTTGGACTGTACTAAAAAATTGACCACGTTTGTCAATAGAAGGTAGTCCTGATGCCATGCAATTTTCGTTTGTTACAGCAATGTAGCTTGCTGTATATGACTTTTTATATTCAAGAATAGAAAATAGAGTTGGTGTACATATAAATTGTGGGTCAATATATCAAATGTGTTTGTAACCTTTTACTCGACTAAGATGGACTTACAAGATATTTTAAATTTTGCACTTTAATAAATTAATAATGTAATCATCGTAAAAAAAATATGTATATGAGTATACGTATACAGTATAAACTGGTGGATGGATTTTAAATTTTATAGTTCAGGCCACAATTATTAATACCAGCTCCTTACCTCACTCGCAGATCATAAAAATTGTACAAATATAGTATATAATAAGTAAAATTTAATTGCATTGCACGTGTTGAGCCACACTGGTTATACCATTATTGGATAAATTGAGGCGTGCCTTCCATTATTGGAGGTGTGGATTGTTAAATCAAAATTAGGTGAAAATCTTATCTATGTCTAGAGATTCCTTTATTTATTGTGTAAACAAAACAAAGAAACACACAAATGAACAAGAAGAAAGATAACAAACAAGTAAATAGAATGCAACAGAAAACTGTTATCGACACAATATCATACACGAATTCCTTATTGATGTGTTCGTCAACGTCAAACATTGACATGCAAAAGTGCATGGGAGTCCTAATCTCTCTGTAATTTATTTGTTTTACTCTAGCTAATCAAGATAGAGTAAAAATGTTAACAGTTGTTCGATCTTAATAACTTTTAATATATCTTGCAATATAGTGACATTATTTTTCTATCATCATTTTCATTTCATAAATATCAACAAATATTATTTATCCATGGATAAAAATGATTGAATAAGATATGTATATAACTATTTTAAAATGCTAGTTCACAATCATTGAATTTATTGGTGAGAAATTTAAAGAGATCGAGAGAGTATAAAAAATAAAGCAAGGACTTATTTGACCCAATATAGTGAGGGACTATCTGTATCATTTAAGTAGCTATATTTTGAATTTTTTTACAATAAAAAAAATTGATAGGGACTAATTAATTCCAAAAGAATTTCTAAGCCATCAATTTTTCTAAGTTGACGATTTTAATTGAAAGGTAATTTTGTATTTTTAAAGAACGTGATTACTTTAACTTAACAACGACTCGGTCAAACATGGTCAAGATTATTAGATAGGGAAATTTTTCACCGTATGAAAATGACGAAATTAATTCAAATATTATTTTTTGTGAAAGACTATGTTAATATATATTTTTAGTATTTAACCAAAAAAGATACAACTAATTTTGAAAAAAAAGGGCAATATTTTTTCATTTTGTGTTAACTATCTGTTTCTCAAATAAATGAGCACCGATGATTTAAAATTTAACTAATAATTATTTCAGTCAAAAATCAAACTCGTATTATCTTACAATTTCTCTTTTTAAAATTCTTTAACCACTTAAACTCATGGTTAAGAGAGCTACTATTATTTGGTTAAGAGAGCCGTATTAGTTTATAGTTCAATTGCATTAAATTAAACTACGTATGAATTGACCACGATTATAGAATGGGTGAAGCAGATTAGGTAAGAAGTGTAGTGGCTTGCTCGCAAATAGCCACCTTGACGCAGACCGTGTGGACACTTGTCTCAATATTAGCAGAAAAATGTATCTATTTTAGTGACTCAGCCACAGCACCAATCATCAATCCAAATTGCAAGCCAAGCAAAGTTAACAGTCACATTTGCACATGCAAGAGAAGTTGAGAGACAAAAGGGAGATATAAAAAATTTGATAAGATTAGGTAGGTGCAAACCAATTTTATTTTTCTTCTAAAAAAGAGAGTAGCAGACAGTCAAATCCTCAAAACCCGGATTTTATTATAGTTAAAAATGCTTTTACACTAAGCAATCAGAATTAGAAAATAAATTGACTAAAAAAACAAACGCAAAAGGTTGCACACTGACGAAGTTAAATGAAACGAGGAAATAAAAATATTAATGTTCATACGGTATATAGAGTTTACACCGTCGCAAATCACACTAGTTTGCATATGTGATTTTAAAAAATAAGAAATAATTAGAATCCCTCAAAAAAATTAGAATTTAATTAGTCTATTATGTATAATTATTTTATACATTTACAAAGTATATTAATCAAAATCAAATAATTATGACCAAAATCAATTTTTTAAGTCAGGAATGCCAAACCACAAAAACTCCTTAATCCATTCTTCTCAACCAAATTCTCACTTTGCTTCATAGTAGAGAGTTCATATTATGTTTGTCCAATGTGGACCCTTAGCTCCCTTTTCAGTTACTATTGTTGATTATGTTTATACTTAATTAGTTGCAATCTATTGTAATATGTGAGGTTGGTGATGTTCCTTTACAACACTTGAGTTAATAAATTAGTCACTTCTATAAAAAAAAAAATCAAATAGTTTTAATAACTTAATAAATATAATCGATTGGATAATATAAAATGAATTTGGTTTATATACACTATCTGTATAATTTTGTTTACACAAACATTCAATAATGTGTTGTCAAATAAATAATGAAGTAATAAGTCAATGAGATAACACATATCTAAAAAAAAATTACACCAATATATATCCAAATTAAACTCAATAAAAATTGTTTACATTGTATATAGATAATAAAGAGTGGTTTTTTAATGGAGTATAAAGAGTGTTTTTAGGGTGAATTATTTTTTTGTCCTTTAACTATTTAGGTAGTATTGTCTTGGTCCCTTAATTAAAACTTGATTTATTTTAGTCCTTTAACTTCTCTTCGTTGCACATTTTGGTCATTTCTTTTAGTTTTAATTTAAAAACGTTAGGTTTTCTTCATTTTCTTCTGAAATTTTTATGGGATTCTTGTTAATGGAGATAATGTAAAGATGAAAAAGAGAAGAAGATGAAGAAAAAATCTAACGTTTTTGAATTAAAACCAACGAAAATAACTAAAATGTTTAACAGAGATAAATTAAAGGACCAAAATAAATCATATTTAAATTAAATGACCAAAACAATACTACATAAATAGTTAAGAAACTAAAAATACAATTTAACTTAAAAAAATACGTCCTTAAGACTATGTGAAGGTAGTCTGCAGTGAAAAAGTAATTCACATTGGCAGAATTCGGCGGGAGCGTGTTCGCATTTGAGGGTTGATTCCCTTCAAATCTGCAGTGAAAAGAAAAAGGACTAGTGTTAAATTAATAATGATAGAGGATTTTTCAAAAAAAAAACCTTCCACTAACATACAAATTTTGTAACATAAAGTAAGCAATGGGGGCAGATTGTCACTAAAAGCATTTTTCTTTTATTGAAGGCCATATACTTTGCCAAAATGGTCAAACTTTGTTTCAGAAAGCCATTGCATGGTGTAGTTTATGGTCAGAAAAACGAATCATTCCCCACGTTCACTGCCCATATCTTAATTTGTTTTTTAATTATTGTTACTACTTCATCATTAGCCTCATCTCTTTTGTTTAAATTATTATTGTTACATTCTACATGATTTGAGACATGTATAATTGCGGGTCCAACTAAGGATTCACAATACGTGCGGTTGATTGATACGATTATGCTAAAAAAAAGATGAGTCCTCGTAATTTATTTTAGTTATTCTGGAATTTTTCCTATAAAATTACACATATTATAGCAGACTAACAATGGACTACGTTATGTCAAAGAAAAAACCATAGACTGCGTAAACCTGATTCATTGCGTATAAAACATAAAAGTAATTTAATTCTCATTTACCATATCAATGTTAACATATTTTACACCATCAATTAGTTTTTTTAATTGTAAAATTATTAAAATCAATATAGTTTTAATAGGAAAATAGGATATACACTAACGGTGTGAAATTATTATATACTATCATCAAATAGCAGCCATGTATTTTGTCAAATTACTTCATTTCATCCCGTTTTAATGATATGACATGAAGAAATTATTGACTCTCATTGAATATCGATTTAAAATTAATACACATCGACATAACATGTCCATTAAGAAAAATGTCTGATCTTACGAAGACTAAATCCACGAAAAACAAGAATTACATTGAGACCGTGTTTTCCACCAAACCCCAATTTTATGTTTTTTTTTTCTTCAAGTAGTCTAGTAGCTAGAGAAAAAAATACTAAAAAGTTATGCTTACGGAGACAATTTTAATAATAAAAAAAATACTAAAGATAAATGCATTGCACTGTTCGTAGATTTCGTTATTCCATATTTAGTAGGAAATAGCATTGATGTTGTTTATATATTGATTTTTTAACTAGTATTTCTGTTTATATTTTATTTTAGATAAAGTATTTAAGTTAAAATAAAAAATTGGAAGAGATTCTTTTTAGGAAAAAAAGTTGGAAGGTAATAATGGAATTAGAGTTAGAATCGTGCAAGAAGGCTAAACTTTGAAAATCAAATCGCACGTGGCATCCTGATGGATCTATGAAAAATGATCCACGAGAGCATGTGACTTGGCACCAAAATGACTATGTTTCAACGTGATGCTAGTGCGACCGCCATCTTCCACTTGCAGTTTCTAATTTGCCATTTTTCCAGTATCGCTTCAATTTTATTCGATATCTTCGAAGGAACTTCAACTAATTTTTATATACTTCCTAATTTATTTAATGACGATATATTTCTAGCTTACTATCCTTAAAAAATAAAATATTGTATTTTACTAATTTCTTTGTATTGTCTTTCTAACATACTTCACAAGAGCTTCTAGCGTGTTTGGATGATAAAATTGATTTGGCTAAATTTTTTTTTTTATTTTTTTAAGTAAAATATGGAATGCAGAGGAGTCTCCTGTTGTAGTACCCTAAACATATATTAAATGAAAGAAAAAAGTATAAAAAAGAGGGATACAAAACCAAAACCTTACATAAGAGCTAAAAAGAACCAAAACAAAAAGAAAGCAAAAAAAGCAAACTAATGATGTGAACGACTGGAAGCACCCACCTTGAAACCTTTGGTTGTTTCCAGTTGTTTCTTCTTGTTCCTCTTCTTTCTTGGGACCACAAATTGAAATGGCTGACTTGTGTTTTCATCCAAATCAACAGCCTCATTATTCTGAGCCATGTTAGCCCATGATTCACTTAGAAAATCAATAGTCTGTTGAGCTTTTGTAAGAACAAGCCTTAAAACTTGCACGTCATGAATAACAAACCCTAAAATTAAATATTATATTAGAATACTTTTACTAAGATAAGTTTGAAGTAAAAAATTAATAATTTTTTCACCATACAAATTTGAAGGAAAAAATAATTTTCCTCGCTGACCCATCTTACTGCATTCTGATTTGCTCCAGTCATCTATGTGCACGATCTCTTGTAACCATTACCGTATCAATGTATTTCTCAACCACAAAGTAATTTATGTAGCACATAGTCATTTATGTCTCTGAATACGTTACAAACGGTCACAATAATCCTCTCATGCATCAATTTATTATAAAAAAAACAGATAATCTTTTTATGTATCAAAATTTTAAAACGATCTTTAGTTGTGCATTGCATTGATCAAAGTAATCTATGATGTTAAAATGTTTCGTTAATACTGTCATATTAGTCTTTAGAATAATTGTTTATTGTCATATTAATATTTATAAGAAAAGAGTTATTGTCAACAACTCAACATTAAAGGACTGTTTCAAGGTCTATAACTATTTTGACCAACGAATACACAACCATGGTCTATTTTAAAATATAAACACGTTGAGAGACTATTGTGATTAATCGTTACACATTTAATGAATAAAATGACTATTTCCCTTAACTTATGGTGATGATTTGTTTTTTTATCGCAAAGAATTCATTTTACAACAAAAACCTATTTTTCAGAGAGGGCATGTTTCAAAGCTGGTTTTAAAATATGAACAAATCTTGAGCTTTAAAAAACATAGAGTTGAAGAAAAAACACTCAAATAAATACCAAGTTATTTATCGTTTGCTTGCTGAAAGGTAGTTACAAACCGTTCATCACTTTTTAAATTGGTTTAACTTAACACGCAAACGGTAATTGACTATCGGTGGATGTATTTTTAGTAATTCAAGATGTTTGTGAGTAATTGTTAGATTAATAAAGAGCAATTAAAACAAGCAAACAATTAACTCCCGATGAAAATATTTTGTGGTTCGAGGTGTTTGGGAGCAATCTTCAATTTTAGGAACACTGAAAGACTTAACCTATGTATTTTCGTTGATGCCTGAAAATTGAAAAACTGAAAATGAAGGTTTTCAGTATGAATCTTCATACTCACTTTCTCATATATGAGTCGGAGAAAGATTGTGAGAGACAAATGAAGGGGAAGAAATGAAGAGTTATAACTTTATAGTGGGTAAAATAGATAGTTCGTGAAAAAATGTAAGGGTGAGATATACATGGAGGAGTATAGGGTAAAATTTTGAGATCATTATGAACCATTACATATTATGTTTGATATGCAATTAAAGAACTACAAATCATGTCCATAAAGCCTAACTCAACTGATCATACCAAAATTGATGGGTTGAACGCCATCACCCAAATTCAAACCCAAGACCTTATAGGGCGTGAGAGTTTTAGTGGTCTCTACCACTTCATCCACGGACCAAAAAACAAAAAAAAACCATTGGACCAGGTATTTACAAACCATTAGACTTGCACATTAAAAAACAATTGCCATATCCCAATTGTCTGGACTTAAACATAGTTTTTATAAATTCAAACAAGTCCTACAGTATAGGAGGTTGCCTCAACTAGTTTGAGTTAAGGGATTAAAGAGTTGAAGAGTTAATGGTCCAGAGTTCAAGTCTTGGCAAAGAGAAAAATATTAAAGGAGTAAATATCAATCTAACAAACTAACTACTAACATTTGTCATTTCCCTAAAAAAATAATAATAATTTGTCGTTAAAAAAATAAAAAACTGAAAAGTGATTAATCTCCAACAATCTGAGAAAAACCCGTTTACACAATAGATGCATTCAGTGTCATGCTATCTTTGTCACTAGTTCAGGGGGTCAAATTAACTACTAAAAGAAAATACATTAGCTACTCAGAAAAGACAACGAGTTGTTCAAAATCTAGCCAGATCTACTGCTTTTCCTTATGTCCACATATGTAGAATCACAGGTATGCATAAAAACTTAGGCCAAGTAGAGCAAATTCTGGCAATATTGATGCCTCTGCAACCAAAATGTCAACCGTCGGAACATATCTTATAGTGATTCGGTAGACCTTCATAAATGAGACCTTCTTGACTAAGAAATTGAATAGCTAGCCTGCAAAACAAGATAAAGAGTCAAAAAACATAGCTTGGCCAACATGATAAGTGAGGGAGAGGGAGAGGGAGAGCGAGAGAGAATACAGACGTGAGTTTATCCAAAGAAACTCCAAGTTGCTTTGCAATAGATTCAAAAAAGACTCCCCCCTCCATTGCCCTGAAACATCAGTAACAAAATTTTAGGTTGTGAATACTGGAAAAAATCCTTCAAGTAATCCCAATTCTAACAAAGTAATACATAGATAAATAACAGATTGGTTAAGCAATTGAAAAATTAAAAGCATACTGAATGCAATATTCTACATATGCATCTCTAACAACAAACAAGTGATAACTGAAAACTTAATAGTAATCTGGTGTGATGGTTTTGTATGATTGTGTTAACCATGTAATATGCCATCAAGTTAAATTGCCAAAAATATTTGTTTATTACTGTTTATTTTGAGAATATACACCACTGTAAACAATTTATTAGTTGACTCTTGAAAAATTCTGTTCAGATAAAAAATAAAAGAATGTATATATAGGAAACACACAATTTTGGGTTTTTAATTGTTATAACAAAGAATGTATATATAGGACTACACCAACTTTTTGCTGATTCGCCTTTGAAGTTCAAGAAGGCTATTAACAATTTGTGCCTTTCGTACTGTATAGGTCAAGTCCCAGGTAATCCTAACTTAACTCTCAACTAACAGACCTAACACCGAAATTCAAGAAATAACAACGGCACCGAGAAATAACAGTTACTTATATGTTATAGGAGTCAATGAAATAACAGAAAACAAAACAAAACAACTTTTAAAATACACCTGTTTGTGGGAAGAACCAAAAATTCTAACACCAAATCTCGAACACTCTTCTGACCATTATTATGCTGACCGGAGAACTACAGAGAAAAAGTACTGAACCAGTGAGGATGTGATAAAAATTAAGCAGAAACTAAAAGACATGGTTGACTTACTTGATTTGGTGGAATCGCTTGAGCTTGATAACCTTTTGTGGGAGTTATTTGTGCCGAATTGGCAACATGTTGCTGAGTAGGGATGCTAGCCTGGGTATGCTGTCACATGAAATATTAGATAGAATACAGTAATGAATACGGTACAAACTATTCAAAATTCTTAATCTTATATATCATGTTAAACTCAAACATAAAACTAGTCAATTTTATAACTTATACCTGTAACTTCGAATTATATAGATGAACATAAATGCAATCAATGAAATGGTGGGCAATCTCATTGAAGTCAGTAACGGGCCTGAAAATGACACAAATTAAGGAAGTAAATGTTTTATCTGCTAGAAAAATAACAGGTCTGCTAAAAACACTAGCCTGTGGTAATAGATTAACGACAAATGTATCCAAGTAATTTAAAAAATTGAACTGCTAAAACAAAATGAGAAATTTGAACTTTGTATCACCATACCTGAGAGAGAAAATACTTAAGGTTTTTTTACCCTGAAAACCTTTCAGTTGTCCATATAACCGCACATACATTCCATTCCTAACAATGAAAATGGAATTTTAGTTCGTATTATATGAATCTAATTTGTAAGATAAATGAATAAACCAGAGGGAGTAACCACCTCAATGCAAAATAATCAGTTGTGTGTACATAAACAGAAAGATAAAAAACGAAGAGAAAGTCTACTATATCAGTATATCATATATTTCATTCCTTTTTCTTTCATGGAGAAAAAAAACAGCATTTAACATTACATTTAAATCAATTAGCCTAGACCTCGTGAGCTTAGCTCGGTTGGTAGGGACAATGAATAATATATGCAAGGTCCGGGGTTCGAACCCAAGCCACCACCAAAAAAAAAGATCAATTAGCCTAGTAAAACATACCAGTGATAAGAAGAAGAGGATTAGAAAGCATAAAAAAGTGGTTAAAATAAGTAACTTTTCTTGGTAGTCTTGTCTATACTTACAGACAGGGATGAGAATAAGTCAGGCTAACCGACAAGGGTGATTATAATATCAAAATGGAGTTCAATCTTGTTCGTCTATTAGCTCATTAGTTTGTTTAGATAGGAATAATATTGCTTATTTAAATATGTTTATAAAAAATTGCAGACTCAAGCCTAAAATTAAGTCTATGACTATGACAGACTACAGATCAGGCCTATGCCTTGAAGTGTTAGTCCAAGCCATGTTTGGTGTTTGCAAAGTCTAGGCCGGTCGGCCCAGCCTATTCCTATCCTTACTTACATAGAAAGTATAAAACCTGATTAGACATTAACCGAGTATAGTACTAAATGCAATACAATAAGGCAACATACAATCCCGCAAAGAAAAGGCAACATACATGATACTCTCCACTGCCATTGAATCAGCAGGTTCATGAAGCCTGCAAGTAGACAAAAACACATCATTCACAAAGGAAAATTGAAAGAAAGAAAAAATTAAATGTTTACAAGTTGAACAAATTTAACAGCATTCAGTATTCACCATTTAGTACACTCAATCGCTCCGGTGCCATCGTCAAGTACAAACTTAAATTCAGTAATCTGACCAGATTTGTTGCAAACCCTACCAACAAGAGTAACCTGAACACAAAAAAGTTGTGAGAACAAGAATAGCCATAAATCGTAATCCACAATAGAAGATTCGAGTAACGCACGGTGTTAACGCCAACACCGTCAATAGTAAGATTGGTTCTATCATCACTTGATTGAAGAGCATCGTTGATCTGCTTGATCGTCAGCGGAAGCAAAGTTTGACTCTCGCGATTCTACAAAAGCAAATAATAAACCCTAAACCACATCAATTACATGAAAATCAAATCAAAACCCTAAAACCTAACCTTAGCGTCTAATTGAAGTTGCGGTTAAGATTATTAAGAAGAAAATGGAGAGTGGGAACTGAGAAGAACCTTGGAGGGAGTGAGAGAGGATTCACCGCCTTGATTGGTCTGAGAAGGCATGAAACCGCCGCCGGAGAAGGCGGCGTTACCGTCGAACTGACTCCCAAGCATGGTGCCGATTTCCCGGGATTGAAATGAAGTGATTGAACAGAAATTTTGAATTTCACAATTCGCTGTGTCGATATCTAATATCAAATTAATTGGTTTCCCGCCATTTTTTCTTCCCCAATTTTTGATTCTGTGTATTCCGCTTGTTTCTTCACCGGAAGAAGTGGAAAAGATAAATGATTTTTTATAACTGACTTTAGATATTCTTTTTACTTTTGTAAGAAAAGAATTACAATTAGTTATTTTACTTTTTCTTATGGGAGTTATTTTACTTTATTTTAGCCAATCTAGTTATTTTACTTTTTCAGATAAATGTGAATATTTTAAAAGTACTGATATGCTAAAGATTTTAATTTGTATTGTTGTAAAAAAAAAAAAAATTGTCAATAAAATTTCACCCAAATTCCTTCAAAAAAAAAATAAATAAACCACCCAAATTGAAATAAAATTGAATCCTACTTTTCTTAGCTTAAATTCCCACACAAATAAATTCGCACACGAATAAATCATATCGCCTGTGATATGCATAAATTTTGCTCATATCAACTTTTTTTAGCTTACTGTAACTTTTAAGTCTCTAATTATGAGCAAAATTTCACCCAAAAAAATTAGTAAATCAACAAAAAAGATAAGCAATGGGATGAAGAGTAAAAAGTGATAAAAAGGAGTTGTGATAAAATTAGCGTTGTAGGTTAATTGAATCATGCTCAAAAATAAGTTAGACAAATTAAAATTGCATGATATATGATAGAGTTAAAAACACACTATTCCCTTAAGTCCACTCCATAACCATTCATGTAATTAAGTAATTGAAATAATAGCTGGTAGATGCAATTGCATTCATTCAAATTCAGTGAACGAAACTCTAGTTACTAATTTCCAAAGTAATGGGTTTTGCTTTCTTATCAGCTGAGAAAAGTTATCAAGTTTCCTCAAAAAAAGCTGTAACCAGTAGTCCAGTACGAAAAACATAGTAGATGGATTAGGTCATAGTACATAAAAATGAGACTGAGTTACACCTTAGTGAAAATTCAGCATCAAATTTCTCAACAAAATCATTGACACACAAGAGTGGGTTTACTTTAGACTCATTATCATCATACTTATGTTCTCAAGTCCGTAATTCATATGTAATAGAAAAATAATATGTAATAATGTTCACATTGTGTGAGAAGGTAGCTAAAATGGAGGCCAAATCTTTCGGGTTTGGTAATTGCACATGCAATAGAGGCCGGCAAACTTACAATATAAAAGGTTTATCAAGGGAAACCTTAGAAACAACGACACATTTTCACTTTGCTTTGCAATTTGTTTCCTTGACAATACGAAAAAGACTTCAAGTCACTCAAATTGCAAGTAACATGTATTATGACTAATCAACCCAACAAGATAGGTAGTTTCTAAATTATGATAACTCTAATGGTCAACACGGTTGAATTGAATTCTATATAAATACATGCAGCTTATTTCTCTCTTCCATAATTCTTAGTACTAGGAAAAGGTGAAATGGATTTATTTGAGATTGAAAGCAATAAGATTCTATCAAGAAGATCCTCTGTGGGATGTTCCTCTCGCATATCATATTATAGGAGTGGAGAAGGTGTTCCATTCAAGTGGGAAATGCAACCAGGTATAGCAAAAGAATCATCACCAAAGGAAGTGCTTCCACCACTCACTCCCCCGCCAAAAATTCTTAGCTTGGGGCTACCCAAACCAAGCATTTTGGACCACAAAAAACCTGCTTCAACCATGTCAAAGCTGAAGTTTTGGAAGAAAAGGGTAGTCAAAATCAAAAGCAAGAAGCCACAAGAAGATTGTTTTCATGAAGATTTTGATGTACTATCAAGATTGGATTGTAGCTCTGATTCTGAGTCTATGGTGTCGCCCCGTGGTTCAAGCTTTTCTTCTTCCTCTTCGTCGATGTCATTGATGAAGAGTACTCGTTCTTCGTTGCACTCAGTCTGCTCATCATGCTCGGAGAATAATACCAAACAAGTGTTTCGAAAGCCATCGACCTTAGGTTGTTTCCCCATGCACATTAGCAGAGTTCTTGTTTCAATTACAAGGCGTGATTGAAAATTATAATAACAGTATTATGTAGTATATGGAGTCGGTTATTTATTTATGAATTTAGATTAGAAGGGGAAAAAATGACATACACAACTCACACCAGCTTTCATTCATTACTTTTTGAAATTTGTGGAAAGTTTATCATCTATTATAATCATAACTGATTTCTAATCAGAGCTTCTTTTGCACTTGCAATGCATTCTAATACCGCCACTTCAACTCGTGAATTTATGTTATTGTAATATGTGTTCCCTAATTAATTGTTTGGTGGAGCATGGTTTGGTTTGCATGTGTTGCAGAAATTCAAACCCAGCCAGGAACGTTAATTTAACATCAAAAAGTGCATGAGACTAAAAGATTGAGAATTCGATGCGAAAGGAAAGACCATTTGGTTCATTCGGTACCTCCATCAAATACACACGTACGTGACTGAAACGTTGGCAAATTTGTCATTGTTTGAGTAACTGTAGTCCTTAAAAAAGGGTCAAATTAGTGCTTGTGATATGGGAGTGAGGTGGCATCTACATAGGAATGTTATATGCATTTGGCATCAAACAATAATTTGAAGAAAGAATTAGCTTGACTAAGTCTGTATCAACGTGAATGATAGACTTTCCAGTTCTTAAAATTCGAAGATCAAAATCAAAATATGACAATATTTTTATTCGACTAATTTAGCGCATTTTTTTCATTACATTGAGGGCAAAAATGGAGAGAATTGCACTTGGGCGAGAAGCAAATACGAAGTATGAGAAGTTAGGAAAGGAAACAGTGAAGATGCTGTGAGTGTAATTGTAAAACTGTAATGAATCATACTTTATCATTACCTAACTCAATCTTCCCAGCTACCAATTTTTAATACCATGCAAGTTTGAGTGACCCTCGAGACATTAACCACTTTTTTCTCTAGAAGCAGTTCCAGTATTACAATATCACTAATTACAATATCATACTATTACTAATAACAATGACATTCGACCATACGATGGCCTGTTACATAAGAACTAAGGGGAGCAGTGAAGAATGGACAAGCAAGATTAGTTACACGGGCTAAACGCATGCAGTCCGTGCATGCTCCACTACAGAGCCAATATAGTTAAACTTAATCATGACAAGCATGAAACCTGAGTACTCTCGGCCATGTTAGTTACATACTCCCTGTAAATCAGAAAAGAACAATATCACAACACAGACATCAGGTGACCAATTGGGACACGATTAATAATAAATCTACTGCTAAATGTAAAGTGATAACAGTTTTACCATATTTGATATTACAGGCTTCCAATTACTACCAGCATGATCATGCAATCATACATGATAAAGATTTTAACTTTGTGATTGAATCTCATATAGTGTTGTTAAATGCCGGCCATGGCGGAAATGGTGTGGCAGTTTTTTTTACAACCGCCACGGAAAATTTTCAAAGGGATGTTCACCATTGCAGCGCCATAGGCCACAATGGCATGTTTATATGGCAGATTTTTGGCCTTCCGCCATCAACACCGATCCCATAATCATACTTTAATGAACATTTCAAGTAAAGTGAATGAAATGAAAGTGTTGTGCAAACAGAAGAATTAGCAACAAAGACCTCACAAAAGGTTGATACTAAATGCCATCATCAACACCATTTCTACACCAACATGTGCTCCCAGTCTAGCACTACCCCTATCAACACCACAGAGACACAGACCGTGTCAACATTAATAGTTGATCCCCTTCTGCTGCCAGCAGAGGAATAAGTTTGACAAAAACCCATTTTTATTGTTCTTTAAAGCTCTAATTCCTAGTACAAACCAGTTGTATCTTTAAAACTGGATGTCTGAGAAGATAATAATGAGTTGTTCCCACAATAGGAAAGCCAGTGGATTTTAATCAGATCAATACATTTTGAACATATTTACAAAATCACAAAACATTAAAAAGTTAGGTGCACTTCTTGTCCTACCATGCTAATTAAATTGTATCAACTTATTAACAAAAAATCTTCTTTTGAAAGTTGTACTCTTACAAACAAAACTGGCTACTCCTATAACCTCGATAAACATAACTAACAGGAAAACTTATTCAGGAGTAAGACCCCCAAAACAATTCCTAACCACCCATTTGCATGCGCATAATCGAAAGATAAAAGACATAATATATTAGATGTTTTATCTGATGCGAAAACAGCATAAACTTTCTCACTAAGAAATTTAAGAAACCAAGACTCAGAGATAGGATTAGCCATTCAACAATTTTGTTTGAGGCCCTAGTCATTACAAAATAAAATACACCTCACTGAAAGTAAATCTCCAAAGATACCTTTCCGCCAACCAACACAAAATTCACACAATAAAAACCTTCAAACTTTGTATAAAATTAGGTTGATTATAAATTGACACAACAGAATCCCAACCCAAAACATGAAACAGGCAAACATATACATAAATACATACCTCAGCCGGTGCCGATTCCCTGAAAAATTTAAAAAGTAAATCAATTTACTGCAGCAGTACGTATTAGACAATTTATAACAAATAGAAAACGCCAAGAATACCTTGGCCTGTCAGACTTTGCAAGATGTTTAGACATTATAGATGCCTGCAATACAACATATTATCACATTACTCTCGTAAATTTGAAATGCATTGCCAAATTAGCATGATCCAGCACTAAGCAAAAGTACTGTCAGGCAATTCGATTGCAAAAGAAAGAAGAAAAAAAAGTCCTGGATTTTTTAGAGAGAGCTGATTGAAAATAAGACACATGCTTAGGGCTCACCCACCAAAAGACATGGACTTGTAAGTTGTAGGCATATATCAATCCTAAAAGAAACACCAATTTAATAGCAGTTTTATTTTATGCTGTCATCATAAAGAACTAATTTGCCTTGGCCAAACACCATAAAACATCAAACGAAGAGCATTTCAAAATAAAAAGTATCAGCTTTTGTTATTTTGAATCATAGTAAAACAGGCTTATAAATGCCTTGGACCTAACTTTTTGCAATTTTGACAGCATAAAACATTACCTGCTCTTGTATAATGCTCCTTGCCTCAACAAGTTGAGCTTCAAGCTCAAGTTCTCTCTCAGTAGCTTCCGAAGTGACTTCTGCCTCTTTCTGAGCATCTTGCAATTGGACCATGCGCTCCTTCATATTTCAACTTTCAAGCCATTAACAACCAAACACAAACAATTCATGCATGCAAGCACTTAACGATGGAAACCGGAAAGTGATACTAATTATAATAACCTTTATAGAAGCCATCTTCGCTCTAAGACTCTCTTCAATTTGATCTCTTGCCATGTGAAAAGGAAGATCAAATACATCCTGCAAGTAACAAACTCATAAATTTCATGGGAAGTTTGACAAAGCAAACAAAGGACAATAAACTAGTAAATTTCCGCACCGTTCTTCCAACCAGCGGAGAATGTGAAGGATTATTTTCAGATCTTTCATTAGTGGTAGGAGATTGATTAGGTAGTCCATTAGGAGCATTTAAGAAATCACGCATATCCACCTGTAATCAGTACACTTACAAATCTCATAATCTAGGTCGAGGAGTACCCTGCTTTAGAGGGGGATGGGCATTATAGAACAATGGCCTTTACAAGGAAGGAAGTACAGATCCTAAGCAAAATAAAAATGACAAAGATGGATGAAAAACAAAAGAAGAAACATGCTCAAAGCCAGCAGACCAAAATTATTAGAGTTCATGTTTTCCTTTTTTTTTTTCCGGTTCCATTTAGTTTTTACTGCCCTTCAATCTCCATCCAATTGGACCGCATCATCAAAATAATTAGTTCCCCAAATGCATTAAAGAATTTATATTGTTGTCCTTATGTCTAAAAACCAGTCAGCAACAACCACCAAAACCTAAAATTTCTCTCTAATGCTTAGGTTTTTCCTCAAATGAGATATGCAACCACCAAAACCTAAACAACTACCATTCATAACGTTTTTCCTCCAAGTTTCTCTCTAATGCTTTTATATCTAAAATCAGCCCCAAAGCATAAAAATTTTATGAATGAAATAAGAACGGAATGAAAGTGGCGAACTCATTTGTGTGTGTGTGTGTGTTCCCGTTTACATGCAAACACAAATACCCAGAGACCTCTTAAAGAATGAACACATTATGAAAGCAAAATACATTGACCAGATGTTATCAAAACAAAAGTTGCTAGAAAATCCAAAATCACATCAAGGAGAATCAATGAAACATGGGCAAAAGAAACACACAGGTGGCATTCATATACGTCTGCAAGTAGAAATTTCAAATAATAAGTTACTAATCAGGAACCCACCTGCATTGATCTCAATAATGCCCTTAAATCAGCATTTTCTGCTATAAGTTCCTGATTTTTCACCTCATAAGCGTCCACCTTTCATTATGATGATAAATAAATTGTGAAAGATGAAAATGTTTCCAGAATATAAAGTTTATAATGATAGGGTGAAAGCTTGCATACAATCTTTTTATAAAAATCATTGTCAGTTTTCTTCCCATTCCATGTTCCACGTTGCCTCCCTTCCTTCTGTTTATGCACATCACAAATACCAAATTATCTCAAAATTCACAATCTTAAAAGTTACAAGCAACATTAAAACTACATGGATGGTTGAAACCTGAAGCAAATTCATTATCTCCATGCCCGACCTAGATTCTTTCTTCTTCTCCATCAACACTTGGTTTAGTCTCTCCTGCAACTTTATGTATTCCTTTTCTTTCTTCTTCATCTCATGTATTTGTTGAGTCCTTACTTGCTTTGGCACCGATCACATAGTCAGATTGATAAATAGTCAGAACTTATCCATTTTGAATTATGGTTGCAGAACAAGACACGAAAAAATCATCAAAGTAAATACAGCTTCTAACCTGATTACCGATAACCATCTTCTGAAATTCATCCCTCTCCTTTTGCAGCTTCTCAATTTGGGCCTTAAGAGCTGCAGTATTTTTAGCTTCCTAGACAAGAAGAATTAACACAGAAAATAAATTCCACCTCTAAATTGCACTCAAACAAAGAAATCTAGTAGCATTATTTTGTAAATAAGGAAATCATTCAATGCTCGCATTATAGATACACTTTCAATCATTCAATTCAATGCTTGACATTTACCGAAACCATAATTTAAAATGATAGCCTCACCGTTCTAGTTATCGTTGCTATCTCTCTATCTTTGGCTTGTAGTTTTTCATCAAGCCTCTCGACTTTGGCCTCAAATCTTGATATATCCGACAACAATCTATAACATCAAAATCAAAACACTTACAGTTAGCCTAATGATATCAAAACCACACACACAAACATTAACCTAATGATATCAAAATTGAACCAATTACCGTTGTCTTTGTTCATTAGCAGACTCTCTAAATTCGACATCACGCTGTCTCTGCTGAAGCAAGAAGTATATGCAATTGCACGTCCTCGCTATAGAAACCTACCACATTTTAAAAAACAACACCATTTTCAACAACAAAAACAAACAAAAAATGTAGTAATCGAAGATCAAAATTCTTACGGGATCGTTTGAGAATAGATCGAGTGAAGCGGGAAAACCAAATGTAACGAGTGATTGGTTCAAATACTTAGCACAATGTTCCAAATTGTTTACATCGGCGAATGTGTATTCTCTGAAACAAAACGACAATGTCGTTAATCGTTGTGAAAACGATAAACCCTAAGAAAGAGAGAATTGAAGATGATAGGGTTTTGAACTGACCCGGTTGTGAAAGCAGAATGAGAAGATGGCTGCAAAAAATTAAAAGAGTGTAAGAAAAAAATGAGAGACAGTTAGGGAAAGAAATTAAAGAAGAAAAAAAGGAATAGTAATTAAATTGAGTTTTACCCTAAGATCTAAGTCTCCTTCGGTGGAAGGCATTGTTGTCTTTGATGAAAGAGTTTCTTCTTCTTCTTTGTTTTAGATCTACTATCTAATACTCCATCTATGTCTTTGGCTTTAAGCGGTGTCTGAATTTGAATGATGAAATTAAATGAAATCGTGTTTCTTTGTTTTTGTTGGGCGGGTGGATAATAATACTCTGCATTCGGATCCGGATATTTGTTTATGTACTCACCAATAGGAGGCTTACAACTGGTCTTGCTTTAATGATTTACCACGTGGAGAATTTTGAGTTGTTTGGGAATTGGGGTTTGCGGGTTGTGTTTTTGTTGGGATTTATGGCGCCATCAAGGTCCATGTGCTACCCACGCGTGACTAGAAAAAATCGTCGAGTAAATTAGAAATGTTTTAATGTAATTTGATTCATTTAAACAAGGTAAAATGTATTCCCTTCATTTTTAATTACAAGTAATATTTATTTTTTAGGTTTATTTAATAATTGATGTATGTGGTTCATAATATAAACCATATACATTATTAATTGAATGAATCTAAAAAATTAATTTTACTTATAATTAGAAACGGAGGGAGTATGTGGTTTGGTTTGATCAGTTGATTTTTAAAATAAAATCCAAATCAATGCAGTTTGGGTTGGATTGATTCCTGCGATTTTTTCGAGACAATATAATTTTTTATTTTCAATATTAAAATCAAGTTAAAAATATAAAACACAATATATTTCGAACAATGTTTTCAACAATGATTTAAATTTCATTCAATATTACAGTCTGATTTTCACCCAACAGTGTTCGCAATAACATAGATCAAATTAAAGACATGGACAAAAAGTAATCATATTATGTAAAAAATCCAAAACACCAAGATTTTATCATTCTCTATAAATTCAAGTAGCAGTACATTATAGAAATAAAAGTAAAAAAGAATTTAAGAAGATAAAAAATATGTTATTTTATAAAAGTTTTCATTGAGTTTCTATGAGTATTGATATATGTGATATATGTTTAATTAGTGTTTTTCTTACGTTAGAGTTTGATTTGGTTCAATTGGTAAAATAAAAACCGCAAGTCAAGCCAAACTATACGGTTGAGTAAGAAAATTATCCAATTACATCAAAATCAAATACAATTTTTTGCGATTTCGGTTTGGATTGGTTCAGTTTATGATTTTTCCTTTGGGTTGCTTCGATTTTGAACGCCACTAAAATAAACTACAAAATTGATTCAAATTTTTGTAAGTCACTCTCAAATTAGTCATCTACTCTACTAGTATTTTAAACTGGTTATTATCGTTGTCAAAAGTTTAGGTCTTTCTTTTGTGACAAACACATAAAAAAGTTTAGGTCTCTCTTGTGACAAAAGCATAAAGAAAAAGACATTGTTGACAAACTTTTAAGGAATAAAATGAATTAGTTTGAATCATTAAGAAAGTCATTAATTAATTTGAGAGTAACTTATAAAGACACTGACTAATTTGGTAGTATACTCCTCAATTTTTGGTCTTGGGCTTTGGTTTAACCATTGTGTTGATTGGATTGGGGAAGAAATTAATCGAGAGAGCTTGTTTTCTCACCTCCAATGTTCTTAAAACCACCCCGTTTATAATTTTCTGTGTTAAAAAGCACATCGAGAAGTATATCTTTGGAGAAATTGCAGGTGTGATTTTGTCTAGAAGAACACATTCGAAAGTATGCTTCCGGATGCTAAGAAAGGTTTAAAAAAATTCACATGATTGATCTAGAAAATGATGACATATCAAATTAGATGGGAAGGATACCTCATTGGATACAGTTAAGCTATTTTAGTTAAGCTATGAGATTAAAAGTGTTAAAAAAATTAAAGGTTCAAGGTTTGAATTCTGACAAATAATAGAATACTAACATGACAACTATATAATGATATTTGTCATTAAAAAAGTCGCATATCAAATCAACCCTTAAAGTAACACAACTTAGACAAAATCACTAATTAAGCATTTTGTTTTCTTAATGCATGAGTAGGAGTAGCATAAATTCTAGGACTTAGACATAGGTATTAGTTTTAAGGGAAATGCTAGACACCGGTTGAGGAATCAATTAGTGTTATTTCATTGAAAGTTTATTAAAAGTTTAAAAGTTGTGCAGTCAATTTTTTAAAAGTTTAAGATGTGTTATTTCTAACCTAAAATTTTATTTTTTTAGTTTTTTTAATCGGTGCCGAAGCCATCGGTTAACATGACTTCTAAACTTTCTCATTAAAAAAACAATAAAGAAAAAATGTAATCACCTTGTCAAACTCTTCTCCTACAAGAGAGAGGTCCAAATGGATCTCCATTGACAGCAAATTATAATTTAATAGAATTTAAAATCGTCCAATGAAAACCAAAAAGATTGAGAATATTCAAAAGAAAATTCCCTTATTAGGCATCAAAGGTTTTTTTAATATCAAATATTAAAGCAACATTGCCACCACAGAGCTTATTGCCCGACTTATTAATAGTAATTTTTTTTTTTAAAACAATAGCTTCAAAAGCAAGATAAATGCAGTGTGGAAAATGTGCCTAATTCTCATAAGGCCTCTCTGCTCATTAGATATAAGCTTAGGGACAATAGTTGATGATAAATCGGCAAACACTTTTGATATGATTTTAAGTGGATTCTAGAGTGGGGGTTAAATTAAGTCCCTCACTGGTGGACCACTATAAACAATTATTGAGAGTTATTAAATTAATCAAGAGCACATACCTCATTATACACTCTCTACACTATATCACACCATTAAAATTATAAGTAAGAACAACTATACATTCCTGCACACTATCTTGCCCCCTAATTCTCTCCATTAGAATTCTTTCTGCCAAAAATATGGCGATGATTTTCTTCTTTTCATAATGCAAAAATGGTTTTTTTTCACTGAACGCAAAGATGCTTGTTGACATCTTAAAATTGTGACAAAACAACATTTGCAAAAATCAAACTGCAAACCAAAATCCTTGATAAAAAACTGCAAACCCAAATAGATTTAAACACATATAGAATGTCATTTTAATAAAGTCAAGTGTTTTCTTTACCGAAAAAGTGTTTACAGCAATCTTTTTTTGCTCCTGTCTTTTATTTCATTCTCAACATAATAAATGAATCAAATATGGAGGTTTTGTTTAGCCTTTTGTTTTTTAGTGGTTCAGAGTACCTCACAAAGAAAAGTCATTTTTAAGACAACCGTAGATCTTAACATTGCAAAGATTTTTAATGATTTAGTTTGTTGAAACACAGTTTGTAAGTTTGTAGTGGTCGGAATCCAAGCCAGGTAGTTGCATTCCTTGAAGGAGAGAAAAGAGATTAAAACCGTTGAAGATACCGTAAAATGAAGAGTGGTGGTGGGAAGATAGAGGAAAATAGGTGAGGTGTGATATATTGTAGAGAGTGTATAATAAAGTGTGTGCTCTTAATTAATTTAATGACTCTTAATAATTGTTTATGGTAATCCCCCGATGAAGGACTTAATTGAGCTCTTACTTTACAATCCACCATGATTTTAAGACAAAAAATTGCAAGAGCAGTTGGTAAAATTAAAGTACGCAATTCTAGTAATTATGCTTAGGAATCAAAACAACCGGATTAGAATTAAAATCGGGAAGGCAATAGATCATAGTTGGTTTCAATTCAAATAATTTTATTTTGTCAACGGAAGTTGGAGAATTGGTGATTAGTAATATTGATTCATGGCGCTTGACCAAATAAAAAAAAAATATTGATTCAATGCGCTTTTAAAATAACTAAGGAATTTTTAGTTTATTCAAATAGAAAAGAAGGCTGTTAATCTACGATTCTAAGTTAGTGGTCTCCTATATATATAGAGAGATTATAATTTTGCTGACGTATCACGTATGTATAGGCTGGTGTTTTTTTTTATTTGAGCAAATGTATAGGCTAGTGTTAGTTTGGAGATATTTGAATATTTTGATGATCATTAAACAAGAAAAATCAAAAGAAAAACCATGCGGAGTTTGATTCTTGTTATTGATTTATTCTTCTTCTTCATTCTTCTTCATGTGAACTCTTGTTATTGACTTTTAATCTTCTTTTCTTTACAAATACTTTTAATCATTATTAGTTCATTTGCATTTATAAACTATTATGCCCATACACGAAGGATTATAAACGAAAAATATAAAATAATAATCTACCAAATCATATTTAACAAGTAATGATGTATTCCTCAACCAAAAAAAAATGATGTATTTTTTTAGATAGACAATATGACTATAACCATCGAAAACTCACATGTATGTGGAAGAACCGTAGTTTAAACCCTACGGTCATGACATCCGTCTAATAATTTTGACATTTTTTTTAAGAAAATAATTTTGGTATTTTGTTACAAATTAAGACTTTTTTTTTGGGAATACTGAATTAAGACTTATTGACCAAACAATAATGCATTTTTTTAATCAACAATACTTTTTTTTTGTTGACAACTAATGTATGGATCTTCATCGTTATAATTAATTCAATGTAATAATTTGACAGTGATGCAAATAATATTCGTACAACAAAGTACTACATAATATCCTTCCGATCAATGCTGATGCGTATAATATTAATTATATGCAATTATAATTGGCAGGAAAAAAAAATTGGAAAATTTGTTTTTTAACATAAGTGAATCTTGATTCAACGGGGAAAAGTCTGTTTTTGTCAAAAAACAAAAAAAACGGGGAAAAGTCTGTAATTGAACCTTTCGATAGTTAAGCATAGTGCCATTGAATATTAATTCAACAACAGGAGGGAAAAGTCTACAGTTGACCTTTTCGATTATTCAACAGATGAATGCTGAAAAATGTAATCAAACAAAGAAACAAGGCATAAGCATTTCCAATATGATTCGGATATAGATATACTTCCTCCGTTTTAAAATATATGTTTAATTTTTACAATGTGTACTATTCATTTGACTTATTTTGACCATATTTTTAACTAATGTATAAATATAAATATTAGCATGTAAGATGTCGTTTGATTTGTCTTAAAAAATATTTTTAAAATATTAAATTTCTATAATTTTTTATTTTTGATAATTAAATATATAAACGATCAAATTGTTTTAATATGTTTTTAAAACTGAAGAGAAAAAAAAAACTTAACTAAATAAAACATATATTGAAGCAAAGTTAACATATTTTAATTAGGTTGAAAATTTGCTAAAAAAAAAAAATAGGTTGAAAATTTGTATGGGTCATGCTGGTTCCCTCAACATGTATCGACGTATGGACTTTTCAATTGAGTGTTGACATCGTCCAAGAACAAGAAATGTGAGCAGGGGACTTTTCACTTAATTTTTTTTATACAACATCAACCTCAGTCAAAACATATAAAATAAACATCCTTAGTCCTTACTTTGACCAGTTTACTTTCAAATCCTCAACACAATTCAATTTTATTGTAGCCTTTCAATTCAATATTTCACGTAATTAATCAGCATACCGATGTTTTCAAAATTTTGAAAATAACCCATTAACCCTTAATTTTCTAGTGGACGATTTTCATTCAATTCTAGACAATGAGAAGAGTTTTAGATCAAAGGTTTAAAATGAGTTTAGCCGATATAAGTGAAAGAGGAGGGATATGTTCTATGCTCAAATAGACAATGTATGACGGCGGGAATAGCGTTGAGTTGCTCTAGTGACTTTGGTTGGCTCGTCCATAAGGTTGGATCAACGTATTTTCATGCATAAAACAAAATTAAAAGTGAGGCTTTTTATGTAAGAGAGATAA
This sequence comes from Medicago lupulina, assembly GCA_958299785.1. NCBI lineage: Eukaryota > Viridiplantae > Streptophyta > Magnoliopsida > Fabales > Fabaceae > Medicago > Medicago lupulina. Next base: position 3,033,924 of record OY283143.1, on the reverse strand, counting down.
AATAAAAATCATGAGTCTTCAAAGGATTAAACAAATTAAATATATCGATTGATAAAATATTAAATTTACCTATTTTGTAATACAGTTTTATGTGCACCAATTGACTTGTTTTCATAGAAAATATTTTATTTTTCTTCAATTGTTGTATATACTTAATAATTAGTGTTTCATGCATGAGAATTTTGCATGGTGATATTTTCGTCTTTCTTTACATTCTTAGGCAACTGAAGGTGAAACAAGTGAAGAAGAAAAGCTCACATGATCATTTCAGCCAAGACGAGAAGATGTAAGACACGTGTGAAATCGCTAACTGAATTTAATGATCGTTAAACGAATTAGAGACAAAAATATTGCCCAAAGTAAAGAGAACATAGCAGTATGAGTAATCACATGTACCACTAGCGGTATCCAAGTCATGGTGCATGGTGAACTTGCTTTATTTTGATCAGGAAAATTGAAGAAAAAAGTGCAAGAGAATTTCACTTGGCGAATTTGTGGTGCATGAAAGTTAGTATGATAATTGGAAAACATTTTTTTTTTGGTCAAACATCATGAGGTAGATTCACTTTTTACTCCATAGACACAAACATTGTCACTGACTTAGCGTCAACAACCCCCCTCACACACACAGCGTTCTTAGAAAGAACATCTTACCCCCCCTCCCCCCAACGGGACAACGGTAAAGATAGTTCCTTGGTCACATCGTAAAAACCACTAACAACATGGTTCTAGTTTAACCTATACAACAAGATAATGAATCCCTCTAGCAATTTGAACTGACATGGATGAATTTCGTCCCTGAAACGAGGCCTTAAAGACGAGGTGTAAAAAAATCAACGAGAGAGGGTTGTCGATCAGGAATATAACGAGGAAGTGTAGGATTCGCAGCCTCTATGCTAGGAAGTTTGGCAAGCTCCAATTTCAGAGGATTTTAACCCCCTTATTTGGAAACCTTTGATAGAAGAGAGATAAATTGGCTATGGTAAACACGCATATGGCTATCATCAGAGCTACGAAACCATTGAAGTGTAAACTCATGTCTAACACCCTATATGTTGTTGCGCTCCAATGGTGTGTGAATTGTCCTTACGATTCCATCACAATGTATGCAAATTTCTCGCGAAAATTGGTAAACCCGTTTTCAGAAAGTAAACACCAAAAAGTTTTTGTCATGATCATATTCAATGTTCATCATGGCCACTTCGAGTCCTTAAGATAATGTTTAGGTTGATTCAATGAATCCACGATATCCTTGTCCAACCGACACTGGGAGATGTATTGGGAGCTATTCAAAATGGCTTAAAGACAGGGCCATTTTAATCAATCATTGGCTTAAAAAGTAACCACCAGTATGCATGAAGTACAAAGCATCTAAAGTGTTGCGTCAAAGGGGAAGATGGAAACACAAAGAAAAACGAAGAGAGGTTAAAATGATACCACTAGAATCGAAAGAGGATCGTTCACTACGTATCAATATAACAACCAACGCAATAGGCCGAGCTACCTCCTCAATAATAAGAGACAATGAGATTTCCATACCACACAATTGAATGTCAAAAGGAAACTAATCCTCAAAGAAATTATGTAGAGCAAATTGATTGATAAACAACCAAAGCTTTCAATTAACAAGGGAAATCGAGGGACTAATTTATATAACACACATGGAGAAGCACATACAAGGCTCATAATTGCATTGAAGCACGATTGGTGGCATCCTAAGTCAGGAGTGTATAAAACCTGCCCCGATCTTACAACATGTCTCAACCCGAATGAAACAGGTTGGGTCTGACCCGGGAAAAAAAACAAAAACAAAGACAAAAAATATAAGACATGACAAGGGCACAACTAAAATAAGGGTCGGGTTCGAGTTAACCCTTTGGTTACTCGTCCCACTTTAACTTGAGGACAATTTTTTTCAATATTATTTCACATATGTTATCTCAGACTTAGTCTTTCTCTCACACACAACTCTTTCACTTCCCCACACTACTTTCTATTTTGAACCTCAACTTAGGATTCACTTTACCGTCGTCACTCCTCACCTCTTTCAGTTTAGTTTCATGTCGATGACAATAAGTAGGAAGATGAAATTATGCAAATCGTTGTTTATTTTGAGTGATGATTGTATTCTTTTGTTTATACTTTGATTAGTTTGTAATACCGTCCTAGTTTTGATTATGTTGTTGATTCAAAGGATTCGAGAAAAATTGTCGATTAATTATTTTTCCAAGAAAAATGTATGCATTATTGATTTGTCTTGGGATCAATCTGGTCTTGTATTTCTATTGTCCCGTCTTTGGATTTAATCAGGTTCATGGTCGAGTTAGGGTCTAAAAATTAGTTTGGTCAAATGTTAAGACCGAGTTCACGTCACATACAACCTGGTATTACTTGTCCTTTGTACACACCTACCCTAAGTCATTAATGGTCCCCTCAATCCCCTATGGCATTGTCCATGTGTTTCAAGTAAATGGAGAGGATCTTTTCCCCTATAAAAAGGTACCAGGAACAATGCACTAAAAGGGAATATCCATCGATAAGGCATATTCTCAATACCATAGTTGACGGATTCTCAATTCATCTTAAAGGTCGTGCATTCAAATTTTTAAAAATCAAAATATTATTTATTCTAGACTGAGCAAACGCTCAAAAACCCATTTGCATAGGCCCACTCCAAAATATCTTAAATCCAACATTTGGGCCACTTTCTCGCAACACATCCCCTCTTCGCGAGGGGGATGCTCTGAGCAAAATGGAGACCCGTTCAAACCTAATCGATAACGTCGCCCTCACACTCCCGCGAATCTCGCTCGACGGTTATGATTCCCACGAATCCGTAACCGTCAAAGCCTTGCGTGTGTCCTACAACGACACATGCACGTCCACACTATATAAAGCGGGCGCATAACGGTCCCCAATGTTAGATTATCTCTATTTCCTAACCCCCTCCTCTAAAACTCAATATTGACCTGAGTGTCAAAGTGTCTAGGAGTACACCTTTCGTCGTTCCCGTCGAAACAACCATTTGCAATCACCATCTAACACCGCATCGACAATCACATTCTGATTAGATACGGTCATCAATTTATGGCTTATTTGATCCAATGGTCCCCTAATTAATTTCAAGTTTTCATTTTGGTCATACAATTAATAAAACGTACGTTTTAGTCCCTCACTTTTTTTCTCTGTTTGCCAAATAAATCCCTTCTGTCAAATAATTAAAATTTCCGTTAGTAGAGCCCATGTGACAAATAAAAACCCAGAAAATTGGCTTCTTCCCTTGTTCTTCATCATGTTCATAGGATTCATGATAAAAACCCAGAAAAAACAAAAATCATCAAACAAAACACGTCCCTATCCTTTCCAATATGTTGTTCATCTCCCTTCAACGATCTGTTTTTGTTAAATCCTACAATCTTTCGTTCATAAACAGTAACACGAGATGGCCTTCATCTCTCTCGACGGACAGTAGGTCTGGGTGTGGTTCATCTCTCTTAAACAGTACGATCTGAGCATGGTTCGCTCGTCCTTTTCCAAATCGTGGATTTTGATTGTGTTGGGTTTTGTTTCTTTTTATTCAAATCATGAGTTCTTAGCTTCTATTCTACATTAATGGGTACAAAAAGAAAGACATACATACGTCCTCCTCCTTCCCGCAATTTTGAGATGAAGGTTGTTGCTTTGTTGTTATCACTATCATCGTGATTATGCTTTTTTGGTGGTAAGAAAAAATGGGGAAATTGAAAATTGAAATTAGGGAAGAAAGGAAGAAAGGGATTTTGGGGTGATTCTGAAGCAGAAGAAGATTCAACTAGTTTTTGAGTAGTAATTTCTCTATGCAGCAGCAGAGATGACAATGGGGAGGGAAGTGGAATTTGGTGTTTGAATTGCTATGTTTTGCTTTGTAACTTCCTCTTCCTCACAACCCACATGCTATTCTATTGTTTAATTTGTGCAGAATTGATGATCATGTTGTTTAATTGATTTGTTGATGGTGTTAATCATGTTGTTGTTGATAGTTGTTGATTCTATTTTTTTTTCCCGATGAATGTTGATGAATATGAGTTGAAGATGATGAAGATTAGTAAGGTAGAAGATGAAGAAAGAAAGAAAAAAATTAGTTGTTGTTGATACACTGCAAGTTACAATAGACACGCATAATCCAATGATCATCTTTTTAAAAAATAGATCAAACGGTTTAAATTAAAAAAATTAATAAGGTCTATGGTGGACCACTTTTAAAGTTGGTCTACGATAGACATTTGAGGTTAAACTTAACAATCAAGGATTTATTTGACAAATGGAGAAAAAAGTGAGAGACTAAAACGTACGTTTTATTAATTGTATGAACAAAATGAAAAATTAAAATTAATTAAGAGACTATTGAATCAAATAAACCATAATTTATTTATTTTTATTACATTTTTTTATAGATTTCTTAACCTACACTCTTACATGACATAAGTTATCAAAATCATAACTAAATAAATATAAAGTCAAATTGCGTTGTCTTTTTCGCTTTTATTTAGACAAAAAGGCAAAATTTCTTCTCAACCCATAAAAACGGTGTTGTAATTTTTTTATTTTTTTTTGGTTTTGAGAGGTTTCAGTTTTGTACATCATACAAAAGTTGAGGTGGAATATCCTTCCACGTTTTCATGGTTTGATAGGTGTATGTATCAAGTATTTTTTTTTTCTCTCTTTTTCTTCGAGATGTTAATCGTTTTTTCTCTATCAACCAATAAATCCAAACTTAACTTTTGTCACACGTGGCATTCATGATTTGTGGCCAGGTGCTGTACCTTCCAATTGTCATCACAAGGGGCGTTTAACTTTTAACTTTCTTTTTCCTCCACAAGAAATAATAAGACTCGATAGTTTGTCACGTTATAGAAATTTAACTTCTTTCTGTCCCATAAAATAAAAAAGGAATTTTGAGTTCTTATATCGGTCAGATCCAACTATCACCGGTAAGGGGTAAGCTTAATGGTGTTATGTTCACCATCTATTTTTAAATTTTTGTATAGTGAATTTATGGGTCGAAACCTTGGACTTTGAATAAGCTAATGAACTTTTTTCTTTCACTCAAAGTAAGCTAATGAACTTGAAAACAATGCCAAAGCATACTCTTCTATTGTTAGTTGGAGGTTTAATCTTGCAAGATATGATCTACTATTTTTATGTTATTTTTTAAGAGGATGCTACTTAATTCTCTTATTTTGAATTCTGTTATTTGTCAATTTTTTGCATAGGTAAATGTTAATAAGTTATTTTTTAAAATGGAAAAGGGTGAATTTTTTCAATTAATGGAAGTGACACTAATGACTATATTATAATCGTCTTCAAAAGATTCAAATTGTATATTTTGAGGTCATAAGACTAAATTCTTATCATTGATGTGACATTTCAAAAGTTAAATGTATGTTAACATGTTCAACAGTGCTATGTTGTGCGAATGAAAACATCCCAAGAACATCACAGATGCAAACTTGTTTAATGTTTGAAGGCTATGAAGTCCAGATTCAATGGAATAAAGGAGATGTGGTGGGTATAATTGTGGTAAAAAAAATGACATGTCCTCTCGTGGAATGCTCGCGATCCAACAATTCGCTAAACATTATTCTATTAAGTTAATAGTTATGGTAGTTTACAAAATTTGAATTGTGAACCTTCTATTGATTTTCCTTATTTAATGAATCGATCTATTCATGTGTAAAGTTGATATCTACATTTACATTCTAAGATAATAGTTTTTCAATAAAAAGATGTATTAAGCATACAATAAAGTTTTGTTTTTAAATTTAAATCACTTTATTAGTAAATTATTGTTTTTAAACTATGTCACTTGTTAGATTACCTTATCAAGGTTGAAAATAAGTTAGGTCGATCGATAAGAGTTTACAGTTTAAAATGTGTTAGAACATACTTTTTTTTTGTCAGGTAGTCTAGTGACTAGAATTCACCTTTTTCAAATGGAATAAGTGGGGTGTCCGGAGTTCGAACCTCGGCCCCTGCATATAACAATGCATGTCCCTACCAACTGAGCTATGTTCATGGGGACTGTTAGATCATACTTTTTTTTTGATAGAATAAATGACAGAATCATTATAAACTCGTATAAAAATAGAGGTGTTTGACCCAACAAATTAAGTATTTTTGTCAATTAAACCAAAACTTATATACGTGCCATACTTTTTTTAATTAGACAATGCTAAAGTTTTTTTACAAGCTAATTTAGCTTAAAAAGTCAATATACTCTTATGTATATAAGAGCGACCTATTTAAGAAAACTTTAACAGACAAAAATTATACTTCCTCCGTCCCTTAATATAACCCCCTTTTGTTTTTTTTTGTCCCTAAATATAACCCCCTTTTCAAATTACAACACACATTAATTATTTTTTTTCATAGATACCCTTATTTAATACTACTACTAATTCTAAAAGTACAATAAATTGACTTTTCACTTTATCTCTTTAATGAGGTTAATTTTGTAAAATTGTACTATAAAACAGACACATTAACTACACCAACAACATTTCTTAAGAAATGTGAAAAAAACAATAGAGAATTATATCAAGGGACGGAGGAAGTACTATCATCATCATTGATAACCGTCGAAAGCAAAAACACAAATTAGTTTTTCTCTTCAAAATAACACAACTTGATTGATTCACTTATAATCATAAGACCAATTTTACACATATCCATACATAATTTTGTCTTTACCATCTATGCTAATATATTACAAATCATGAAAAATAAAACAGTATTTCTAAATACTTAACGAGAGAAATCCAACATCTCACCTCCAATCTTTTCTAAAGTCGGTTGAGATATTGGTTACAAACGCGATTCCATTTCTACCAATTGCCGGTATTTTGAAATTGAATGAATGTCTCATTCAAAGCTGTACTACTTAATATATAAATAAACAATAAAAAAAGATTGTGGGAGAGTTTGGAAGTAGATTTGCGTTTTGTCGGTAAAAAAATTGGCGCATTGAAAATAAAATAAATTTGATAAATATGCATTTCATCCCTGTAATTAAGGATCGTTTGAAATTTTATCTCTGAGCTTACTCATCCTTCCATTTTGTTCCTGTAATTATTAATCATTTGAAAATTAGTCATAATTACATCTGATTAGTTATTTCAGGGACGAAAATTCAAATGACATATATTTGCAGGGACGAAAGATCTATTTAAGCCAACTACCTCGCCCAATCATCACTTGCCACATGGGCACCACGTCGCTAATGACAGCCCACCTCAGCAGAAAAACTTAATTAGGACCAAAAGTGAAATGATTAATATTTGCAAGGACAAAATGAGAAGATTAGTAAGGTTATAGATGAAAATTTCAAACGACAGGGATGAAATGCATATTTAAGAAAAAAAAACAATAATAATATATTAAAAAAATAAGAAAAGGCAAGCGTGTTTGTTAACCATGGTTAAAGGAGAAGTAGGTGAATTTGACCGGTCTGGGTTGGTGGGCGTTGGTTTAGTTGAGTGAAGAAAGGAAGAAAAAAAAAAAAAACTGTACCATTGCATTGTTGTTTGCATCGTTTCCCTCGCGTTGCAACAATATTAATATAACTCCCTATTTCATCTCATTTCATTTCATTTCATTTCACAAGAGTCTCTCTTTCTCTCTGCTCCCATCTACTTCACACCTACCACACGAGACGAGAGAGACTCTTTCTTCAATTCAATTCAATTCATTTAATTTCTTCAACCATGCAAGATTCAAGCTCAATGAAATTTTCTCCACTTGATCTAATGTCAGCACTAATCAAAGGCAAAATCGATCCATCCAATGGAACCAATCCAGCTTCACTCATACTTGAGAATCGCGAATTCGTTATGATCTTAACAACTTCAATCGCTGTTCTCATCGGTTGTGTCGTCGTTTTAATTTGGCGTAGATCCAATTCTCAAAAATCTAAACCAATTGAAGTTCCTAAACGCATAATCGAGAAACTTCCTGAACTTGAAATCGATGACGGTACAAAAAAAGTTACCGTTTTCTTTGGTACTCAAACCGGTACCGCTGAAGGTTTTGCTAAGGTAATTCAATCAATTAATTAATTAATTTTCTGTGTATTTATTTATTTGATTAACTGAGTTTAATTTAATTTAATTTTCGTGTTTTGAACTTAACAGGCGATAGCAGAAGAGGCAAAAGCGCGTTATGAAAAGGCCAAGTTTAAAGTAGTTGATATGGTACTGTTACTGTAACTTAGTTTATTTTATTTTGATTTTAATCATAATTCTCTTTTTTGGTCTATTTTTTAACGTTGATTTTATCTGTGTTTTGGATTTGGATAATAGGATGATTATGCTGCTGATGACGATGAATACGAGGAGAAATTAAAAAAGGAGACCATGGCTCTTTTCTTCTTAGCTACGTAAGTTTTTTTTTTTTTTTGAAAAATAGAGTTATACTCCCTCCGTCCCTTAATATAGCCACCTATTACTTTTTTCACATTTCTTAAGAAATGTTGTTGGTGTAGTTAATGTGTCTGTTTTATAGTACAATTTTACAAAATTACCCTCATTAAAGAGATAATGTGAAAAGTCAATTTATTGTAATTTTAGAATTAGTAGTAGTATTAAATAAGGGTATATATGGAAAAAAATAATTAATGTGTGTTGTAATTTGAAAAGGGGTTATATTTAGGGACAAAAAAAAAAACAAAAGAGGGGTTATATTAAGGGACGGAGGGAGTATTATATGCATCTTTGTGTGTGTCTTGAGTTATTTTTGTTGATAATTGTAATAATTATTTTTTCTGGTGGGATGGGTGTAGATATGGTGATGGTGAGCCAACTGATAATGCCGCGAGATTTTATAAATGGTTTGAGGTAAGATTGATATAGATAATGTAGTTTCTTTGATATTGAGAGTGAGATTATAAGTATTGGGTTTGTAACTTGATCGCGTGATTTTGATTTTGATTTCAGGAATTTGAAGGGGAAGAAGATTCGTTTAAGAATCTTCAGTATGGTGTGTTTGGACTTGGGAATAGACAGTATGAGCATTTTAACAAGGTTTGCACTCAAGTCCTTATGCATTCTTGTGGTTTTCTAAGCTTAGACTATAATGATGGTGTTGCTAGTTTCTGTGCTTTATCTCATATCTATGTCATTCAACACAGGTGGCTAAAATAGTCGATGATAAGCTTCTTGAGAAAGGTATATGATCATCTCGATCACATTTGGTCCTTTTATGAATTTGATGTGAATTGGTTGAAAACCTTGCTAGTCAATACAATAAATACATAGGAATCTCCTCTACTTGTATAACATTGACCTTCTAGTAGAATATTATTTTAATTATTTGGATCTGGATCTCACATGACATGTTATATTTTTAATGATAGCCTGGCACACATATCTTAATACAAATTTACTCTCTCTCCACACGACACTCACATGAGAATCGAATGATTGTCCTGAAATGACTTTAACTGTTGCATAAATGATTATAATATGTTGGTTTTTACTTGCTAGTAACCCTCTCTTTATTCTCCAGATTTAATTATTACTAAAAAACATTCTGAATGAAGTGGCATATTTAAGCATCAATTTCCCTCCTTATGAATTTAGTATCGTTGTTAGTATTTAATATGGTTCACATAAATCCTGGTGGCAATGAAGTTTGTGTATTACGAAGCTTTAGAATAACTGTTGTCAACTTTTAGTTTATTTTTTATCTTACTCGTGTTGATATATGCGTATTATCAAATCTAATATGACCTATATTCTGCTATTTCAGGTGGGAACCGTCTTGTCCCCGTGGGTCTTGGAGATGATGATCAATGTATAGAAGATGATTTTACTGCATGGTATGTAATCATTTAAGTGGATTTGAATATATTGGATCAGCACTCTGTTTCAATGCTGATGTTTCAAGCTCTTCTCCTTCCCTATGACTTATATTTCAGGAAAGAAGAACTATGGCCAGCGTTGGATCAATTGTTAAGAGATGAGGATGATGCAACTGTGGCTACACCTTATACTGCTTCTGTTTTGGAATACCGGGTTGTTATTCGTGATCCATTGGATGCAACTGTGGACGAAAAGAAGCAGCTTAATGGAAATGGACATGCTGTTGTGGACGCCCATCATCCAGTCAGGTGCAGTATATAGCAGTATATTATTTGGCTACTGAGTTATACCAAACTGTAATCTGACATGTATACTTGCTACCAATGCAGGGCTAATGTGGCTGTGCGAAAGGAGCTTCATACTCCTGCATCAGATCGTTCTTGCACTCATTTAGAATTTGACATTTCAGGCACCGGAGTTGTGTAAGTATTTGCATATACATGCAGAGACACAATTGTTTGTATAATGTTCTGGCTTTTTTTTTTTTTTTTTTTTTTAATTCTTATGCATATCGTATTTTTTTCACAGATATGAAACAGGGGACCATGTTGGTGTTTACTGTGAGAATTTATCCGACACTGTGGAAGAGGCAGAAAGGATACTAGGTTTGTCACCGGACACCTATTTCTCCGTCCATACCGATGACGAAGATGGGAAACCTCTTAGTGGAAGCTCCTTGCCTCCTCCTTTCCCACCCTGTACTTTAAGAACAGCGCTCACTAAATATGCAGATGTTTTGAGTTCACCTAAAAAGGTGCGTCTTTTGAGTTTTGCTGCACCTTAATTTCAATCTTTATCCCTTTATCTTGCTAACTTGTCAAGAGATTCACTTTATGTTGACAATAGTATTTTTTTGAATGTGTGTTCCAGTCTGCCTTGCTTGCCTTAGCCGCTCATGCATCTGATCCATCTGAAGCTGATCGACTAAGACATCTTGCCTCACCTGCCGGAAAGGTTGCAACTTTTTTTTTAATACCTTGAGGATTTAAATTAACTTTTTGTGCTTATGTTTCTCATTTGTACGTGGATCTGCCTTCACAGGATGAGTATGCAGAGTGGGTGATTGCCTCTCAAAGAAGTCTCCTTGAGGTTATGGCTGAATTTTCATCAGCCAAACCTCCAATTGGTGTCTTTTTTGCATCAGTTGCTCCACGCCTACAGCCAAGATATTATTCAATTTCATCATCTCCAAGGTTAGTTATATTTGCTACTCTTGCATTTTGTTGTTGCATGTGGGATTGTGCTGGCATGTAGAACTAGGGAGAAGCCTGTGGCTGAACACTTACTTGGAGACGCCTTACAGTTCTTTGTTATTCACTCGTCTTTTACCATGCATTATCTTTCAAATCTTCTGGCTACCATTTTGCAATTTCTGAGGTGTTTGGACTACCAGATTCATTCGAAAATATTTTTTATCAACTTATTTGACCTTGAATTTTCATCAAGTTTTAAGTTTGGGCATATTTTAATTGGTATCCAAAGAGGAAAAGTGGCTTTGTAATTTTTCCCCTTCCTAATTTAAAATATTTTATGTTGTACTTACTGTTTGGCGGTTCGCTATTGCTCACAGAATGGCACCATCCAGAATTCATGTTACCTGTGCATTAGTGCATGATAAAATGCCCACTGGACGGATTCACCAAGGAGTGTGTTCAACTTGGATGAAGGTATTTATATTTACCTGATTCCTAAATTGTGGTCACTTAAACTATTTAAAACTTGTCGGGTGTAATTGATTTGAAAATTAGCTTTAAGTACAGCAATCAACTTGAAATCTGTCCACGGAAATGGTTAAATATTATTATCTGTCTGAGTTTTTCAGTAAATATACTCTGGTTATTCCTTTATTTCAAAGTATTAACTTACCTTTTGTTTTACTGTTCAGAATTCTACGCCATTGGAGAAAAGTCAGGACTGTAGTTGGGCTCCTATCTTTGTTAGGCAGTCCAATTTCAGACTCCCTGCTGATAGTAAAGTGCCTATAATTATGATCGGTCCTGGCACTGGGTTGGCTCCTTTCAGAGGTTTCTTGCAGGTTTGAACCAACATACTTGATGTTTGATCTGTTAATTCTCTCTTCCATCGAACTGTCTATGCCAATTATTTATGCGTTTTTATTTGCACTTCAGGAAAGATTGGTTCTGAAAGAAGAAGGAGCTGAGCTAGGCCCCTCTGTTTTATTCTTTGGATGCAGGAACCGTCAAGTGGTAAGTTGTTTGCTCTCCATGTAGATTTGTGACTTTAAACAGACAAGTAATGTGTGTGCATGTGAGTAGGGTAACATATTTTTTATGGGATTAATTTTTTTAAATAATATTTTTTATTGAAGGACTATATCTATGAAGACGAATTGAATCATTTCGTTCATGGTGGCGCACTTTCTGAGCTCATTGTTGCCTTCTCACGAGAGGGGCCTACAAAGGAATATGTCCAACATAAAATGATGGAGAAGGTGCTTACTCAATACTTTTAATTGTTGCCTTCTCTAATACTTTTAATTGCCACTTTACAATTTATACCTTCTCTTAAATCTTAATCAATACTTTCGGCTCTGCAGGCTTCAGATATTTGGAACATGATATCTGAGGGAGCTTACATTTATGTGTGTGGTGATGCCAAGGGTATGGCTAAGGATGTACACCGCACTCTGCACACAATTTTGCAAGAGCAGGTAAATATTCGCTGCTACATATTATTGGCTGACCACAATAGTTTTTCATTTGTGATATGTGGTTATCAACACATAATGCCAAACAATATATCTCTGTTAACTGGAGCATGATTACATCTTGTTTCTGAGTAGTAGATTATGTTGTCTATTTTAGCCTATAATTACTGTTCATGTTGAGTTTGCCTTCTAATATTTCACCATATCGTTAATTTTCTTTAAAGATGTATTGCTTACTAGCATGGTGAATTCAATATCTAACCAAGTTCCTATACTTATTTTAGGGCTCTTTGGACAATTCCAAGACTGAGAGCATGGTTAAGAACCTACAAATGACTGGCAGATATTTACGTGATGTATGGTAATGATGAACCGGGGTTATGATAAAACGCAAGTAAAGACTAGTAATGGATTGAAGATAATATTGGAAGGGCCTTATTTGACCCCTTTCAGTTATGCCCTCAAAAGAGGGAGAAGGGGTTTTACTTCTGCTTGTTACATCACGGCAACAATTCCTACGATTCTTTGTCACTATATTTTCAAATGGATTCTTTTTTGTTCGTGTAACTTATACTTTGTTTATACATAGATTATGTATTTTAGCTTTCTTATATTATATGAACCTGTAAGAAGGGTTCTGAGACGCAGACAATTCCTTGTATTGTAAACCTATAATAAAATTGTTTGCAGAAAAATGAGTATTATTTCTGCTAGTATTATATTAAATTTTGATATCCCAATTATCAGATGCAATTTCCAATTTTCATTACTGTTTTGTAAAGCATGTTTTTTTAATCAATGGCTTAGTGGCCAAGACCCACACACTGGAGAGGGGAGGGGGAGGGAGCCCAGGCACCATTCTCCTGCTATGCACTATGCGACAACATTGACGACTGTTTGGTTAAAGCATATAAGTGTATAATTTCTTAATTTTTTTTGAAGAAGTGTATAATTCTTGATTAATATTAAGTTTACATCTTACACGACGAAATATTTATAAAGATTTTTAAATGGCACTCTAAAAGAAATCTTAAAAACAATATAAAGTAAAGAAATCTTGATTAAGTTGCCATTTAGGGTCGACCCAAGCTAAAAGCAAACTAGACCTTTGTCTAATGCCTCAATTTTTTTTTTAACCAATTATACCCAATAGCTCATTTTATTATGGAGCTAAATATTTTAAGAGAAATAATAGAAATAAAAAATGATACACCAATTGATATACTAAATTATATAATAATGCTTAATTCTTTTTTAAATGTGTATATTGTTTATAGAATAATGTTAACAATTCATATAATTGTTGAGTTTGTCGAAAAAATTCAGAATTAAAGTTAATATCTTATCTAATATCAATGATGTGTCAACAAAGATTAAAATATATTTGTTTTATTGTCGAAATAATTTTGCATTGAGACAGTTTGAAAAGTGAAATTTTGAATAAAAATGCATTATTTAGGTTTCACTTTGAACTCAATATATGTTGGGCCGCAGTTGACCTTGTTTCCGTTATCAAATTATTTTATCTTTTTAAACTTTTATGTAGAGATTGTACAATAAACATACCAACAATGAGTTGGTTCAAATGGTAAATTGAACATCTTAAACAAATGGTTATGGTTCGATTTCTGCCTCATTTATGAAGAAAATTCAGTTAAATAGGGGGAATTCACATTGTGTCCAATATATTTGTGAAAGATTAGTAATAATAAACAATACATGTACCAATTGAGTTGATAACGATGGTGTTAGCTGCCGTTGCAATGATGGTGACAATAATTGATCAATTAGGTGATGCCGTATTCTTCTTCAACCATATTTAGTTTAGTTCAGCAAACTCATCAATTTCTTTAACACCGAGTCCCTGACTATCATGAATTCATGATGCACGAAATGTTTCATCAATGTCAAGTGGTGAACAAAGTCAATAGTTGTTTGTGACTATGACACATACCGCTAGCCTGTAAGCTCGGACTCGGTTATGTTACAGGTTCTACTTTAATTGAATTGGCGATTTATTTGTGTTTTAGGTGGGGTGGGGGTGGGGACTTCAAAGCACCATCACCTACACTATATAGTAATTCAATGACCGATTCATCTAACTATATTCTTTCTACTATAGTACTATTTTCTAACTATATAGTGAGAACATTAATCACTTGCAAAACTAACGTACTAGTCCTCTTTGTTTTGGGTACAATAACTTACCAGTACTAGTACTTACACATGATAATGGTCATTTTATATAGGTGTTCTCTTCTATCTTTTGTTGTAGTTGGAGTTGATGCTGTGAGTTGTATCGCTCAAATATGATACTGTCCTGAATGTTATAGCTTCTGCTCAACCTAGCTTATGTCACGGGCTGCTTTTTATTTTTAATAAATGTTCCCTTTGCTTTTTTAAAAGAAAAGGATTAGTAATTTGTTTTTGGCAAATGTTAACTATATCGTAAGGATACATGATAAAAAAACTCAATATTGAAAATATATATGTTTTAAATTTATGTATTCAATTAACAATGGATTGGTTCAACGACTTGAACCTCTTTAGTGTGTGGTTATAAATTCGATTCCTAACTCAATGTTTGAAAAAAGTATGAATGGAAGGAGAGAATTCACTTTATACACCTATATATTTTTTGACTAAGATTAGTTATTGTTAAACGGCGGTTAAAACTTTGTATAATATATCACGGTAGCCCAAACATTTTAACTTTTTAAAATTAAAATATTATATTTTTAAATACACAATTGTTATTTTCCGATTTCTTAACATGAGGTGGTGAGAGTATAACATTTATTGTTAGTAATTAATACTGTTGTTGAATTTAAAGCTGCATGAATTGCTAGAGGATTCCAGAAGTACGAAGACACCAAACTTTAGCCACTAACATTGTGCACCACTTGAGTGGTGTGCAATAGTGCACATGCCAACAACTATTAGCCGCAGAAATAAAAGTGAGTTTTTTAGGTATGCTTAAGAAAGGCTGTTCTAAAGAGGAAACTTATTAAGGGAGTAACGATTTTTTAAAAGTTTTTTTTTACATTTTTAAAGTTTAAAATAATTCTTACTTTTTGCAGGGTTAACAAAATAAAATGAGATAATATAGTTAATGATAGTATGTTATAGGAAAAAATATTCATCAAAATCAACAAAAATTAAAAATATATATTTTGTTATATTTGATACAATTATTTAGTTATTTTCCTTTGCAACCCTAAATAACTTATTATTCTATCTATTTTTTCTCTGCAAAAAATGTTCCTTGGAAATTCAAATCATAAATAAAATGATATTTAACGTAATTTTCATGTTTATTAGATGAATAATTTGTCTTTGTAAAAAAAAATCATTAATTTGTCCTTGAGAAAAAAGGGCTACCACATTTCTTTAGGTATGGAACTGGTATCAAGGGGAAATTTCGAATTGTGTAAACATATGATAATTTGCTATCCACGTTACATCGATAAATGGAGAAAGAATTGGAGTTTGGAATTGAGACATGCATTTAGAAAAGGGAATTATTGTACTAAATGTTTCGATTATGACGGGAACCAATTTGGAGGATCAGTTAATTGTCCTGGTGAATGGTCCCGCTCATGTCTAATGTTATTCATTGCTGACTGAATGGGAATTGCCTATGGTAGGAGCTAGTGTAATTTCTGTTTTCCCATTTGAAACAACTACAAACTTTCCTGTCTTCCCATTTGAAACAACCTACAAACTAAATGCTGATTTCCAATAGTATAAACATCAGATTTCCAGTGAATCACGACATATAATTTGAACAATTTAAACATAGACTTCCGATTGTTGAGGGTATCATTGATTCAAACCTCTACACACAACTAGACAAGAAAAACCCACTCATTTAAGTGAAGATACAAAAACGGTAAATAGAGTTTTCTTTGTCATAAAAGTCAATTCTAGTCATCCGCAGCATCTTCGATTTCTTCATCCTCTGGTACTCCGCGCATGTAGAGAACATTGTTACACCTACAAATACAAACAATTGAATTAGACTTGACTATCATATTTGAGAAATGATACTATTAAAAGAGGTCACACAGACTGTGCCAAACTTTTCATCAAAAGATAAAAAAATATTAACAATGCTAAAGCCAGACATTTTGACCATGCTCAGAAATACAACACCAATATATTCACACCCTTTTAATAAAAAAATATCATTGACAACACACCATAAATACAACGCAAGGATAACAGTATGACATGAATTTCACCTGTTCTAAAAATATTATGTTTACAAATCCATATATAAAAACAAGAGCAAACTTTATGACATCATCACACCTTTGATGTTTATTTGGGGAGTTAATAAAATATGTCATAACTAAGACATATCCAAGCTAACGAAGACATAACCAAGACATGGGGTTTTGTTTGGCACTTCAATTGCTTTAACAGTGGAGGAGAAAGCTCTCCTAGAAGGAGAAGCGGCCCGTTTGGATTGACTTATTTAGGCTTATCTAGTTACATAAGTTTTGTAAGACTGTTAGGGAGAACTCATGAAAAAAACCTGTTTTGTAAGACTGTTTGGGAGAACTCGTGAAAACAACTTATGATGATTTTCAAAAGCTATTTTCGGCTTGTTTTCATAAGTTCTCTAATATAGTTTATAAAAACACCTTATAGCATACACAAAAACAATTTAAATTTATTTCATCTTTTGCCATAATATATTATGTAAGCTTATCATGATAAGTGCTTGTGCTAAGCTGCAAATAAGCTTTGTTTATCCAGACATGCCTTAGGTATTGCGCACAGTCTCAATTGTCAGGCAACTTAATGTTGAATCAGGTGCTAATGGTAACATTAACGGGATATTGGGTCACATCTTTTAGTGATTATTTGGGCTCTTTTAGTTCATCTGGTTTGGGCAAGGCCCATTGCTTCAGAAGCATTTCCTTGTCATATTAGAAGAGCTAACAATGCAGCACATTTGTTGGCTAAGCATGCTCTTGTAGAAGTAATAGGACTTGGTTTGAAAAATATTCTTATTTCCTTTGTATTGTTTTAACAGCTGAGTCAGCATCCTCTTAATAAATGTTTCTTTATTGAAAAAAGAAAAGAGCTAATCATACAGCTAATATAAGCAAAAGAATTGTAAAAATGAATTTTTGAGCAGTAAATTATAAACCACCTAGGTTGAGGTCACTTTATTCAAATCAACAAACAACAGGATTCAGAAATCATATAGAAATATAGCATATATCTTCTGGCTCGCAAACATGTAATAGAAGCAGAGTATAAAAAGAGATGTCAAATGCTAGATAAACATAACTTTGTTCCCTGATTTGACATCAATTTCAAAACACATTGAAAAATCAAAACCATATTGAGAAATCATGTGCTACACAAACCAGTAGCAAAGAAAATAGTTGGGATGCAAGTTACCTGATTAAAATCTCTCCTAAATTCCCAGTAAAGTTTCCCTCAATGTACTCTTCAGTGTTGGCCAGCTACACAGAAGTTCACAAATATTAAAAATTAGTTAAAGTTGTAGCAACCAAGCCAAAAAAGTACAAAAAAGAATTGTCAAAACCAGCACCAATGAGTGTATCTAGAATTGTACCTGCAAATTCATGTAGGAATCAACTGAAACAAGGTAACCTGCATAATGAAACCAAAACAAAAAATACAATTAATAACAGATTATTAAAAATATGCATACACTGTTTAATTCAAATAAAATAAACACTGAAATGAAACATATATCTGTTTATAATACAGAAAATTTGCAACATATAATAAAGGATTTACCTTTGTACTCCATTCCCCATTTGAGTTTCACAATAACAGGCTTTCCAGTCAAATTGTTCAAAAAAGGCTTGGGGTTAACAGGTATAGTCTGCAAAACATAAATTTGACAAATAATACACATTAAATCACAAATAATTCTTCAGAAAATTAGTTCGTATTAAGGAACAACGATGATAAATTAATCGAATTTATAGAAGATGTTGATCGGAGTGAAAAAGATACTTACGGCCATCGTAGAACGGATCGAAAACGAAGACGACGAAACGGTGGATGCTTTCTCCTCTCTGTTTCAGTAGCTTGAAGTGAAAATTAGGGTTTTCGTTTGACAAATTGAAAATTAGGGTTTTGTCGCGAAGGAAACTTGGAATGGATTTCGTTATTTTTTGGGTAACCCAATGGCCCATTCAGGGAAATTCGGCCCACGGTTAAATGAGTGTCATTTACTTCCCACATACCCCTTATTTAAAATAAAAGATAAGAATAATGATGTTTGTACTAAGGGTGGGAAAAAAACAAAAAACTAAACCGAACTGTTGAACCGAACCGCTATGTAAAAGTTATGAACTGATCCATACCTAAAAGGAGCAGTTATTAAGCGAACCTTTTTGATCAAAAATCAAAATTGAACTTGATTCCAAATTGAACAAATAACGTTGATTTGTTCATTGTGTTTGCTTTGCTGAGTTTCTTTTACTGTGTTTGTTTGCTAGTTTTTTTGCAAAATTGAGGTTTCTCTAATTACTTCCCACGTACCCCTTATTAATAAAAAAAATAGAGTAATAATATTTGTATAACCATTTTGTCCTACCTATCTTTTCTTCCATCGATATTGATAAACTTAAGTTTAATTTTAAAGGTATGTTTTATTCACAAAATAACAAATACTTAACTGTTAACGTAGTAGTACAGTACATAATTGTACAAGATAAGACAAAATTGTACTAAAGAGACACAAAAATATATTTTATTTTATGTTGAAAAATAAAAAGGATATTTTGGTATTTTTATAATCTATCCTAAAATAAAAATAAAAATAAAAAATACATTATTGTAAAAAGGATATTTAGGTTAACTGAATAGCTAATGTTTTTGGTCCATAAATATGATTATATACATTAATCATTTAATGAATCTAAAAAGTTTTTTTTTTTTATAAATGTGATCAGATGAAGTATGGTAGGTTCCGTATCATTTTCTCCTATCTATCTTTATATATAAGGACATTAGTGTCTTATTGCATTTTCAAGGGATCACATGTGTAGCCAATTAGGAACTTAAACGCAATTAAATTCCGTTGAATTATAATCCCTTCGTTCTACAATACATATCGCAATTTCATAATGTGCACTGTTCACATAATATATTTTAATAATATTTTTCAACTAATATATAAATACAAATTGTAACATGTTTTTTTGAGTTGTCTCAATGAATATTTTCAAAATAAAAAATTTATAATTTTTATTATACATAATTACATATATTAATGATAAAAGTTGTGTATTGATTTATATTCGGCGGTTGACAATGACATCTATTTTAAAAGTTTGCTAAATTGTATTTTAGAAAGGAACAAGTAATAGTTTGCCAAATTGTTTCATAGAACGGTGACTAACTTTTTTTTAACTATACTCCAGCTTGTTTAAAGGCCATTCCAGCTTGTTTTGCTAAAAGTTTAAGGTGATTTAAAATATATTTAATGATGTCGTACTTCTTGTGTTTAACAGTAATCATGGTCAACATTATCCAACTTATCCTTGAAACTAGGCTCTGCCCACATTGAGTTGAAATAGTGACCCTTGAAGCCATGCATACAATGTGAACCAGTTAAGCTAAAACATGCCGTCGAAAATAAATAATTATACCCTAAATTGTTAGTTACAATTATTAATTGTTTACTGTTTCACGAAGAAAATAAGAGCTTTTAATTAAGAGTTTAGGGGAACCCTTAAATTATAGTGACATGCTTCTACTATTTAGTTGAATAATCACATGTCTCTTATTTTTTATGAAGAAAAAAAAAAGTGAGTTGGGTGTCGGAAACTCACTATAATTAGAGCAGGTTTGCAAAGCTTAACAAACGCTAACAAACTTATTTCAATATATATTACCTATCAACAAGATTCTATCCCAGAATACGGAGCTTGAACTCATACCCTTACAAATTTAAATATGCTTCCATTGATTAAGATATTTGGATTTGTCGCTCATTGTAAAACAATAAGTCAACTTCCTATCCACAAATCCAACATGTATTTGCAAATATTTTGGAGGTTATATAGTTCTCGAGGGTTTTAGGAGAGTAACTAACTTCCTAACTAAACTTTTAACTATAGTTACCATTAAGTAACTCTAGTTTATTCTCACTATGCTCTAATAGGTTTTGTATCAGTTTATTTATTATTTCAATTTCAATTTCTTTTGTGACCATTTATTTTAAAAAAAAAATCGTAAAAGGGTTTGTATTTGTGTTTTGCATGTTCCACTTCATATACTACTAGTAGTAGGGTACCAGTAACTACTTGAATTCATTGCTTGTATTTTTAGATTTTTAGTGATCGAGCAAATTAAACGCATTACTTTGGGTCTCTAAATGTTGCAAACCTTTCGGCGACTGCAGCGCGGTCGTCTCCGTTGCTCATGCACACTGCAATTTTCAAGATTGTTTTAAGCTTTCTTTAGTCTAATCTCGTGTGCAAAGCTTATAAGCTTGCTTTTTCTTGACGCATTCAATTTAAATTGCATGGCCATCCCAATGAAAATTGTAGTATTATTGTATTTGATCTCGACAACAGCACCCACCATAAATTTAAATGCAAGATTTTTTTTTTACACAATAAATTTGAAGGTTTAGGTATTAGAGATGGAAATAGGTTAGACCGACGGATCGAGTGTGATATAAAACCTAGTATTTTCGGATCTAAATTAGATTATATCTTTTAATTAATCGTAAACCTATTCTTTGGAGATATATATTATTACTGCTATGTTCAGCTCACAAGATGCAAATCATTTACTTTCCATGTCAAGTTACGGTACTATTGATCGTCATGAATTTGCTTGTAAGTTTACCAATCATGGATAGTATAGTGTAAAATCGCCCTACCATATTAGAGTGGATGACCTAGTGGAGAAATAGTATTCTTCGTATTAGTGAGAATTGGATGAAAATATGGAACTTGGAAATTTTCAAAAAGTAAAGGTGTTCCTTTAGCGTGTGGTGCAGGGTTGTCTTTCTAGACATCGTCACCAAGCGTGTGGACTGAATCGTTTCGATCATTGCATTCATTGTGATATTAATTATGAAAACGAACGGGATACATTTTTTGGGTGTAACAAAGTCCATTAGGTTTGAGCCGTTAAGGGATTATGGTCAACCATTCATAGTCTAGAGGAAACATTTGCACATGTGCATATTCAAGAACATTTTATAGTAAGTCATCTTCTCTCCTCTCCCCAAAACCCTTCTCTCCCATACATACCCTTAACCGGTTTAAGAGATAAGTACTAGTAGTATGAAAATTGAGTGAGATATTTTGAAAGGGAAAATCCAGCAGTAAGAGTTATAGGATTTGAGAATACTATTAAATATGATCTTGAAAAAGTAAAACTAAGCCACGAGAGTGGGGTGGATTCTAGACATCTATCTGACCACTCCCGACATTTGTGCTTACTACTTGTACATTTTCATCTCTCAACATCAATCAAATATATATATATATATATATATATATATATATATGGTAAATTCTATGGTACACCCACAAATATGAGTGTATTAGTACACCAAATCAATAAATTAATAGTTAAAAGTGTTATTTTTTGAAGAGAAAAAATGTTTTCTATCACCTATAATTAATTCCTCCCTCCGTCCCTTAATATAACCCCCTTTTGTTTTTTTTTTTGTCCCTAAATATAACCCCCTTTTCAAATTACAACACACATTAATTATTTTTTTCCATAGATACCCTTATTTAATACTACTACTAATTCTAAAAGTACAATAAATTGACTTTTCACTTTATCTCTTTAATGAGGTTAATTTTGTAAAATTGTACTATAAAACAGACACATTAACTACACCAACAACATTTCTTAAGAAATGTGAAAAAAACAATAGGGGGTTATATTAAGGGACGGAGGGAGTCTTATTTACCAAAAACGTCAACAAAATAAAATTTAATTTTTCTGAATTTTTAGTACTCATAATAGAGAATTTTGATTATTAAAAAAAAATTAGTATGATTTTTATAAACAATGAAATGATGTTTTTTCTTATGAAATGACATTTTCTAAAATATAAATATCAACAAATAACTTTTTATTTCATAAAAATAATAGTTAATTTAAAGATTTTTGAAGTAGGAGTACCGATACACTTTAATTTACGGGTGTACCGTAGAAACTCCCTGTATATATATATATATATATATATATATATATATATATATATATATATATATATATATATATATATATATATATATATATATGCTTATATGTATCATCAAATATAGTGCCCCAGGAACACCACAAACAAACCCTTTTTTCTGTTTTGATCCATTTCTACCTATAATTAGATTCGAAATTAATTAAAAACTAGCGTTAATCAGTTACATCCAATTACCATTTGCACTAGCACTCTTGAGTGCACATACACATATTTCTTCTTCTTTGGTCAAATTGCACAACTATACTCATGATGAACGGTTTTGACCCCCAAAGATGGCAACAAGATCATAGAAGACAGAAAAATATCATAGGTGCATCATCTTCAAATAGTTCTTCATCTTTGGTTAATTTCTATGCCAATAATAATAAAAAAACCAAGTACACCAAACTTCAAACACTCTCACCTGGGCTTGAGCTGGATGATGATCTTGTCTCTAGTAGTGTAGTTCCTGCTGTGACAGTTGTGTTGGAAGGCCGTTCGATCTGCCAACGCATCAGCCTTCACAACCACGGTAGCTACCAAAGTCTGGCCAAGGCTCTCCGCCAGATGTTTGTTGATTGCACCGACGACTGCGACGCCGGTGATCATCATCTTGATCTTTCTAATGCCATTCCTGGTCATGTTATTGCCTATGAAGACATGGAGAATGATCTTCTTCTTGCTGGTGATCTTACCTGGAAGTAAGCATCGATCTTGTTCATCTCTCAATCATATAAATATCTCTCTTCATTTATTATTGTGAGCTATTATTTGCTTGTTTATAAATGCTACTTTATACAAAAACTTATTCCATCCAAAAATCAAGCTCGGTTCTCCCGAGCAATTTGTCTTTTGATAAAGCTTATCAAGCATTCGATCTCAATCACTTGGTTAACTTATATTCTTTGATACTAGAAAGAAAAAAAATAAACAAATCACTTGTTAGAATTGAAAACATATAATAAAAAGTCCTTTTTAAATTGTGTCGCTAACACTTAACAATGATATTTGAGATGGATTTTTTTCGTTTCTAATTTTTATTTTGTAAGTTCAATTTTTAATAGTGCTAATGATATTGTGATAGTTATGTTATGTATGTGTTTGCATTCAGAGATTTTGTACGTGTGGCAAAGAGAATTCGGATACTTCCAGCGAAGGGGAACTCAAGGAAAGGTACAAGAAGTACAGGAGAGGCATAAACTTAGCTACCACATCAAAAACATGAAAGATGGTTAATCATTTTGTACTTTCAGAAATGTATGAAGTAAATTAAAATAATTTGGCTATATTGAGATGGTCAGTAATAAGATCGGTGTACTGGTATAACGCCAGCAAGAAATGCTGGTTAATTTGATTAATCCAATTGAAATTACATGTAAGTAAAGTTGTGCTTTGTATGAATAAAATGGGTATGTTTTTTACTAGCGATCAGCAAAATTATTTGTTTGTTTCTCAGATTTGTGTGCGATTAACGAAAAGGACACTTGTATATTGTTCCAAGGTGGTATTGGTATATATGGTATATATGTAATGTAGAATAAAACTAATAGATACATTGATAAGCAAGAGAGTGAGAGTGAGAGTGAGAGAGATCTGATAAGTGATATAGTGACACAGGAAGAGAGATTAACGAAGTGTCTGAAACAATTATGCGAAGGCTAAAAATTATGGGTGAGGAGAAGTTAAATATGTATATATTATAGTTTTTAGAAGAAGAAAAAAATCTAGATGTGCCCATTGTGTTGCCCCCTCTAATAATTAAAAGGGTTTTTGTTAGCTAATGTAATGGTCCAATATGCATGTCATTAAAGTATAAACATGCACTGAACTTTCATAGATGTGCTCCCTTTACTAGTTTCACTGCACACAAGGAATGATTTAGGATTTGACATTTTGCATTTCACTACAGAAGTCCTCCACCACCCTACAGTATTCTATGTATCACGTACTCTAAAGTATACCATCTATGGTGTCTATTAAATTTTATCCCACTCGTTCCATAATAGTTGATCAATTTGCAAAAATATTCTGTCTCAAAATCACTTTCAGTTTTTAAGATGATACAAATTGATTATTTTCTTCAATTGTACATCTTAATAATATTACAAGCAACATTCTCGATTCAAATATATTTCAATTTATTTATATATGGTAAATGATGAGAATAATGTAGTAAAATTAAGAATTTCTCTATCCTTTTTCATGAATACATTTTTTTTATGAGTATGCTAATACGTGTTTTAAGAACACATGTTAGGGATTTCAAATTTTATTTATTTTTTGATTACTTGAATGCTCATTTGCGGTCCTAGTGAGGTAGATGGTCGGATTGTGGAATGATTTTAGCCTCGTTGTACTCAATCACCATCGATTCAGTAGTAAATGTTATTTTTCTTTATTGTAAACTCTGACACAAGAACATGCTCAACGAATAACCACCATTTTTTAGAGTTTACGGAAGCATCAAAATCTTAAACTTTGGAAGGATGAGAATGAGTTGTCCAAATCTTAAACTTTGAAAGAATGAAAGTGAGTTGTCCGCTAATGTTATTGATAGAGCACTTCATCTTATAGAAGATTGAAAGTCCGCAAACACTCCACAAAGTGCGAACAACCAACATCAAGTCCCGCAAGGTACTGGCTTTTGATTTCAGCATACGGAGGCAACCATGTTGTCGTCCTCTTCTTCCAGTTCAGTAGCTCAAACATGATGGCAGAGACCACAACGTGGTAGGATTAAGTGCAATATCAATGCCTCTTTTCGAATGAATGGAACCGTACATGCATTGACATGTGTGTGCGTGATGACGATGGAGCTTTTGTCTTGACAAAAACTATGCGGTTTTCACCTTTATGCCTCGTAAATGTGGGAGAAGCATTGGGGTTGTTTCATGCCTTACAACGGTTAAATGATACGAATGAGCTAGTCCCGCAATTTATTTTGATATTCCTATTGGTGCCTTTTAACTTATAAATGAGGGACCGTAAAAAAAAACTTATAAATGAGGTAGCTCATATTATACGCTTGCACGAGAAGCTCCATTATAAGCTAGTCTCAATATTTATTTTGATATTCTCATTGTATTAACAATATTATTATTAATAAGATGTTATAAACATAAAAAAAAAAATTAAATATATCAAATTAATAGGAAAGAAGGGAAGGATCAAGACTTGGTCAATGGAAGTATAAATATATATATATATATATAAAAAAAAAAAAAAAAAACTTGGTCAATGGAAACGAATGGAATATGCATTCATTGATTTCATTATTTTGTAAATTGAAGCCAAAATAAAAACTCAGCAGCTATTACAGATTTTGTCTTTTTAACATGACTAATTTTAATTGGAATCACATTAAAATATCATCCCTCTAGAATTAATTAGGGGGAGAGAGAGAGAGAGAGACTAGGTGTTGCATGTGAATTTAGCCAAGCCAAGGAGACTTCATGGAAAGAGGCAATTCTAGGGGGATTTTATGAGAAAGAACGCAAATAAAATGGCTAGACTTTTATTGTCCATGATGAGAATTGAAAGCAATGGTAATTGGAGCATCACGGATACGTTGGCGAATTTCCATTTGAATTGAAATCAAATGGATCCTTTGATAAAAAAAATCTTGCACAAATCTCCATTTTAAATTTATCTAATATCTAAATATTTTTTCGAGCAAATCCATATAATTTTTTTGAGGGATGGATAAATTTTTAAAATATTATGATTGTGTTGTCTATATTTTAGTTAGACTAAACTCTAGCCGACTACCGTTTGATTTATACATATATTTACTACATTACATTTAAATGCATTTTTTTGAGCAATTTAAATGCATTTATTAGTCATTACAAATAAAGGAAATTTTATTCTTAAAAATGATTTTTAATGATATTATAATAAATGCAAATATTAACATTAATCAAAATAATACATTCTCTAAGTCTATATAATGGAAATAGAAATGATGTTAGCCTTACTTCTTGTAAAATATAAGATTAAATTCTGCAAACTTATCTTTTGGGTGTTTCATGCATTGCTTTGCTCTTTTCAGGTAATTTATTTTATCTTTGAGTTGTATATTTCATAAATAATTTACTAACTTCAATTGAGAATTGTTATGTTTTTTTTAAGGGAAAATTGTTATGTATTTTTATACTAGCATTAATATTCATGGACCACGTATGTGATCATCTCCTCAACAAAATAGTGATTATTATTATATTGGTTCAGGTTTCATTACTAGTTTGAAGACCCCGGTAGTTGAGCTTCAAACAATCATGCGATGTGGGAAGCAATGAATATACATGTTGCATAACTGGCTGTACTCCATATTGTGGTCAAAATTGTATCTTCTTTGGATATAGAAATGGTGCATTTTGTAAAGATGCATTAGGTGGGAAACTAAAAATGTGTTGCTGCATAAGTAGCGATTTATATTGTATCACTTTATTAATTTTTAAAATAAAAGATGAAGTTTAACTTATATTTACGTCTTACAAATTGTATGAATTTTGGGGAAAAAAAAATGATAATCTTAGTTCAGATACATTCTCGTATTTAAATTTAGATTAACTTATTTGCGATTCTAGTGTAAATATGTTTACACCGTCAACCAATTATATTTTTTCTAATTGTAAAAATTATACGATTTTAATTATATCTATTTTTAAAGACATGCATGTGGATGATTGTGATTTATCGACGGTGAGTAATATTTTAAAAAGTAAACTCTATATATTCATTTTGAATTGTAAAATAATCTAAAAGTTAAAACTCTACATATGAAACTGTTACTAGAAAAATTATAATTGAGTAAATTACCCTCCCCTCCCCTCAAAGATGCTTGAATTACAATCCCCTCCCCTCTTATGTTAAAATATACATTCCCCTCCCCTCTTATTCAAAACATATTAGAAAAAATTTCATTCCCCTCCCCTAAGAAAAGCTTGAATTACATTCCCCTCCCCTCTTATGTTAAAATCTACACTTTACTCCCTCAATATATATTTTTTTTATTTTTAATAATCTAGCAAAAAAATAATAATCTAATACACTTCGAAAAAAAACAGTATTGCAGGTCTATTATAACATAATAAAAAATTGAATACATATTTTTTTGCTATTTTTTATTCACAATTTCATTAACATGTAGTTTTAAACCCTATTATAAAATATGAAACAAGCCAAAATAAAATTAAAATATGTGAAAAATTACTAACGACAATAAACCATGGTTATTTAAAAGTTAATTTTAAACTCTAAATTATAAAATCAATAGCAAATATATTTAAATTTAATTATCATTAACATTTAAATTATAAAGGAATGAATTAATTTTTCTTAAAAGGTGGTTTAAAATTAATATATATCATAAAAATATTTATTTATGTTAAAATAGATTAAAGTGTAGTGCATATTTAATTATCAAGGGAGGGGGTTGTAATTCAAGTATCTTATAAGGGAGGGGAGTGTAAATTTTACTTTTCAAGGGAGCAAATTGTATATTTTAACATAAGAGGGGAGGGGAGTGTATTTCAAACATCTTTAAGGGGAGGGGAGTGTAATTTACTCATTATAATTTTATAGTCTAATGCTATGCCCTTAATTGATCATTCTTCCTAAAATCTAATTATATCACGTATTGTCGTATGATCAAGGCAAGCAGTGTTAAAATATTTTTGAATTAGTTGGTACAGTAAAGTGAGCCATACAAGAAATGTTTTTTTTTTTTTTTACAAAAACAAAACGATATTCATTCAAATCTATATAATACATCAAATACAAACATCGTTAAAAACGTAAAGGGTAAAATGAGTCATACAACAAATGTCAATGATGTTAATATCCGTTGAATACTTGAATATAAGAAAATCGGTAGAATTAATACATGTTGGCAGGGCAGCTTGTCTTCCATGTATAATTTTCTTATGGTTTTTTCTAAATTGCCTTTGAAAATTGGTGGGCAATTTACCCAAACCAATAAAAAAAAGCCTTCATTATAAATATAAATTTTATTATTTTATTCCACAATTTAGCATGTATTTTATTATTTGCATATTCATCTCATTTTAAATTATACCATTTTACAATTTAAACCATCAAATTAATTAAATTTTCCCTTCAATCCAATCACTCTCCAATTTTTTTTCTTTTCGAATCTGGTTCATCCTTTACAAAAAATCATCAAAAATAAAAAACATCATCCATGGGAATCGGACCATAGCATACACATACTTGATCATATAACATTACCACTTGACCAATACATCTTTTATGAAATGGAATTGAATGCAAATTATATGTTATTACTTATTAGTAAGCAACTTATAATCCAAGCTATAGTAAAAAAAAATCAATTTATATGTGTATATTTTTTTGGGTTAGAATATGTGCATATATATATATGAAATAATAAATATTTCTAAAATAAAAAAAATATGAATTCATCCATTTCATTTTTTTTTATATTTTAAATATTATTCTTTTTTTATAAATTCATACTATTTATATAGATTCGATGAACTACAACAATGTTTTATTTGTGATCAACCGAATTGTGATTTATTTTAGGTCCAACATTTCTTTTAAATCAAATAAACTATTTAAATGCATTAAATGAAAATTGTCAACATGGATGTAATGTTTTTATTAAATATTATTGTCTTTTAAAAAAATCTGTTAAATATTTGCATTGCGTTCATTGAGGATTTTATTTGCTTATATCTACCGATGTAAATTTTTATGTATTCATATGAGAAAGTTAATATGACAAATTTTTGAAAAATAATAACTATTTTTAAAATATCAATGTTAATGAAGTGTTTTTATTAAATATTTTTTTATTTTATTTGCAAAACATGGTTAAATAATTGCACTACACTCGTCGCAAAATTTATGTGCTTATATTGCGGAAGCAAATCTTCATGTATCGATAATAATTTTCCTTTCATTATTCCTTAAGGTCTCAGCTTCGTTTCTCCATAATGCCAATTTGGATGGGGTATAATTTAGCTTCTTAAAAAAAATAAAACCTTTTATTATTGTTTATATTTATCTATATTATATATAAAGGAAACTACCTCTTTCAGCACACTTTTGGGTTGGACTTTTCTTACCAAAAATACTCTTAAGATTAAATACAAGTAACACATGTAAAAAATAAATAAGAATAAATTTAATTTAATTTAATTTAAAAAGAAAAATTACACATAGTTCCTTATAAAATAACACGTGGATTACTAATTCATGTCACTAATCTTCCCCGTTTACCCTCTTTTACCTTCGTTAACCACCAATCAAACTCACAAAAATCTAGCACAAAACAAAAACTCATGTTACTTTTTTATCAACCGCTTTTATGTTGTACATCTGTGTTGTTTCCCTCAATTTCAAAGACAAAGATTGTCAAGTATTTTCATATCTCTTCCACAAAAAACAGTATTTCCATATTATTTTATTATTTTATTTTATTAATATAAGTTACTCTTCCTTAGCCTTTGATCAATCGTAACAAATGTGGGCAAAAAGTAATGTTAAACATTGGACTTTAAATCGTTTAAAAAAAAATTAGTAACAAATGTGAGCAAAAAATATTGTTAAAGACTGAACTTTAAATCCTCTAAAAAAAAATTAGTAACAAACGTGAGCAAAAAATTTATACTATATATAAAGAAAACTACCTCTTTCAACACTTTTGGATTGGGTTTTTCTTTCCAAAAATACCTTTAATTTTCAATACAAATAACACATGTAACAAATAGATAAGAATAAATTTAAATATTAAAACAAATGTAACAAACACGATATGAATATATGTATATCTGTTTTTATTTCTTTATCATTTAAAAAGTCGAAAAAACTAGATGAGTACATTTATACTTACTTTTTAATTATTCCAATTATACTCTTAAACAACTTTTTCTATAATAAAGATTCTTGTTTGTGTCATTAAAAAAAACAACAACAATTACATTTTTACTTTTAATCAAAACCAAAATTTCATAAAAAGAAATACCGTTCATAATTTTAATACGTTAGCGTAATAAAAAGAGCGGAAAGACATTTTCGCTAGTATTTATAGTGACATGACATATACTTCATATAGTTTGTTACACTTTGTTTAAGGATAAAAGGAAGAAAAAAAACCGGACATATCGTGTCTGTTGCACGATATATTTTGTGTGGTAACCAAAAATAAAATAACGTGTTTGTTAAACTTTTTTTAATATTTAAATTTACTATCATCCGTTATCTTTTTTAAATGGTAAGGAAAAAAATCGAACATATACAATTTGTTACATTTTGTTTTAATATTGAATTTACTTTTTTTAATATTTAAATTTACTCTCATTCGTTGTCTTTTTTAAATGATAAGGAAAAAAAATCATACATATACAATTTGTTACATTTTGTTTTAATATTGAATTTACTCTTATCTATTTTTTATATGTGTTATTTATATTGAAATTTGAGGGTAATTATGAAAGTAGAAAAAGCCAACTCAAAATAGGCTATGAGTCTTGTTAACAAGTGCTCACGGGACACTCTTTAAGAAGTATAGATAACGAGTGCCCCCACCAGTTATGTCAATCGGATGTAAATGGGTTATATCGGCGAATCACATTCGGGATATGATAGAATCCTTGACGCGACTTGCACATTCACACCAAGCATATCGGCAATGGTAGTTTACAAAATAAAGTTATGTCAATTTCCCTCGTGCACTAGTGAAAAGAAAGAATGATTATTATAATTTTCGGCACAATTTAGACTCACAATAATGTGATTTTCTATGTCTGTTTATGACTTTTTTTCACGCCTCCAAAGTGTCTCTATTTAAAGAGAAACTTATGTCATATGGTGAAGAGAAACAACTCTTTGGAAGAGTTTTGTTCATGAATGGTTACATTGCTTCAATAGTCAAGAATTACACCTTTTATCTACAATGTCTCTATTTAACCACTGCAACTTTCCAAATATATTTTAGAAATTTCTCTCACGATCAATAAAAAAAAGGGATTTTTTCTTGGATCATTGATTATGAAATCACGTTGCCAAAACACATTTTCGTTTATCTTTTCACTGATTCACGTTCTCACGATCACTGTAATCATAAAATCTCAAAAAAACAAAAATTTATTTTATTTTGGAAATTTTATGGAATCATTCATATTTGTTTTATTTAGTTTATTTCACAATATATATATATATATATATATATATATATATATATATATATATATATAATCTCTCGTCCATACTATTTGGGTCATTGAGATTTGTCCATTTTTTCTGCTCCAAATAGTGTGGACCAGAAAATAATCTCTTTTGGATCTTTTGAGCTGACTTTTTCTTATTCCAAAATTACTTTCAATGACCCAAAAATAGCGGACAGACGAGTCAGGTAATGCCCCGTCTTTCTGCTAGTGAAAATAATAAAGATATAAAACTTTTAATCAATTTTTTGCTACTTGTTCCGGAAGTGAAAAAAAGTTTCATCTGCTACTGAATAACATCTTTCAGAAGGATTCCCGTTTCCGCAGTGAATGTCTTGGTAGAAGATATGATTTCATTGAATTCAAGTTTATTTGTTTTTAAATACGCCTGTATCTCAACAAGAAAATAATCATGAGTTTTTCCTTAAAAAAAACATGAGTTTTGAAAATTTTATCACATTAACTTTCTCATATCAGTACAAAAAAACTTGCTTCCGCAATATAAGCACATACATTTTGTGACGAGTGTAGAACAATTATTTAACAATGTTTTGCAAATAAAATAAAAAATATTTAATAAAAACACTACGTACATTAATGTTGATATTTTAAAAATAGTTAGTAGTTTTCAAAATTTTGTCATATTAACTTTCTCATATAAATACATAAAAATTTAAATCGGCATATATAAGCAAATAAAATCCTCAGCGAACGCAAAACAAATATTTAACAGATTTTTTTACATATAAAAGGCAAAAATATTTATTAGAAACATTACATTTATCTTGACAATTTTCATTTAATACCTTTAAATAGCTCATCTGATTCAAAAGATATAAAAGATTTGATCATTCACAACAATACTTCTATCTTGCACACCCTTCATGAGTAAAATAATTGCGTTGATTTTCTAGCAAAGATGGGAGCTGCTTCTGCTTCAGACAGACTATGTGATGACTAATCATTCTTCTCCTTCTAAATGACTATTACTGCTTATTAGGGATGATGCTTGGGGAACCTACTTTCCCAGAGGCTAGCTAGCTTCGTCCTTTTCCTGTTCTTTTTACTTTCTATTTTTTTTCCTTGTAACAAAACAAAATAGTTCATTTGATTCAAAAGAAATGTTGGACCTAAAATAAATCACAATTCGGTTGATCACAAATAAAACATTGTTGTAGTTCATCAAATATAAATAAATAGTATAAATTTATATAAAAGAATAATATTTAAAATATAAAAAAAATCAAATGAATGAATTCATATTTGTTTTTTATTTTAGAAATATTTATTATTTCATATATATATATATATATATATATATATATATATATATAGACACACACATGCCCTAAAAAAAAGATACACATATAAATTGATATTTTTTTACTAAAACTTGAACTATAAGACGCTGTAAAAAAAATATTGCTCACTAATAACATAAATTTCGCATTCCAAATCATTTCAAGAAAGATGCATTGGACAAGTGGTTAAGGTATGTGATCAAGATTGTGTGTGGGTGTCTCGGTTAAATTTTCAAGGGTGATATTTTTTATTTTTAATGATTTTAGGTTGGAGAGTGATTGGATTAAGGAAAAATCTAATTAATTTGATGGTTTAAATTGTAAAATGTCATAAATTTGAAATGGGGTGAATTTGCTAAAATTGTAAAATAAAATAATAAATGTTATTTTTATAACGGAGGACACATGGCTGTTTTTAATTGGTTTGGGTAAATTACCCACCAATTTTCCAAGGCAACCTAGGTCTCACCTTTTCTTATATATACAGATTAGAATTACATGTCTATAATGCTAGAAATTAGTACAATCATTTTGTCAAAAACAAACCGCTCAACTAATCGGTCAAATCATATATTATGAAATGTGATGGCCGGGTTGCAAGAATTATGTAAAACTTGGTTAATTCAATCATCTTTATGAAATTTGAGATTCATAATAAATAACGAGTGTTCTTCTAATAGGAGTAATCTGAATGTGGGTTTCATATAAATTGTTGAGGGACCATAATTAAGCTACGGTGGCAATAGAATAAATCATTTGTTTCCTTTCATCAACCAACATATAAAAAAATAATAATAATAAATAAATAAATAAATAAATTCTACATCATAATAGTGTGGGTTGCTGAAGAGTTGCATAATTTATTACCATTGGAGGAAAAATGTGCATGAATTGCATAAATAGGACATGACGTTCTGGGGAAACCATTTGATAATAGTATATGAAATCCAAAATGGGTTCCTAAAAAAATGACAATTGTAGATACTCTAAGATTGGACAGCTTTTAAAATTGAATGACAGACAGTCTTGAAAGCTCGCATTCAATTTCCATTATCTTCAAACGGAGGTAAACTCCACTCACTAGGGTTGAAATCCAACAATGAGTTCAAAACTTGATCAGCTGCATTTTGAAAAGATTTGTCCAGCCTTGGATCAGGAACCATAACAACAGACCTACAACGTGTGTAACAAAAAAAATTCAACAAATTGAACGAAATCACAGTAATCATAATTGCACAATGCATGTATCCGTGTTTAATGAAATTGATCAAGGTGAGGAATGAGTGGTAAGAAATTGGAACAAGTAAAAATCATCATAACCGAGTGTTCTGAGGCAACCCATTGTATGCCATCCTGGCTCAAACTGTGTTGTTAAATAGCAGTTATAGCGGTGCTATACCGCTATAGCATAGTGGAATTAGAACAAACCGTTATTGTTCCGTGATATGCTATTTGTATACAATATTGTCAAGTATCTGTTACAGTGGCGCTATAGCACTACTGCGTAGTGGAATTTTAACAATCCCCCATCTGTGATTGACAACTCTAAGACCAAATAATTCGTAGCATATAAATATATAAGTGTTTATTGAGAAGAAAAAGATATGGCTTAAAAATCCAAAATATAAAGGTTAAGAAATAATTCACAGTATGCATTTCACTGATTGCATTTGGCTGGTAAATATTATCAAATGGGACATGAAATCGGTTGACACATTCAAACATAGCCGTTGCAATAACATAAAGGCTGTGGAATGGATTCAACAGCCCAGCTTCTGAGATTCATATTTTCGAGTTTTTACACCTCATATACATAGGTGACAAACATTATGGGTCTGTTTGGATAAATAACTTAATTAAGCACTTATAGCATAAATACTTATCATATAAGTGCTTATGTCTAGGCTATTTCTATAACAAAATATAAAATAAAGTCAAACTATTTTCATATAAGCTATAAGCTGTTCTAAAAAACTAACCTGGAGAGCTTATGAAAATAAGTGAAAAATAGCTTAAGGACATGTGATAAGTTGTTTTCATAAGCTCTCCCAAACAGTCTTACATGTGCTTATACCAGTGGATAAGCTGAAATAAGTCAATCCAAACAGACCCTATATCAACATTCATTTTTAGTATATTCGAGAGAGGGCAAGAGAATCGAAAGAGCCCAGTGAACATATAAATGTTTTGCAGATGAAATCGGTGAGTACAGAAAGAATTTGTTACGAGTACAGGAATTAAATTTCATCAATTCCAAATCAGAAACTGATAGATGTAGCACTATATTACATGCCCATTCTACTAAATGTGCTTTCTATACCACAGTATGTTTATGTTATGAACATGTATTGAGCAGCTAGTATCTTGGCATGCATTGTACACCACAGCATGGCTAGTGTGTGAATGTTAGATAGTTTTCTGATTCTATTGGTGCCTTAGTTGCGGTTATCAGTAGTTAGGCGCACTGCAGCTAGTATATATAAACAGATGATGCACAATCATGGATGGGTTGATTAGTTAACTCATTATATCTGTCTGTTATTACTTTTATATTTTCTTCTTCTTGTTTCACCACATATATTTAGTTAAAAAACGAAACAATAAACATCATTGAATGCTTCAAATCACTTACATTCCGGCATTCTTAGCTGCACGAACTCCAGAGGGTGCATCTTCAAAAACAAGAATGTTACTCGGATCCACTGGTCCACCCTGTTGATCATCAATGTATTGTTAACTAAAACATCACTATGTATTATCCCAAACTCAAGAAAGTTGGAAATACAATAATTAATAAATTGAACCCAGCCTTAAATTCAAAATGCATTTGTGATCTTTGCAAACAAATTTGTCACCAAGTTTACAAACGTCGTTAATTGATATATATATACCTCAAATCTCCTGGCTGCAGCAAGAAATACATCTGGTGATGGTTTGCCTTGTTTGACTTCAGGGTCATCACCAAGAACAACATGATGCATCAGAGAAAACATTTCACCGTGTCTTTGCGTTTTCAGTTCAAAATGTCGCTTGTGAGAACTGTGGGGAAAATTGACAAAACAACTTTCTATAAGAAGTTCTTCAAGATACATTAACATGAAATAAATCTCTTTTCTTTAACCCAAAAAAAAAAAAAAAGGTAAAAGACAAAAAATTAACACGAGAAACTGTGGATGAAATTTACCCAGTTGCCACGGCAATTGGAACTCCTTTTGCATGTAGATGCTTGAGTAGACGACTAACACCTGTTATAAATTAAAAGCAGGCAGAAGAATGTCAGCATATAAATAAAGTGGTAGTCTGTGTCATACGCGCTTCAGTAGTGCGTATGACACATACTAAAGTACTTGCATGGCGAATTAGCAATCCTGTCTTTTCAATTTGACAAGCTAACTATATGCCCTAATAAACAAACTAGTTTGGATAAAAGAAATTGATGTTGTTCCAAAGTTTGAGTCTACAATACCTGAGTAAAGTTCAATATTTATAAAATATAAGCAACATTTACAGTGGAAAAAGATACCAACGAAAGTCTGTATCTTTTTTTGTGTAGCTACATAATTGTTATTATCAGAAGTGGAGGCAAAGATGAGAATGAACAACTAACGGCAGAAACTGCAAATTTGAACAAATCATTATTATCAATCATGAAGTAGGAGGAAGTATCCTGCATATAACAAAACACGCATGACTTGCTTGCTTTTCAGTATGCCGACATTGAAATCACATATTCAAATTTATTTAAGCACAGATACATAGCACATAAACGACGGCATGATGTTTTTCTGTACTTTCGAACAAACGTCTATCAATCTACGGCAATTTATACAAATCAATAAAAACTAAGTAAAATATCAGCGATCCTTCATAGTCAATAAGACATAGTATATAATTCCATTTACCTGGCATGAGGTCACTTGTTGGAAACAAACTCTGCAGCTTAGCTTCTCTTTCTACGAGAAATTGCTCCGCAGAGAGAGAATCACTGATTCCAGTCTCTTCAACAAAAACCTTAGCAGCTTCAATTGCTTTCATTCCCATCATCTTAGCCTTGAGAGACCATTCAAAAGTTTTATTGTATCTGGCAAGTATAATTTCTTGAACTTCAGTATAGAACTTCTCCGTGTCTGCAGCAACATCATGAAATTCGTAAAAAAAGAAAAGAAAAAAAGGTGTAGTTTGAAAATGAATTACCTAGCAAGAGTCCGTCCATGTCAAAAACGACATGTGTGATTGGTTTTCTGACACCACCGGAGGAGGGATCGGCCATTGTTGCGCTGTTATGGAGACTTGTGATTGTGATTGATCAGAGTTTTCGATCTGAGATGAGAGAGTGTGAAGAGTGAAAACTGCCTTTTTAAATGGGGTCTGTTTACTTTGCAACCCACGGGCCAAGTTGGAACAAAATTTCTCACCGTCGTTGGATTCATCTATCAACACACACTAAGTGAGTTCAACATTCCTTAGATGTGTGACATGTGGCAAAACATAAAACCATGGGCTGAGATTAAAAAGTTTGGAAAAACAAGGCTACGCGCACATTCACCATCATTGTGTTGCTGCCGCTCTCCCTATCGCCGGCGACGTCACCGCCGTCCCTGAATCCAAGCTTTCTTCTCTTGATGAATCCGTCATAACCCACTTAACAAAAATCAAACTTTTATTACAATCATAGTTTGAATTACACACCTTTTTCAGACTGTGATTGGTAAACCGAAGGGGGGGGGGGCGCCGCCGATGTATGGACAAAAGGGGGCGCGGTGGCGTCGCCGGCGAGAGGTGGCAGCAACACACATGGTGAGAAGATGAACAGCGCGTAGGTTATACACCCTCGGAAGTTTATTCTTTTTCCCTTTCCTCTGACAAACTTCGCATAAAACCATCCTCCGTCGCGTTCTGAATTCCGACTTCCAATAAACGCACTGTTGCAAGAGAAATGTGACCTCCACCACCTCAAAATGGTTTCCTTTCTTTCCTTCCAAGCCTTCTGGAATTCGTACCCATAAGAAAATTTCTTGGATTATTGTTAAAAATATTCTTTTTAGGCAAATTCTATTATAATTCATAAACTAGTAATAGACCCGTGATTACGCACGGGTCGCATAACATTGCAGTATTCATATGAAAAATAATTAGATTGTTAATATTGTCAAATGTTTAAGGATAATAAATAAAAATTATCAACATTCGTATAATGTTTTTATTGAATATTTTTTCTTATATATAGAAAAATATGTTAAATATTCGAATCATATATGTTGTGGATTTTATTTTCTTATGTACGCGAAAACAAATGTTTATATAAGTTAATAAAATATTTTTTTTAAAATTCATGATTATTTTCAAAATATAAAAATTAATAAAGTGCTTCTATTAAATAAATTTTTTATTTTATATGCAAAACACTATCTAATGTTTACATCCCATTCGTTGCAGATTTTATACGTTTTATCTGCATAAACAAATTTTATGTAAATATATGAGAAGTTTGATATGATAAAATTGTGGAAATTCATTAATACCTGTCAAAATGTAAACATTAATATAGTGATTATATTGAATAACATTTTATTTTATATGCAAAACACCGTTCAATATTTGCATCGCACCCGTTGCAGATTTTATGTGCTTATATATGCATAAATAAATTTTTATGTACATATATGAGAAAATCGATATATATATATATATATATATATATATATATATATATATATATATATATATAATAAAATTTTAGAAACTCATGACTATTTTCAAAAAAACAGCATGAGTGTTAGTGTTTCTATTAAAAAAATATTTTATATTCAAAACATCGTTCAATGTTTGTATCGCACTTGTTGCAGATTTTATGCGTTTTATT
The DNA here is from genome assembly GCA_958299785.1 of Medicago lupulina. Classification (NCBI taxonomy): domain Eukaryota; kingdom Viridiplantae; phylum Streptophyta; class Magnoliopsida; order Fabales; family Fabaceae; genus Medicago; species Medicago lupulina. The sequence goes on along the minus strand of OY283143.1, from coordinate 2,994,765 downwards.
TGCAGAAACAAATTTTATTTAAATATATGAGAAAGTTTTTTTTTATTTGAAGGAAACTATATGAGAAAGTTGATATAATAAAATTGTGGAAACTCGTTAATATTGTCAAAATATAAACATTAATAACGTGTTTCTTTTGAATAACTTTTTATTTATATGCAAAACACTGTTTGATGTTTTCACCGCACTCTTTACAGATTTTATTTACTTATATCTGCATAAATAAATTTTTATGTACATATGTGAGAAAATCGATATGATAAAATTTTAAAAAATCATGACTATTTTCAAAATATCAACATCAATGTAGTGCTTCTATTAAATAACATTTTATTTTATATGCAAAACACGTTCAATGTTTGCACCGTAGTTGTTGCAAATTTTATGCGTTTTATCTGGTGAAGATACTAATGTGACGTCTAACGTCATATATGAGAAAATATTTCGCAACGTGTGATGAACCTACATGCCAATGTACTAAAATTTTCATATTTCTTTTACCGAATTATTGATAGGATTATTGAATTTTCTTTTATAACATTTCTAGATTTAATACATTTTATGAAGTGTTTTATTTTGTCTACTATGGATTATCACCTTTTTTTTTCACCGTTACCAATTATATATTGCATTTTATTATTCGCATGTAAATCCTTTAACAATAAACTCGTGCGACACACGGATCAATAATCTAGTAATGTTTTAAAAGTATTCCAAAGACTTATTAATTTTGCCTCCAAAAAACAAATATGCGTGGAAATTTGTTATATCGATGGATAATTCCATATTATTTGTTTTAAAGTCATTTTAAAAAAAAATAGATTATATATTTATCCGTGAAAATTTGTTAGATTTGTGATGACCATTATCCGTTATTTTTTTAATAAATAAATTAATTTTATAGTTATCCGTGGAAATTTGTTACAACTGTGATACACATCATCCATAATTAATTTAAAAATAAATAAATAAATAATATTTAAATTAAATTTTGCAAAATGACCAGTATGCACATGAAATTAAAGAGATTATGAGTTTTAAAGAGGACGATTATGAAATTTTGTTGTACTTCAACTTTTATATATTGTTACTAGATTAATAGTTAAATGAGTTATTTTTTAAAAAAAAAATTAATTTTCTATCATCTATAATTATAATAACTAAATCTTATTTACCAAAAACGTCGACGAAATAAAATTTAATTTTTTTGAATTTTTATTACTCATAATAGAGAATTTTGATTGTTTTTAAAATTAAAATTAAAAAATTTAGTATGAATTTTATAAACAATAAAATGATATTTTTTCTTATGAAATGATATTTTCTACAATATACATATGAACAAATAGTTCATCATTTCATAAAAATTATAGTTAATTTATAGATTTTTGAAGTAAAAGTATCGGTACACCTAAATTTATAAATGTACCATAGAAGTTCTCATTTTTTTATTCCTAATTTAATGTTTGACTTTTAATTTATTTTTATTTTTTTTGGAATCTAATGTTTGACTTTTAATATTTTTTTATTCTTAATTTAATTTTTGAAGTAAGAGTATTTTTTTTTTTAGAAATAAAGGGGCCTATGTCTGGGAAAATTAAACAAAGATACTTTAGTAGTTGCTATGCCCGTAACATCAGTCAACAGCAGAAAACTTAGCTTGGTTGAACACTGCTCATACACACGCAACTCATGCGCATGCTCACGACCCATGTTTTCAAGAGTGTCTGTATACGAATTCGCCTCACGAGAAGAATGGCAAATCTTGACTTCCCACTCCAAAACAAGAAATCGGCGAATTTCTTGAATGAGACATCAACCAACAACACTTCCATCCTTTGTTGTTTGCAGAGTCCGCATCATCACACTCGAATCAACGTGTAACTCAACTTTTGCAAAATCTCTCTCTTTGGCAATTCGGATAAATGTTTTATATTTTACTTCTTAAAAAAAATATTTTTTTACAAGGGTCTTTTGAATGTTAGCGAGTGTATTTATTTTATTTTTTTTAGAAAGGAAGTATACTTAAAGTTTTACAATTTTTTTTTTGGCAAAAGCAAACTGATATTCATTCATTCAAATCGATAGAATACATCAGATACAATAACATCATCAATATCGCTAAAAACGTAGAGGATGAAACGGCGAACAAACTCACAGCATCTAAGTTAATAGCATACAACGGCAAAATGCCTACAAATAATATGATCAAATCAAAATCACCAAAATACCCATGCTTCCGGATCTGCAACATTGACGTCCAAATCATTGATTGAATATGTAATTGATTGACTGGAGTTGATCTTTCAATAGGAACAAACAAACACCGCAACACGACGCAAAATTAAACAACGCCGCACAAGACGACGAACAACACAACGTCGCACTCAGACGACGAAATCACAAAAAAAAAGAAAAATCACTTACGTGAAAATCACTTATTTGATTGAAAGAAAGGGAAAAAGGATACAGAGGAGTGATTCTAGGTCAAAAAATGACCTAAAATCATCCCTCCTCAAAGAATGAAAGAGAAAGAAAACCTAGAAAGAAGGTGGAGTTTCTCTCACTAAAAACACTAGGGTCGGCTAATATTTTGTTTTTTTAACTTTTACAATTTTATATATGTATATATATTTGTAAAAATGTTTAAAAGTTGAAATCACGTACTCTCTCACATTTGTCATTTAAAATACTCAAATTCATCTCTTTATAAATATTTCTAAATACTACATAGCCAGAGTTTGAGCATCAAGCACAACAAAAGCCATGAGTTAATGTGCAACAAGTGGAGGTACAGAAGGAGGAAGCACCACCACAACAAACGCTAAAGTCGTTTCTCGATGTCCAGATACGTCAGTCCTATCACATTACAAGAGATATGTCGCTAAACGGATACGAGAATGAAATCTACAATATATCCACTTTATTTTGATTCATACTTTTTATTTCTTCTAATTTAATTTCTTGTTTTTTGTTTTATTTTTGTCACATGGCAAAATGTGTCAGCAACGTAAAGAAGATCTTTCCTCTCAATACTTCAAGTGAAATGTGGTATGTGTTCGTTATCATACCTAGTGGATTGGAAGACCTTTCTAACATGTACTATGCCCTGATTGACCATGGCATCTTATTGACATTTTATGCGAAGTGGCACTTAGAGACGTCGAACTTCCATATTTTGGTTGGGGAGATGACAATGAGACTAGAAAATGTGTCATTTATGCTGCATTTGTTGGTCCTAGGACGTTTGTTGAACCATATCCCACTTACCATAATTGAAGAAGGGGTGACGACGGTGGAGCCAACCGATGCCAACTTGGAGTAGTATAGTAATTAGAATTTCACCCATATGGCGAATAAGAGGGGAATCAAAGTTTGAACTCTAACCCTTACATATATAATACAATGTCCATATCAACTGAGTTAAATTCAATGAAACACGTAAAAGAATAACAACAACTATAAAGTATAAACACATTTACCACATTACCAACTTTCAATAATATTTGCGAAAAAGGCATCAAAGATTTTTATAAATAATAAAAAATAAGAATGTTAAGCGATATTAAAATAGTTGGCCATATGACATGTCAAACTCTTGTACTCCCTCCGATCACATTTATAACCAAAAAACAACTCTTTAGGTTTATTGAATAATTAATGGATTTGGTTACATTTATAGACCAGATACATTAGTTATTTTGTTAATCTAAAAAATTGTGTTTTTTTTTTATAAATGTGACTGAAAGAAGTATTACATGAATATGCTACAAACTTATCTATATTTAGTTACATTTCAAACTTAAATATAAAAAAAAGTTGAATGAACGCAAATAATAGTCGAGAAGAATGTTGGAAAAAGAGAGAGAAAGCATATTGAAAAAGAGTCTTGTTAATGAGCGCCTCCAGGGCACTCTTTAAAATGTTAAATAAATAAATTATTCTTTCAAAATTTAAAAGTTTTTATTTTACAATGCATCGATTACACAAACTTTTATAAAAATTTACTATTTAAGATCTTTAACCCGTGCCCCAGGGCACCCATTAACATTTCTCATTGAAAAATAACGAGGGTTTGTGGGAAAATGAGAGAGAAGCCAAATGAAAATGGATTCCAGGTGAAATTTTTTCTTGTAAACCACAACAATTTTTACGATAATTACTCATTTCGTCTCACAATATCAGTCATTTAAAGTTTGTGTAGGGTTATTAATGAAATAATTAACTGTGTTGATTTCAATGGTAGAATTAATATAATTTACTAAAATACATTTATTAATTGTGTGTTCTTCGGTGGTCTGTGGCCGCTAATTGCGGGATGATTAGGTTTTTCAACGACTTTTCACAACTCTTTTATTAATCACCTACATCAATTCAGTGGTTTGCAGGTATTTTGAAAAACAACCAAGTTATCCTTGAACATTATATGGTTGTCTCTTGTTTGAGTAATTTAGAAAGATCGTAATAATAAAATTTTCTAAAGGAAGGATGACATGTTGCAAGCGTTATGTTGAAGTTCTAGCCAAAAATCATTTGGCTAAAACTGTATGGGGGATTATAACCAAAAATTAAATTAAATTCACCAAAAAGGTCACGTGGGAACATTTTTTTCATTCAAAATCACTACGAAATCATTGGCGGGCCAACCAAAAATCAATCACTACTCCAAACTCCAAATTTTAAAACCCATCGATCCGCAATACCAATCTTTCCACCAATCAAAATCAATCACTTTAAATCCAACGTTCCATCTTTTAAGTTACCCACTCACGCGGATCGTTACCAATCCAACGGCGAGAATAACGTCACCGTATCCTTTATAATCTCCATTTTCTAAGAGGCTGAAACACAATAATTTTCGTTCAAATTCAGTTTAATTGAAAATTCAAACGCAGAGAGAGAAAGAATTTCACAGCCATGTCAGGAAGAGGCAAAGGAGGAAAGGGTCTTGGAAAGGGAGGTGCCAAACGACACCGTAAGGTTCTTCGTGATAACATTCAGGGAATCACAAAGCCTGCAATTCGTCGTCTCGCAAGACGTGGTGGTGTGAAACGTATCAGTGGTTTAATCTATGAAGAAACTCGTGGCGTTCTCAAGATCTTTCTTGAGAATGTGATTCGTGATGCTGTCACCTACACAGAGCATGCTCGCCGTAAGACTGTTACTGCGATGGATGTTGTTTACGCTCTCAAGAGGCAGGGAAGGACTCTTTATGGATTTGGGGGTTAGAAAATTAGGGATTTCTATGTCAATTAGGGTTTCTTGTAGTTTGAATTTCAATGTTGACGTATATTAATAGCACTTGAGCTCTAGAGTTAACAATGGTTGTCGCTTCTCTATGAGATGTTAATCGTTGATTTGAATTTTCAATCTAGTAATTACCTTTATGAATTTTTTGGTTATTTGTTTCTTTTTTCTTCTTTTATTGCTAAAGAACTCTCAAGAGTCAAGACTGCTTAATCGTAAAACTTCTTATTCAATAGAATTGTTAATTTACTCCAATCCATGATTCTGCAGCGACTAATTTTAAATTGTGTGGTGCTTAGCTTAATTGGAATTGATAGTAATGTAAATTTTGCTTTCGTAGTATTGCACACACTTAATGTAAGGAAGCTATGAAATCTTTTGAAATTCAATTTCTGATTAAATAGCCCAAAGAGACTCCTTTTTCGGAAGCCATTTTTGCATCAAAGTCAGATTTTGAGGCACATGGGTGATCTTTTCAATCTTTGAAACATAAGGACCCGTGATTCCTAAATAAAAGCTATCCCACTTGAAGTCCTACCCTTCCCTAATTCCATCTTAGAAGAAGTTGTAATGTGTTGGCTGCAATTTTTTTAGTCAAAGAAGAAAGCTACAAAAAATAACATCATTTCTACTAGAAACAAATGAACTATGGATTCTTATTTCTTAGAGTCGACTATGCTTTTGCAGTTATTTCACTTTGGTGAATTTGAATTAGAGTCAAAACCAATAATTTTTTTTGGCATATTCAGGCATAAATTTTCAAAGCCTAACTTATGATATTTAAGGGTGCTGTGCAACTAGATTTGATAGTTAAGACCTTTGAGGCAAAGGTTTCAAGTCTTTTGTTACAAAGAAAATGCTTTGGTGATTTGTAGAGACAAAGTGAAATTTTTCTAGTCATGAATATCATAGACCATCCTTGTCTCTCCAACTGGTGGCATTTCAATGGTTAAATTTGTATGAAGAGCTTCATGAACATCCTTGTATCTCCAACTGGTAGCATACTCATTGATTTCAGACGGGACTTGGATATGTTGGATTACGATTAACTGTACAATGGTTATGTAGAGATGCAACATGTTAGGATAGGACAAGTATGCAACTCAAGTTGAAATTCAAATGCTCTTCAAAATAAAAAAAGGAGATTATTCTCACATAAAAAACAGTCGTAAGTTTAAGCTAAACCTTGTAGTTTACAAGTTGGAATTGCAGCGGTTAAGGTAGGGAAAGAGCAATTTGAAGCAGAGGTTCTTCATCCGTTGTTTGATAGTTTTCTGTTGAGCTACTTGAGGAAAACATTTTGCCATAGATTACAAGAAGCAACCAACAAGTGTTCATAACTTTTAACACTGCCTCTACATGAGTAACTTGTTAGTGGGTATCATTGCTTTCAAAAAACCACATTATTTAACGAAAAATCCATAAATTTTGATTAGCGAAAGCATCATATCAATCTATATATGATAAAATAATGACATCATTATTATTATTAAAATTAAACAAAATTATTGGAGATTATAAACGTTGTACCATGCTTTGTCTTACATATACAAAATAGTTGATGCTTATATTAAACTTAGATAATGATAACAAATTAGCTGAAAGAGCGTGTAGCTCTTCCACTTCATCCTCCCCCTTAGAAGCAAGGGAAGAAATGCAATCCTTCACCTCTTTAACTCTGCCATCCAAATTTTGAGCATGATTATGGTGACAAACCTTCGACTACCTTTGATCATTTTAAACTTCTCTTTAAGTACATAGCCACCCCTAATCTTTAGTTGGAAAAGATCGCCACCGATCACAAAACTGATCATACCCTGAAAAATTTGTCTAACATTTCAGCATACATAGAGGTTTTAGAACCCACTTATCCTCATTCGCATATAACATAGCAGGAGGACAATGGCCATACAGACCTCGAAACTGAGCAACCTAAATCCAATTGGACAATTCCAAACACCAATCTTCCAACAATAAGAATCAATTAAGGCAAATCATAGACATGTCATCACCACGATACCATGTAAAACTTTTTGCACAAAATGGAAGAGCAAACAACAAATTATCATCAATAAACCTATTATAGTGCTCAAAGTCTTCCTGGCAATAGGTTGTCCCTCCACCTTTTCTTTCTTCCTCAAAATGAATAGAATTAGAGTCACCACAAACACGACAATTAACACCCCTATGGTTACCAAGCGTTTCACTTAATCTTGTCCATAACATCTCTTTACCAACATTATCACAAGGTGGGTGTATACACGTTGGCTAAGAAAAACTATCACTTCTCAAAACCCAACCATGAAGGATAAGAACATAGTCAAAACTCATAGTTGTCTCGACTCCACCTTAGAGCAATCCCACACCGACAATATGCCACCTGAGGCACCAACTGATGGTCGAAAAGAAAACCATGATAATTGGTGCCCCAAATGAAAGAACATAAAAAATCATCAATAACCGTCATTATAGTCTTCTACATACATGGTACTGGCGTTATATTCTCCAAAACTAGTTATTGAACTTCCTTCCTCTTCTCACCCAACACATCACCTCCGTTTCGCACTAACAACTAGTAACGCCACCCTAGCCACTCGCCCTCATTCATAAGACATACCCCCTTAACTCCCCCATCAGTCCTCTTCCTCTACTCTCACCCTTGACAAAATACTAAACATATTCACTTTATTTCACTTATATTTTACTCTAATAATTTTTCTATCCCCCACATATCCTCCACAATAACTTCAAAATTAGCAATGTAAAAACATCTCACGTAGGGGTGTAACGATTCGGTTTGAATCGGTTTTTGGTTTAAGAAAATGTCTGAATCAATGAAAATCTTCATTGGTTCAGTTTGGTTCGGTTTTAACTATTTTTCAAAAAAAGAAACCGAACGATTTGGATCGGTTCAGTTGATCGGTTTGTTTGAAAATACAATTTAAAAAAATTCCATATTTTCACAAATTTGCATTTCATGCATACAACATACTCAAATATTTCATAGAACTTTGTTTTCCATGTTCTTTGTTTTTCAAACTACGTTGTATAACTAACATTAAAACAGTAACAAGATATGAATAATCCCAACGACGATGATGAACGATGGGTTAGGTGTGACTGACGGCTAGTGTTGTTTTTTAGTAGAAACGAAATAGATTGTGAATGATGAGATGAGATGATGATGAGAGAAAGTGAATGATTTAACAATTATTTTATGTCGGATACTTTTTCGATTTGGTTTGGTTTGAGTTTTCGATTTCATCGGTTTTGTCTGAACCACTTACACCCCTAATCTCATGTGATAAAATTATTCTACATTGATGACATGTAAAAGATAAATAAAACAATTGAAAAAAAGAGAATAATAAACTATCAATGATTTAATAGAAAATGTACATGTTTTATTGATATTTTGGGATAATTTTTTTCTTAAAATTTAACGAGAGAATAGAATCCAAGTATAAATGAGAAATTGAAATCCTAAATCACCAAAATGTGGCTAGAACCTGACGTGGGAACTTTTGTCCATTTAAAATCACAACGAAATCTTTGGCGGGACTTTGTTAATTTCACAACTTCCCTCTCACGTGCTTTAAAATTTGTGTTTTCTCCAACATCTAAAACCCATCGATCCGCCCCACAATCTTTCCACCAATCAAAATCAAGCACTCTAAATCCAACGCTCAATCCTTCAACTTCTCCATTCACACGGATCGCTACCAATCCAACGGTCACAAATACATTCTATATCTTATATAATCTCCTAATTCTCGCAGCTTCAATACACAATCATTTTCGTTCCCATTTATTTTCATCGAAATTTCAATCAGAGAGAGAAACTTGAAAAATTTCACAGCCATGTCAGGAAGAGGCAAAGGAGGAAAGGGTCTTGGAAAGGGAGGAGCAAAACGACACCGTAAGGTTCTTCGTGATAACATCCAGGGAATCACAAAGCCTGCGATTCGTCGTCTTGCAAGACGTGGTGGTGTGAAACGTATCAGTGGTTTAATCTATGAAGAAACTCGTGGCGTTCTCAAGATCTTTCTTGAGAATGTGATTCGTGATGCTGTCACCTACACAGAGCATGCTCGCCGTAAGACTGTTACTGCGATGGATGTTGTCTACGCTCTCAAGAGGCAGGGAAGGACTCTTTACGGATTTGGCGGTTAGAAAATTGGGGATTTCTATGTCAATTAGGGTTTCTTGTAGTTTGAATTTCAATGTTGGTGTATATTTTGTCATTGCAATTGAGCTTTAGCAATAGCAATAGTTTTTGCTTTGCTTTTAGTTGTTAATTGTTGATCTGAATTTTCAATCTAGTAATTAATTTCATGAATTTTTGTTATGGTTTCTTTTTACTTCTTTTATTGCGAAAGAACCTAACACTGTGTTATCGCATAACTAATAATTGAACCTTTAAACATGTAGATTAGGTCTAATCCATTACCTGTTACGACTAATTGTAAATTGAATATTGATTTACTAGTCTAATCCATAACTAATTGAACCTAACGCTGTGGTTCCTAATTTGAATGCTATTGCGACATTGAGTATTGATTTTTTAGATCGAAAGTAACTATCAGGTGGTTTTCTTTGTAAACCGTACTGGAGTAAGTTGTGAAATCTTGTAAATTTATCCCAATTGATTCTTGATTTAAAATTTAGTTGAATTAAATTGTTAAATTTCAAGTGTGCAAGATAGTGGAAAGAATTGGAAGATTAATGATGATTATATCAAGTATGTGCGTGGATGGTGTACTAGTTTGAGTTGTGATCGATATGTTCTTTATTATTTACTCTTTGATAGACTTCAAATATACTTCATTCAAATAACAGCAAACACATTCTTACATATAGCAGAAGCTTTTGGTTTGGAACAAATCATACCCCAAAGTTGGAACCACATAGCTTTGCTAACTCCACTAGCAGCAACATTTTTATCTCTTTTAATGGCCTTGCAAAGTTACAATTACTCTGTAACAAAAAAAAAAAGTTACAATTTCTCAGTTTAGACAATACTTTTTCACAACAATGTAGCATAACATTATCCCCTGACATATTTTCCACAATGTAATGCTGAAAAGTTGGGAGGTCAGATGCTAAGCCACATGGAGGGCCAAGGGGGAAGTGAATCATGCTTGGTTGGCCATTTTACATTTCAAGAACTAGTGGTTTTGACACTCTCTATCCTCAAAAGAGATGGGGCAGATGTGTCTAATATCATTCATTCCTCTCCTCTCCAATATGCTTTTCTAGTCCGAAGGATGTTCCTAGCCAAAATCTAGAGAAAAGTACTCTTCACACTATTGGGAGGTTGTGCCCTCCATTTGGATTAATAAAATTAACTACTAAATTTTAACAATTACAAATAGAGACAACTAAAATATATAAAAGTAAGTTTCAATAATTTTATTACACTTCCATTAAGATTTCTAATTAGAAACAAGCAACAGTTGGATTTTTTTTTCCCATTCGACTCAGCAACAAGTTTTAAATCTAACAAAGTGGCTAAAAAGTAAAAACTGGTATTTCTAACTCTTCTTATGATTCGAACCACTAGTGCCCTTAATCCATTGAGTTGATGTACATGCTTTAGTTTTGAGGTAAGTATAACGTGGTTAAAAATTGTTCTATCTAAAAATTGAACTCGGATTCTTCCAAACTCTTCTTCATTTGGTAGAACTCATTAACCATTTGAGTTCAATCATTTTGATCAAGTAAGAAATGTTTTTGAGTTCATGGGTTTATGGAGGTTTCCCGGGGGCCTAAGGCGGCGCATGCTTTAAGTGAAGTACAAGCAAAACTTAGGATGTTGTAAATATTCTGGACCAAAAGGAAAAACCAAAAATTGGATATAATTGCTCTTGACGACTTATCTTTAACGATACTTAACAATGACATCAGTTTCATGATGGCTATGACCTTCCTTAACGTTAGTCTTGTATATGTTACAGAAGAGATGCTTGGTTCTCAAATCAGATGTTTTAAATAGAGTTGATGTTGTCATTAAGTTAAGTAGCCAATGAAAATAAGTTCCCTGTGATGTGAATGGATTTTGAAGTAAGTAAAGTTTTTTTTTTGGTTGACAAGAGGTAAGCAAAGATCTTGATGGTTTAAGTCTATAATATTTCTGTTTCAAAAAAGTCTATAATATTTCATTGTATTCAATTACAAAGGTAAAACCATATGGCGAATTATTTGGGACATAATTTCATTATGGTAGAATTATTTGGGGTTCCATACCATACGGTTTGGAGCTGATTGTCTATAGAGGTTTGTCCAATGTTGTGATTGAAACCGATTCCGTAAAGGGTTTGAATATTACGCAGAGAGGTTGTGTAATTAATCATCCTAGTTGGTCGAATTGAAAATATATAAGTACTCTAGTGAAGAAGATTAGATATATTTTTATTTTTTTTAAATAAGTGAAGAAGATTGGTTGTGTAATTTATAAGAAAAAAAATACCAATTTGGATTTTAGGCATACTCTACTACGTTGCAATAATCCAACAAAACACACTGTTAGTCTTCCAAGCACTTCAATCGGACCGAACCTTTTTCAACACAAATTTCAAAATCCCCGCAGCTTCTTACATTATCTTCACGATGTTAAGCCTAGCGATATGGTTACCAATCTAAGACAGAAAAATCGTGCCAACAATGAGAAAACTCACCGGAAAAGAAGGCGGAATCACACTTCTACAAAGAATGGGGATTGGAATGTTTATTGCTGTACTATGCATGTTAGTATCTGGTGTGGTAGAATGGAAAAGAAGGACCATGGCTATTAATAATCCTATAGGATTTGAACCGAGAAAAGGCGCGATTTCTTCCATGTCGGGAATGTGGTTGATTCCTCAGTTAGCACTAGCAGGATTTTCTGATGCATTTACTTTGGTTGGACAAGTTGAATTTTACTACAAACAATTTCCTGAGAATATGAGAAGTCTTGCAGGGTCATTGTTTTTTTGTGGCTTGGCACTATCAAGTTATTTTAGTAGTTTGTTGATTACAATTATTCATAAGTTGACGGTTAAATCTGCAACAGGGAATTGGTTACCACAAGATTTGAACGAAGGGAGATTGGATTACTTTTATTACATGATTACTGGTTTGGAAGTTGTTAATTTGGGTTACTTTGTATTGTGTTCTAGGTGGTATAGGTACAAAGGGAATGATGGTGATGATCAAGGTAGTGGTGTTGAACTTGATCAAGTGTCTAAACAATCTGAAACAAAGATTAGTGGTGTTTAGTGATTAAGTTCTAATTAGTTGATGGTATCAGAACTTTGAAATAGAGCTTCTGGTCCCCCATAGTAATTTTTTTTGGGGTACAATCCACCATAGTATTTATTAGAATTAGAAAGAAAAATAAGGTATTTTTTCTTGGAAAAATAAAGGATTATATACGAATTTTCTCTTCTTATGATTGTATATGGATATAATTTTAGAATGATCTATACCGATCTCTTTCCTTCTTTTAAAAGAAATTTGTATTGTGCTTTCTTTCTTATAAGTTGCATCACCAAGAATAATCTAATTAAAATTCGAGCATTAATTTATCATGTTGTACAAGACTCATCTCTTTTGCTATACAAAATCCTCATCGGTTATTATACTTTATTTTACCATTATGATAAATTAAACAAAAAATTATATATGAGTCATGTTAACAAGTACAGTACTTATAAAAATATTTGATAAAAAAAAGACAGTGTCATGCATAAAGAGAAGACTTAGTGATGAATAATTGTTTCACACATAATGAGGTTCAAATGTCTAAGTCTATCATGTTGTGAGATTCAAACTTTGCTTAATTGAATTCCTTTTTGCTGAGAGTTGGGTTTTCTAAAGGTGGTGCTCATTCAGAAAACTTGTGGATGGCCATTCAGAAAAAATAATTTAACTTGTGGATGCGAGTCTCCAACTTTACCATAATTATATTTAAGACCTTATTATTATTATTTTTATTATTTTTTAGTGGTGGTCGGAGTTTAAACCTCGAACCTTTCATATTTTATGCAATGTTCCTACCAACTGAGCTAAGTTCACGATGACATTATTTTGAACAGCAAGAAAATGCTTGCTATGATATAGGGCAAGAAAAAGTATTATTATTATAAACTTTACCATAATTATATTTAAGACCCGACGGAGTAACTATACAAGAATATCTCCAAACTCACACTTTTGAGGGAAGAAAATGAGGGACATCTTTCTCAATTTCCTTAATAATATAAAGCCTTTCACTGTTTTTAAATAAACTAAAAATCAGTTGCAAATAAGGAGCAACTCTTACATAGACATCAACCTAAATAAAATTATTTAAGCATATACATAGATGATAAAATTTAAAAGTGAAATAATATTAAGTAATGTGATTTAATTATTTATTTTTTAAATTTTATGTGTGTACGCTCAAATACTTTTTATTTAAGATTATGTTCAATTAAGTATTTCTAGTGCTTTCCTGAAATTAGTAAGATTAAAAATGGATATTTTTCAAGCATTTCTGAAAAGTAAATCACAATAAAATAAGTGTAATTAATTATTATTTTTACACTTTATAACTTCTTTTTTTGGCTTTCGTACCGGTTTTTGACCCATGTGTAGAGGCATGCGTACTAGCCAAATATTGTTCTTCTGAAAATCGAATTTGATATTCCTCGGATACGTCTTCGAATGAGCTCCTTGTCACTGGAGCCCAAGCAACGTGTTATAACTTTTTTTCTTTAAGAAGAAAGAATTTTTCACAAAATTAATAATACTCCATGTACGTTACTTTACTACTACTGTGAAAGAGGGAGTCACACGCTTACTCAAGTCATCGAGTCTTGAGTTGGAAGCCTATGTTCTTCCTTCCGCTTCAGCAACAACAACACACTCTTATTTCACATGAAAACTTCTACGATACACTAGTAAAATTGAAGGGTATTAATATTATTGCTTTTCAAATTAAATCAATATATTAAAGATCATTTTATGAAAGAAAAGGTTATTCGTCTTTTATATTAATGACCCAATAACTCGTATTATTTGCCTAATCGTGGACTACAGAGGATCTCCTATATATGTTTGGTGATTCGTCCATATAGTTGATGGCGTGTGTAAAGTTTTTTTTGTAGAAGACATGCGTAAAGTTGATGGCTCCGAGAGTCTTATTTAATGCGTGAGGGAAAACATACATTATTTCCAATATATATTGATTGTTCGTGCATTTAGTTGGTGATGGTGTTTTTGATTCAAATGCACCACTCTATCAATAATGTTTGATTTATCTAATTTATTTCAAAATTGATTTTTTTAATTTAAAATATATTAATTATATGTTTATCTATTTTTAATTAACAAAGCATGTATCCGCCGAAGTTTGATAGGTTTTTATAATGATTTTCTGTATTAATTGATTCAAGCAAGTTGTGGATTAGTTCACAATAATTTTGTAATAACTTGTTTTTATTGGAATTTAATTTATTTACTTTTGGAGTAGTGTTATTTTGACAACCAAATATCTACAACCTTTTTTCACACCGTAACTTTTATGTGAAACAATTAAGCCTGACACGCAAACCACTGTAATTAAAAATGATTAAAAAAATAAATTTGTATGGCAAACCGTCAGAATAGACGGTGTGGACAACCTTTTTGGGTGTTCATTTAGCATTTGTCTTACTTTTGAAATCATTTTATATCAACAAAAAGAATAAATGTTGGTGTTTATTAGGATAGTGGCATGGTCATTTTTTTAGTATAATTGTTGGAGATATTCAAAGTTGGCCATGCGATTTTTTGTGCTTAAGCCAATTAAAATAATAATCCCCTCACTAAATTATATCATTAGAATTTTATATCAACGTATAGTGGTAGAATTAGAACAAAAAATCGGGGTATCAAAGTGAAAAAAAAAAGTTACAAATTTAAAAATAAAATAAATTAAAATAAAGGTCATTGTTGTATAATAGCATTAGTAGGCTACATGTACAAGTTGAAGGAGTCAAACTAAAAAAGATACATAACTTTGTAACATGTAAATAAATCTATTTATTTTTTTGAAGGAAATGTAAATAAATCTATTAAACATCACAACAAACAAGAAAAAAAAAATATCATTAGGGATTACCCTTAGCATGTTACGAAAGGGGCGACCACTCAAAACGTCAATTTTTTAAATGCATCAAAATTCTTTATTATTATACACTTTTTTAATTTAGTTTAATTAATTTTATTGAAAATACATTTTTAAATAACCTTAATTATAAATAAATTTTTTACAACAAAAAATACAAGAAGATATACATTTAAAAAATTAAAAAGTTACAACTTTATTGATTTGGTTATGACGCAAATAATTACTATTATTTTCGTCCGCTATCCTTATTATCACAAAAAAGAATATAAGAGAGTGACATGTTATCCCTAAAAAAAAGAGTGATATGTTAGATCGTGACATTAGGATAAAAGTTAAAAAAAAAATACAAAATGTCAAAGCTTCCATTACTCGTCTAATGACAATTCACTCTCTTTATACCAACAAATTTGAAAGCACGTGAAATCCATCTTCATCGCACACTCTCTTTACATGATACTATGTATATCACTCTCTTTCTAATGCACATACCAACATGAATCAAACATGTGCACTATTAATCCTCCTTAGGTTGTTTGAGAAATGTCACCTAGCTATAAAAATAATTATTCTAATCACTTTGAAAGAATCAACCACACGTACATGACATATTGTCAACAAAAATAAACCACGTACATGACAAATTAGTGGAAAAAAATGAAAATTAAATTGAAGAAGAAAAAAAATTGTATGCATGTGCACAATATAGATCAAAATGCAATTTATTTAATATAATATTTAGAAAAAGAGTAAAGCAAAATCAAGAAACAATAATGGAGGAGAATGTTGTGAACACAAATTATTCTCCTTCTCCATCTACACTCGAGCCAAAACATGAGGCAACACCATCTAATGAAGCTTCATCCAAAGAAGCAGGAGGATGGAGATCTGTTAAATATATCATTGGTATATATGTTTTCTACATTAATTAATTATAATCATTAATGTTGTTACAAACATGCATGATTTCTTAACACTGTTTGGTTTTTATTAAATTTTGTTTGTTTTATTTATTTATTAAGGTAATGAGTCATTTGAGAAATTGGCATCGATGAGTTTGATATCAAATCTAACAGTGTACCTTTTGACAAATTACAACATGAGTGAGATATTTGTGGTTAATGTGGTGCAAATTTGGAATGGATCCTCAAACATTGCATCATTAGTTGGTGCTTTCATTTCTGATACTTATCTTGGCAGGTTCCAGACCCTCCGATATGGTTGTATTGCATCACTTCTGGTAATTTGTTGCATCTAACTCTTTATGTTCATTTTTTTCTTCATTGATCAACAATTTTCCATGCATGCACATATTTATTCCTTATCATTTTTTCATTCTTGAATTCCCACATGTACCTATCATTATGTCTTGAAACAGAAATGAAGAAAAATGGTTTGTTTTATTAAGTGGTTTATACATATTTCTTACAAAAATTATTGATAGTGTACAAATTTCTATGATAAAATGAAATTTATTTACTAAAGAACTCTTGTTAAACGATGTAGTTATTATTATTTGTTACATACTTGAATGATATTCTGAAATGACAAAAGCAAATTTTTCATGTGCGACAATGATTATTCCACGAAGGGAGTAGTAATGACTCATTAAGTAGATGTTTGGATTGACAGTGAGTTAAATAGAATCAGAGTGAGTCAACGTGATTTTGGCAAAAGCTACACTTTGGAGCTTCATGAAAACTGCGGTACTGCTTTGATTTTGTCGATTGCCGCGATTATAAACATGCACTACATATAAATAGGATGTTGTAACTAATGTAATCATAACTAAGTTATTAACATGTTAGTTCATATTGGATTATTATTATGGGATTTATATGTTAGTACTATGATTGATATGATTAAGCTAGCAAGCATTATACTAAGGTTTTGATTGATTCCTTTATTTATTCACTTGATTTTTTATTTAACATGTAAGAATGCACATAATATAAACATAACCAATCTTGATTTTTATATGACAGGGTATAATGACCATGACATTAACAGCTGGTATACATCAATTAAGACCCATTACCTGCAATGATAATGATAGACCTAATTGTCAACATCCAAAAGGTTGGCAACTAGGAGTTCTATTTACAAGTCTTGGACTATTATCCATTGGTGCTGGTGGAATTAGGCCTTGCAACATTGCATTTGGTGCTGACCAATTTGACACTAGTACAACAAAGGGAAGAGGACAATTAGAGAGCTTCTTTAATTGGTGGTATTTCACTTTCACCATTGCACTTGTTATAGTACTCACTGGTGTTGTCTATATTCAGACTAATGTAAGCTGGACTTTAGGATTTGCAATTCCAACAGATTGTCTTGCTTTCTCGATAATCATCTTTCTATTTGGTCGCGGCATTTATATTTACAAAAAACCTCAAGGGAGTGTCTTTACAGACATGGCAAAGGTGATCGTTGCAGCATGTCGAAAACGCAAACTTCAGCTTTCAAATAGAACTTTATATGATCATGTTTCTACATTGTCAGAATCAGAAAACATTAGGCTTGTTCAGACAGACAGGTTCAAGTTTCTTGATAAGGCGGCTATAATAGCCGAACCAAGTGAATTGAACAACCAAGGAATTGCTAAGAATGGTTGGAGACTTTGTAGTTTGCAACAAGTGGAACACTTGAAATGCTTGTTTGGAATTCTACCAGTATGGGTGACAGAAATTTGTTGTTTCATTGTAATGGATCAGCAGAGCACATTTGGTGTGCTTCAAGTTATACAAACTGATAGGTCTATTGGATCTCACTTCAAGGTTCCACCAGGGTGGATGAACTTGATATCAATGACATCACTTTCATTTTGGATATGCATTTATGAGTGTATCTACCTTCCTATAATGAGGATAATCAGTAAAAGGGCTACAAGAAGAATGATCATGGGATGTAGAATCAAAATTGGGATATTATTATCTATCTTATGTATGTTGGTAGCTGCAGTTGTTAAGAAGAAGCGTCGTGACTCGGCTTTGAAACACAACTCGTTTATTTCTCCTGTGAGCTTTTGTTTGCTTTTGCCGCAGTTTGCATTGTCCGGTTTAAATGAAGCCTTTGTTGCTGTTGCTATAATGGAATTCTTTACCTTGCAAGTACCGGAGTCTATGAGGACTATTTCCGGTGCCATCTTCTTTTTGAGCTTGTCCATTGCAAACTACACTGGTTCCTTAATTGTCAACATTGTTCATAGAGCAACATCACATAAAGGGAAAACACCTTGGTTAGGTGGTCAAGATTTAAATCATACTAGGCTTGATTACTATTATTATTTAATTGCTTCTATTGGAGTTTTGAATTTTATCTATTTCAATTTCTTTGCTTGCCATTATTTGATAAGTGGCAAGGAAATTGAGAAAGCTGAGGTGCAACCAATTGCTGGTGTGAAAGGAGAATCACATGAACAAGATGATGAAGAGAAGGTTTTAGACATAGTAGGCACTAGAAGAAGGGTAACTTGATTAGACTCTCATGCTGCTAAAGTTTAAATTGCATAAACTTTAGTTCTCTTTTAGTTATTGTTAGATCTTTTTCCTTAGAGAAACACCATGTAGTTTAGTTTTGGTCTAGTTGTATATGATTTGCATCTGAATCCTTTCTATCTGGATTAGCTTAGAGATTAGATTTAAATTTGGTTACATTTGGCCTTCATTATTATAATTTGGTCAATCTGTTAAATTCATTTTCTTTCAAGAATACAAACTCAAATTTTAGTTTTTCCTAGACATTAGCTCCCACTTTTCACAGTACATGTACATTGTGTCAATGATCAAATTATCTGCATGTACATTGTGTTGTCAACAACTTTCCCAGCTTCATCTTTCACCAATTTGATATATATTGGCTTCCATTGATGTCTTTGTAACATTACACTTCATCATATCGAACATTTTTAGCACCTCGTTTACAAATTTCTTTCTTGTGGAACGGTTTCCCTTTCGGTTTTTACAAGTTTCCTTCCAAGAAAGTATGTTCTTCTATATTAGCATTTCAAACTCAGACTTCATCAATCTCTTCAAATATTCAATCTCATTTTTTACGCTGTCAGTTATCATTAAATCGTCCATATATATGCACACTATAATTGAGGATGTTTATGATTTCTTCACATAAATATTCCACGTTAATCTTAACATTTGTTAAACTGCAAATGCATTAGGAAGGAATATATTATATTATTCCAAGCTCTAGGTATCTTTTCACATAGTTGCAAAATCAGTATCTTTTCAGTGATCTCAAAATATTTTCACATGCCTACTGGTCCATGAGGTTCTCTACATTTTGAGCCGCGAAGTTTCCTGACAAAGAAATCACCCCTTCATCTGAAGCAATTCATATTGTTTCCTCAAACCTTGTAGCCTTACTTTCTTCATCTTATCACAATGAGTATGACACTTCTCCAAGATATCTCAATCTTGTTTTGAAGTTGCTGCAATTGAAACTTTATCAAAGGTTGCATCATCTACACTTTGATGCATCAAAAACAGATGTAATTTGAATTTTTTTTTTACTTGAACCACTTATTTACAGAGAGGTTCTAACTGTCATTGTAACCGTTAGTAACTAACTAATCAACTAACATAACAGAAAAATTGAATTACACTTTGAACTTTTTTTTTGGGATTTTAACAATTATTATAGAGTTAAATTTATAATAAATAAAAAATATTTTCAATTTCTATTAACACGATATTTCCAACCCAATAATGAAAGCCGTAAAGTAGTGAAACTTGGCAACTTGAAATTTGATTATTGAACCAATTGGGTTTAAGTTTAATGGAAGAAGTGAGACTCTCCAATATAATGAATTAATGTTTGAATTTTAATTGGGATAAATATATATATATATATATATATATATATATATATATATATATCTAATAGGGTTTAATATAATTTTTGTGTCCATATAAATATTTCAACCTCTTGTTTTGGTCCCACAATTCACAATTCTTTTTTAAACTTAGTTCCACAAAAGTTTTATGTCACCATTTTTAGTTGTTGTATTAAATCAACTCATGTGTATTATTCGAAATTTTAAAAATTATTGTTTATCATATCTAATACATTACAAAATTCTCTTTTGTAATTTTTTTTTTAAAACAAGAGAAGAATCAAATATAATTTTTTTTTTTTTTTTTTTATGTTTTTGACCGCTTAAAAATTTATATTTAATTTAGGCTAAATTGTATTTTTGGTCCCTTAACTATTTAGGTAGTATCGCTTTGGTCCCTTAATTAAAATTCAATTAATTTTGGTCCTTTAACTTCTTTATGTTACATGATTACTGGTTTGGAAGTTGTTAATTTGGGTTACTTTGTATTGTGTTCTAGGTGGTATAGGTACAAAGGGAATGATGGTGATGAACGATGTGCATTGGGCTACTTGCGAAACAAGATTTGTATGTAAGAAATGTTTTTAGAAACGCAGAAATGAAGGAACTCATTAATAGCCAAAGTTTCGCTAATAGCGGAGTTGCTCCAGTAGCATTTCGCTATTAGCCAACCTGGGGACGAAATTTCGGTTCTCTCAAAAGTCGTTGGTTTGTCACTAGGGTCCACTGTGGCTATTAGGGGTTGTCTCCACAATCTTTTAAGCGATGAAAACCTTTTTATGACATCAAGTATCAAATGCACATTGCACCCTAAGATTTCCAAAAGAAAAAGGCATAGACAAATATTAACGGGATCGATTCGGTTCAAGGTGACATTATAAGTTAACGTGCTAAGAGTTAAGGAGAAGCTTGGATTAAGAGTTTCGAGGTTCCGACATGTGGAGTAGACGTATCAGAGGAGAATACTTAAGGCAAGAGATTAAGGTGATGAAGTTTTATGCAAGACCACATGATTTTCGGATCTTGTGAAGTTGTGGCTGTTTCTCGAATCTATATTTTGCTTGATTAACCTGCTAAGGCTCGTTACAATGATGAATTTTAATTACGAAGTTGGAAAATAGATGCGAGCATATGAGTAATTGGAGTTGACATTCTTTGACTAAATGATTCTGCAGGTCCCGGCCCGGCACGACTCGCACAAAGTGTGCTGAACTCACTAGGAGCGACGCTTGATGGCACAGATGTGTTGTCAACTCGTTCCGTGATTCCATAAAGACGTCTGGTGTAACGCCCACTTTAGATTATTTTAATTATTTAAATATTTGAATTATTTGAGGAGTCTAGATATAATTATATATATTTTAAGAGATGTGGAGATTAAGATTTAAGTGATTTTTATGTGAAGTGGTGACTTATTTTATTGTTTAATAAAATAAAATTTGAAAATAAAATAAATATAGAGATGTGGGGTAGTTTTGAGATTTTAGAGAGTTATGTGGGAGAAAGAGTAAATAAGATAAGATTTGTTGGGAATATATAAAGGGAAATTAGGTCAAGAGTTGTCAGTACGTACGTTTTTGGAGAAAAACCAGAGAAGAGAGAAGAGACCAATGAGAGCTGTGATTTCTGCAAAACTAAGGTAAGGGTGAGCCTAACATTTCAATTCTATTAAACTGTAATCCATCTAATTATGATTAACAAGTGTAGGGTTGATTTTAGGGAATTGGAGAATTAGGTTATTTGTGATGAATTGATGATTAGATGAGGTGAAATTGTGGAACTGATGTAGGGATTGAATACAGAACCTAGAATAATCATAGTGCTAATGTTCCTGATAGTTTTGAGGTTAAACATGGTGAGATTTGGGACTTTTGGTGAGAAATTCGCAGAACCCGTAGCCTGTCTGTTCATCGCTCGCCTAGGCGAGCTAAGCAACTCGCCACGGCGAGTAGACGTTCATCGCTCGCGAGGCGAGCAACCCAACTCGCCATAGCGAGTATCCCTTGATCACTCGCGAGGCGAGCAATCCCACTCGCCATAGCGAGTAGACCTGTGAGAATTGTGATTTTTAGAATGTTGTTTTAAGACGTGTTTTAGATGGTTTTGAGTGCCTTGATGTATATAAGAATGATTAGGTAAGTTTTTAGGATCAAATTGGACCTAGGGGACTTATAATTGACGTTTTTGGATGAAAAATGTGAAAAAGGCTGAGAGTACCCAATATTGCTCGCCTTCAGTTCGCCCCAACTCGCCAAAGGCGAGTAACCCCTAGTTGAGCTCGCGAGGCGAGTAGATCAACTCGCCATGGCAAGTAGTGCGGTTTCAGACTACCATAACCTTGTGTTTTGGGATCTGTTTCGTGTAGGACTTTAAGAGTTGATCCTTGGGTAGTGATGGAGAGTAACTATGATATAATTGATGATCTGTAAAGATGTTATATGAGGTTTTAATGTTGCTATTGAATTGTGATTCATATGTGCATTACGTGAGATATATGTGAAGTTCATGTGATGTTTGAGATAATGTTTGCAATGATATCGTTATATCCTGTGATTTGCTTGCTGCCATGTTGCTGTTTACATTTAATATAGCTGCATGTGTCAGTCCAAGATGTTTATGATGTTGAGACGTTTAAGATGTTTAACTTGTTTAAGTTATAAGATGTTGAGTCCATGCATACTCATTCAGAGATGAGGGCTTATGCCCTAAAGTTTTTACTCACCAGCGACGAGGGCTCATGCCCTGGAGCTTTGCTCACTAGCGACGAGGGCTTATGCCCTGGGAGTATATTTATGCTCAAAGCGACGAGGGCTTATGCCCTGGATTGGTACCACATGCATTTAAGATGTTAGAGTTGCATAGTCAAGTGAAGTTGCATTGTCGAGTCAAGTTGTATAAAATGTTTATGAAGATGAATTATGATGATACTTGTGATGTTAAATGTTATTTGTCGTGACGTGTTTATGTGATGATTTGTTGTTAACTATAATTGTTGAATTATATGTTTAATATTATTGTTTTGTGAATCTCACCCCTTCTGCTTGAAAATGTTGTTCTTCGTATGGGTAACTTGCAGGTAATCAAGATTAGATGCAGGCGTTTGAGGACTTTCCTCGGTTGAGTCTTAGGTGCTCTGATATGTAACGGGATGAAGAAACTTGTTAAATGCTTTTCTATTCCTTGCATGTCATTTATGATTTCATAAGACTATTTTTAGATGAACTTTCTGAGACGTTTTGATGAGGCCTGCGTGCCAAGACTTTTTATGATTCCGCTGCAATGTTTAAGATGTTTTTAATAAAGAATAAATTGTTATTTATTCATATATGAGATTTATGTGAAATGTGACGCTCCGTTATGTGATTAACTCTGATTTGTTTAAAGAAATTTTTAAGTCGGGAAAACAGGGTGTTACATCTGGGGCCCAGAATCACTACGAGATGAAGAATTGTTAACGCCAATGACCTGTATGCCAGTACTATGAAGACTTCCTTGAGAAAGAAATCAACGAGCAAACAATGGTATGGCTAAGCAAAATATAGAATGCGAGAATACGAAGATGCAATGTTGAATGTTCAAGAAAGGCATGAGTGAGTATTTGATGAGTCTTCGGTGGAGATTCGTAAGATTTTCAATGTTGATTATTTCTTTATCAAAATAATTCTAATTATTGTCTATTTTTTTTTTATAAATTTAGTACCATATCAAATGATACTCCCTCCGTTACTAATTATAAGATATTTTATTGTCTCTAAATATAAGATCTTTTGACTTTTGTAACATTAATAAAGTCTTCAAATTGTCATTTATAAAGTTTTAGAATATAAAAATCAACAATAAATATATTAACACGCAAGGATATTTTAGTAACAGTCATCCATGAATCTTATACATTAATTACATCATCAATATGCTAATTGTCAACAACTTGAACACTTACTCCTAAAAAATTCAACATGAATATTCAACAAAAAAGGAATAATAGTTTATCCTTTAGGAGAGAAAAATAGTTTATGGTTTTATGATTATATTTGTTATAGATTGCAGGAAAAAAAGCATAACAAAATTATGGGATATGTTGATAAAAATAATAATTAATGTAATCAAATAAAAAAGGACGGAAAAAATTCACGAGAGATTCTTAAAGTTTGAGATGAGGATTATTTTTTGTATGTTTTTTTTTTTTTGCCATTAATTGATTTACCAATTTGTGAAATTCACATGTATTTTGTAGGCATAGCAACAAAATCCATACTCGCTTTTCTCTGTCCGAACCCACCATGATTTAACGGGTTTTCTCTGCTTTGATAGAGTTTGAATACGAGTTTAAGTTTTTGTCCTATTTCAAAACACAAGTACGAGATGGATAACGGTGATACATATGTCCACCTAAACTCATACCCATACCCGCCCCAAATATAAAAATTACTTTATTGCGCATTGAGATTTGACATGTTATAATATCTGCCATTAACATTTAAAGAAGCAACCAAATTATTCGATCAAAGAAATGTTATAGTGAGTATATTGATGGATAATACATTAAAACATTGCCTTCGGGGTTGGAAAAAACTTATTCAATACCGAGATGGGGCGGAGTTACCCAAATCCATCAAAAACATGGATGATATTCAATTTCTCATGTATGGGTAAGGTAACATGTAAGCAAATGAGAGTTAAGGATCGGGATAGAAAGATAAAACCCTCCCCACTCCACCCCATCATGCCCGGTCTTTTGTATTATTTAATATTTATCTTGATTCAACACTTAAATTTATCAATCACTTCATTTTTATGAACTCTATTTGGTTATGACCTATCCATTATTAATTATAAATTGTCAACTAATTTTTCTAACAATATATAACTTGATTTTGAGTTAATGAGATCTGATTATCGACAAATCATTCGATAGAATTCAAGTTAAAATTCAGATTGAAACAATCGTTTGTTAGATCTCACTTATTACCTAACCCAATTTCCGAATAAATGATGCCCATTTTTCTTAAAAATGGAAGGTTAATTGAATAAGAAAAACCTTGTTTTTTCGAGAGGAGAAAGGGTTCTCAAAATTATATAATAATAAAAAACGGTGCTCTTCCTCAATATATGTGAGCAGGAAAATCAAATTGATCATCCCAGCAGGCAGCAACTAATAAGCTATACATTTAAATACGGGGGTGCTTTATTGCTAATTGAGTAACTCCCTTGATTACTTATCTCTTCATTCTAAATTTTGCTACAAGGGTTTATGAAAACAGACATGTACTACAAAAAAAAGTAACAAATAACAAGCTGCATCAATAAAATTTGATAACCAAATCGAAACCGCAACCCTAATCAATACAATAAACTACAAATGGTAAAATTGGGAACTTAAATAAGCCGGCGAACTTAACATTCTTAGATGGTTGATGAAAGCTTGTTTACTATTCATTTAATTTACACCACTAGTGTGTGTCTGTGTGATGCAAGTGTTAGGTTTGGTTTCAATATAAGAAGATTACAAATTGTTCGTTAGCAAAATGAATAACAACAAAAACAAATCAGCCATATTAGTGTTTGTATAATTTTTTTGTCTCAAGTGTTGTATTTGTTACAAAAGGTTTCTAGTACGTATAAGTGGGCCACTTTTCTTACGTAGCAATGCTTAAAACAACAAAACAACATAGCCACGGGTATATCTGCCCCATTGGAATTATTATGTAAACAAAATATAACATGGATTTTTCTTACATTGAATTAGAAAATCTTATCCCTCTCTTTACCCTTCCCTGTTTTGTGCTTTCTAGATACCTTTCTCTATCACCCTTCCTTTCTCAATTTTATTTCCATTTTATTTCTAGAAACCATCGACAAATAAGCCTAAATTAAGTCCCTATAGATGAAAAAATAAATTGAGTCTAAATCAAAATATTTTCTTTATATACACTCCAAACAAAAATAGAACTATGATAGTATCATAGAAACTAATAATTCCCACACACTCTTCTTTGTTTTTCTCCCACTCAATTTCATATACATCACATCATAGTGAAAAAAATCACACACATATATAAACGCAACAAAACAATTGCCTCTTCACCCTCTTCAAAACAATTAAATTTATTCCTCCATTTTAACTGTCTCCTTTCTTATTCTTCTTTTCTTTGCTTTTCTTTTGGTCATTATTTTATTTCCTTCAATTATGGAAGATGAACATGTTCATATAATGAAAGACTCAAATTATGATGAAGTGGAATCCGTTGGAGAAGAAGAAGAAGCACTTTCACTTTGTGATCTTCCACTCAACGAAAATTCATCAGAAAGCTTAGAAGACAAGTTGTTTAACATAAGCAATATTCAACGACCAACGTCATTACCAGAATCCAACGAGTTCTTCAACGGCTTCAGCAGTAGCAGCAGCTCCGATATGTGTCCCGCAGACGACATCATTTTCTGCGGCAAACTTATGCCGTTTAAAGAAATATTTAACGATCAACGCAACGAAAATCTCAACATGGAATCAAACAAATCACGTACAAATCGCCGGAGATCGGAGTCTGTTTCGTCGATGATTCGATCAAACAGTATCAGCGGTGGTGGTTCTAATAATCTCATGATGAGGAATAGCAGGTCACTTAATTATTGTAAACTGAGAGAGTATTCTTCAAGTTTTCCTATCTCGAAGGTGCCGGAAGTTGATCGGAATTCTTCTGTAAGGAGTGTTGCGTCATTGGAAGGTGTGGCGAAGAAGGCAATGAAGCCGCGCTGGTATTCTCTTATGTTTGGGAAAATGAAGAATCCGCCGGAAATGGAACTCAACGATATTAAAAACCGGCAGGTTCGCCGGAATCCATCGACAAGTATGTTTCCGGCTCACGAAACAAATGGAAATTTGGACTTGAATAGGAGCTCCGGTAAGGTGTCGTGGAAAATACTTAAAGCATTGAGTTGCAAGGATCACAACAGTGTCGTTGTAACGACGACATTTTCTTTACCTCAAACATCATCTTAATTTAGAAATTGAATTTCTTCGCAGTTTACCGCATTCACAAAGTCGGAACATCTTTACCAGTTGGATAGGTTTAAATTTTAATGTAGATTTTGTTTTATTTTTAATACAAAAATGTTGAGTGTTTGAATTTGATCTTGATCCAACAATCATATATGTTTTGAATGCTTGAATGCGGCAAATTGTCAAGGAATCCTGGTTCGCTTGAGGTGTGCGCCTTTCGAACGAGGTGAAAATTCTTATTATCTTGACCTTATTGCCCTTGTAATTTTGTTGGATGCATCATATAGATGGTGATGTGATGTGCATGGCCGGGGTATTATGGTCATTCAATTGTTTGTTGCTTGGGTGAGAGGAAAACATAATATTGACTTCACTTAGAAGGGTATTTGTATTCTGTCTTGTGTATTATAGCCAACGAGGAATCATATTTCCCCACCAAGATAATGAGAGATTTATTTATTTACTTTTTTTAAAATTCGAAGTCACTTTTGTACGTTAGGTGGTGGCTATTAAGATCAATTATAAGGAGTAAATGAAAATCACGAGAAATCCGACAGTGACCCAAAGAATGTCAGCTTGCATTGCATTGCAAGCCTCGAAATATATATTAGCCTTTTTCTTTAATAAAACCTTTTTCTTTTTGGAAAGTTGGTACTGAATTAAAAATCTGTATATATATGAAGATTTATATTTGAACCTACTACTAAATTAAATAAAATACCCTTTCCTTATGTTATAGTATTATTATTTTGCTAACAAACCTTATCGTATTGTTTGTCCTTTCAAATATATATTAAGGAGTTTATTGTTCATGCTTTATCGGTGTAAAATAATTTTATACAATTTTATGCTGACATTCAACGAGAGGCTACCATATTTGTCCATATCATTTTATCTATTCTTAAATATGGAGGGGTTAAGTTGATATTTCTGGTGCTTTTGCGATAAAAGTTGAATTAATGCCTAAAAATATAAGCAATTAATTTTTTCTTCTTCTTATAAATAGAACTAAATGTATTATGAAAAGAAATATCAATCACCAATATAAATAGAACTAAATGTAGTATATTATAAAAATAAATATCAATCACCAAAAAATGATTTTATCATTTGTAAAACGCATGTATGATACGACCATGTATTAGATAGATTGGGAAACATGCATAATTGCATGTGTATGTAGTTCCAATATTATAAGATATGGCTTCAAATAAAGTTGTAGTACATAGTTTTTTTTTTTTTTTTTTTATATATAAAAAAACACCTTTCTAAAAATTATTTTGAATTTTCATAGTTATTCTTCTAATTTGAAACAGGAAAGGAGAATTTTAATTAAAAATAGTAGTACAAAAGGTACTCAACTAATATAATATTGGGTCAAAATAAGAAGAAGAAAAAGAGGAGAAAACAAAACAAATAAAAGAACTCCCAAAATATATAGGCAGGATCTAGAACCTAATTAAGAAGACAATTTCATGCTTGAATATAATGTTGATAAACTCTACCATATCTACGACCTCCACAACTGAATTCAAGAATATCTTCTCGTTCCTTACCCCCAAGATAACCCAAATGACTGAATCCAAATCTCCAGGAAAGTATGCTCACACAAACAAAGCCATTTACACACTCCATAACATAATACATATAATGGGTAGCACTTGACATATGCAATTATTTTAATGACGTGTTAGCTCGTTGATAAAAGAGTTTTTCTATCATATACAGATTTATATATATTAAAAAATTTAAAATGATAAGTTTATTTTGGAGTTTGTGTATTTTATATTAAATATATATCTTTTTTTAATAAATAATTAATGTTTTTCAATAAAAAATTACTACTTCAGCTATACAAAATCTTAACCACTTCTCCAAAAAAAACTAAACCAAACATTGATTTTTTTTTTGCTGACGTTGAGGTTTTCCAAAAATTCTCCGCTAGAAATAATTGTATCAAATGCATGAAATTTGAAATTTTTTCCATCATGTTATGTGAGATTAAAAATCTCAACCCTGGTTGGTCTAATTTGCATTGATGTCATGTAGGTTCCATTTTATCTACTCTACTATTTTAATTTCATCATTTCTGCAAATTGAATGTTTAACAATAATATTCCCATAAATTATCAACAAAAAAAAAATATTCTCGTAATTTTTTTCCCTCTTTCTTTCATACAAGAATTTACCAGTTCGTCCGCAAATGAGTTGATTCATTCGATAGTCATACTACAAGATATCCTCAGTTAATGTTTGTTATAAAATAATGTCCTGTCATTGATGTGAATAATGTGATTTCCAGTTCATTTTTTATTTCAATTAGGCAACAGACTTGTATTAGTTGTAGAATATATAAAATTATTGAAGATAATAAAACCAGAAAATTGACTTCCAACTAATTTTTATTTTAAATGTGTAAGCGACCACATACGGTGTCAATAATAATCAATAAATGCAAGATTAGAACATTCAAGATTAGAAAAAGAAATGGTGCTTCTACAAAAAATGAAATGAAAAAGAAAGGGTGATATTTTGAATATTTGAATGTGATTTTTGACTTTTGAGTTATTTTTCACTCTTTCCCCCTAATGATGGGATCATGGGATGGCCAAGTAAATTGATGAAACATGATTTAAATGAATATGAGTTGCGTGTGCTAATAAAATATGCCAACACAACCCTACCATTATTCAATAGCTAAATTATGTCAGTGATAAACAACATGCCCACGTATGTCTTAATCTCAGCCGAAGAACTAAGAAAACTAGATTTTGAATGTCATTTGTTGAGAATTGTCTCGAAATTGATGAATAAAATCGAGGCACGATTTTATGTATGTTTTGGGAATTTTGGTTTGACAAAACTCAAGGTATAATTTTTGGATAACGTTCACTTGTACTATGCATAGAAAAATCGTCGCACGATTTTGAAAAATCGGGACACGATAAAAAATCGGGACATAATTTTGGGAAATTGGAGCACGATTTTGATAGCATTTGCACTATATCAGACTTCATTCTCCATGTTTTGAGGTAGAGGATTCAAGAGAGAGAAATTTAGGAAATCAGGTAACTCTAGGGTCGAGAGTCTTTGGTGATGGTTTTCTTAGGTTTGAAAAACATTTGTAAACACCTTGGGTGAGTGAAAATCATCGAGTACCTTTCTCCTAGGAGAGATTGGGAAAATGGTAGAAATTAAGATTGGTTCTTTGTGAGCTTGTTGAAACTAATTTCTTATAACCCTTTTATATCTTTTCGTAAAAACTCATTGATATTGAATTGGAGGAATCATCATTCTTTCCTCCAAAGTATGTCAATTTGGACTGAAATGGTAAACATTTCTTGGTGTGTTTGTTTCTCTTCTCTCTTATCATTTGCTTGTGGTTTTGTGCTTTACACTTCATTCTTAGATTAGATCTAGGTTTGTTATTGTTGATTGCTTAAGGTTATTTTGATATTAGTTACTACTTTTCTTTTCTCCGCACATCTAAGTTTATTGGTGTGAGATTTGAGTCAGAACTCACAACAACTTTAATTTGTCAACAATAACTATTAATATGTACCACTTTCTTTCTCTTTCTATGCGTGAACTTTTGGATTAACCCTAGAATTGTTGATATTACAATGAACCATTACGAGTTTGACAAGAGCTACACTTCAAAGTTTCTACTAAAGAATATTGTTAAGAACACTCATTAAAGAGTATCAATTAAAAGTAATTATATCTGCCTCTCTTCCCCCTTACTCCAACAACGATGATTAATTATTATGGAGACACCAATAATTTCTTAGAGTTATAGACGCAAACATAGCAAACAATATGATTAGGGGATGACCAATGTGTCTTACTCCACCCCATCATCAACCTTGTCTAAAATGGGATGGAGACATGGAGTGGGTTGATTGTTGAATGACAAATATAGGTTGAAATTTTCATCTTACCCCACCCTGCCATGGGTTGATCCATCGATAGTAAAACATGAGAAAATATAGCTAATGCATAATAATGAATTTAATTTTACTTTCAGATTAAACATCACGTATAGTTCTTACGGTGCTAAAACCTTTACATTTGTTAGAGACAAGAATTTTCATACTTCATTACTAGTCTATTCAAGACCAACACGCCCAACTGGTAATGGCTTCACGTTTTTTTGTTCTTTCTGTATATACTTTCGTGTCTCGTGATAACCAGCAACTTTACAGTTACATAATAGCAAATACGATTATTTACATTATAGGCTATAATTTCCACCAAAAAATGATAAATGTTTACCATTTTTTGGTGTGCTTCTTTCTCTTTCATGTGCTTAATTTTCTAAGATAACTGTTCGAACATCTTTAGCTCTACATAGCAGAATGTGTGTGTGTGAGTTAGCAACATCATTATGTAACAATAGAGTGATTTGAAAGACATTCATCCTTCCAACATAACGTGATAGGAAAATCCAATAATCATCTATTACTCCAGTTGGTAGTGTAGATGCAGAACTTGCGTGGCATTAATGTATTGAGTTGTGTATTACAATTATGAAGCAATTACACATTGAATAAGTTTGTAGAACAGTTATGCAACATTAATGTATCTAAATATCTAATTATGACTGACAGTTAGTAGCAATTATGTATTCATAAATATATGATCTGGGTAGGGGGTGCATTTGGTAGATTTGGACCAATCTCTTGAATTAAGTGTTACCTCAATACATTTAAGTAGTACTTCTTCAGTCATTGTTATAAATAAAAAAATCTTCTTTAAAATATATCAAATTTTCATTGAATTTAAAAACTAATTTTTAAAATATAGTCAATGTTCTAAAATGAAGTATAAAATGGACCTTCCAACAATTTTTTGAAGATTTCTCAAAAAATAAAAACATATAAAAACATTCTTTTTGAAAGTTTTCTTAATGTACTTGTTAATGACCAAAAAGAAGTAGATGAAATCAAAATTAATTAAATTTAAATGGGACATATCCTCACTACAATGAAAATAAAGAGTACTCCCTCCGTTTTTAAATATAAACAAAATTTACTTTTTAGATTCATTTATTTAATAATGTATGTGATTCATAAAGTACTACTTAAATGTACTTTTTACTTTTAAATTTTACAATATGCGATTTTGACTTTTCAAGTTTAAAATGAACGATTTTGATTAATTTTAGCAAAAAATGTTGACGTCACATCTTCATGTGTTCACGAACGTGAAAATTAATATTTTAAAAAATAAAATGACTTCCATAAATGTAATTCCTCCCACCAGATAGGAAGTAGCAATTTTAAAAGTCACAAGAATTTCGAACAAAAAACAAGAGTCAAGAGACTTGATTCACATTCTAACTCATGTTCTAGAATCACCAGAATTAGATGTTTATGAACCTACGAGACTACTCCTAATATAACATGCCACCGAGGAATTTTGACATTGCAGTTTTCTCATACGAAGATAATCATCTTTTAATACAGACAATGATTCCGTTGCATACAAGCTCATATCGAATGCTTTTGTTTTAGCTTATAAAAAATTGTGTTAAACAATAAAAAAAAATGTTTACTATCCATAAAATTACTTTTTTTAATTTGTTCACGTGTTACCTTTTTATTATTTTAAAAGAAAGAAATAGATTTTGAGAAAAACTAATTTTAGCATACTTTATTTTGGATTTTTTCAGGAAAAAATCTAATATAAAAAATAAATAAATCACTTTTCTTATTTTTAAGTATTTGGTTAGGATTTCTTTAGAAAATCATTCTATAAATAAAAATTTATTTTTTACTCTAAAATGAAAAGCTATTATAACTAGTTTTTTCTAAAATCTATTTTATTTTATTTTTAAACAAAAGGTAACACATGAACTAGTTTAAAATCATTTTTTTTAAAAAGATGATTTTTATGGATAGGAAACAAATTGAAGGAGCGTCAGATTTTAACTTAAAATCTTTTTTTTTTTATTTAAGTTAAAATAAACACACCTTTAATAACTTTTCATTTTAACTAATGATCGAAACCAAAAACAATTAACACAATTACATTCAAATTTAATTTTCTCAAAAAAAAAATTACATTCAAATTTAAAAAACGACGGATCATTGAATCCTTTTTTAGCTAATAAATTTGCTAATAAATTAACCTCTATGTAGCAATGGTGAACTAATGAACTGTGGTATGTGGATGTCCAATCCAAAAGGTGAAGTAGATTAAGAAACTCTTCCAAGAGAAGTTTGAAATAAGAGATTGGGATTATAAGGGTAAAATCCCTCTAAATATGATCAAGGTTAAGATTGCGAGCAATATACATGGTTTGAACTCTTCGTGCAAGGAAAAGGCTAAATGTTACTGGGCATGAGATGACAAAAAAACTATGAATGCATGATAATAATTAGATTAACTTTTGCTTTTAAACTTTATTAAAAAAAAAAAAACTTTTGCTTTTAAACATATTTTATTTTCATTCATTATAAAATAAAATAAAAAAACTACACCGTGTTTACCCGTATAAATCGTACATTACATTTGTCCTACTGTATATCAATCCTTAAGTTTTAATCCAACCATTCCATTTCAGACAATCATAAAGAGACAATGATTTCCTCATACACTATGTGTTGGTCCGCTTGTATGATACTAGGACAATCATAAAGAGACAATGATTTTATCAAACAATTGAGTTCAACTTGTTAATGAGTTTTACCAACGACGAATTGTTGATGAAAAGTTGAGTTCGATTAATGGAGAAACAATTCTCGATCATACTTTATGCCGAACTCCGGATTACTAGACCCATTTTTCCTGAAAACCGTGCAGTTATTAAACAAAATAAAAGAGACAATGATTTAAAATAGAGTGAGCTTAGATTTTGTCAAAAGAAACATTAGAATTTCAGCTATTGAAAGCCAAACATTAATCATATTTATTTTTAACTAGGGGAACATTTTAGTACATATACTACTAATCACTAAAGTGATTACTTGGTATATACTTGATGTATTCAAGAAATGCCATTTTGGAATACTTTATCCGGCACTGTCATTTTTCACATACTATTAATTGTCTTGAACTGCTAATGTTTATTATTAGAAAAAGTGGAGTTTGTTATTTTGGTAGGGAAGGGTTTACCATTATTCACATGGTACTGCAGAGTGTGGTTGTGATCCATGATGCATCTAGAGAAATCAATTCCAAAGTTTTTCATTGGGCTCCTAATGGATTATCACTCAACTCAGGAGATAACCTCACTCTAGTTGTAGTTCTTCACCAAGTTACCACTCCTTGTATGTATATAACCTTCCTTCAATTATATTATAAATTTAATTTGTGTACAATACATGTATAAAACATTTTTATACATCTATGCAATCAAATTTTACTAGTAAATATTTGTGAAAATATTTTTTAAGAACTCTCGTATTACACTGCATAAAAATTAATCTCTTACATTATACCGTCAAAAACATACTACAATGATAATCAAGTTAAAGTCTAACTTTGGCACGTGAGATCGGCTATATGGATCAAACCATGCCATAAAATTTAGATATGCATTTATGTATGGATAGACAGTATACTTATGTGTCTCTCTTAATTATTTACCACCAATTTTTCTTTTGGAAGTGGGATACAAAATCAGTGTTGACAGTAGGTTAGCATTTGGAGCAAATCAGAATATCATTGAGGCAGAAGTTGCAAAAAAGAAGGAAGAGTATATGAAAAATGAGGAGCTTGCTCATATTTATAAACTGTATAAATCAATGAAGGTAATATGAATACACTAGTAGTTACTCAAAAAAAAAGAAAATGAATACACTAGTTATAAGCTTTTTCTCTATTTGGGTATAGCAGGGTAACATTAAAATTTGAAGAAAATGTCACATGTTAATTATTACTGTAGCTAATGATAAAATATTGTGCATCATTTTTTTCAGATTGGATTTAATATAGAAATAGCCATGGGATCTTCACCTAAGACTGTTGCATTAAAATCAGCCACAAAGTTAAAGGCTACTTGGTTGATACTAGACAGGTAAGATGAAATCAAACTGATCAATCAAATATGAAGTTATGCATTTGTTGATTTACAATGTAGTTACCTAAAACCATTTTGTTGCATAAATCAGCAAATTAACTAGAACCTCATATCAATGAAAAATGTACCTTAATTGGTCACAGGAAAATGAAGAATGATGAGGACTACTTCCTTCATAAGCTTTCTTGTGGCATATCAAGAATAAGGAGTTCCAATAGAATTATACGTATAAGAGGACCAATAGACACTCCTCAACAACAAAGAAGATCTTATAGAAGTTCTGAAACATATGCTAGCAGTATACAATCACATGACTTGTCAACTGATTTAGACCTTTTCACCATTGACATTTTCTCCAATAGTAAGTCCTTGAATGCTTTTTGATTCACCTCATGCCATTTAGTAAAGAATACTCCCTCAAAAATTCAAGAATGGAGAAATTATTATTTATTAAAACGACATTATCGACCATTTTACAAATGTTTAATATGAAATTTGAACTATGTTCCTTGAGATTATAAGGCAAAACTCTTACGGTTGATCTACCACCGGACATTATTGACCATTAATAATAGTAATATTAATAATATCAAATATGTTATTAGTTAGAATTTACTTACATTTTAATGATAGGTCATGTAAACTATCAAATGTATCGTGATCAAGGACCGAGACAAAAGATACCCCTTGAAGAAAACAGACACAACGAGCAGAGGAGGGACTCGAAACAGAAACAAGAGTTCAAAGAGAACAATAGCAAAATGCAAGAACATGAAAGTTTAACCACAAAGGTGTATCAGAAAAGTGACAGATACTTTTGCTCTGGTGGAGCTAGGAACTTTTTTCTTGGAGGGGCTGAAAAATATACAATATGTGAACAATTTTTTAAATTTGAGTAATTTGCATATAATAAATTAATTTCAATCACTTCCTCCACTTGGGGGGAAAAAGGCATTTAAAATTTACTTTGTTCTATGCTTCTACGGATCATTTACATATGATACATCAGTTTTGTCACATTATGTCCAATATAGTTACCTCAAAAATCATGTTAGAAGGATTAACCATGACTTTCCTCTCAGCCACAGTTCTAAGACCAAAAAGAGTAATCACTCACATTTAATAAGCAATAAACTGGCATATTGCATAAAGTAGAATTAACTTCATAGATCTGTCAAATTAATCGTTCAGACAAAAAATTCATACTGCAACTCAATGCTCAGAAAGAAAAAACAAAATACAGAAAAGTTGTGTTGCAAACACTGTAAGCTTTTTACATCGTGTGGAAGCTTGTCATGCAAGTTACTGTTATCATCGTTGTCTAATCAACTGAAGTCAATCAAAAGACACGGATCCATGAATTCATCAAGGTTTGCTTCAACATCGTCCTCCAAAGAAATTGGCTTCCCTTTTTCATCAACCAAATTTGTCTCAGACGAATGCACATGCCTAGCATCATTATTGTCTAACTGAAGATCCAGATCCATAAAGTCACCATGGCTTGCTGCAACATCGTTCTCCAAAGAAATTGACTTCTTTCCTTTTTCATCAACCAAATTTATCTCAGAGGAATGCACGCGACTAGCATTGAAGCCTTCCCAATTCTCTTGTCTATATAACATAGACTCTAATGAACCACTTTTATACAGAGAACTTGATTCTGACATCTGATATCGAGTCTTCATAGGTGGTGGAATTTGAGGATACTCACCAAGCATCATACGTGAAGGAAGTGGAAGGTATGAACATTGTCGGGGTGGAGGCAGATCTGATACCATTGCCATAGGTATACGAGAAGTTCCAATGCTACCCCTGAAATTGATGAAAGTAACTGTAAATTTAACATCTCATATAAATAATTTTAACATATAATTTGAATTGTATATGAAATGAAAGACAGTGGCATTACATAATCTACTCACCTATTAATCAATGTTGAAGTAGTATGATTGCTTGTAGAAGTACTTCCCACATTATTGTAGAGCATGTTTGGGACATCTAAAAGTTTTTCAAAGTTGTTTTCATTTATCTCATCATAAATTGATGGATATTTTTCAAATTTCACTTGTGGTATATTAAATTCATTTTCTTGTGAATCCTCAACTTGTTGGCTATTTGAACCATTTTTATTCAACTCATCATTCAGTTCCATCTTGTCAGGGAAGGGTGACAAGCCACGCTTTTCATGTTTTCTTTTTCTTGCATTCCAAAAATTCTTGATGTCATTATCGCTTCTTCCAGGCAACT
This sequence comes from Medicago lupulina, assembly GCA_958299785.1. Lineage (NCBI taxonomy): Eukaryota > Viridiplantae > Streptophyta > Magnoliopsida > Fabales > Fabaceae > Medicago > Medicago lupulina. Next base: position 2,957,270 of record OY283143.1, on the reverse strand, counting down.
ATCACAAAAGAACGAATACAAATTAACGATCAAGAAAATACAAGAATATGTAAAGCTAGATTTTTCAGAAGCACTCTCAACCTTATACACATGCAACTTAAAACTACCAATCTCTACTAAACAACTTATAGGCATGGTAATTGATAAACTCAGTGGCTTCAAACTCATAGCACAAATTGCTAACTTATAAAACTGTTTCAATATGTTATTGTAAAAGGTATAAACCAATCTAATAAACAACCAACAAGGTATAACAGACGTGGTAAATATGTGAGTCTCCCAAGAACAAGAACAAATACAAATTAATGACATGATCATCAAAATAATCAACAAGGTATAACACAGGTGGTAAATATTACAGTATAGTATTTAATTAAATTGCACAATGTATGATCTAACAAATATGGTAGCAATTGTAGAAGGCTAGATAAATATTTCAAATAAAACAAAAAGAAAAGAAGTAAAGCATGAAAATAAAACCTCTTGAGCCAGCTTAGACCATTTGAATTCACCAAACTTGTTAAAGAACTGAAAGACTTTGGTTTTTTCTTCTTCACTAAAAGGACCCTTCTTCACATCTGGTCGTAGGTGATTATACCATCTTAGACGACAACTAATACCGCAACGTATAAGCCCCGCATTTCTTGATACCTCATTCCAATTTCTGGTTCCATGTTTTTCCACATATGCTTTTAACATTTCATCCTCTTGTTTCGACCATTTTCCTTTTTTCAACCCTTTGTTAGTATCCGATGATGAAGACATTGTGATGATGATAAGTATAAAGAACGCTTAAAACTGAGAAGAAATATATGAAACTATGTGAGCAGTTCAAGTTTATATATAGTGCACTTTTAGAAGAAATACAACGAAACTGTATTTCCGCAATACCAGGGAAATGAGAGAGTTTTAACTAGTGATTAACTATAATACGAACTAAACCTATGATCTAACTAATGATTAAGTACTGTGATTCAAGTAAGGCAATATATTTTATCCTATAAGTGATATTTAATTAACTACAGTTTCTTTTTTACGCAGATATAGTTGTTAGTTAACTTTTCACATGAAAATTCTTAGCTAAGCGATATAACTTATCCCAATTATATTGCCATGCATATCGCACAAACCTACCTGCTTTTATGAACCACAAACATACCTGCAAACCTAATTTTTTTTTTTTTACTTTATATATTTGTTTATTACAATAATATCTTTTAAAATTTGAAAATTATATGAATTTTTTTAGGGAAAAAACTTTAATGAATATAGTTTAACTGTTTATAACATAGTAATTCATTTTTAATTTAACATGTTGATTTTCACTATTATTTTTCATTTTAAAATTTAATTAATATTTATTTTGATTTTATTTATTTATAATTTTGACTAATATAAATTATTTTAAATTTAATAAAATCGCTATCACGACTATATTAATATTAATGGGAAGACGGATGCCAATGTATTTGTCATTATACTTTTTCGAGTTGGCATTTTTAACCTAAAAATTCAAATTAAAAAAGACTATAAAATCAAAACTAAAGAGAGTGATGGACTTTAAAATTAAAATAGACAACACTCATGAACAAATCAATGAGAAATAGTTTCATCATTTCCAACGCAAAAAAGGGCATGTAGGAGAAACATTAAAACCCTGATGTTACAGACTTAGTTGGAAGAGAGTTATTACAAATCTCTTAAATAAAAATTTGAGTGCTTGTTGCAAGAAGTATTTTTCATATCCAATTCCATGCATATGGGAGCCAACCTTTTTTTTATGTCCAAGAACATATTACCTTCAAAGAGGTATTTATTTGCCAAAAGAGACTCAAATTTCTCGTCTGATTGCACTAAACTCCAGACAAATTTGCCTAATAAAGCAGTATTCTACAAACAAACCGAACGAATGTTTAACTGCCTAATTGTGTATAAAAAACATAAGTCCATAACTTTGCGTAATTTTTTTTTTTTTTACACCATAAGTCCATAAAATTAGAAAGAAGTTGTTTTTTTATTTTGCCTAATAAAGCTAAATTTGAAAAATGGTGTTTCAGAGGTTATATTTCATTTTAATTTTTTGAAAGTTGTTTTTTCAGGGGAAAAGAAGAAGTTATATTTTATAAAATTAGAAAAATCTCCGTGCATTCATATTGAGCTGCTGACTTTTGCTTAATTTTTTTTTTTAAGTAGTTTAGTAATTAGAATTCACCTTTGATAAATGCTTTTATAATATATTATAGTTGGTATAGTATAATTATTCTCATGTTTACTTAAAAGATAGATTTTTTTTTTTTTTGCAAATTTAACTTATTGATCAACGAGGAGCATTTGCCTCGTTTAATTATAATTATCAATGAAAATATTTGTCTTGTGATTTTTTAAGTTTCAACGTCAATTATATGTTTAATGTTTTTTTTATATTTATCAATGACAAATATTTATCCAGCTTTTTATGTATGTAAAAAAATATTTGTCTCTTGTTTTATTATATTTATCAATGTCAATCATTTGTTCCGTTGTTAAAAAAAAAAAACTATTTGTCTCATATTTTTTATATATCAGTGACAAACATTTGTCTCATATATTTTATATATTAGTGACAAAAATTTGTTGCGTGTTTTTTTATTTGTTAGTGAGAAATGTTCGTCTTGTTTTTTTATATATCAATGACAAATATCTTGTCGCATGTTTTTTTTATATTTATCGGTAATCAATATTTATCTTGTGTTTATATGTATTAGTGACAAATATTTGTCTTTTGTTTTTTTTTTAATCGGCAATGACATATTTATTGTGTATTTTTTTAATGTATAAGTGACAAATGTTTGTTTCATATTTTTTTTCTGAGAGTAAACGAGAGTAAGTGGAAAAAAAAAAATGTTTACCGCAAAAAGAGAGTAGAATCTCTAAATAAGGATAAGATTTTGCTTGTTTAATAAAATAAAAAGAGGAAGTCTAGCTTTAATTCAATTATTTTGAAAAAATTCCCCTAATTTTGCTTATGTGTGAGTTAATTAAATTGGGTTCCTTTAAATTATCAAACTACCCCAATTTAATTAACAGACACATAACAAGGTTAATCAGTCAAATGAGTCTATTGTTTTCTATAGCTAACGAGACACATTTGGATCCTTTGGCGCTCCAAGGAGATAATCTAGAATCAACCGGTTCCTATGAAATAGAATCCTTACTGTATTAGTTTCTGTAAAATCCTGTGTTCAATCAAATATAAAATTATATAAACACCAACTTGAGTTGTCATCCTATAATTGTGGTCAAGCCCAGCCAAATACATACAAAAGATGTTGTGGCCAGCAATTTAGTCATTTCAACATGACTAGGGTGACTAAGTGTATGCATTTGTTGGAGGTAATCATTGAAGAGTTGGAGGACAGAATTGAGGCTCAAATTGGGGATAGCATGGAATAAGAAAAAAAGACGGAAAGTATAGAAATTTCCAGGACCAAGAGGCTGTAACCAAAATGAAGATGGTGCTAACGTGTGAACGAAGACCATGAACATATTCTAACTATAAGAGAAATCTTAAAGGAAATGGGATTGATTCAGATCATCATCGGATGGCAGTCAAAAAGGTGTAACTGGCTGTCTTTGATGGAGAAGACACCATAAGAGAATGGATTACCAGTGTTGTAACATTATGGAAGTAGAAAACATTTCAGAGGAAGTGAAATTGGGTTGACTAAACTATATAAAGAAGGATCAATCATCCATTGGTTCAATTTGATAAAAGAAATAGAAGATAATTTCACTTGGGAGAAATTGAAGTGGGCGATGGTAGAGCAGAAAATTTGAAAATCCATATCAAGAATTATCTTAATAAACAAATAAATTAGGAATAGTAAAGGAAGATACTTAAGCTTTTGAGTTTCTCTCTTCACAAGTTAATAGGCTGCTTGAAGTGCAATATCCAGGAGTATGTTTTCGGGGGTTTACAGCTGAAGGTCATACTTTCAGGCCTTAATCTCATCTTCAAGCCATGCACTTGGCTGAACATATCAAGGCAGGGAAAATTGCATTATCTATGGTCATGGAAGTTATATATGGCAAACAAGGAATTAAGTGAAGGAAGCTTTGAAAGACCAGGAAAGGCAGGGCAAGGGTGAGAATGGGACAGCATAACTCTAGCTACATCCACCTTTACAAACAAAACCAATAACAGATCATGAGCAGTAGACAAAACTAAATGGAAGTGATCCAGCCTCTCCTATGGTGTCATGAATGTGGACGTGGTCAGAAGAAACAGGACATTATTCTACTACCTGTAACAGCCGACAAATATGAAACTAATGGAGAGGCAAAGCATTCCACCCATTATATCAGTGCAGAGAAACAATTAATATTGGTGATTTTGGGAGTTTCTGAAACACTATTAGAGGGTAAATTATTTTGGTATGACTTGCGTACTTGCATTTAGATGTGCCATATTTGCTCTTGTCAGCAATAATCTTTCTAATATTCCCGAGTTATTTTATTTATAAAGTAAAAGTGCATGATTTCATGGCAGAATTAAGTGTGCAAATGGTTTTCAGCATTTCTGCCTACCGTGACCCTAGATATGCTGAAACATCAATAATGTGTGCATTTCACTACTTCTAAACTTCTTTAGCACCAAGTTGCGCCTCACTAAATACGAAGCTACTTACGTAGGAACACCCCTCAAAGGACATGATGCAAGCTTTACCAGCATAACACTCCTAGTAACTTAAAAAATAGAAATTTGCTCATGCCTCGCAAAGTGGTGAAAGTAGGAGTATCAATATTTTGTGCAAATTCCCAACTCATTAGCCAAAAAATCCAACCCTTTAAGCCAATTTTGCTGACTTTACATTAAAAGAGCATGATTGTTCAAGTAGCAAATAGATCATTCTAGACAGTTAAATGAGCTTGATGTCCTCTCCTTTTAATCATGCCATTCCACAACCCATCGACATAAACATTATATTAAGAATTTTTTGAAGCGTAACTATATTTTTGAAGAAAGAAAACAACGATATCCATAACCATCGGTCAAATTGTAAATCATCATTTTTCCTTTCAATGCTAACAATCAATTGCCTGCTCGTAAACCATCATTTTGCCTCTCAATGCCATCAACAAATGACTTGCTTGTAAGTAGAATATTGCCTGCTTTCAGTTTACTATAATATTGCCTGTTTTCAGTTTACGGTCTGTTGAAGTTGCTATCCATTCAGTTTTGCGGTTGAAGTTGCTTCCCATTTCAGATCCCGATATGATTACATCAAAAACTATGAAGGGAAGATTTGCTCTCTTGTAAAAGCATAAGATTTATAAAAGATCTATAATCTAAACAGATTACCTACAAGAATCTAAACCATTGGAATTTTAATCAATAAACAGTTATGTTACTTATTATCAAACCACTAGTTGCATTTGTGGAGGTTCCCATGCTATACATGACCCTCTAAATATGAACAATTTATTGCACTCAAGTATCCCTATAGTGCAAGGCTGCAAGCTGTGTGTGGCTGCGAAGTTTGCTAGGGAGGTAGTTAAATTGGGATGGAATTGCAATCCATCTGGAATGATCATGATCCTCTGTTTGAGAGAAACTTATGGCACACGTTCAAAATACACGACACTTTTTAAGAATGCCCTCTTCTTAGTTCTTACCATTCAGAAACTGGTGGCCAAACTAAGGCAGTCAACTGCTGTTTAGAAGTTTGTTTAAAGAAAAACCTAAAACTCTGGTCTTACTGCTTGCTATGGATGAAGCTTTCGACCGTACTCCCTTTGGTCACATTAATAAGCAACTTTTGCTTTTTTAGATTCATTAGATAATTGATGCATGTGAAATATAATATAGTTCAGATACATCACTTATTTAATGAATCTGAAAAAACAAAAGTTGCTTATAAATGTTACCAGAGGGAGTAGTAATTTACAGGCACGCCTAACTCTTAAAGCGGTACTCTGGAAGACCAAATCTGTAACATCTAGGAAGATGTCTGGTACTAGGGAACAAGATAAATATTCACAAAAATAAATTTGATAAAACTTGAATGCTTTTCAAACCTTTAATATGGTCCCTAGTACCAGGCATCTTCCTAGATGTTACAACAACCTATTGTTGTTTGCTTTGTGGTAGGTGAGACAAGGTGGAAGCTGTGGCATGTGAGTTTCAAGAAACTGAAGAAAAGATTAAGCCTTCACTCAATTGAAATACATTTATCCGAGCCAAAAAGCAGATGAAATTTTATGCAAATGAAAAAATAAAAGATCACTAGTTTTCAGTGGGAAATTGGATTTTCTAAAAGCCAAAAGGATCAACCAGAGATTAACCTCATGCTAATATGGACCATTTCAGATTGTACAAAAGTATGGGAAGGTGTCCTACAAGTTTCAGTTAGCAGCTTAGATGAGCACTCTAACTTATTCGAGGAGTACTTTCTGTGTGACAGTAAGGGGAATACCCTTGCAAGAGGAAGAGGAGTGTTCTTCGGTCGTTTAACACCAAATGAGTATTATAGCATAATTTCTATCCCATGGTTCACTTCAATTCCTGTGATGATCCCAAACATTTACAATTTCTTTGTCACTATTCACTCATTGTCAAATTGGAGATGATAAGTACAATATTTTCCTTGAATAATTATTTGGATGAGTGCAACATGTGCAACTCTCCAAAAGCTGGAGAATGATGTGATATGTGGAGAAGTAAATTTGTAGTTTATTATTGTTATAACTTATAATTAAGAAAGATTATGTTATCATTCAAAATTTAGGACAAAACGTTCTTAGAAAAAGTAGTATATTGTAATTCAGGCTTTTGATCTAATTAACAATTAATGAAACTCGAGGAACGGTTTAGGTTTATCAGGACTGTACTCTAGCAAAAGGAGTAATATTGGCTCATTTAGTGCGGGAGTACTCTCTCAAAAGGAAGAACGGTACTCCTGGATTGTTCTACATTGATGACGATTGTAGCATCAAATAAACTTAATGGACAAAAGACTTCCCTAAACTGAGAGAGTAAGAGAATTTCTAATAAATAAGATATTGTGAAGACCAAATACAATCCATTGATGAAGACCACATACAATCCATTGATGAAAATTAATAGCCGAAACACAAAAACAAATTTTCACAGCTCAAGGTACATGCTAAATATCCAAGAATGTTATAAACAACCAAACCATACAATCTCTGAATACAAAATGAAAAACTACAGATCCTAATAATCATCTATGATTACAAATCAGTTACACATGTAAACCCCACTCTCAAGTTTGTGACTAACCTCGTAGAAGTCTGTCTTTCCCTCCGAAGCAGGCCGTATAGAAACTCCGGACAACGTCTCAGTTGTTTGTACAGAAAATTTCACATAACCAACTACCTCAATTTCTTCATCATCGTCTTCGTTAGAATCTACTGGCATCCTTACTCTCAACCTTCCAGGAGAGCCCTTCAATGGAATCTCTGGCACAAGCCATTTAATTTCTTTATCAACCCTATTCAAAACAGCTTTTGGAGAAACCTTCAAAAGAGTTGGGTCAACTGGTAGTTTCAAAATGAATGTAACATCAGTCAATGGAGCAAGCAAATCAGGGTTTGAAACATATTGTATCATAACAGAAAGGAAACTCCCCGTCTGTCGTTTTATAAGTCGAACCCTCAAAGGCAAAGGTGTCAACTTCGGAAGCAAACTAAATTTCATAATTGGTATAGGCTCCTCTGACGCCACTGTCCTAACATGAAACATCCCATTCTCAAGGCTACTAACACGAGAACTCTGCAAAGCAAATCGTTTAACAGCTTTCGTTCCCTCAACACGGAATGAGAATTCAGTTTCTTTATCACCATCGGAACTTTTAGGTGGCAAAGTTTTGAGGTAAACAACACCCATAAATCCAACCCTTGCAAGTATTGATTCCCTGAACTCTACACTAATTTCTTCCGAAATATACATCTCAGGACCCTTCATTTCGGTTTTCTTCACCAAATTCTCAAGTGCACCACCCTCCCCAGCTGTTCCCTTAGGTGCAACATCTGGCCCTGTCTGCAAGAGCTCAACTCCACCAAGACCCTGAGGTTTTGGTGCCTTGGTTGGACCGACAAACTCGGAAGCATCGAGTCCACCACCCCAAGCATCATTGAAGCCTTCAAAAGCTTCACCAATTGAAGCTTGTTCCATTCCAAACTCAACTCCACCATAATTCCCTTCAAATCCCTCCACATTTATATGAGTGGATTGTGTTGCCTCCGGAGGCGGTAATGTAGTAACATCAAGACCTTCTAAAGCTGTAGCCAAATCATTGGAAGAACCATCTTTAGTCTTCTTAAACCCACTCACAAGCTCTTGAGGTTTGTTAATGGCATCACTAGCCGCAAATGGATCCTTTTCCACTTCAACCTCTTCCTGTTTCTGCTTCTGTTGAATCTCTTCATTCTGTTCACCAGTCACCGGAGCAGCAAGGCTAGCCACCACTTCATCACCAGCTTCAAGCGTCTCCTGCGGCAATTCAAATCTCGCATTTGCAAATGCATCGATGCTCGCCTGGTGTTCGACGGAATGCACCTCCGCCGAAGACCAATTATCCGCACCACGGATCTTATTCTCAGTATCAATTGCAGAATGCACCATCTTAGCAATACTATCACCGTGCATTGTGGCAAGCATCGCAGCGAGACGAATATTGCTAACACCACGGAGGACAATATCAAGAGCCATATAGATCTCGGCGTATTTCCGGCCAAGCTTCTCCGGCGTAACGTCAACGCCACGGCAAGCGGTGACGACGACACTAACAGCTTGATTAACAATATGAATGCATTCGAAAACATTGACGGAGTTATCGTGATCGGCGACGGTTATTCCAAGGACGTAGATTCCGTTAACTAAACGATAAACGATGCGGTAACGGCTTTCAACTCCGACGATGACTTGACCACTGGAAGCGGCGAGGGGATCGTCACCGATGGATTCGGCAGCGTAGGCGTCTTCGGGGGCGTTGTTTTTGTTGTTCTTGGTTGCGGCGAATGCGCGGCGCGTGTGGCGGAAAGCGGAAAGAGCGCCGAGGGCGCGTGAGGGTGGGAACCACTCGCGGGTTTGAAGAAGGATATCGGATCCATTAGTTGGTTGTAGAGAGAGTGCTAAACAAGACATTGTAATGATTCGGATCGGGATTTTGGTTAGGGTTTTCTGATTGAGGGAGGTGTAAGGAAAATGAAATTGAGTTGTCAACAAAAATGGTTTCGTTTGTTTCAGATTTGAAATTTTGAATTTGAAAATTTGAGATATAGAGAATTGAAATTGGATTTTGAAAATTGAAGGATGGAAAAAGGAACAGAATCGGAAAAAGAGAGTTGCAGATCAGAGTGTGGTGGTGGAAGAGGACTGATTAGACTCGCTATTACACCAATCTGGCACCGTCAATGCTTCAATTTCTTTTTCTGTTTTATTTTCTTTTTCAGTAATTGGGCTAACCGGTATAGAGATGAAGCCCATCCCCTATAAGTTAGGGTTAATATGTCTTTACCCCCTGTAATATAGGCGAGTTCCGGTTTTTCCCCTGTAAAAAAAAAGTTAAGATTTCAACCCTATAATTTAAAAATTATTTCGAAATAGACCCTGTAATTTGAAGATTCTTTCGTTTTAGACCCTGAGGCCATCTGACTGTACAAACCTGATGACGTGGCACACTGAGTCAGCGTTTTTGGATGATGTGGCGCGCTGACTGTATAATTAATTTTGTTTTTTATTTTTTATTTTCATTTATATTAATTTAAAAATAAAAAATAGAAAAAAATTATAATTATTTTTTTCAAAATTGAAAAAATCAGATGAAAAAAAAATCATATTTTTTTTTTGAAATTTACATAATTCGAAAAATCGTAAACAAATTCAAATTTATTTTCAAAAAATAAAAAAAAATCTGAAATTAAGATTTTGAAAATTAAAATAAAATAAATTTTTCGAATTTCTTATCTCGATCTGCGAAAAAGGTATACTTTGTAATTTTTTCAATCTGAAAGAAAGAAAAATACAACTAAAGAAGTCAATAAAAGAAATTAAAGTAAAATAGAAAATGAAAAAATTTATTTCTGGAATAGTTCTTTAAAAAATTTATTTGTTTCTGGAATAGTTCTTTATAATTTCAATTTTTTTTTTCAGATTATATAATTTTCAAAATTTTATTTTCATATTTTAACCTGAATTATAAAAAAATTATATTTAGATTTAAAAAAAAATCCAGATTTTATTTTTGTAGAAAAAATTTTAAAAAACTTTTTTTTCAAAAAAAATCTGTACTTTTTTTTTAATTTCAAATTTGTTTTTTTTATTTTAAAAATTTAATTCCAGAATTTTTAGTTTTGGTAGAAAAAAAAAATTCGAAAAAAATACTAACTTTTTTTAATTTTAAAAATTAAATTCCAGAATTTTTATTTTTGGTAGAAAAAATTTTAAAAACTTTTTTTTTCGAAAAAATCTAAACTTTTTTTTTAATTTCAGATTTTTTTCCCTAAATTTTGTTGTTTTTTTATTTTAAAAATTAAATTTCAGAAATTTTATTTTTTTTAGAAAATTCAGTTTTTTTTTTCAAAAAATATTGTTTTTTAAGATTTTTTTTATTTTCAAAAATAAATTTTCAGATTTTTTAAATTAATATAATTTCATTTATATTATTTTTTATTTTAAAAAAAATAGGCAAAATGCCACATGTGCCCTTAAAAAATAAAAAACAAAATTAATTATACAGTCAGCATGCCACATAATCAAATATGCACAGTCAGCGCGCCACTCAGCATGCCACGTCATCATTTTGTCCAGTCAGATGGCCTCAGGGTCTAAAACGAAAGAATCTTAAATTACAGGGTTGGAATCTAAACTTTTTTTTTTACAGGGGGGAAAACCGGAACTCGCCTATATTACAGGGGGTAAAGACATATTAACCCTATAAGTTATGACGGAAAATACGTATGACATTGAGTTTTGATGTATTTTGATAGAAGAAAATAATAGATAGATGATTAAAATAAATTATTTTAATGGAAAAGAATAATTGATTTAAAAAGATACAATTATAGTCACCAAAACTCAAAGTCGCACAAGTGAACTCAGTTATAACCGGTTTAGTTTCAGTGGTATAGTATCAGGAAGAAGAAAAAAACAAAAGAATGTATCTAGTAATCATGTCAGGAGCGGGAGTTGAACATTGTCTGATATGAGTCAACTTTTTATCAACTGAATCAATATATATTATTAATTTGTCACTTTATACATTAAATTTAAAATTAAGTTATAAACCTAAAAAAAAAAAGCGAAATTACATGTTAGATAATACATCTATAAACTGAAAAAATTACTTTTTGGTCAAAAAAAGAATTCAGTAATAACTTCCAATTTATATGAAAAAACTTGACCACAGTTCCTCTTCGCTTATAAATGAATGTATACATAAGTAGGTTTGGTGAGAAATCATGATGCAATTTCATGTAGAGGTGTAGACCATTTCAGTTGATATTAACTTGTGTTTGAAGGCTAAAAAAAAAAACTTGTGTTTGAAGGTTGGATTTAAAGTACTGTGTTTGGCATACTCCATCCATGTGGTTAGCTTGATGATAAGGCAAAGGATTTGTTTGAGGTCATTTGAGATTATATGGCAAAGGATTGGAAAATAGCTCTCCATCATCATACTCTCTTGTCGAGGGGAATGCTTATGCAATTATTCATGCAAAACCGAGAGATAATGGTTTGGAACCTATACTTATGGTTCATGAGCATCTTTCCAGATTGTACTCGACTCAGTTAGCATAGAGTTTTGATGTTTCATTTGGTTTTCAGTTTCTTTTTTCTGATGTAGCAAAAAAAAGCAACACTTGAGTTTGTAAGTTATAGATTTAGTTTTTCATTGTTTTACTCTTATCATTAAAAATACAATACAATTCATCCATGATCCTCAAATATAATTTTCATCATTTTTCTGAAAGCAAAAGTTCCTTAAATGCTGAAGTGGGAGTTAGAGGTTGTTAGTTTAATGGAGACTAAATTCATGACAACAGCTAGGAAAGGGCCAGAGGTGAAGACAGATAAGCGATATCATAACAATTTGTTAAGTAAGGTGCAGCAGTCCATCTAAAAAATAAAAATAAATACCGAATCTTTTCACATAAACAACTTTAAATTTAAGCTTGCATTATCTTGCAACCAATGAAAATAGATGAAAATAGTAGTATAGTGGAAGTAGCATTAAACAATATTTTATGATGAATGTTTATGATGAATGTATATACACTTAATAACAGCTCCAGGAAACTAAAGTAGGCATACACCTATCCTATTCCCATCGTTTTAGAAAGGTGGTTGGTAATGGTTATGATGTCGGCTTCCACACACTACACATGTGGGAGTGAATTCATTCATCTTAATCTTATAATAATAACAACCACTAAATACAATAATGTGACACTGATTGGTTGGTTGCCCTTGACTGACTCATTTTTCCAGCACAGGCAGATATCTCAAACACCCATTGATCTTTTATCAGTCACCATCAGAACAAGGAAAGCCCTGCAAAACCACAACATTCATTCATACACATCCATTAATTTATTGCTTTCAAATAAAAGTCTAGGTCCTAGAAAGAATGATTTCATTGTCCAATTTATTTAAGTTTTCTACATACTAGATATATAATATCAAAATCATTTATTCTTTAAGCTACTGAAAAAAATTGAACAGTTTTTAATTAAGATTTTGACTTTGCTTTTGAAAACTCAATGTAAAGGTTTTTATACATATATACTAAATTAATAAGATTTTTTATCCCTTAAAAAAATAATAAACAACCATGTTGTAAGAGAAGATATATAATAAGATTTTCAATAATCTTCAAACACAGACGATGTTATAAATTATTTGTGATGTCCCTATCTTACAGCCTCAAAAGTCAAGATTTGGCTTGAATGAAGAGCTTCTACTTTTGGGCAGCAGATGAAGGAAACGTGAATAAACTATTTTGCTGGTTAACCAAACCACAGTCCACAACAATCCATCTGAGGAAAAAGGAAAAGCAATCTTTCATAGTTTCCAACCATGTTTTAAGGAAAAAGGAATTATCTGTATGTTAGCTTACACCATAAACATTCTTGCCAGTTGCCACAATTTTCAGAAAAATAATAGTAGTACAATAACATAAGTTCTAATGTTTTGGAAATACCTCTTTAATTGATTGAGTGAAGAAGCCGTTTAGCTCAAGTTGAATAAAATACAAAGGGTACTGCATACAATGGAAAGAAAATAATTATAATTAGCAATGCTTAATACAGTAATTAAGAAAGCAAAGGTTTAATAAAAGAAGTATGAAACAGCTGAGAAAACCAAAATGATTAATCTATTGCCAAAACATGATTGGGGCAGCATGCAACATGAAAAAATCAGAATAATCCAGCTAGCTAAAATTATTCCTTCAATCATGCAAACGCAAACTGAACATATAGAAAAGATCTCCCCTCCATATGAACAGGTGCAGATAAAATAATGGGGGCATAATGTGTTGTAAAACTTTTTGTACGGTCAAGAAGATCTCGCCTCCATTTTGTAATTTGGTTGTTATGCGTAAAAGGAACACGCACAAGAGGGCCTTGCTCACCAAATTTCTAAAGGAGACGTAGCAAAATCAAATGATTGATTGTTTTCAAAACCATAAGGATTATAATTTTGATACCAAAACTAGTTACTCGAATATTCTTCCCTAGACAATGCCATGCTTTTTATTTGATTTGTTGATGTGAACATGAGAATAAAGCAGAAACAAGCGCAGATTGATACATATGGAATTTCCGGCTGTTAAGAATCTTTTTTAGGAGCAGGAAACTGAAAGCTTACCAAGCAGAAAAATGATCATCATTAGAGCAAGTGTAACTTTAAGAGAACGACCATGTCGCAGATGCAAAGGACTTCGAAGCTGTCGTTGGCATAGACCGATGCGACCAAAAATCTGCAGAGTGCAAAAACTTGTAAGCTTCACCTTGTAAGGCATGATATTTGTCAGGACACATTTCATAAATGGTGATTGTAAGTAAAGTAGAAGGAAAAAAGTTTCTATCTTTTACATGTCTCTTTCTCAAAATTTATACATGGATCTAACCTGATTGAACATATGAACAGCTCGCATGGCCTGAGGATATTCTTCGAATTTTTGTTTCCAGAAGAGAGGTTTGGATCCTTTCTCTTTAGGTGTCGCATCAACAGTCCGTGTAAGTTGAATTCCCTGCTCATCTTCATCAGCAATTACAATTCTCAAAGCAGCATAATTAGGTGGAGGACTCCATGTCTTCCTTGTACTAGTTGTTGTATCTGTTTGATAAACTACATCATCGCTACTTCTAGAATCGGCCTCTGCTTTTATTTCTATTGTGTATTCTCTGTCTTTGTTAACAGCAACAGCATCCACAGAAGCCTTTTCATTAGTAGAACCATCCCAGCGGTAAAAAGCATTTACATTTACATTTTCATCTTCTTTGCTAACTTGTTTCTCCCGAATTGAGGTTTTCATCAAAGGAGAAACATCCACACATTCATCTTTAGTGCTTTGCAGAGTCTCACAGGTTCCAGATAGAAACGCAGCAAAATCATCTCGCTCTTCTTCGTCCAAATTTACCCACCGAAGGGGTTGCTTACCTTCCTCAATATTAGATTCCCTCAGATCTGCTTCAACCTGGGAAATTTGGCTTTCAATGGCAGATATAAACTGTCTGTGCCTAGTGGCTCGGTTGTTATCACCAAGATGTCGGTAGCTTAGCCTAATAGCTTTTTCCAATTCTTCCAACTGTTTAAAAACAGAAAATTAACAATTGAAAAGTAAGTTGACTTATCTAAGAATCTACAATAAGAAAACTTAAGAAATTTGCGAAAAAGTCAAAAATTTATAAAGAAATATATCGACTCGCGGAGATGAATTCTCTAGCTTTTATACCTGCCATTTAGCAGTACCTAAAGCAGTTTGAAGCTCCCTGCATAATTCATTTAATTCTTCAGGATTTGACCTTTCTCTCCTCTCTCTTAACCATGCCCTGTATGCTGATTCCATTCTGTATAAAACAATAAATGAAAATTATTGTACTAAGAGGGAAACTTAATTCATTTAATGAATAGGCACTGTTGACATGATCACTCTACCTCCTAATTGCAATATGAATACTCTTCATGTGAGATCATTGAAAGTTCAAACTTTCGAGATAGCGGGTAAAAATAATTAAAACTTCATAGTTCTAAGCCCACCTAGTTTCTATTGTTCCATTTAACTACCCAAAAAACTACCACAGATTAAAACAAGTAAAAGCTTAAACAAATTATGAATTTGAAGTTGAAACCCAAATTCACTACCAGGAGTGTTGAAAAAATAGTTAATAATTGTTTTCACAGAACAGAACCATAGATGCAAACATAGCCAAGATCAATTCAATCCCAAAATTTAATAAAAAAGTGAAGAGGGTTTGAAGAGAGGAAGCGTACATATCAGCGGATTCCTGAACCTCCTCGGCTGCAGAGAAGAAAGCATCTTTTCGCCATAGATCGAAACTATTAGCTACCAACATCTTCAAAAGGAAAATAACAAAAAAGAAAGAAACTTCGAATATGGTTCCAAGATCAAAGGAAACTAGCTATAACACGCGTGAACAACAACGAGTTACGAGAGTAGTTGGTTATGTGTGTATGGTTTCTTCTCTCCCTATACTTCTCTTCAGCGAATCAAAGCAAAAGAAGAAGAAGAATGAAGAGAGAGAAAGAAACCTTCAGAAAGAAACGTTTAAGCGAACCCTTTCTCTCTTATGCAAAACCAGTTCTGCTTTTTCGGTTGGGTTTTCGTAACCTATGGTACTCTTCACAATATCTTAAATACTCGAACCATATGTTATTTGACACGTGTAACCATATTTTAGATTTGTGTTTTAGAATTAGAGGTTGGTAAAAATAAAAAGAAAATTAGAGGTTGGTCTCCGATACATGATCTTAGAGTATACTTCTATGAAAGTTTCAATTTTGGGTGTATTTATACAAAGTTTCATTGCTGATTGTTTTAGATTATGTCTTGGGTTATGTCAATCTATATGGAATTAGTTTCAATTTTGAGCGTGTTTCTAGCAAAAATCCAGTTCTGATTACTTTAGGTCATGTGTTGAGTTTGGTCGGTTTAATATGTGCTTTTATCAAAGTTTCAATTCGATTACTCTAGGGCATATGTTGGGTTGGGTCAGTGCATATGGAATTTTGATATGTTTAAAAAGTAATTTAGAATATGATGTGTTTTGTTTTGATTGGAGGGTGTATGGTGAAGATTATGGGGATGTTTGTAGAGGAGTGGGAAGTGGAGGAATAAGAATGATGGCGAGGGGACATAAGAGAAGCGTCGGCGGTTGGAGAGAGAAATGGACAAGAAGAGGCCAGTGCGTATATGGTTGTTGCCTCATTGGTTTACCAATGCATTTCTAATGCTTCTTTTTTTGGGGCCCTTATTCCAATTACTGCTGTATTTTGTTTTATTATTGTCTAAATACTAGTATATGGTACCAAATATATCCTTCTTATTGGCTGTTTCGAAACATGATTTGGCTAGTATGATAATGCCATTATGCCAGTTCAGTTCCTGTTTTTCTTTTATTTTTTTACTTATTATCTTCCCCCAATAATCTACCTAACTTTATCGATTAATGTTGTTACTATAAACTTTATCAATTTATCAATTAATGTTGTTACTATATCATATAAATAACTTTTTAAATTAAGAAAATTTATGAGATTTTTTTTTCATACATTTATCACCAAACGAAAATAACTATCAAGGTATTTTGATTAATATAATTCATTATGATCAATGATAAATAAATGAAAGTAAATTTATAAATAATGATGAGGTCATATATATATATATATATATATATATATATATATAATAAAATAACAAATTATTTTGGATTGATATTATAAAATGTGGAAACCAAAATCCATACACAATGGA
The DNA here is from genome assembly GCA_958299785.1 of Medicago lupulina. NCBI lineage: Eukaryota > Viridiplantae > Streptophyta > Magnoliopsida > Fabales > Fabaceae > Medicago > Medicago lupulina. Next base: position 2,940,267 of record OY283143.1, on the reverse strand, counting down.
TTGATATTAACATCAGTTGATGATAGTAATGTTGTTATGATGGGCAAGTGCTTGTCATACATTATGGGTGTGGTGGAGCAAATAATTATACTGAAATTTAGCAACATTCGTATCATTCTTGGGTAACAGTTGCGGATTATATTAAGACTTACACAATGGCGATGAGCGCTACTGAACCAATCATTGCTAGTTTTAAGGTTGAAACTCTCATTGTGTGGAGTTTTCCTATGGAAAGTTGGGTGCATTGGTGTATGGATGGATCGTGCAAAGATGAGAATCGAGACGATTGTGGTGGGATTATTAAAAGGAGTAGTGGAGAGTGGCTTGGAGGATTTCCCAAATATGTGGGGGTTGGAGCGTTTGTATAGTAGTTGTGGGGTGTTTTAGAAGGTTTATATAATGTTAGACGCTTTGAATTTTAATACGGGAAATTTTATATTGACTCTTAAACTGTGTGGTTAAGACGTTGATGAGTGGTGAAAAGTTGAATCATTTTTGTCAAAGCTTGATTCAAAGGATTCGTCGTTCCATTCAATTGGTTTGAAAATTTATTGTTCATCCAAGCTAACATGAGGCCAACTGTTGCGCTAACTTAGGTTGTGATTTAGGTGCTCCTTTAATTTTTTTAGTCGTATTCGACTTCTATTAGTCACTTATTGTATGTTATATGACTAAGGTCTCTATCCCCGTCTAGTTGCTTTGTAATTTTTATTTCTTAAGCCTTGATCATATATTTAACCAAAAATAAATATCTTTTTTTTAAGCAAAATAAAGGAAAAGATATTTATTTTGTTTCCTTTACTTTGTTTAAAAAGATATTTATTTTTTGACATGAGAATGTCATTCAATAGTATAATTTAAATGTACATATCGTTAAGAAAACACTCAATTTACAGAATCAAATACAACAAAGGTTATATATGACCCTTGATTTGGAAAAAATAAAAAATAAAAGTTTAACATTGAAAACAATTTTTTTTAGCTTTTAAAAAATTAAACTTACTTCTTTTCAACACTTTTCAATATAATTATTTTGTTTTGGTTTTTTTTAACTCATACCCATATGCCCTAATGCCATTTAGCATTTTTCCATATATAATATAATAATATTTTGGATGTTGCCGTTTCGTCTATCTACCAAAAAAAAAATTAGATGTTGTCGTCTCCGTGAGATTAACTCAGTTGGTAAGGACATTGTATAATTTATATAGGGGCAGGGGTTCGAACCTCTAGCATCATACTTCTTCATATTTAAAATATGTGAGCTCTAGCCACTAGGCTACTTGACAAAAAAAATTGGATGTTGTCTAGTCAATTCTTAAAATCTAAAAACGAGATTTTTTTCAATTTTTTTTTTCTTTTGTTATGCATGACCCATATAGTTATTAGGACACTCGTGACCATGCATTTCAAAGGTAATGCAATGAACATGCTTTTCTCTAGGCGAATCGTAAGCATTTAAGATGGTAGTATGTTTAAACGTACTAATCTAGACAGTGAACACTTTTGAAACGAATTTGTGGCGTCAATAGCTAGAGCAAGCAACTGTTTCTTACCGGAAAAAAATAAAATAAAAAAATCTGGAACCAAACATTTTTTAACCTAAAGAAGAAATTCTAAGTTTCACTGTACCATATGGTCGAGACAGCTAATCTCTGCCATACAGCAATGACGGCAAAACATTATTCTGATTTTTACCATCTATATGTCAATCTAAACTAAGGTCCAAATTAAATCTACTGCGTGGATCAATTAACCTACAATGTCCTCAGTCAAACACCTGTGCAGTTCATTCTTCAACATGTTGATCCCAGTACAGCAAGAAGTTGAAACAGAATGGGCTATTCGTCTTTGTAGATTTTTACAATCCACAGCCAATTTTTCATCCCAGGTGTAGCTTTCTCTGAGAAGCAAAAAGATACCATGTCAACAGAAGATACATGATATGTTTCAGTAAAGGACCAATTAATAGCCTGTTTCGGTAACAGCTGAACGCTGAGTTAGAGTTCCATTAGAGTCTACTAAAATAAATTGCTGCAATAACTTGGTTGTTTGGATATTTGGTGGATTTGTGACTAGAATTGATTTTAAGAGAAGTAAATTTTTTTACCTTTGACGTGAGTAGAAATGACTCTTCTAGACCCAATTTTTCATTTTTAGACCTCAAAAGTGTTTATCCAAACGGTATCAAATATTAAATTAATTCTTTTAACCTCCACTTTTTTAAAAAACATTTATTTTAGCATCGATTCTTTCAAAATCAATTCGATTAAAACTAAAGCATGAAGGGCCTTCACCTGTTATCAAGATCGACTTCACCCATACTGTCCATCATGTCGTCAAAGATGTCTTTGAGATCTCCAAGAACTTCTAGCTCATTTTCCAAGTTTCCTTGCAACTGTGGAAGAAAAATATTTGGTAGATTAAAAATTCAGCTGTAAAATTCGGTGAACTGTGTAATATTACTTTATGTAGAAAAAAATAACATTTAAACTGTAGTAGGAATTTTGCCTAAAATGCATTTCAAGTAAGCATTTAATTTGATTTAATTAATATTTTATATCTCTGCAGAAGGTCAAACAAATTAAACTATGCAATGCATAGAAAACTTTCGGATTGAAAACAAAATAAAAGAACTTGAGGGAAATTTAATAACAACAGAATGCGGGATGATACATGAAATACAAGTCTGAAAACAAATTAAGAGTCAAGGGAGAAAGAACAGTACGAAAGTCTTTGTTTGCATCACAGGACTTCGAGACCTCCGAAGATGATCCAATAATGGAGAGGGAAGACCATAATAGAATATGTTGTGATTGTTGGAGAGCCAGGTACCACGCACCATGTGAGTCGTCCAGTTGGACACAGGTTTATCCTCAATAGAATCAACATCAGAACTATCAATGTCTGCAAATGACAATTAGGATATTTATTGACGGACAGCACCAGCTCAGCAAACTTACAACAAAGAACCATTAAATTCTGAAAGGGGTGTTACTTAAGAATTAAGATACGTAAAGATAGAAGGAATAAGGCAATAATATTACCTAAAGGAATGACATCATACGGGTTGTCTCCTTGAGGTAAGAAGCCATAAAATGTAATAAAATGAGAGCTGGAGAAGTTCCCGTAGCTTAAGCAGCATTCTTCTCCAGATCGGCATGGTCTTGATAGACAAAATTTCAATGAATTTGTTGAAGGATCTACTTTGCCATAGTGCGTAATATGTGGGCACAGCTGTTGTCACAAACCAAAAGTAAAATTATGAAAAACAATATATTGAGGTCTCAAACATTGCTAGGTTACAGTGCAAATTATCAGGCAACAATATTATAAACCACAGAAATTGTCTTAAAATTTTATAAACCAGGCAATGCACAAGCAAGTAAACAATTGTAAAACATAATTGTTTAATATCACAGAACAGCTCCCACCAGTACAGAAATTAACAAATGATACTTAAATCTCATCAATCACGGGTGCCATCTACTTGCACTAATGATCTAAAGTCTAAATATGCAGAAAAACAAGTAATGGCAGCCCAGTCCTAGAAGAATATGCTATTCTTGAAAAGGTAATTAACAGCCATTTTATTTTGAAATTCCATCATCTTTTGCTTCCTTATTGAAAGTGATAAATAACTATTCTAAAACACTTTTACCTAGATATTCAAAACCAATGACAGAGGATAAAGAGAAAAATTACAGACAACAATATCGATACAAAAAGGAAAATTTACATACTGAATGATTTAGAAAGCCAGCAAGAGGTATCAAACATGTCCTCAGTTTTCCATCCGAATACATTATCTTCATGCTATTGGAATACCAAAGTTCACAAGCCCATAAAAAATTCTCCCAAGTGTAAATCTCTGGAGGAAATATATCAGGAAAACCATTGCACAAAGCAGGAACCAACTCATCATACTGAGCATGCAAGTGCTGCCACAAAAAAGAAAGAACAACATAAATGTCATCATTCATTAAATGCAGGTAGGGGCTGGAAAGGTTTTCCAAAATCCATACCAAATCCATCTTCTATCCATTTATGGATTCGATATTAAATCTAACAACTTTTTTCTCTCTGTACCCAGTTCCATGAATAGGTTTACAGACATTTAAGGATAAAACCAAATTTAAAACTGGCTGTGTGGAAATGTTAGAACTCCAAGGATTTGAGTAAGCCCAAAATTTACACACTAGAGGAAGATAATGTACTTCTCTCCATCCACATGGCAGATGATCAAACATGTCAGTGAGGCATCGAAAAGAACAGCACACAAACACTTTTATCATTATGTTCCCACATCCAACCGAAGTTATTTTTTTTGACTTTATATTAATTTGTCATGTAAAAATTGAACCAAACCCAGCACCCGTGCTGCTTACTTCTCCCACACATAGTCACATAAGAATTAATCATATGTCAATTTCACCATCACTGGCATCACATCACATTATAAAGAACCAAACTAAGCATTAATCATGAGAAAAAATTACAACCATACTATAGGTCTGTCCTCGTGGCATCACATACTCGCAAGTCACATATATTTTTTAACCTTACCATTTTTTAATAGCACGTGTCTTGTTTCATTTTTAAGTCTTGACATGATGGGATGTCATTCAAAATGGAAAATGATTCAAATCTTATTATCCTTTTAAATAAGGGTTTTTCTATCATGTGAAAATTTGCACATGTTAAGAAGTTTAAAATAAGAAGTTTGCATTGAAACTTGTGCATTTTATATTAAATTATATAACTTATTAATAAATGACTGTTGTTTTTCAATAAAAAAATTGCTATTTTTAGTTCTTTAAACATGTGCAATATTGCACATCTTAGACAAATCCTTAAAATAATTAGGGTTGTTCATTTTAACCAGATAAAAGTAAATATGTCTATAATCCAATCCATATCAGGCTCTAGCCGGATACACATATCCAAGTAATTAGATATCCAAAACCAAAAAGAGGAACCAGACGGTGTAATTCTTTTGCTCGACGCTCGATTGGGTACGGTGGATTAGGCATGGCAACAGAACCCGTACCCGCGGGTACCCACCCGAACCCGCCCCGATTTTGACGGGGAAAATCCGCTTTGACTGAGTTTGGGTTTGGGTTTGGGTTTTCCCCGATTTTAAAGGATGGGGGTGGGGCAGGTAATGGGGAAACATGTACCCACCCCGAACCCGTCCCCGAACCCGCCCCGATTATATTAAATTACATAATATACTACTTGTATATTTGATAATTTGGATTATGAGTTGTATGGTTGCTGCATTACTTTATTTGAAATAATTTTATTGTATGTTCGGATGAATTTTGGGTTCATGATATATGTTCTAGTTTGGGTCAAGGGATTATGTTTATTAAAAATCTGAATCCACTGCGGGTATGGGGGCGGGGCGGGATACCCGAACCCATTTGGGATGGGGTTTGGGTTCAATTATTCATCCCCGTCGGGGTACGGGGCGGGGAACGGGGCTTTATCAGGGAATTGGGTTTGGGGATGGGTAGGTAAAAACCGTCCCCGCTCTGCCCCATTGCCATGCCTACGGTGGATTCATTTGTTTCCTGCTGCTGCTAAACACCAGTTATACTACTGCCTGCAATCTTTCCTATAGTAATAATATTATAACATGTCTCTTTTCTTCAGCCTTTAGCACTATAAGTACAAGTAATCAGTAATAAACATGCACAAAGATGAGATGATTGTCATTTCTGAGTGATTGACATTTTATGAAAGAATAATCGATAGGAGCACAAGTGCTGCTAGATATTATCCATTCGGATAAATCACATTCCCCCTTCCGTAGGTGAAATCTAAAGTACATGCTCATTCCCTAACGGATTAATACATGCTCTGTCTTAACGTGAATAAGCCTCTCCAAGGAAGCTTTTATCATTTAGAAACTCTCGGCATCATTAGTAGTTATAGTTTTAAACTGCATCTATTTTGGAACTTTAGAAGGTGGAAATTTTTTTTGATACAGACCTAAAACTGATAGCAAGGGTAATCAAAACTTCATTTCACTTTCTAAAGTTTCAATTTCCAATGTTGAGGAAGGAACTGAAAATTCGCAACAGGTGACATTGAGTAATTAAGACAGAGAGAGAAAGAGAGAGAACCGTGTTAGGCGCGGGATATAGGTAGCTCTTCTAACTAAGCCGTGGACCTTGGGTCTGGAAGACCAATAGCAAAAGAAATATTCAAGGAAAAAGGGCATGGGTAGAGGGTAAAATGGGAGGTAGCCGTGTAAATTATTGAACCCACGTGTATCAACATTATCAGGGAAATGATAAGCAGAGAGCATTATTTTTCCAGTTTTTGCTTTCCCTTGGTCGTGTCGAGGAGCATTGCCCTGGGGTGTTGCGGGGTCGTCTGCTGTAATACATTAGCTTCTTCAGTAATGCAGTTTCTACTCTAATTTTAATTTTGATTTCTAATAAATTATCTTTAGGAAGCTAATTCATAGTTACTCATCGCTGCAACGAAATTCATTTATATTAAAATAGACATAAGTGCAACACATTATCCTCTCTCTAGTAAGGAAAGTGTAATTTTTCAAAATAAAGGAGGACATTTGTAATTTAAGAATGTTTTTGGGAAGGGATGTATTTATGTTATCTATTACACTTTAACAATTTTTCTAAGAACAATAAGCTTCTTGGCAGAGTTAACATTTGCCTAATAGTTTAGATTAATGACTTTGAGACAAGTCACCCAAGCAAATGATGCAAAGACATTAGACAAATGATGAATTTCAGTATCAGCAAAAAGAGTCAAGCAGCAGGAAAGACCCTTAAATCAACCATCATTTAAACAAGCCATATACATTAGTGCACATATTGTTTAAATTTTTAAAGTCATAGTTATCACATTGTGTTAGGATAAAGAATAAAGGGGGATTAGATTAGTTAGAATTACTTAGAATAGATGGTTAGTTAGAAGGGATATCATGTATAAAGAGAAAAATAAGAACAGAAGGGAGTTCTACACATTTAATAGCTCGTGAGTAAAGGGAAAATCCTTAGAAGAGAGACTTCTATTGCATTAAATACAATAGTTCTCTATCTCTATTTTCATTGTTTCTATTCATTTCAATCTCCCCAGGTTCCGTACACATTGCCACTTAAAATTAACCAGATCAATAACCTAAATACTGAATAAACAAATTAGTGAAGTTTAATAGGTTTACGACATCTCAAAGAATTGCAGAACCTTCAATGTAAAAACAATAGAAGGTCAGAACCTGGGTATAATTTACCTGTCTTGATTGCATTATCTCTTCAAACAGCAAGGTTCCATCTAGCATTGTAATCGCTTCAATCCCAAAACTCAATCCTGCAAATTAAATATCAAATATATTTGAAAACATGGGAAAGAAAATATAATAAAGGTAACACTGAACAGTAATTTCATAAAAATATGATATATACTTTACTGTTTACACCTTTATTTACCTTAGCCTAGGTACCGGGTTAACCTTGCTCTTGATATATCATTTCGTGCACTCAATGATTGCAATACAGTCAACCGTAGATTTCAGAACAAACCAGGAGATAATGAACAAATAGTTCATTAATGTCATTTAACAGTAAGAAATGAGCTTATTGATAACTGTAATTATAATAAAGGGAAATGCTAACAAGGGCACTTGTTAAAAATTGACTTTTGTTTCATTAAACTCATCAATTATTTCTTTTTTTATCTTCTTAACAAGGGGGGCACTTGTTAGCATGACCCTTAGAATAATACATCAAGAGGAAGAACATGCCAAACAATCAGATCTCTCCAAGAAAGACTAGCTAATAGACACATACCATCTGATGTACAAATCTCAACCTCATCATACACTGGCACTTAATGTTTAATTATCACATAGTTCTTCCATTTTGTAGATGTCATGTATAATTCTGTGATTTCAATAGTTAAAACTTACCTTATCAAACAACCATAACCCCTTTTTTTTTATATGTTAATCCTGATCCCTTAGGATTGAAAGAATTTCAATAATCATGAGATAATCAAGTTGTTTTTGTAACAATATCTTTCGAAGTGCGTCAAGTTTCTTTTGCAATAAGCCAATAATGTGTGATTGTACAAACCATCATGTAAAACTTGTATGGATCACTAGCAGCTCAAAAAATATTTCATCATGTGTAGTGAAACAAGCAAGGCGTGTATGTCACAAGTCTCCTATATCAGGAAGAGAGCAATTTCCCAAGAATGATATCCCTCAAAAGAAACCAACAAATAACGAAGATGATGATGGTCTCCACTTCCTCATGCTTAACAGCAGAGCCATACCACTCTAGTATGTAAGGGCAAAAAATAAAAAACTACACCGAAGTATAAAATTGTACTTCACACGTAACTCTTGTTTCAACTAGATAGAAAAATCACTAACTCTTCCATCACAAAAAAAAAAAAAAAAAAGTTCCGTCCTCAACAATTCAGCCACTCTCGCCTCTCACAATAACTTCCCTACACAGAACTTACATGGATCTTGTAGTTCCTTTCTGGATTAAATTATCCAAATGGTTGGTTTTTTTTGGAGTTGGACCTCGCTATTAGTTCTCTTCCAGTTCCAACACAGCAAAGTTATGGGATATATCAGTGTTAGTGACCAAGTTATAGGCCTATAGATATTAAATTCAATATACCAACAAGTAAGTGGTAGATTGATACAACTGATTTACACATAAATTGGTACATTTTGAATTAATGAAATTGATTATTTATGGGTGTATTGATGGGTGTGAATTTGTGTTTAGATTAAAATAAATAGAAAGTGGATGCAATATGTTATGCCACTATGCCGGCACATAACAACTAGATCAATTTTAGGAGGTCCAAAGCATTATTACACCATGATTCCTCTAGTATTTCCACTTGAAAGAAGGTAGAAACAAGTCAGATACTTAAAACCCCAAAATATTGAGTTTATAACCCATTTACCCTTATAAGAAGTATTGCCTATGATTCCCACTGCTTTCTAACGAGGGAAAATCAGCATGCAGATGTTAACCATAGAGATCATCAAACGAACAAAAGTAACAGGCCTAGAGTTAAAAGGAGGGATGTTTAGATGAAGAAAAAAAGGGACACCGAGTCATAAAGGTATCTTGCTCTAGCAAAGCTATTACTTAAAACAGTTCCATATGGTTGATGACGAAACAGACAATAGAGAAATTAATTACCCAAGGAACCTATATAATAGGTCGTCCTTTGAATTTAGAGTTAACTTAGTTTTTTTTTTTGTTGATACATAATTTAGAGTTACTTTAGTATGTTCAAAGCCCTATGAAGCACAAGCAAGCAATTGACCTCAAGTGGTTAATGAGCTCCACCAAGGACAAACCTAAGTTCGAATCCTGGGTGGAACAATTCTTGGCCAGGTTTTACTTACTTCCCGGCCGAACTACGGATTACCAGTCCCCTTTCCCCTGAGAACCGGAAGGTTAACACTAAAAAAAAAAAAGGCCTAGGAAGTGCCAAATAAATTCTTAGTATAAAGAGTGTGATGTGCATCACTGTGACTTGCAATACTGGTGATCTGTATAAAATTTATATCTATGTATGTGCGGCATATGCATAAAGCATGTCGTAAAGTAAGCTAACCTGTATTAAATTTTTCTGGAAGTGTGTCAAAGTAAATTTTGAATTTTGAATCACAGTTGTACTTCTCTTTCATACTCCATAATAGCAATATTGTCTCAGATGATATGCCATCAACCTCTTTCAAGAGACGATACTGAATTGGATAAGGACAATTATCAGTTATTAAGAACACAATGCGTTTTAAAAAAATAAAGTTATTAAGAATACAGTGGAGGGAACGTATGATAGTTGTCTTTTTCAATTTATTAGAAGAAATAATGTTGCTTAATGTTGCTTAGGATGTACTATATGTATATCTATACTAAATCTAAGGGGTGAATATTCAATTATGTTGTAATCCGTCCCAACCTATGAAGCACGGACACTCCTCGAATTAGGTGTGTCCCGATGTCGAACACGCATCGGTGTCCGACACCGAAACCGACACGACACATATAATTACATTGAATTCAACAACAACAACAACAACAACAACCAAGCCTTATCCCACTAAGTGGGGTCGGCTACATGGATCAAATTACGCCATAGTGTTCTATCATAAACCAAATTTGAGTCCAACTCATTGACCTCTAAATCCTTCCTAATGGTTTCTCTAATAGTTTTCTTAGGTCTTCCTCTACCTCTTTTAACATGACTCTCCTCCATTTGATTTACTCTTCTTACAACGGCATCTACGGGTCTTCTCTCAACATGCCCAAACCATCTAAGCCTATTTTCTACAAACTTTTCTACTATAATTACATTGAATTCATTTTCTTAAATTATTATCGGTGTCCGTGTCATGTGTCCAGTGTTCGTGTCCGTGCTTCATAGGTCCCAACAAAGAAAAAGTGGTTGCTCCTATTTGGTAAGGATGGACATTATAACTTGCATCCTATGTGACATTTATATTTGAAATACAGAAGATAAGTGAGGTGCAGTACCAAAAAGGTTTTTATATTCAATTCAACTCTGAAGCAATATAGTACTGTTTTAAATAAAATACTTTCTCGTTTTTTAATAAGGACGCATACCATATCAGTTTCAAGCACAAGCTCCTCGGAAATGATAATGGACACGGGAATCTCTATAGCAATATCTCCAACTTTTAGATCTTTCCCTGCTATCATTCCCCGACCTGCTCCTTCAACATCTGTGTAGATTAAGGGGAGAAGAAATTTGTATTACACATCTTAAAGATAATACCTGTGCAAAGGAAAGGAAATTGTTCTCAAATGAGAAAGCAATTGAAAAGACACAGCATTACGATGAAACTCACAAGCTGTCTTTAATCCTGTCTTTACACCATGGCTTTTACCCCACTCGATCAGGTTTTCTTCTTTCTCACAACTGTGGTACTTTTCAAGTACTCCCTTCGTATTGTTTTGGTCCCCAAAATCAGAAATCAAATCAAGAATCTTTTGTTGTAAGCCTTGCAGGACGTTTGTATGGAAATGTGAACAGCTAGAAAGTGATTTGTCGGTGAGCGAAACAATTGAATTGAGAGCCTCCAACTCATTCCTGGGGCTGTAAAACTCCACCGAGGCATCGTCTTCAGCAAAATAGAGTTCCAGCTGAATCTCAGTAAATCAATTAATTCATGAGTACGTGATGTCCCAAACAAGAGAGAGTGCAGTGCATTTCAGTTTTCTACATGTTAAATACATAAGAAAAATACTTTGATTGCATATTGTTTGAAGAGTAAAAAGAATTTTTTAACAAGATGTGTGAGGAATCCAAACAAGACTAACAGAACCCCCTAACTATAGTTTCTCCTTAGAGTGATACTGTGTATCTGAGTATGTCAAAGTCAGAGAGAAGAAACGAAAGTAACCTCATTTAACTGTATGATTCTTGCAATCTGAAGTAAGATCTTTACGGTATCATTCATCCAAGAAGGTCCTGAGGAGCACTTGAGATGTATCCGTTCCTTGGGACCGAACCCCTTGCATCGTAGTAATTTCTGATAAAACAAACAATCCAGATTAGTCATTGCAGTAGAAATGGCTTTGGACTTAGTTCAATAAAACCATAAGCAGTTAAGGAAATCCCCAAGAGAGAAAAACCAACCAGAGACAGATATTATCGTAGCTTAGTCATTGTGAAATTATATTGCCTTGAATAACGTTGGAGTAGTTTGCTACCCTTAGCCGCTTAATTTTTCTCACATTTGAAACACATAAATTTGAAACAATTACAATTTTTTGTCATGAACGTATATTTTGTTGAATCGTACCATATGGAAGACTTACATCATTTTTTAGTGATTAAGGAAATTTTATAACAAACACAAATTGGCTATAAACTATAAAGATCAGAAACAAAAAATATAAATTTAAACAACATATATAAAAACTCAATTATCTTATACTTACCTTCTTTTCATCGAAGAAAGGATCATTTTCAGATAACTCAAGAACAATTGAGCACTCCTCATCACTATTCATGACTGCAATTGCATTCAACAATTTTAAGTAAATAAGACAATAATCATAAGTCAATAGTATAAGTATATAACCATAATAATTCAAAATCAGAACATAAGCAGGATTTTCTAATCAATACCTAATCACTGATTTATCATTACCAGCTATAATACAAAATCAGTAATATCAAGTTATGAGGTAAACCATATCTTAATCAAATAATTCCAAAATCAGTAATATCAGTTATTCCGTTAATATGTTTTAAATACATGAAAACTTTATCCATAAACCTACAACAATACATGCTAAGAATGCAATAGAAAATGAAATTTAACAAAAAATGAAGATGCATTTCTGGTAATTTGTATAATTATATCATGTACAAACCCTAGGAAACGGCATTCTAGTACTTAATGAACACAATCACAAAGAATTGAATATCATCTTCAAATTCAAATTCATAAATGCGAGAAGCTCTGTACAAATTGAATATCCGCGATGGTTGTGAACAGCGTTACTCGTTACAAATTTGAAACATACAATAAAATGATTGCGCATTTTCTCGGATTGTTTTGATTTTCTGAGCAAGACGAAATGAGATTAGAATTGAAGAAAAAGAAAGTACCAAAACACGGTAGGTTCTAGAAGAAGTTGCGATTGCTTCAGAGATGCTTCGAATAGAGAAAAGTTCTAAGAAGCTCTCAGCTGAAGCCGCCACTGAATGAAGTAATGAAGAGTTTGAGCGGCAAAAAAGAATTGTGTAGTTTGTTAAGCAAAAGTTCATTTTTTTTATTTTATTTAATTAATGTATTTGATCGATAACACATGTTAAATTGATTATTGAATAAAGCTAAAAAGTCGACTTTTGTTTATAATTGAGATCGGATTGAATGTCAATTAATCTATCTGATTTAACAATGCAGTGAAGAGTCGTCTACATTTTATTAACCTTTCGATCCAACTTCATATTACTATCATGCATCACAACTTTTGTTTGAGAATTCGGAGGATTAAGTAACATATAGTGGGGGTAGAGTGATCAAGTTTTAGATGGACCTCTTCTTTTTCTCGATATGGAAGGTTAAAATGGACGTCTTACATTGCAACCAAATCATAACTCTTAACTGGAAAAAATTTCCTCATACCCCCGGTTATACTACTACAACCCAGACATCAAATATTTCCACATACCCTTAATTATAACAAATTTAAAATATTTTATTCTTTCAAAAATCACATGAGCCTGGACCAAAATATTTGGGGGGAAAAGTAAAGTTTTGAAATGACAACTATATTACCCACCTTTTATTAATGAGTAAATAAGAATTTATCAAATTTTAAATTATCAAAAAGTGTCTAAATTAAAAAGTTGGTATGAATATTTATTCACAAGTCTTGTTTATGGAAAAATCTTGTACGAATGTTATTATACTTAAAATTTCGATTAGTAAAAAAAATCAAGTTTAACAATCTTGTCATGCAGAATTCCTATATAATACATATTTAATTGAATATTAATGCATTAGAAACCATTTCAACCTCAACACCAAATCGAACCGCATATAATTTTATCTTTAGATCGGATGAGTTTTTACATCAAGATCGATCCAAATTGGACCGCAAACACCCCTAACTCCAAGCATGTTTCAATAGTTTATGCATCTTCAAAATTTGCTTGCTCATGTGTATTGTATACCTGCCCATCGATATCTCACACAACAATACTCATTTTAAGAAACGCCTTCGACAAACAAAATTACTACAATTTGTTCACTAATTAAAACTACATCGATCACCTTTCAATTGATACGTCATACGTTAAGTACAACATTGAGTTGTTCGACCAATATGACAATGAATAATTGAATGTTTTGGAGTTCTTGTTCAAAAAAAAAATTGTTTTGGAGTTTTGAAGGGAGATGATGGTTTTATGAGAGGGAAAGAAGAGATAATTCTTCTATTTTATTTGAGAGAATGGTTTTAAAAAGAATTAAAAAAGATTCCTTGTCGTTGTATATTTTATATTGAAAGTAGTATCATGTGATAGAGATCTGAAACATTTATCTAAGTCTTCAAAATACTTTGTTAATAAATTTGTTGGGATCCCCATATTAATAAAATCTTGTATTAGGAAGAAAAATAAATCATTTCGTTATATTAGGTGACAACTTTTTTTATTAATCTTTTCTCTTTTTTTTCCTTTCCAAAGTTACCATTTGTTCCAACTCTCAAATAGAACTTTAGAATTGTTGTGCATCCAACTCAAGAACACTAATTAGCATTTAACTTAACTAAATTATCGTTTGTGGCAAATCTATTTAGAAGCACCATCTTAGAGCATACTAGTAATGATCTTACTCTAAAACCCTCCATGATTATTTGAATGCCATCTTAAAAATTAACCTTATTTATCCAACTTCAACTATTGATCGCATTATACAACTACGACTTAATAAAAAAAAGAGAAGAAAGAAATGTTTAGAGACATTATTCCATAGTCATAAATATAAATGTATAGTGTTTGATCATACACATAAAAATGTTTTTCCTCAAAATACTAAATCATTATATTATCAGTTTTACTTTTATTATTAAAAGAAAAACTTTAATGTATGCGTGCCTAAATACTATTCCGATATGCTTGTGCCTAGAATTTCTGGTGTATAGACCCTAGACACGCCTGTAACAACACAAGATTAAAATAATAATTATCCATGGCTTCTTTCTTTCTATTTAGACAGAAAATAATTCCCAGTTTTATGCTCCCAAAAATGGCTTCGAATCTGTTAGAAGGAGAGGTGGACAACGAATCCCACCATCTTGATTCTCTCAAATAATAACTTACTTCCTCAATCTTTTATCAACTGACAAGCAAGCTATATTATGTCCAGTAAGAAAGATTTGGACAATGATAATGAAAAGAAATGATTCAGAACAAAAAAATAATTAGAAAAATGTGTATACATGTGAGGTTAGGGTGGTGGGGGTCACATTCCCTTCCAACTCCAATCAATTCTTAGGTTTCATGGGGCCCAATTTTTATATGCCTCTGTTAGCCCTCTGTTAACGTGGCAATGATAAGTACTAAAACATCAAAGCCAAGTCACAAACACAGATATAGATTAAGATTAAGTACCTAATTAAGTAATTGAAGGAGTTGAAAATAAAACTCCACACTTACAAAGTGCATGAATGCCACCGAGAGTGACATAATTAAAGTGCCAAGTACCCTCCACTCATTTTCTAAAGAACGTCATTATATCCAAAATCCAATAGCATATGATTTTCTCAGTATATAAATAATTCCTGCAAAACTCACATGCATATTGTACAACCCTATCAGCACTAAAATAAAAATATGTCTGATTTCAACCATCATGAGCGGAATGGATCCTTGAAGTTTTTATCTCGAATGCTTCTCGTGTGTTATAAATTTCACCATTGACTATGAAAAGTGAGATAAAGTTTTTATTTGAGGGAAAGTGAGATAAAATTTTAATATAAAAAGTTAAAGTAAACAAATCAATTGATGAGATTGATAGCACATGAGAAACATGAAAGAACAAAATAAAAAAAATTAATCCGTCCAACAATAACCATAACCATTAAAGTGGAAAATAATGACTACTACACACAATATATTAATTAAATGATAAAAATTAAATTAAAAAAACTAAATATCATTTAATTCAACTACTATGGAACAAAAATAAAATGAGTACACTGTTTTTAACCTTTACTTGTAGTAGGTGCTGTTTTATTTACAGACCTGCAACCAGTTGTACCCCATCCTTACAATTTTTCAAACCCAGTTGCTTGTTGTCCAATTCCAAATACCTTGAAACAAGTTATTTCTGATCTCATTTCAGAATCCTCGTCAGCCATCGGTCGCTACAAGGTTCAAAAAATTTCCATACCAATGTAAATGTAAATAAAAGTTACACTACCTTTCCTTTTTTAAATGTCTATTTAGAATTTGAACACCAAAATAACAAAGTGTATTTTTATACATTTTTTTATATTATATCTTCGTTTTAATCTATCAATATATTTCATTTTTTTTACAAACTTTCTCTTTTCAATAAAATTAATATGTTAGTTACTGTCATTTTCTTCAACAAATTCTTTTTTTTTCACACCTTCTCTCATAACAAATTTCTATCTTGTTATTGTTCTTCTATATTCTTAAACGAGTTTAATTATTTCTCCTTCCTCACCTCCCATTAGTCGTTTCAAGAAGTCTTTCACTCTTCTTTCTTTTAAAAGATTCATAAAATCTTTTATTTTATTTTTCACTTAGATCTGTTTTTTTACTTTACACTTGAAATTTTTAATAATTACTACTCATCTTATTTATAGAATTTTAACTATTCATAGAACCATTATTATAGGTAATAAAATTTTGTTTAAATTTTAAGATAAAAAAAAACAAAGAAACTTTGTTAAAAAAAACTTTAGTTTTTTAAATATAACATTAATTAATTTTATTAAAAAATATATAACTAATTAACAAATTATACTCTTAAAATATCAAAACTTTAGTCTAAACACACAAACAAACTCAATCACCTCTCTCAACTCCAGTTCCCAACCTAATTAGATTTAGGCCCCATCTCTGATATCTCCCCAGCCTAAATACACAAAATTCCAAATACCCTTTTTGTTTTTTTCCTTCTCCTCTTTGCTCTGCTGTTTTCCTTTGTACTTACATGCCCCACCCACTCATTCACTTGCATTCAATTACACCAATACAAACCCCCTTTTTGCCTTTTCCTTTGTTCTCCTTCCTCTATTCTCCACAATCTTCCCTTCCCTCATTTTTTTCTCCCCACGATACCCCCACCCTCCCAACTCTCTATAAATACATCACCACCTTCTCATTAAAAATCACATTATTTCATATCCTCTCTCAAAAAATCATCATTCCTAAAACCAAAACCATTAATAAACTTGCGTTTTATTTCATTGATTAGAATGAAAGAATATTGGACTTCTCTTGCATCAATTCTTGGTGTATTTGCATTCTTCCAAACAATCCTCCAAACAGTTTTCCCACCCGAACTCCGTTTCGTTTCAGCTAAACTTTTCAACAAACTCTTCAACTGTTTCTCATCTTACTGTTACTTCGAAATAACAGAAATCGACGGCGTTAACACCAACGAACTCTACAACGCGGTTCAGCTTTACCTAAGTTCCTCCGTTTCCATCACCGGAAACCGTTTAAGCTTAACACGCGCCGTTAACTCAAGCGCCTTCACTTTCGGTCTCGCCAACAATGACAGCATCATCGACACGTTTAACGGCGTTAACGTTCTTTGGGAACACGTTGTCACACAGAGAAACTCTCAAACATTTTCATGGCGTCCATTACCAGATGAAAAACGAGGTTTCACTCTTCGTATCAAGAAAAAAGATAAACAATTGTTGTTAAACTCTTATTTGGATTACATTATGGAAAAAGCTAGTGATATACGAAGAAAGAATCAAGATCGTTTATTGTACACAAATTCAAGAGGTGGGTCGTTGGATTCAAGGGGTCATCCATGGGAATCTGTGCCGTTTAAACATCCAAGTACTTTTGATACATTGGCTATGGATCCTGTGAAGAAGAAAGAGATTATGGAAGATTTGCAAGATTTTGCAAATGGACAAGGTTTTTATCATAAAACTGGTAGGGCTTGGAAAAGAGGGTATCTTCTTTATGGTCCTCCAGGAACTGGAAAATCTAGCATGATTGCTGCTATGGCTAATTTTCTTGGTTATGATATTTATGATTTGGAGTTAACTGAAGTTCATAATAATTCTGAACTAAGAAAGCTTCTTATGAAAACAAGTTCTAAGTCTATTATTGTTATTGAGGATATTGATTGTTCTATTAACCTCTCTAATAGAAAAAACAATAAGAAAAGTGTTGGTTCTGTTTCTGTTAATTCTAGGAGTTTCTATGAGAATGGTGTTGGTGAAATGAGAGGTGGTGTTAGTGGTGAAGAGAATGGGAATTCAATAACGCTTTCTGGGTTGTTGAATTTTACTGATGGGTTATGGTCTTGTTGTGGGAGTGAGAGGATTTTTGTGTTTACTACGAATCATATTGAGAAGCTTGATCCTGCTTTGTTGAGGAGTGGGAGAATGGATATGCATATTTTCATGAGTTATTGTTCGATACAAGCTTTGAAGATTTTGTTGAAGAATTATTTGGGGTGTGAAGAGGGTGTTGATTTGGATGACTCTGTTTTGAAGGAATTGGAGGAAGTTGTTGAAATGGCGAGGATGACACCAGCTGATATAAGTGAGGTTTTGATCAAGAATAGGAGGAAGAAAGAGAAAGCTGTGGATGAATTGTTGGAGATTTTGAAGGTGAGAGCAGAGAGGAATGCAAAAAATGGTGGTGTTGTGAGGAGGGAAAATAATGGGGTTGGAGATGAAGATGATGTTGAAGAGGAAGAGCAAGAGAAAAGGGCACTTGATAGTGATAGTCCTAAACAAGAATCTGAGATTGAAGATGATTGCAAGGAAGGATCAGAAGAGGAAGAGAAAATTAAGTGATTATCATAAAAGTTGTAATAATATGCAGCATGCAGTGTATGTGATAATGTGAATTTGATTCAACAAAAAATGAATATTGAAAGATGGCTTATGAAATACAGGGGAAGAAGCTATAGCTTCTAAATTTTGAACTATCGAATTAATCTGTCTTATATTTTAGTTTATGTTATTATTTTTTGAATGATTATGATAATTTTATGTTTATGTAAGGGAAGTTTATTTGCAACTAATTTGGTTTAAGATTTGTTCCAAGTATGGTTTGGCCTTTACAACCTGGGTAGCCAGCTGGGAGGTTGGTAAACACCTGGGGTGCACATGGAATGGAAAAGGCTATTAGGTTTGATAGGACGTGTAGGGAATATGAGTAATAAGTAGGGTAGCAGCACTGTTACCTGATAATAACAAATTTAATTATACTAGTAATGAGGTTGGGGGCAAGCTAATCTATTTTGAGGGTTATTCTTGTTCTATAACTGCCCTAGACAGAACTCTTGTAGTTCCTTTCTGGATTAAAATTATCTAAATGGTTTTTTTTTTTTTTTTTTTTTTAAGTTGGACCCAGTTCTCTTCCGGTTCCAACACTGTTATGAAAACGTGTGTTATAGGGTTTGACTGTTTTACAGATATTTCTCTGGTAATGAAATAGTTGCATTGATATTGAAGCCATCAAATTGTTGATTGAAGTTTTCTTATGAAATATCTCACCAATTGA
Organism: Medicago lupulina; assembly: GCA_958299785.1. NCBI lineage: Eukaryota > Viridiplantae > Streptophyta > Magnoliopsida > Fabales > Fabaceae > Medicago > Medicago lupulina. The sequence goes on along the minus strand of OY283143.1, from coordinate 2,920,977 downwards.
CTAACTTCTCCATTTCATTGCACTTGAATTCAATTAAAGACATTATATGTTTGTTTTGGTTAAGAATATTGGAGTGTTTGTCAAATGTAAAACCAAATATAATATAACTGTGTGGGTGAGTATTGCTTCTACCATCATGATTCATGCAGCAGGATTAAGTTGACATTAGAATCAACCCTTTAAGCTATGGATAAATATTTAACTTGATACTGCACTGTAAAAACTACAACAAATGTAAAATGTAAAAGGAGGAAGAAAAAAGAGACTTAAATTGTTTTCTGCTTCTTCTGTTTTCATCCTTTGTATCACCTCTGCCAGATGTGGAGAGATGATTTAAGTGGTATTGGTTATGGGATATATCAGTGTCAGTGACCAAGTTATAAGCCTATAGATATTAAATTCAATATACCAACAAGTAAGTTAAGTGGTAGATTGATACAACTGATTTACACATAAATTGGTACATTTTGAATTAATGAAATTGATTATTTATGCCGGCACATAACAACTAGATCAATTTTAGGAGGTCCAAAGCATTATTACACCATGATTCCTCTAGTATTTCCATTAGAAAGAAGGTAGAAACAAGTCAGATATTTAAAACCCCAAAATATTGAGTTTATAGTCCATTTACCCTTATAATTCAATCAACTATCATCTTTGCCAAGTTTTTTCCCTAACAATCAAAACAAGGAAAACTAACACCAAATTAACCATTTTTCATAAACCATTATAAGGACATGAATATGAATAATAAGAAGCATTGCCTATGTTAACCATATAGATCATCAAACGAACAAAAGCAACAAGCCTACAGTTAAAAGGGGATGTTTAGATGAAGAAAAAAAGGGACACCGAATCATAAAGGTATCTTGCTCTAGCAAAGCTATTACTTAAAACAGTTCCATATGGTTGATGACGAAACAGAGAATAGAGAAATTTGAGATACATAAAGAGTAATTACCCCAGGAACCTATATAATAGGTCTGTCCTTTGAATTTAGAGTTACTTTAGTATTTTTTTCTTGGTTGATGCATAATTTAGAGTTACTTTAGCATGTTCAAAGCCATACAAAGCACAACCAAGCAATTGGTCTGAAGTGGTTAATGCGTTTCACCAAAGATAAATTTAAGTTTGATTTTAGGGTAGAACAATTTTTGTTTAGACTTTACTTATCTTCTGGTCAAATTATGAATTATCAAGTCCCTTTTCCCTAAGAATCGGAGAGTTAACACTAAAAAAAGTTATATCAATCCCTCAATATACTTAGTCACTATTCTATTATATCAATGAAAAAAAATATAATGAATAATGTATAAATGTGGAAGTCACTTATATATCCAAAAAACTGGAAAGTTAGTCCATGGATGCTGATGCTCTAATACTATTTGAAATTTTAGTGACTCGGATATGCAATGGTTGTGCAGTGCATTGCTGCACTGTTGATTACGTAGTAATAAATAAATAGTTACATTTGTTAGGTAGATGGAAACGGTTTTTCTAGTATTATTATGAGTTCGTCACGTACTGTGATTGATGTAATGTGTTTATTATTCCAACTAATTTATTTTTCTTAATCTAAGTTTGCCTTAGGTGTCGGTTTCTGATTGGATTGATACCGTTAACCTTCTCAATAATTTGATTATTTAAAAAAAAAATAATACTGTGCCAGTGGATAGGATAAGAGGGTGTTTTGGGAACTATGAACAGAATTAACCGGTGGAAACAACTAAAGTGAATCCAGATTTTGTGTTAGGAAAAAGGAGGGTAAGAGGCTCAAAAGTAACTAGAAAGTCTTCTCATACATTAAGAAAAAGTTGACAATATTTTGATGTTGAACCGTTGATTTTGATATTGAGTTGTAAAAGGCTATTAAGTTGTCAAGCTAAGAGTAGTGTGGTATTGCTATATAATTTTTTCAGAGAGAAATGGGAATGTAGCAAATTTAAAATAAAACTGAGGGGAAAGCTAAGCTAAAATCAAAAGTTTGGTGGATGGTTGTCAACTTGTCATAGTTATTCCTCTTACTTTTCTGAGCTGGGGTGCATAATTAACAATAGTATTAACAAACAAATTTTCTCATGCTAGAGTTTATTAGAAAGCAAACCAATGCAATGGTGAAAGTTTTGCTCGGATAACTGCATATACGACTAATATTCAATGTTTTTTATGGTTCAAATTTGATGTTGTTCTACATTGTATTTAGGACCAAACCTAAAAATTTAGAGGTTCGGTTCTGTAAGTGAAAAGAGATCCGTAATAAAATAAAAATGTATTTTTTTTAAAAGAACAATGTTCTATTTAAAATTTTTAAAAGATAAATACAATGTGTCGTATATATGCGATACACCCAAAGATAAAAATTATTACCGTATATACGAGGAACCTCAAACCACTCTCCAAAAAAAACAAGCATCTAACACTTAGTAATACTACTAGACTATAATTATTTTTTTAAGTTCATACCTTAAAGAGACCCAACTCCATTGAGCTGTTTGCACACCCCAAAGTCCGACTCAGATTGTATTCATAATATTATCTTTAACAAAATGAATCTTATTTTACTTGCCTAAAAAAACAATCAACTACCTCTTCATTTCTTATAAGATATAGAGGAAAGTGTCAAACTTTCAAAACATGATGAACTAATATTTGAATTTCACTTCACATTCAATGTCCAAAAAGCATTTAAGATATATCATATAAAATTAAGATTTAAGATAATTAAGTTGATAATGAACTAATATTTGAATTTTATACCAGTTCAATAAATATAAAATGATATTAAAAAGATAGTATCTAATTTTTATTCATTAAAGTTTTATTTAAAATCATTTCAAGAATATTATAAACTCATGGGATAATCAACGTTATTAAGCGAACCTGTTTCAAAAATCATACAAACTTTAGTTAAAAAATGAATACAATTTTACCTGCTATAAACTTGAAAATTAGCCTCTGTTTCAAAAATCATGCAAACTTTAGTAAAAAAAAATTCATACAATTTTAACTGCTATAAACTTGAAAATTAGCCTTGTCGACAAATCTCTCATAAGGGGATTAGGAAAGACCTTTTCTTCTTGAAACTTGCGGCATAAGAAAGAAGAAGAAAAACCTCTTTTGAGCATCAAGTCTACGGTGTATGGCGTGGCGTGGCGAATTTTATTTAACTTTACCACTTAATATTCACCAAAAAAACTAATTGACCAGTATCACTATAAAAAATTATATATAATGATTGACCACTTAATAAAATTAACAAGAACATTGTACCTCTCCTAAAAAAACAAGAACATTGTGCCAAACACAATGAATTAACAAGAACAATTCAAAACTGTTGGCTATTAATTGTCGCCTTTAAATTAAAAAAAAAAAAAGAAGGCATCAAAGCCTTAGAATCTCAATTGTTCATATTCATTCATTGTCATTTGATTTCCACACGCCAAATTGTTTATGTCCGTAAACTTGTTTCCCTTCATTTTCAAATATTGCCTTTACTTTTTTCCCTTGAAAACAGAAAATTGCACTCAATTGAATTGAATAAATTAAATATTACTATAGGATAAGCATCGTTGACATTTAATTTATTCCTGTTCTTGCAGCCTTTAGTATTAGTTTTACCAGAATTAAATATGATTAGTTGGAATTATTCAGCTCATCTGAACAAGTAGTACTATTATTTTTTTTGTTGAGATAAAATGTAGCAGTAGCAACACGTGCAATACAGCACTTTGAAGATTAGAAAACACGTCCACATACATACTCATGCAAATAATCACATAAAAAATAAGCTGCAAAATCCTTTTACTTAGCATGATCTTGATTCATGAAGCTACTACATTACAAACAAGGACGAACACTACTGAGCTCTCTCTTTTTCTTGCTTGGAGATCAACGCAAAGATTTTTATTCTAATGGTTCCCCATTGAGGCAAATTAACTGTCCCACCAAAACCAAATAGAATGGATGTGATGTGTTTTTGGCTTCTTTTGTTAGAAAATTTAGATTAATTTGCCGTACATATTTATCCTCATGACAAAAAATAAAAGTAGGAATAATTTCAACGGAGTTGGCTTGTTTGCAACGTTACTTTCAACGCATTTAGTTTAATTTGAACATTTCATGTGAGGGAAAAAAACTAATAAAATAAAAGTGGTGTTCAATTCTTTATTTTATAAAGATTTTGGAGAAAAAATTATACACATTACTAATTAACTGGATGAATCACCACCCAAAAAATTAGTTCACCACTAAAAGAAAAATTAACTGGATGAAACTTATAGGAGGTGAGACGTGCATTTTTTTTCACGTTGGGTAAATTCACCCATTAACCCACCCTGAAAGTCACCAAAAAATGATACTCCTCCTAGCAGCCAAACTCTGCAAAAATAATAATAAATAGTACCAATCAAATGATGAGAACCATAGAAATAGAACAAGTGAGTGTCATTTTACTCAACCTAAAAGGGTGGCTTTTGTTTATCATTGCAACCGTTGGTACAAAGAAAAATCAGATACATGCGCTATGTTGATGGAAACTATGCATAAATTGAACGGTGAACATTTTATTAAATTATAGAAGGCATAAATAAAAGAAATTTTGAATGGAACTTTTAAAAAAAAAATTGCATTGAAAAATATAGAGTAAATGAACGATGGATGGCCATTTACAAGTCAAGACAACCTGTCAAAGAAAGGATTCTTTAGCATATATGAATCAAAATATGTTTAAGATTAAATCAATTGGAATTTGTAAAGCTTTAATATCTAGTTTGAATAATCTTGATAAAAAAAAAAATGAAGGCTAAACAATATGTAGTGAAATGATTCGTATATTTAATGTTTTAAAGTTTTGAATAAAAGATATGACATTAAATTCATGTGTTTATTATAAGCTTAATGTGATGATCTTTAAACTTCTTTCACGATCCAATAATGATATCCAAGTTGATCTGATGTTAAATTATCTTTAAGTGAATCAAACTTCTTTCACTTAGCTATTTCATTAACCATTATTAATAGTGTTACTAATTATTAATTAAAAACAATCAATTTAATAATTTACTTAAAATTCATGCACATTTTAAATATGACAATTAAATTAAAACCGAGGGAGTATTATAATTAGGTGTTAACTCATGATAAAATAATATTATTATGGTTAACTCTATTGAGGGTGAATTTTAGCACCCATTATGGTTCTATCTAAACTCCAACGATTGGTCTCTAAAAAAATACTTTTAGGGATGGAGAATATGAGGTATTCTTATACGATCGCAATATCAAATAAATAATGTTTGAACACACATGAAATAAGTATTTATTTAAGAGTAAATTACACTCCCCTCCCCTCAAAGATGCTTGAAATACACTCCCCTCCCCTCTTATGTTAAAATATACAATTTCCTCCCTTGAAAAATAAAATTTACACTCCCCTCCCTTATAAGATGCTTGAATTACAACCCCCTCCTTTGATAATTAAATATACATTACACTTTAATCTATTTTAACATAAATAAATATTTTTATGATATATATTAATTTTAAACCACCCTTTAAGAAAAATTAATTCATTTCTTTATAATTTAAATGTTAATGATAATTAAATTTAAATATTTTGCTATTGATTTTATAATTTAGAGTTTAAAATTAACTTTTAAATAACCATGGTTTATTGTCGTTAGTAATTTTTCACATATTTTAATTTTATTTTGGCTTGTTTCATATTTTATAATAGGGTTTAAAACTACATGTTAATGAAATTGTGAATAAAAAATAGCAAAAAAATATGTATTCAATTTTTTATTATGTTAAAATAGACCTGCAATACTGTTATTTTCGAAGTGTATTAGATTATTATTTTTTTGCTAGATTATTAAAAATAAAAAAATATATATTGAGGGAGTAAAGTGTAGATTTTAACATAAGAGGGGAGGGGAATGTAATTGAAGCTTTTCTTAGGGGAGGGAAATGTATTTTTCTCTAATATGTTTTGAATAAGAGGGGAAGGGAATGTATATTTTAACATAAGAGGGGAGGGGAGTGTAATTCAAGCATCTTTGAGGGGAGGGGAGTGTAATTTACTCTTTATTTAATAATAAAAAGAAAATTTATAAAAAAATGATAAAATATTTTGAGAACACTCTTTATGTGTGTGTATTCAAACACTATTTATTTGATCTTACGACCATACAAAAATATCTTGAAATACAATTGTTTGGTCACAAGCATAAAAATGAATCATTTAGACACACATATGATGAGAAAAAGTATGAAAGAGAAAAAAATTAAATAATATGTATTTTTTAAATAATTAAATGATAGATATTTTAACGAATGTGTACCTAAATGATTATGATTTGGTATTATATCTATATAAACATTTCTCGAGTATCTCATATCTCTCTATCTCCGTCTCTTATTTATTTTTTATCTCATATACACGGTACTTTTTGTTTAAGCAAAAAAATTTAGGCAACCCACCAGCCACCAAGAGAAATTGCTAATAAACCTCTCAAAAGAAAATGCTAAAATTAGGCATCCCACCAAGGCTAACCCAAACCAACTAATGTTAATAAACCTCTAAAAAGAAAATGCCAACGAGATTCTTTGGAGGATTGTTTAAGGATCTAAAATGATATGTTTGTATGAAAATAAGTGTATTTTTTTAGCAATAAAAATTTGTGTATTCAATACATTAAAAATTAAATTATTTTATTTTTTTAAAGAATATTTTCTTAATTTAAAATCTTTAAAAAGTGGCTCTTTAACAAAATCCTTGTTTTAATAATCGAAAAATGTAAAATATGTTTATAATGGATTGGAATTGACCGACGTTGTGGAAAAAAGTTGCGATAAAATTATAGTATTTTAAAGTATTTTAGGAGATAAAAAGATAAAAGAGAAATGATGGTTGAGATGAGAGTTTTTACTTTCTTTTTTTAAATTATCATGGTATTAATACAAAATTTTCAATACTACACAACAATGATTAATCTTCGTCGGTTTCTAAAAAAAATAATTAATCTTTATCAGAGAATTTATAATATATACAACAAATTGACCATCCTCCGATCAAATGTTTAATTTAACGAATTTAAATATCTTAATATTAGTTGATTAAAAAACAGTAATATAAGATTTAGCTAGAGGAAAAGTAGTTTTTCTTTGTAAAGTCACCCAATTTCAACCCCCGGATGCTCTACCTTAGCACAACACATATTGCATTGTATTCGTGGAGAAAGTCTTTCATCGACACATATCTAAATCAGTATTATTTGAACACACTCACATAAAATCAATAAAATTAAACAAAAAAAAATAGTCACATCAATCAATATCATTTAATTTTATTCTTAATTTTGTTGATATCATGTATATACCCAAATAATATTGATTTGGTACGTGCCAATGCAAGACTTTTTCTATATTTGTTATGCTCCGCAAGGAGATAGTTTTACACAGGTAGAAGCACCTGGATACAAAATTTAAACACACATATTAATGAAAAAAAATTAAAAAAATAAAATAATCACATCAACTAATATTCTTTTTATTCTTTTTTTTTTAATTTCTTAATTTCATATGTGTATTTAACATTTAATATTTAGTGTTATGTCCAACCAATAATTTCTCTTATATGCAAGTTAGGTTAAAGCTGAGCACCAGTCCCATCCATTACGTAGGGCAAACGTTTTATTTGTTTGTCTCTCTGCCACCTCTATCTGCTTCTGCATTTCCGTACATACCAATTCACCATCACTCACGTTAACTAGAAATGATGGTTTTCAGAACAGAGAGCACAGTGACGCAGTCATAAGCGCCTGCAAGCGTCTTTCATTGGTTCTGTATACCGTACAGTCTGTACACATTCATCTCATAAGTGCTAAAACTCACATGTTAATAAAAGAATAAAACAAAAATACATTTCTATTCAATATTTCTTGATAAATTTCAATAAATGAGTATTTTTTAAAACAAAATCACTATATTTATTTTTGTTTTTAACATGTATCCTTGAGACACTATTTACAAAAACCTTTGAAACTAATAGTCAAGAGAATTATGACTTTGAGACACTATTTGCCAAAACCTTTAAAACCAATAGTCAAGATAATTTTGAGGCTTTGGGGACAAGGTCGTCTCTGAGAATTCAAAAATTTCATTATAATCTTGACAATTTTAATTTTAAAAGTGTTAAAAAAAATTCAACACAACTTAGAGTGACAACATCTAGGTTCTAGTTAAATATCTATGAAAAATGACATTTAGTGACAATTTTATCCTTAAGTACAAATATTGTTTTTCTTCATATTTTTCAAATTTTAAAACCCCTTTAAATTTGAGATCATGTGCCAAGGCCTTGATACACTTAGAGGTGTCAAAACGGGTCGACCCGTTTAATTTTAGGGCTTGGGCCTTAAATATCGAGCCCGGATTTTAATAGGGCTTTTTAGCCCAGCCCTAAAAAGCCCGGTACCCGTTAGGGCTAGTCCGAACGGGCCGCGGGTAGCCCGTTAGCCCGCATAACAAAAAATCCTATAAATTATATATAATTTTTCAAATAATTATTTACTTAGTTGATTATCAAAATAAAAGTGAAAATTCAATGAATTAACACATATAAATGTAATATAAAATTATATTTACTCGTTTCGTTATTTATTATTTTAAAGATCAAATATATAAATATCTATAACCATAACGTATTTAATTTATTTAAAATTGTTTTCCTCGCCGTTTTAGTTTACGACTAGTGTACGAAAATATTTACAATTTATTTTTGTGCTAAACATTATTTAAACATATTAAAAATATTATTTATAAAAAAAATTATAAGAGTATTTTATAATACTTGTTTTATATATAAAAAATGTAATTTTTAATACGGACCGGCCCGTTAGCCCGTGTAGGGTCGGGCAATATATTTCAAACTCATTTTTCAACCGGGCTTTTTGATCCGACCCGATAAAACCCGAAGCCCGTTAGAACCGGCCCGTTTAGGACCGGGCCGCCCGTTTTGAAAGCTCTAGATACAATTGCATAAAGCCGACTCGCACTTGCACAATGCCGACTCTGGTTAAGGGAATGAGTTTCTTTTATGGTACAATCAACTGAATGAGTTTTAAAATTAAGGTTAAGGATTTAAATCTTAAAAACTAACAAAATCATCTTAAGTGAATTTTTTCCATTGGAGAGTACGCAATGGTGATATTGGCCCTTCAATTATGCAGATCCACCGTTGCAACAGTGAATTAGTGGCTGAAATTCCATTGCAGAAAATTTATAGGACAAATGGTCTCTTTCCTAACTCAACAAATATTTTCCATTTTTTCTCCTCAATGGATGGAGTTAAAGATAATCTTCATTTTTATAGTTTTATTTGTACGAAAGATACACACAAATGAAATATAAGTAAAACTCATGTTAATAAGTGTGTTTTATTATTGGGTTCCTTTGAATATTTATTTATATCTATCAATCTCTCTCCTAAATAAAGTCTTTAATTTGTTAAAAAAATGTAGATGAAAAGTTAGATCCTCTAGTTTTCTTATTTTCTTCTACAATTTGTGTCTATCTCTCTTTTGATACTCTCTCTTGATCTTATTTTAAATATCTCTCTCTTGATCTTCTCTTTAAAATTTAGAGAAAGATAGACATGATTTCCCGAATGAAGAAGAAAGAGACTAGGAGTGAATGAAGAAAAAAAGAGGATCTGAATCATGAAGATGATCTTTACTTCGCGTATCGAGGAGTAAAAGTGAAAGATTGTTGTCGAATTAAGTACCTTTAATAAGCACTCGCTTTTATGTGGAGTCACGCGATTTTAGTTCAGCTAGATTTCTTAGGGACTCTCTGGTTGTTTTCATAACCAGGTGGTGCTGCTTGTCCATAGAAATTTTGAGAAGTTTTATAAAAGTTTTGATTTTGCCTCATTCTTTGGTTGTATTGAGCGTAATTCATTTGCTCAACATCTTCAATAGTACTACCTAGTTGGAAATCAATGCCAATGTTAGTAATATTTTTAGGTGTTGAATTGAAAAACTTGAGTGGTTGTTAAATATCATTAAAAAATTATAAATTAAATAATATATATGTGAGATTTGTTTAAAAATTCAAATTGAAGAACTCTATTATTGTAGACGTCCTTCCATATAATAGTTGGAGGTTGAGACCCTCTCCATTTGATGAACACTTAAGTTCATTAACTATATGAATCAAATTTGAGTTTCATATAGTTGGACTCATTTAGTTCATGAGTTAATTAAAAAATTAAGATTTAAGTTTATATAATTGATTTTATATTCAAATAATTTATGTTGAGTTTGTTTTAAAATTTCTCCTTTTTTAAATTGAATATTTGAAAAAGCATGTAAGCATATACAATTTTTTACGTTTCTGGTAAATGGACTTCATAATAGCATATTAATATAGTTAAAGAAAAATGTTAACATGTGTCATAAGAGTTTAGAGTTAACTTTCATAGTTCCATGTCGGATACAAAGTGGAAAGTAGAGAAGAAGCTAGCTATATAAACAGCAAGTTCAACGAAGCTTGGCAGATTTGAAGTTGAGGTTACACAACATTATTAATAATTTAATGTAATGTGTTCTCAACAAATTTTCTCGTTAACGCTAGCTCAAGCTTCAATTACTTGATTATGGGTCAAATTTTAACTTTTTGAGTTTTGAATTATTATTTTTTGCTATCAAATCGAACCGAGTTGGTTACAAACTTCCCTTAAGTTGAGTTTGAGTCAAAAAAAGATTAAGAAAATTCGAGTCAAATTTTAAGTTAAACTAATTCTTATCAAGTCAATCCGAGTTCTAATATGTTCGACTCGACTCATCTTCTATGTTAAATTGATCATTCTAAAATTTCAAAGCAACCATTCTAGGTTGTCTTTACTCTACTCTAGTATCCGTTGAAATTCGGTCTTATCAAAATGGGTATGGCTACTTATAGGTAGGTTGAGCAAAAGAATGATTATACCGTAAGAAAAATATATACAACATGCCAACTAAGACATCACTATATTCAATACTAGAACTCATTGTTTGACCCTACATATGAACTAGCATGAAAGGCCAGCCTAAGGCAAAAATTGGACTTATTGCCTATCGTTGGATGCAAGATAGAACTAATGTTTTTGATGTAGTATACATAGAGAGTACGGTTTTGTTTGGTGTAACATAGAGAGTACGGTTGAAAAGAAGTAGTTAATATTACGTTGATTATGAAGAGAATTAAGAGTAAAGACCTCTTATATTGATTCAATGATCTAAAATGTGAAGTATTCACAGGGTCAGTAGCGCACTAGCTCATTTACGTCCACTAAAAATTGAAGTTTCAAAGCATTAACCCATTATCTCTAAGTTATAATGGTTATTTTAATCATAATCATATAGGACAGACCATTAACCCATCATCTCTATATCATAATCATAATCATATAGGACAAAGATTTGCTCTTATCTAAGTTAAATCAAAAGTGAAATGAGTACTTACTAGCCGTAAATGTCGAGGATGGGGCAACTGGTCTATACAAACGCAGCCCAGCAATCTATATATAGGGAAACAATGAATGCTCTAATGTCTCCATCCTATCAGACTAATACTAATCCTAATTATTGAAACTTTTCTTAGCTTTTTCGGTTACGAGATTCCAACATGTATATGATTATTGTCGGATTGGATGTGACTTACGAATTGCATAGTAAATGGAATTTCATTTCAATTCAACTATTGCATGGTCAATAAAAGAAGCAACACGAGCCATGTATCAAGTTGTTGTTTGCACAATCAAGAGAAGCACACTAATACGAGTTAGGATCCTCTATAGGCACACCAAAGATTTTGGCAATGAAATGAAGATTGCATGAATATATGGTATTTTGTAGGAAACTAGTGTGAAACCCGTGCACGGGCGCACCGATAAATTTATTTTGGATTTATAACCATAACTGTTGTTTTGAATTGATAACCATAACTGTTTTTTTAGGAAATTGATAACCATAAATGTTTGTTATAACGATCACGACCATATCATAATACTCCCTCCGTCTCATATTATAAGCAAAAAAAAAAAAATCACATTTATTAAGAAAACTAAAACATAGTAGTTTGTAACATGGTTTTTTGTGTTATTTTTGAAATAAGTTTTATAGGAAGATGTAAAAACAATTTTCGAATTTTTTTTTTTTTTGCCCTTAAAATTGCCAAAAAATACATAAATACCCTACCTTTTTGGAAAATTGCAAAAATACCCTACTTTTAGGGACCACGCAACCTCCAGTAGCGAGGTACCCTAAAAGTTCAGGTACCACGCTACCTCCAGTAGCGAGGTACTTAAAAAATATTTTGGACCATTCTACATCGCTCCTTGGAGCAGCGATGTAGTTTCTTTATTTTTTTTACGAAAATGCCACGCAACTCTGTTGCGTTTTATTTTGAAGTTTTTTTTTTTTTTTTAATTTTTAATTATAGTACACGCAAATTAATGCAAAATTTTGAAATTTAAAAAAAAAACTTAATTTAAAAAAAGTTAATTAAAAATATATAATAAATAAAACATATATTTATTCATGTACAATAAAGACTACATTTCTACTGATGTCTAATATTAATGCAATCTTTGCGGGAATGACCAAGCATCCTACAAATGCCACATCTTCTCTCAGTTTCTTCATCGTCCATCTCGGTCCTGATGCGAGTAATTGGTGGACGACCTTTCTTTGCCCGACGCATGGACTTGTTGGGAACTACCTTAAGTCCTTCATAATCAGGCCAATATGTCTGGTGGTGAACCACGTCGAAGTGGATGCTGTATACGGCGTATACACACTCATTCGTGAATTTTTTATCGACAAAAGTCTTGTAGTCGTGACAAAAGCTAGAACATGCGGCAATGACATGTGAGCATGGTAGGTGTAATGCTCTGAATCGTCCACAGTCACACCATTTATTTTGCAGGTCCACCTTGTATTCTCCCTTTGGTATTCCTTCTTTATGGTCGATGGTTTCACGGACGGAGAAGGTATACCGATTCCGGTCAAACTGAGTGACATGATGACTGTTGGATTTAATCACCTCTACTCTGAGATATTTCATGATGTTTTCTGAGAATGGCTCACCGGAATTTACCCTTGCCGCTGCCTCATGTCCTCTTTTAGCAAACAACGCCGCCAACCTGTAATATGATGCTTTCACAATAGCTGTGATTAGGAGTCCTCGAATACCCTTATACACGTTGTTTTGTGACTCTACCAAGTTACTTGTCATGTGGCCCCATCGTCGACCATCGTCATGTGATTGAGTCCACTTTTCTTTGGGAATATTGTCAACCCATGCTAAAGCATTTCGGTCAGCAACAGCAATTTCAGAACGATAGTATTCGAATGTAGGGATGTTCATGGCGTAACCTGCATTGTTTAGGAAAAAGTTAGATGTATCTTTTTAAACAATTAATATGTCGAATTTACGAGAAAAGAGATATAATTTTTACCCATGCCTTCTACTTTCTTCTTAAGTTCTACATCCTTGAATGATCGCATAAAGTTTTGTGCAATGTGTCGGACACAAAACACATGGCTTGTCTGAGCATCGTGCCATCCATTTTGTGGATCATCATACGCACTCTTTATCGACACATGTCTATCAGAAATGAGGCATATGTTCGCCTGTGGGGTGACATGCTGCCTTAGATTTTTCAAAAAGAAACTCCATGCCTCCTTGGTCTCGCCTTCCACGATTGCAAAAGCTATGGGAAATATCTTATTGTTCCCATCTTGCGCAAAAGCCAACAACAATGTTCCTTTGTATTTTCCATACAACCAAGTTGCGTCAATTTGTACTATTGGTTTGCAGAATTCGAAACCTAATATGCATGGACGAAATGCCCAAAAGAGACGTTTGAAGACGGTCTCATTTACCACTTCTGTTGATGGGTCTGTTTGAAAATCAATTATTGTTCCTGGCAAATCTTTTTCCATGACCATCAACCACTGTGGTAGTTCTTGATAAGACTTCTCCCAATTACCATAAATTGATTCAATCGCCTTATTTCTTGCTCTCCATGCCTTTCTGTATGAAACAGTGTAATTAAACTTCTCTCGGATGTGTGCAATTATAACCTTCACTGTAATTGAAGTATCCATATGTAGTAGTGATTTAACACTTTCACATATCACATTGTAACTAAGTTTGTGATGATCTTGCGTCATTTCCTGTGAGACACATGTATGATCATTCATGTTCCCAATCTCCCACTTGTTTGTTTTTTTCCTCCACGAGGCCCGCAATTTGAAACCACATTTTGGATCTTTACATTTGATGACATACCTTTCAGGATCTGATTGTTTCACAATATAATCTGTTGATTTTTTCATGTGATACAATCTAATTGCGAGAATGCAATCATTCTTGTTATGGAATTGCATCCCCGGGGCAATTCCTTGATCGACTGGAAGAGCCATTGAATGGTAAAGTTCAGTTGAGTGGTCATCAACGACGTTGCGCATGGATCTTGGTGGGTTGTAAGAAGCTCTGATTGGTAAAATTTGTTGTGGTAGCGAGGTGTCGTCTTCGTCATCTTCGTTCTCATCACCGTTTTGTGCGGCAAGGAGTTCTTCATCATCATTGTCTTCATCGTCTTCAACTTCATCATTTGGTTGGTCTTCGAATTGGGAGGTGAATAAATTGTTGTCATCGTTTAAAGTTTGGGGTTGTGTCGAACGGGATGGTGTTTGAGATGGATGAGGTTGAGTTACTCTTTGTGATGGTTCGTACACATTTTGTGACCATTGTGATTGAAAAGGTTGTGATAAGGATGCATCATGAATGGATGAGGGGTTGTAGTGTTCTTGCGATGATGACGGGTTGTAGTATTGTTGTGACGATGACGGGTTGTAGTGTTGTTGCGATGATGACAGGTTGTAGTGTTGTTGCGACAATGACGGGTTGTAGTGTTGTTGCGATGATGACGGGTTATAGTGTTGTGGAATATGTTGTTGTTGTGGCAGACATTGGTGTTGACTAGAACTTGATGGGTAATTTAACTCGAAATTAGACGTTGGATTCTTCATCTCAAATTTAACATAAAGCTCTATGTAGGACAAAGAAGGGTGACTTTTATGTACGTTAAACATAAACTCGACATCGTCGTTATCAGTTATTCTTAACGCCTGGTAGTGAACTGTTGTAGTTCCAACAAACATGGGGTTCCGACATATAATTTCAGACACCTCCATATTATCTCCTAAACATAATTTTTCCCCTATTCTTTGTTTTAGATGCAAATAAGTACTAGCCATGCTCACTTTAAAACCTTTGGTATACTGACTTTGGAAAAAAACACCAGCTTCATTATGTTGAACTTCTCCGTTATAGTACACAAAAACGTTTATATTTGGTGCCATTGAATGGTTTGGTCTTAAGAAATATCTAAGACTTAAGAAATGAGTAAAAGTTTGGAGTTGAATGGATAGGTTATGAAATGAGTAAGAGTTTAGATGGGTTGATATAAAGAAATATAAAGAGTGAAGAAATAAAATGAGAGAGGACGTGAGCATGCAGCACAGTGCACCACGCTACCTGCACTAGCGAGGTATGCCTGCACCACGCTACCTGCACTAGCGAGGTAGGCCTGCACGCGCCGCACGCGCGCCCATTTGAAGCACCACGCTACCTGCACTAGCGAGGTAGGGCCTGCACGCGCGAGTGGAAGGACACCACGCTACCTGCAGTAGCGATGTAGGGCTGGCACGCGCGCGTGTTGGACGACCACGCAGCTTGGAGTAGCGAGGTAGTGCATGCTGCATGCTTTGCGTACAAGCTCCATGTGATATATACAAGGCTTTAGTCATTTCATTGCTTACATTTCTTGCTGCATTCAATTGCTCCTTACAGGCAATTGTCATTTCATAAAACAGTTTTTACAAAACAATTGAACACTGTATACCACCATGCCTCTGCCATTCAATCGTCTGCCATTGAATTCATGTTTCCTTGCATTATTAACAAAGCAGTATTCACTTCATAATAAAGAATCATACCTCTACTTCCACTTCTATTTTTCCATTATAAATAGCATAATTGTATTCTTTCATTACACACAATCAACTTCTCACATTTCTCTCCAAACTCACTCACATAAGAAATATTTTCAAACAAACAAATTATATACTGCAATGGCATACTTGTGGTTCCAAAATGATCATAGATCCATGGAACAACACATCAGGAAATGGGTATACTTTGTTTTAACACTTATATATCCAATCTTATTAATAATTGTTTGTTACTTATATATACTTTTTTTTAATACTTGTTTAATATTTATATATCCAAAAAATTTAATACTAGTTTAATACTTATATATCCAATTTTATTAATACTTGTTTATTACTTATATATCCTTTTTTTTAATACTTGTTTAATACTTATATATGCTATTTTTTTAGGATGAAGACGGTACACCTATTGCCACCCGTACAAGACAACACATTATACCAAGTCCTTTTATCGAGGAATATTTACGTCAATCAGGATTTTTTGAGGTGTCTCAAATAGGGCGATACAAAATTGACAGGCACATCATAACCGCTCTTGTAGAACGATGGCGGTCCGAGACACATACTTTTCACTTTCGAACGGGTGAATGTACAGTCACGTTGGAAGACGTGTATATGTTACTCGGGTTACCTGTTGGAGGATCAGCTGTTACGGGTCCTCCAAATTGTCCGTTGGATGTATGTGCTCACCTCTTGGGAATAAGTCCTCCACCAGACAAAACTGATGGTTTTAGTCTCTCGTTGACGTGGTTAAAGGATAACATAGTCGATGAAAACTTCAATGATCAATCACCTCCGGATGTTAAAATACAACACACTAGGAGGTACATACTATACCTCATCGGAGGGTTCTTGTTTCCAAATAAAAGTGGACTATTTGTGCACAACTCTTGGGTGTTTTTGTTAAGAGATTTTAATGAAACAAGGTTGTATAGTTGGGGATCGGCCGTTTTGGCTTATCTCTATCGTGGCTTGTGTGAGGCGTCACACCCAAAAATAAAAGCAATCACCGGATGTCATTTCCTGTTACAAGTTTGGGGATATTGTCGTTTGAGTCATATCGCTCCAAGAAATGATAACGCACTCCGGTGGCCGCTAGGATTAAAGTAAGCGTGTTCACTTCATTTTTTTTAATTAATTCCCTCACATATTATTGGCTCTTATTAATAATATTATTTGATAAATAAGTTACTAATTTGTTTAAATCATTTGATAGATGGACAGGTGTAGGTTCAAGATACTACGAGAATCCAAGCCATGATACCATATCGTACAGAAAAAAGTTTGATGACATACTAGAACATGACGTAATATATCATTGATTTTCTCATTATGAGTTTATATATATATATATATATATATATATATATATATATATATATATATATATATATATCAACCTTACACTAAAACTTCTCTCTTGTGTCAGTTTAAATGGAGACCATACAAGAAAGTTCCACACAATTTGCCTGAAGACTATTGGGATTGGACTGCTACAACTTACCTTATATGTTTTGACAAAGTTGAATGGCATCCAACTGATAGGGTCAAGCTTCAATTTGGTCTGCCACAAGAAATACCAGGGCCCCCACGAGACATGCAACAATTTCATAGGTTGGACAGACGGTTCAAGACGTGGTACGAATCAAATGGTTATCGCTTTCCGGACGAGTGCCAACATTGGGACAACCGACAGCGTTATACTTTACCACGCATGCGGCCAAGATCACTCACCCCAACTCATGCCTATATTGAGTGGTTGACAACCACATGCAACCCACGTCTAAGAATTTCAATTGACACAAACCCTTCCGAGTCAGATCCAGATCCAGACGAAGAGCAAGAGCCGGAGCCGGAACGTGAGCCTGAAATCCACACCAACCAAACACCAATTCATGATGATTTTTGGGATCAAGACATGTTTTCCCGACTACAAGATCATCAATCCCAACCACATACAACACAAAACATTCATGGTGGTTCTGTAATGTATGACTTTCTCGACACCCCCCAACAAAATATCATCCAACCACCACCATATACCTCCCCGAGAAATGCATATGAGCCCCATTATCAGCCAACTAACCAACAAAGTTCAATGCCAAACTATGGTTATCATGACCCAAACCAAGCTAGCACATCCAACACCAATTACCCCCCCTTCAACAACCCACAATACTTCTCCTATAAAGACCCAAATCAACCTGGACCGTCGAACACCAATTACCCCCCCTTCAACAACCCACAATACCCAATGTACACCAACCAAGACTACAACCACCCACCAACACCAACAAACCTACTATCTCACTTCTCTCCGGCTTCATTCAACTCTAATGAACAATTTCTGGATATGGGATGGCCAACACGGGAACACGATGTGTCATTGTCGTTGGGTTATGGTAGTCAAATACAATCGACTACGGATAACAATGACGAAGACCAACATGATTCTCAAGTTAATCGCGGAAGAAATCGGCGAAGACGAGGGTGTGGGACAGGAGGCCATTTATAATTCTTGTGGGGGCATTTTTTATTTCTGTGGACTTTATGGTCATTTTGTTTGTAATATAATTTTTATTAATTTATTAAAATTAAGTTTTTTCAAATTTTTTTAAATTAAGTTATTATTATTAATTTTTGCATGCACATGTCCCTATCTCTCAAATTTTTTTTTGTCTCTATTATACCTTGCAACTTGGGGTTTAGAGGTATTTAAAAATTAAAAATATAAACAACAAAATATAACAATTTTGCATGTATTTACGTGTCCCTATCTTTAAATTTTTTTGTCCTTATTAAAAAATTAATAAAGAACATCAAAATAATTAAAAATTAAAAAAAAAAAAAACTTCAAAATAAAACGCAACAGAGTTGCGTGGCATTTTCGTAAAAAAAATAAAGAAACTACATCGCTGCTCCAAGGAGCGATGTAGAATGGTCCAAAATATTTTTTAAGTACCTCGCTACTGGAGGTAGCGTGGTACCTGAACTTTTAGGGTACCTCGCTACTGGAGGTTGCGTGGTCCCTAAAAGTAGGGTATTTTTGCAATTTTCCAAAAAGGTAGGGTATTTATGTATTTTTTGGCAATTTTAAGGGCAAAAAAAAAAAAATTTCACAATTTTCATTGGTTGTTGGTTATTGAGAAAATGAAAGAGAGAGCAAATTGAATGCACTTTGCATTTAATTTTCCTTTGAAAAAGATAATTGTTGGTCTTTTTTGCTTATAATTTGGGACAAAGAAAATGGATTTTTTTTGCTTATAATTTGGGACGGAGGGAGTATATTACTATATGAATCAAAGATTTACAACCGCAATTTTACATAATTAAAAAGATTTTAATATACGACAATCGCCAAAACCACATCAGAGCATTTTATATGAATCGAAGACTCACAACAATGTATCGATTATCAAATAATGTAATTTGAATCATACAAAATATATAATGAGACTAAATTTAAGATGATTTAACAATAAAAGGAATAAAGAAGATAAACATGCAAATTAAATAGATATTATTTTTTGGACAGACAAATACAATCAATATTAGAGTTAAATATGTTTTTAATCCTTACAAAATTTAAGTTTCGTTCCTAAATTTTTTTAATGGTTATTTTAGTAATGTTTGTAGGAATAATCCATATTTTGAAAACTTTTTACAAAAAAGGACACTTTTAGTCCTAAAAAATAGTCCTTATAAAATGTAAATAGCAAGTGATTTTTTTTTTTTGTTGGCACTAAACTCAAAAACATGTAAAAACATTTAACCCTAAATATTAAAACACATACATACAACTTACAAAATAAAAATTACAAATTACATTACAACATCAACATGAAATCAATACATTCGAAGTGTTTCGACATGAAGATTCAATTGATCAACCGCAAAAAGATAAGATATCACCACTATTTAGGTTTTTTATCAGGAGTTTTTTTTTTCCTTCTTTCTTTATGAGGGAAACGAGTATTTCTCTTTTGTAAATTGTGATTAGTATACTTACATTAATTCAAAACGATAATTCTTTACTTAATACTCCCTCCGGTCACTATTATAAGTAAAATTTGACTTTTTAGATACATTGAATAGTTAATGTATCTAGTCTTTATTATAGACTTGATACATTAATTATTCAATGTATCCAAAAAGTGAAATTTTGCTTATAATAGTGACCGGAGGGAGTATAATTTTTGGTGAAAACAGCAGAACTCGTGAAATTTGGTAAGGTATGCATCAATGAGTCAGCGACATATCATATTTTTTATTAATTTATTTAAAAATAAAATCAAATTTTGAATGAGTTTTACTTCAAGGGTACTGGTACTCGATCAAACCCCAATTACATAGAAATTTATCTAATTTTCTTTGGTCATGCTAACTAGTGTCTCTGAAACACTTATCTTGAAATTTCAATAAAATATACTAGTAAATAAATCTTAACTTGAAAAAAGAATTAATCTTCTGAAAAAAATAGTACTCATTATAAATAAACAAAAATAAGGAATAAGTTTGTATCCAAAAAATAAAACAATCTTGTTTGATTCCCTCTTTCTATACGTCCTCCATCCAACCATAATTCATTTTCACACACTAAATACTGTAATAAGGGAAAACAAAATTAAACGAGATGGCGTGCAGCAAGTTTGGTCTCATCATATATTCCATGTAATATTATACAATCATTTGTCTTCAAATATATCTAACAAAAATATCAAACAGAAAAAGAAAAGGGGGTTCGAGTACAAAAAAGGGTAAACAAAGAATAAGATAGGTTGATCATTAAACAAAAATTCCTATTTAGAAGGGAATTCCAAGTAGTTATCTGAATAAAGTAATCAGAAACATTGATGCATTTAGTCAATGGCAATGATGAGAAAACCAACAGATACATACATGAGAAAAACAGGGTAGAGAGCAAGAGCTTTTCTCCTGGGGTTGACTGCAGAACTCATGAAAGGATATGCAGCCCAAGAGCTCCACGCCAATGTCACACATACCACTACCACTTTCACTATAACATTGTTCTTCAACATACAAATTAATGCCCCAACATCAAGAGGGAATAAGCAATAACCTAGCAGACTCAGACTCTGGAAGAAAATAATGTGTCCACCCTGAAAAGTTGAAGAGACGAAGACAACGTCAAATATATGCCCCTGCCCTTTTCGCCTTTCAATTAGGCTACGTTATGCAACAAATTAAATCTTCCTTTGTATACATCAAAACAGATATTTTACAACACCTCGACAAGTAAATATGACACTGAGAAAAAAAGGATAAAATGGTGAGATAAAAGAGAGAAAGAGGCTGTTACCAGAAGCAAGACATTCAATGTCAAAATTACAGCACCAGCAGCAAGTAAGGCAAATGCAACCGCAAAAACCTCAGACTGAGACAAAAAAAAGAAAATGTTAGAAGGAATATGACTAAAACCTACCAAATTCATTTGACAGGTCGTGCAAATAATGTAGGAAACAAGAGTAAAAAGCTGCAAATAATGAGCAGAATATATAGTATAAAAGACAAAGGAGCCAACTTAGAATTTGAACCCCCCAACAAAAATGAAAATTCATAGTCCATTTTCTATAAATGGTTAATACAAGAGCAATACAGGAGTGAAACTTGGTAAAATTAAACACACTACTGGCCCTCATAAACCAATCACGATATCATCCCCCTCAACAACCTTACAGATTCCAAACAGAAAGCTAACTTTGCATGGTCCCAGCAGAAAGGATAATGGGAAAACAAGTCAATAAGCAATCCAACTCATGGAGAAGAAAAGGATTCATTGATAGATACGACTATTTAATTTATACTATGACATCAGCTTATTTTGGTGCTCCCCGTGCTGAACGCATGAAGTCATCAGCCTAATAGTTGGATGCTCTTGGGAAATAGCAAGTCTAATGATACTTTAAACTTTTATAGCCATCACCAGCTCTTACTTGCATCTATCACAGCCAATGTGTAATATGCTTTACAGAAATGAATGGCACGTTAGAGGGAGAGGGAAGCAGGCAGCAGTTCTGAAAACCGTTGGCTACCACAGTTCTTGTTTTCTAAAAATCCCACCAATTGAAAACTTCAAAACTGAGTATTCCAGCTACCTAAGGAAAATTTCAAAGGAAAACTTGTTGGCTTATTTTAAAACTTGGACTAGCCTAGTCAAATTTATTGTTCCTAATACTCAAATTATTTGATGTCAAAATATTGGAATATATTGTTATTGTTAGTATTTCAGCTCCACTTAGTGGGATAAGGCTTGGTTGTTGTTGTTGTATATTGTAATTGTAATTGTTAGTCCCAAATCCAATTATGTAGTTTATATTATTGGATTTAATTGAGATAATTATTGTGAAGCACTTTCGGTCATGGGTGAATGCGGAAGGTCTTATGTGGGTGGACTTGCTATGATGGATAAGTGAGTCCACTCATCTAACGAAGAGAAGCCCCTATTTCTTTCCATTATATGGTGTAGCTGTCCCATTTGGGCTACACGTATTTCATCACTAGTGGAATACAAATCGTTTTTTTCCCTCACTCACACACAACAGAAAAGGTTGCAAACAGATCACGGACTCATTCAAATCTGCACATTCAGGTAATTCTGAACGTATTCGTAGTTAGGCTCACTATATGTTCGTGTTACAATTCAGGATTAGGAATTGTTGATTGATTTTATTGTTTTCAAAACCCTTCCCTGAGTAGTTGCAGTTGGTTGTTTATGCCAATGAAGAAAACTTTATCGTTTATGCCAATGCAGAAAACAAATTATGCACTTCTAGGTAATGAGGGTAAGATCACAGTACCATCTTTGCAAGAGATGACAAGTCGCATGCATTACTTATCTATGGGGAGACAAAACTCTACAAATGCACAACATTACTTTGAAAATTGCAAATACAGGTTCAAAAAACAGTTTTGTGGGAAGTCAGAGAAAGAATACGGCCAATGTTATATTTCTATCAAAATGCAATCTAAATGTTTTTTGGAAAGGAAAATGTTAATAAAATGTTAGATTTGTTAGATGTTAGCAGAGAGTGGGATTTGAATCTTGCACCCTATGACTCCAAACCACCAAGCAATCCTTATAAACATATACCAACCACCGGGACATCCTTATAAACATATATACAGACAATTAAAAAAAAACAGGGCTAATAAAGTTTTTACTTCTCTATTTTCAGAATTTATATGTTCCAATCCCTTTAATATAAATTGGTATAAATTCACGCAGAGAAATTTATATATATATAATCAGTGTCGACAATATGTGAAGAACTACATACCAAACTACAAATTGAAGAGAATCCCAGCAAGATATTCAATTTATTATGAGTCCAGATAAAAATGAGCATATTTAACAACATAAAGACCATTAACATTTATTGTTAGAGAAATCTTTTGAACAGACACAGTTCTACATATCAGAGCTGCCTTTGGCCGGGTAACAAAAAAACAATGGACCCAAAATGCATAAGATCATTGGCTTAATGCAACACTTATTTGATTCACTATGTCCATATATAAATGTTTCTAGATTCAACTCTAATACTAACAGGATAGCAATTATCTCATCTCACTGACTAATATATTCCCCTTAACATTAAAGTCAACTTCTACAAGAAAAATGGAGATTATCCGCATCGAAAACCATTTACTATATTATGAAAAAGGTTAAATCACCATCCAATTCCCTAGTTACAAGGAAATTTCGCAAAGAAAGAAACAAATGCATATACAAATAAAGAAAAACATTCTAATCTGAATTGAATATGAACAATCACTAATTTTCAAGATCTGACAAATTACTATAACAACCTTCCACATCAACATAATCTCAGATTCTTAATCAAAATTATCGATAAATGAATAAGAACAAAATGATAATGTAATTCATGATCTGAATAGAATCATACCTTTTTGACAGAAGCGGACCAAGAAAGAGTGAGACCTAAGAAAACAATGAAGAAGAAAGGTCCCCAAAGATCCCAATCACGCAAAGCCTTACCAGGATCTTCACGATTAGGGTTAGGAAAAACAACAAGTTTCAAATTACTAACAATCCTGGACAGATCTCTTTTGACAGTATCCCAAACAGGTTCAGTCAAGGTGTTGGGAGCAGGTCCGAATCCGGAGGTAGAGATATCGGGTCGGGTAGAAGGAGGAGGTGCGAGAGGAGGGAGAGAAGAAGAAGGGGGTTTTGGGAGAGGAGGGTGAGAAGAGGATTTGGGGGGTGCAGGATTAGGAAGATTGGAATTGATGAAAGGAGAAGAAGTGGAAGAAGTGACGGGGATTGAAGCGCGTGGAGGAGATGGTGGACGAGCAGGAAGAACGGTGGCCGGAGAAGCGTAGATGAGATTTTCAATCTCGTCGATGTCAGATTGGGATGATGCGTGAAGGGGTATGGTGTCGCTGTGTGACATTTTCGATTCAAACGAAACTCTCTCTCACGCAACAAACCAGAATCACTTTCTTTCTTTCTTTCACTATGAAATTTCAATTACACTACTTGCTAATGCATTACTCCTCCTACGCTTTTTCTTTCCTCTCTTCTTAATTTAGCTTATGTGTTAAGTTTTCAACTTAAAAAATCAAATTGGCCAATGTAAATGTCAAATTTTAGGACAACATGAGCGTTTAATTAAACTATTGGTTCTTTTAATTAATTTATTTTTTTGCATAAGATTGGTTCTTTTCATTTCATTAGGGCGTTCATTTGATTTTTACTACTTCATAGTTTTTATAGATAGACAATTCTCGATATTCTTTTTCTGTCAAAAAAAAAAGCTCGTAATTTTTTTTTTTGGGTAACTATATTAACATATATCAAATAGATATCCATGTGGCAAGTGTTGCATAACTTTTATTTATAGTAACATTAAAATAGCGTTTAACTTCATTAAACAATTTACTCTTCAATTTAATACTACTAACTATCTACTGGTTCATCGTCTTTGCTCACACACCAACGTTTGAGTATGTTTCCTGCTGCAAAATGCAACACAAAATCCAAAAACTTCAATTTGTAGCTTTTCCTTTTCACACGTTTTATCAAAATAGATTGTGATTTACGATAGTTTTGATATTTATATCAATTTTGTTGAAAACAATGCAAAACAACGTGATTGCTTTTTCTTAAAAATAGAAGAAAGTCATGCCCTTATTGACAGTAGAAAAGCTGATTCTTGCTGGTTTAAGCAAGTTTTTAACCGATTTAGCAACTTTTTGAGCAGTCCTACGAAATAGTTTACACGACTCATTAGACCAAAGATATGTACGGTTTCCTATCTATTAGACTGAATCAACCAATTCGATCCAGTTTTATTTACCCGGTGTCCAAGAAACATGCTAGTAGTGTGGAATTGCAAAGAATCTGATACAAGTCAGTCTGAACATTAATATCCAATATGTAACCATGTCAAAAAGATAATACATATCATTGAATTTATTCACATACACCGTATGAATCCATCTCCAGCACCTCATCTACTCTTATTCATACGACATCCTTAGTATAGAACATCTAAATTGTAATCATTCAACTGCTCGAGATGTGTATTATTCTGTAGATGAAGTGCTGAAGGAATAGAATGATAAACCACAATTGGTTCATATGAGAAGATGCTGTGTAAAATAATGAGATTAGACCGCAGACATCCACTATTCACCTGACCATGAATCACTAGGAAAAAAACATTTATCCCCCAACTCATGCCATATATAGAACGGCAGTACAATAAATCGGCAACAAAAATTCTAATCATTAAGTTTTCAAAACTGGGTCTCTTCCCCTGTGCCGCTTTAGAAGATTTCACAAATTATACTGATTCCTTTGGTTTACCTTATGATATGAGAGGACTTAAAACATCCCACCAGGGGTAATGGCAACAATGTAAAATAATAGAATGGTAAAGTTAAAAAGTCGTTGAAAAAGATTTGATTGGCAAACCAGTTTAAGGCTTGAGAGAAAGAGCGAGACCAAATTTGGCAGGTGAACCAATGATTTTTTTGGAGTCATACTCGGCAGATAGGGTTATGAGTGAATTTGGCCTCCACGCTCGTTGGCATTGGAAGGCAGCTTTGCCATCATCGCTGAATCGAGTCTTCAAAACTGTTTTTGGATCTATTGACTTTGTGGTCCCAAAGGTAAATCTGTTCTCAGAAGAGGACAACCTGTGGGCGAGTTCAGCGGCAACTGTTAATCCATCTGGGCGGTCCACATAATGAATGTAAGATGCCTTCAGAGACTGTCCTTTATCAGCCCTGCATAAACAGTGAGTCCATGTTTTGTTACCCTACCAAAGTAAGTTAACACATTTGCTGAATCCTACAACTTCTGAAAGAAAAGACAAACTTTCACATACTGTGAGCAAAAGTAAGACAAAAAAAAAAAAGTAAAGAATATACAGTCCATCCATATATACGCACATGGATATCCCTCTTACCTCCGTTGCATTATTTTCTGTAAAATGTGTAGCTTCTATGCTAGTGTCGTTTAAAAATAAATAAGACTTGTACAGACAATTTTTTTGGCGCACTTGTACAAATAATTTACGACTGATGAAGAGATGTGGTAAACAATAAAAACTATCTCCATATATCAAAGGGGTCTGGTCTAAGGCATATTGCGTTGAAAATGGTACATCAATAATTCCTTTTCACTAACACTTGATTTATTTATTTTTAAAAAAAGAAATGATAGAGATTAGTCTGTATCAAGTTTTCACAACAGTTTGTGACTTTTTATTATAATCAAACGGTTATCAATGAGGGAAATATTGGTGAACCCTTTTTTAAACGGACGTAGATGCTGCCATTCAGAGCTGTTCATCATGTGATATCCTCTCTCCAAAATAATAATTGAACAAAAGAATTAAAATATCCCAAGGTTCGTAGAAAATTTCACGCAAATCATACAATTCTCAACAGTGTTATAAGATTGCTTATCTGTAAAACTTAAAAGACAGAAGATATATGTGGGTTTAATCGCAAAAACCATGCCCGTGTTTCGTTTTCTTTGATGAACTGTGGTTTTAATCAATTTAGATTTAAAACTTCAGAAATAAAACCTATTAATACCCTTAAGTCCAGTGCGATGCAATTAATTCAGCCCAAATCTTCGTAGCAATTGTTCATAACTTTTGGGTTCCAGAATAAAATGATAACCTAGAGTATTTTTAAAATAAGAAAACATTTTCTGTTCACTACTATCAACAACGGGACAATAATAGATTCAATAATTATTCTGGGCAAAGATTTAAACAAGGCAAAATAGGTAATTGGAAGTTCATTATATTTTCTACAATCCTAAAACCATTATTAGTGTAATTTACCCTTTTAAATATTTGTCTAGAATGAGACGAGAACAGACATCGACCATTTTCTGTATAAAAATCTTTAAATAAATGTGAAAACAAGGTAACACCCACATAATGTTTAGTGAAACCGTATCATGTTTCTTAAACCAAAGAAGCCTTTTACTTTTTTTGGTTAAAAAGTTCCAAATAACAAATTATGATACTGAACCGTGATATGGTTTATTGAAGGCAATGATATGGTTTCTTTGGTTTAAGAAATATAACGGGATATTAGGATATGAATTATGATACTGTACCAGGAAAATAGTACTAACAACACTTACAGCATAAGTGTTGCAGAGAAATCTGGTTTATTGAAGGCAATCCCGGCATCATATTTTGAGAATGAAGCAGAGGTTGTATCGAATCCAACTTCAGCACCCATAGATATATCTTTGCTTCCAATTGCAGCAGAAAGCTCCAATTGAGGGGCTGGGTTCAAGCCAATACTGGAATCAATAGCTGCATGAGGATGAAGATACTGCACATCCAACTGACATAATATTCCACAGTCAGATGTGTCGTAAGAGTGCCAAAGTTAATACAGTGCATATATCTTGCTAATCATATGAAAAGGATCCTTCGCATGAAGCTGAACCTCACCAACATTATGGGTTTTGGAAGGGTAAAAAATTGTCAAATATAGAAAGCCACACTCCATGACTGGAATGGCTGCTTCACGCAGTTACTGCTCAAGTAAAAACATTTCATCGGTGTTACAGTTATTAATGATTGTTGGTAACTTTAACCATAGAGAGACAATCTGTCTACCACATCTCACACACACAAAATTCATATCTTTTAAGTTTAACTTAATGATATCATATATTTAGCTTATCAACTTGCAAGTGAATCAACTATCACCACATAATATGCAAACAACAATTTTCAGCATAACTTAAGGAATGCAATCCCTTTTATTGACTAAAGAGCTTATTGGAAAAGCTTTATCATCACGGATTAAATTCCAGGAGAGCCGTGCATTCATGAAATCCACAAAGATAGATAATTAAATGTAAGGTAACACTTAAATATTTTCCAGAGCAAATACAAACACTGCATCCTTAAATTCAGTCTTAAGAAACATGCATTAACATTATCACACATTGAAAAACTAGATTTTACTCACCTTTCCTGACTTGTGATCGGGTATATTGAAGCTCAACGCTACTTTTTTACTATGGGAAAGGGAAACATCATTCAAAGTCACTTTTGTAGATACCTGTGGAAGTAAATCACATAAACATCATTATGATTACGAGATGGTAAAAGTAAAAACAAAAATGAAGCATCTTACACTCTTTACTAAGTTTTTAACTACTGGTTTCAGTTCAAATCACCATACATAACTGAACCAGTTTTAATTTTTATGAAGTTGCAAAAATCACTGATCAAAATATTAAGATAAGTAGCACTACGGGTACCTATATTATCATATATAAAAGGAATAATATTTGATGGGAAAAAAAAATCTCTATTTCTTACATTAGAGTCTGTATTGACTTTCACATCCACTGTAACATTTCCACTCTTGTAAAGTGTGTTTAAGTCACCAACAAAAAATTGATCCCTCTTCAACCCTGTAGCTGTAAGGCCCTGCCAAATGGAAAATTGAATTTGAAATCAGGCACATATTACTACATCAGTTAGAAGAACAGACTAAAAGCTGCTCCCTGATTTACAATACATTTGAAAAATATAACATTAATACAAGTTGTCAATTGCCACAAATGTATAAAATCACCAGCGAATTGAAAGATAAATGTATAAAATTAACTTTATCAAGAAAGGAAAAAGCAATATTCTCCACATTAGTGCAATATTTGACAGTACAATTCCATATGGTAGGAGGGGTAGGTTTGGATAGTCAACATATACAGTGCACTAGTTAGAGATTTACAATACAGTGACTTCCAATGTTTAACATATATGATAATTGATATATTATCCTAAATAGAAAAAACAGTGATTCTTTGTAAATAAAGATAATTGTATATAGTATCTAAAAATTTATTTGATGCCACAACCAATGATATTTGATTATAACAATAATAACATTGTCAAACATTCACGTTTCAATGATAGTTTAAAGAGAGAAAAATAGACAAATGGACGTAATATAATTTTATCATTATATATGAAAAGAAGAATCGTGTTAATATCGCACGAAGTGAGAGACACACTCAACCAATGATCTTTGTTATTTTCGTTATGTGCGACTAGAACTATGGCATATTCAAACAAAAAGGATTTGAACACTCTACTGCAAAGAAATATATTTAATGATAATAATTGAAAAGTGGGATAAGAATTACCAATCCGGTGGAACTTGGAATCGACAGGCTAAACTTGTGGTCGAAATTATAATCCTTGTACAAGAGATCTGCAAGCAAACCATAAAACTGACAACTTAGTACCATCAATATATTTTAGAAAATTCAAATGCGACGTAATGGGAAATATAAAAGAAGCCGACCCCAAAAAATCTAGATGTTTAACCACAGCCACAGGTGACTTCTAATGATTAAAAAGGTTTCTCAAAAGAAGAAAAACTTTTCATATTCATTCTCACAACCGTGGCGATTAATACATTGGTGAGGTGATTCATTGAGAAATTCTGCAATCTTGTAGGTTGATAAATTCTATATAACTTAGTCAAAATATCTTGGTTAAGTGACGTGTCTTACATATATGATGTAGACTTAAGTGAGGGGTGAATAAGTAATAAATTATAATCAGTGTTATCGAATACTGCTAGTCCATATCCTAATGTAACGAGGGGTCTACTTACGCTCTGTTTGGTTAAACAACTAATTTTGCAGCTTATAGCATAAGCGCTTATGAATAAGCTATTTCTATAACACAGGATAAGCTCGAATCAGGCCCTTAAACCTAAGGTTTGAATAAAAAAAATGAAAATAAATACTGAATTACTGTAATACCTCTTGCTCTTTTGCCAATCTCAGAAAACGGTGCTGGACCGTTAGCCATAATGAATGAGAACTAAACCCTGCAAATGCAAAACCAGAGAGAGTTGTCAATTTTCGGATCCAAACGTTCGTATGTTTTGAATCGCGATGCGCAGTGGAGCTGGAATCTGCTGCGACGCAAATCGAGCTGGAATCGCATAAAAAAGAATAAAAGATAAAAGACAAAGGAAAGCGTGGACGGAGTTTCTCACTGTTCGTGGCGGCGACGACCGAGTCCTGGCTACTCGTTTCTGATACAGGAGCAAAGTGGCAGCTACTGCATTTTTTTATGGAGCTGCTGGGCTTGCTTTTGCATTTTTTTCACCGAGACTTTTTATTCATTTAGGTTTTTTTTTTTCTTTCTTAAATGCACTTTTAGTCCCCTATTTTAATTTAGTTGTAATTTTGGTCCTCCTATTTTTAAAACCACTAGTATGATCCCCTTATTTTACATTTTTTGGTATTTTTTTAGTCCCCATAATTTTTGATGATTTGTCACTTTGATTAATGATGTGGCATGTGTGTGTTGACTTTTTCATTTACCATGTTATTATTGGTTGAATTAATCATATTATTTATTTTATTTACAAATTAAAATATTAAAAATCAATTAAACAAAAATAACCTAAATCCAATTGTATAGAAAATAATAATATCCAGAATTCTAATTGCTCATCTTCATCGGTGCTCCATAACCATCGTCATTGCTCCAGTACCTTCTCCTCACCATGATGGACATCAAAATCATGACATCATCATCATCGTCAATAACACCCTTGAGTTTCAAAATCAAAATTCAAAAACGAAAAAGTTGTCCATAAACAAATTCAGAAACGATTGAAAAATCAACAATTTGAGATCCAAATCAAGGAGGTTCATAAACGAAATCCATAAAACACAACCCATACTTAGCACAATCTCTTTCAAATGAAAGAACCCTGATGATGCAACACCACAACAATCGTTGGTAAGGTAAGTGGTGATGAGTGTGAAGAATGGGAAATGGAGATTAAGAAATGTCTGGAAGAATCAAGGTAGATATTCCGAATTTGAATCTTAGCCTGTGGTGTGTTTGAGTTTTGGTGTGGTCAATGTTTAATTGAAATTACGATTAGGGTTTTGGTTTTCATGTAGGATGTAAGTGAAGGAAAAAAAATCAGAAAAAAAAAAAGAAGAAAGAACATGTAAAAAAGAAGGAAAAAGAGGAAAACATATAAGAAGGTAAAGTGGGTGGGGGGCGATGATGATGACGATGATGAATGAGGAATTTTTGTTTAATTGATATTTAATATTTTAATTTTTAAATAAAATAAATAATATGATTAATTCAATCAATAATGACATAGAAAATGAAAAAGTCTAACACTCACATGCCACATCATTTATCAAAGTGACAAATCATCAAAAAGTTATGGGGATTAAAATAGAAGGACCAAAATAGTGATTTTAAAAATAGGGGGACTAAAATTACAACTAAATTAAAATAGGGGGACCAAAAGTGCATTTAAGCCTTTTTTTTTTTTACACATTTACATGAGGGTTTTAACTCTTTTTTTTTTTTTTTTTTTTTTTCTTGTTTTAACTTTTTCTTACGGTTAATATTTCGTTTTAGTCTCTCTAAATTTTTCTTTTTGATTTTTAATATTCTAAAATTTTTCTATCTTCACTTTTGATCTCTAATTTTAAGTAAATTCATATGTGGAATTCATCCATTTAGATAAAATTTTGCATGAAAGTTTATAATATTACAAGAATCTCCCTAAAAAAATAGTTTTTTTTTAACAAAACATGAATCAAATATGATTTTTCACATTTTTTTCGGTTCAAAACTCATTTAATTCATGTTTTATTAAAAAATTCTATTTTATTTGAGATATTTTTACAATAATCTACACATTTCTACACAATTTTATTGAAAAATACAAAGGTTACACATGATTTGACTTTAAGATAGAGATCAAAAGTGGTGATTGGAGATTTTATAGGGACTAAAAGTTGAAAAAAGTTTTAAAGGGATTAAAACAAAAAATTGACATATTTTTAGAGACCAAAAACATATTTAACCATTTTTAAAATACTTTGAAATAAAATCCTCTTCTTAATTTTTTTAAGGAATAAAATTCTCTCCTTAAAAAAAAAACTATTCTTCATATTGCCATAAAAGTTACTTCCCCATCCCTTTTTATAAAGGTAGTTTAAAAAAATAATAGGTATTAAAAAAGTTGTTGGAGTAATAAAATTGTCTCAAATGTATGTGACTATTAACTTATCATGAGTAAAACAAAATATTTTATTTAGCAATTTAATTTTTTGGATTTTATTATTTACCTTCAACTTCTTTTACAAAATGAAAGGTTAACAAGTATCCTTGATCTGAACATTGATTAATATTCAAAAATAGAAGTTTGCATTAAAAAGTAGTGTAATTATTGTTAAAATAAAAATAAAACTTTGTATTTTCAAGACAAAGTTTCTATTAAGGGATTCTTTAACCAATCTCTTTAGAACACTAGACTCTTTTACAAATGTTTAATTTCAAATTCATAGACAAATTAAATAATCTTCCCTCACAAATATTGACAAGTTTAATTAATCGAGATGTAAAAAATCATGAATTGGTTTGTGCTCCCAAGTTTCACTACCATGGAGTGATTGGATCCAGCTTGAGCTGACTTTTTTTTTTTGGTTGCAACTCCTGTGTTGACTAACAAATACAAAGACAAAACAATCGTTTATTTTTGTCGTTCAAACATTCCATTGATTGGACCCACAATAGAAGTTTGGATCAGTTCATATTTTATAATCCAAAATTCTATGGATTTTTTTGTAAAAATCATAGGACGCATGAGAAGTAGGAGAAATTCTTTTATAGATACAACTATAAATGATAAATATTTAGACACACTCACATTAAATTATTTTTATGATGTTGATTGATGTGATCTAATTATTTTTGTTTTAAATTTTTCCTTTTAATATGAGTGTGCCCAAATATCTATCATTTGTATTTGTGTACATGAAAGAGTTTCTCGAGAAGTAGATATAACAGGAAAAGTAAAATCCTAAATTTTGGCTACATGAGAAAGTCTACTATGGTCACAAACACAAATGAATAGTGTTTGGGCGCACACACATCAAAAGTTTTTTTTTAATAACAAAAAGAAAATTGTTAATAAAGTGATTTAGTGTTTTAAAAAAAAAAAGTTTTTATGTATGTGTAACCAAACACTATTCTTTTATGTTTGTGTCTATGCAAGAATGCTTCGTAAAACTTACCAAATTCTATATGAAAGTAGCCAATATATAAATTGGTAAGTTTTACAATGTCTTTTTTGAACTGCTACATATGACCGTTGTTTCACATAGACACTCGTGTTTTATGCATCATAATTCATAAGGAACAACCACAACAACAATCCATAAAACATACCATATACCACACAATTGTTCTTTGAGTACTTTTTGTACATTGTTGTAGCTTGAACTAAATAACATATATGAATGAAGATTATCTGGTATCAACACTTTAGATTAAAGACATGTTCAATGTCTAACATACATGTGATTACATTCAAATGCATTTACTCATTCACAAACAAGTTCATATTGATTTCTCACATTAATTTCTCGTGGTCTTGTAACATAACCTTGCTTTTATGATCACATTAAAGTTTGAAAAGATGTCCATTTATGTTAAGGGTCTTGTTAACGAGTGTTTTCGGGAAACTCTTTAAGAATTCTAAAAGAATAAATTATTTTATAAAAAAGTCAAATATTTCAATTTTCAATACATTGATTACATAAATTTTCAAAAATAGTTACCATTTATAAGTGTTAAAGAGTATCTCGAAGCCACTCGCTAACATTTCCCTTTTATTAATCAAGTCATCTTGTTGAAAATCGAGAGAGAACACATATACATTTTATCTTAAAGTTTTGAGTGAAAATATAATCTACGTGAAACTCATTACTGTTCCCTGACGTTCATCAAACTCCTCCAACGCATGTTATTATGACTCCAATTTTACGTCATCAAAACTAGAGGCATTACAATCATTTTGGTAACAACACAAAAAACAACAATACTACATAAACAAACAACTGACAACCAAACTGAACATTCAAACACTTTCCCAATCATCATCCTATAACCCAAGATAGTA
This sequence comes from Medicago lupulina, assembly GCA_958299785.1. Classification (NCBI taxonomy): domain Eukaryota; kingdom Viridiplantae; phylum Streptophyta; class Magnoliopsida; order Fabales; family Fabaceae; genus Medicago; species Medicago lupulina. The sequence continues at coordinate 2,886,406 of OY283143.1, read as the reverse complement.
AAAGCCACACAAAAGTGAAAAGGAAATAGAAATTCACAAGGATGAAATAAAAAATAACACTCATATTGCAAGTCTTGACATTAAAACTGCTGAAGAAATGAAAGTCAATGTGTAAAATGAATTTGAATTATGCTGGCTTCACTTGACAGAAGTATAACATTTCTTGCTTTAAATTTTCCACCATAACTTTGAATTTAGCTTTGCGCGTCCTCATATTTTTTGTTGAGCACCATGTATTGACAGAAACACCAAAGATATTCTTAATGATTTTTCACCTAATTTTGACGATACTAGAATTTTAATCAACACCATGTATTATATAACTTAGGAGGCACTAGGCCATAGAACAAGCAGAACCAAATTGAAATTGTTTAAACCGGTGCTGGCAAAAACTAATGTCCAATAAGATCAAAGTTAATTACAATACTTCATTCTTTACATAATACTTGACACACTTAACCCTATTACACATACTAATGTATAATTTTGAGTTTAAATATCTTGAATAATATATTAGAAAAATTATAAAAATTTGATATTTTGAAAATATTTATCGGGAAGAATCTAACGACATCTTATATGATATTATTTATCTTTGTATATTAGTAGAAAAATATAGTCAAAGTAAGTTAAGTCAATATTGCACATTTTCAAATAGGTCATGTATTGTGCGGGAGTAATATTTTACTGAAGACTTTTGTGTCATTTTTTTTTTTACCGAGGACTTTTAACCTAAATAATTATTTCCTGGTCAACGGTGTTACTTGTTTTATAGTCAAGTATGGCGTGAGTTATGTCTAAGCCCTCCTTCTTCATTCATGCAATATATCTACTTACGAAAAGTTGACCAAACCACTTTATATCAAAATCACGCAAACGAAACAAGATTCAACATACTGTTGCAGCCAGCATTTAGGCTCAACTCCACCATCTCAATGTTGCTTTCTCACGCCAGTGTTTACTTAACTAATAATTAATTTGTGAAGTTACTCCATATCAGGCACATATTAGGGACCGCTTTTCTTACAATAGAAGAAGTCAAAAGTGAAAGGGAAAATCCCAAGAGGACGAAAAGAAAACCAATACGTTACCTATAAGAAACTTATAACAATTTTTTTATTAATTAGTTTCATCACCACTCACATTTCCAAGCACTCCATAATTCACATTCCTTTTCTTTCTTCTTCTTCTTCTGCCATTTCTGAATTTCACCATTCAACAACAACACAATAGTGGCAATGAAATCCCCAAAACCAAACCGAAAACGTTTCATGCTGTTATGTTTCATATCCATCTTCTTCCTATGCATATTAGCTTCCATAAACCAAGTTCGATTCGAGAATCTTCTAAAATTTGGTCGATGCACACTCTCAAACAACACAGCAAACACTTCCACCTCAATTTCAACAAACGAACAACAACAACAAGAGATTCGAATCCTCATCGGAGTTCTCACACTCCCGGACCAATACCTACGACGACATTTCCTCCGTCTAGTATACGGTACACAAAACCCCGAAGGTGCAAAAATCGACGTGAAGTTCGTGTTCTGTAACATCACAAAAGAAGAACAAAAAACCATAATAGCTTTAGAAATCATGCGTTACAACGACATCATAATTCTAAACTGCACAGAAAACATGAACAAAGGAAAAACATCAACGTTCTTCACAAGCTTACCAGAGATTTTCAATGAAACAGTGAATGGACCAGATTACCCTCCATACCACTATGTTATGAAAGCAGACGATGATACCTACGTGAGGTTAAACGGTTTAGTGAAATCGTTAAAACCGTTACCCAAGGAGGATTTATATTATGGTTTTGTGATACCGTGTGGAAGCATGGACCCTTTTAAACATTACATGTCAGGGATGGGGTTTTTGGTAAGTTGGGATATTGTTGAGTGGATTCATGGTTCTGATATACCAAAGAAACACGTGGAGGGTCCAGAAGATAAGGTGTTTGGTGATTGGATGAGATGGGGTCGTAGAGGATTAAATAGGTTTAATGCAAAATGGTCTATGTATAATTATCCTGATCCAGTTTCTGTTTGTAGTCATGAGCTTGTGAATGATACTATTGCGGTTCATTTGTTGAAGAATCAAGAGAAGTGGATTAAGACACTTAATTTTTTTAACCATACTGGTCCTTTGAAGGAATCTAAGATGTATCATATGGCTTAGCTTAATCATTAGCCTTTTTGGTGCCATTACTTTCATTTTGGGGTGTTGTTATATTTTGTTGAAGGAGGAGAAAAGAGAGAGTTTTATACGTAGTTGAATATTTATTTGATTTGTATCTGTGTAGAGAAACATGGGATGTAGTTCAAATAAGAAAGCAGAGTCGGTGACATTATGGTACGATAGACAAAGCATTGAAGCAAGTACACAATACTGTTTCAGAATTCAGAAATCCTCTTGTTGTTGTATACTCTGCCATTTTTCTTCAAACATGTATGAACTTGGAGGAACTCTTTGTTCTAATTTTAACGAGAACTCTTGTATCATGTATGAATATATATAATTCATTTATTTTATTTAATATTTCTATATAATTTCAATTTTAGTCCTATTTTTTAATGTTTATTTTTATTTTTATTTTTTCGTTGCGACTTTTCAACAAATGATTACTGAAGATCCTACAATATTATTAGCAGTCTCCATCACTGCCACTGGTTTCTATTTCATAGTACATTGCCAAGAATTTTCAGCATACTCAGCATGACTGTATTATCAGCTTTCTGTGAGTTGTTTTCTTTCTCAAACTTGAATTGGTTTATTCATTCATACACCAAACCTAGATCTTAATTGACCCCTCATTGGAAGTAGTCATAGGTGAATATTTGGACATGCATAATTTGTTTTTTCTTCAAACCTGATATAGATTCTTCACCAAAACTAATGAGTTTATGTTCACAAACATGACAAATTTACTATTTCATTGCCTCAGGAGGTATGTGCGGCATATTGTCCAAGCCTAACACAGCTCCCTCTAAATATTCCAAAAGTGCGACTAACAGTATGAACTATGAAGCACATAAAAGATGATGCACACAGAAGACGGAAGAAAAAAAGGCGGGGGGATCGCAATGGAAAGATGCCGCTGCAATGGATCTCTTTGGTTTAAAAATTTGTATCTCTACGCTTATTTGCCGAATGCATATCACTCGATTACTTGGTTCAGCCGTGCGATTTATCACTGAACTGACATATGGCCTTGGATTTCACTGTGTATCTCGAAGTTAAATGAAATGCTTGATTTGTTGCATTTTGTGTTAAGAGTAGATTTTTTTTTTTTTTTTTGTGGTGGTCGGGGTTCGAACCCATTGCATATATTATGCATTGTCCAAGAGGACAAATAGAAATGTTTTTTAAAACTAATAGCTATTGTACGTATTGTGATATAGTTGTAAGAAACATTTCCAAATTTCACAATACTGAAAAAAGTTTCCAGTGTGTGTATTTAGTCTTAAATATAAGATTTTTCTGTTTTATTCCCTTAAAAGTCTCCCTTTTTTCCCTTGACATTTTCTGTTTTAAAAATGACTCCTTTCGTGGTGGGTATGCCAGTGGTGCTTGTACAAATGGGTATAAAGACAAGTTCTGGTTACATATTTTTTCATATAACATTGTTTTTTTTTAAAAGGCATTTCATATAATTGTTAACTATTGATTATCTTATTATACAAATTTATCTCATTACAATAACTACTCGGAGGTGTTACTGACACGGGTATATCACTAGTTGAACTTTAAAAAAGATAAGTAAACAGATATTTTTTTACAAAAAAAAAAAAAAAAAAAACGAAACGAAGTGAGCATGTCAGTTTGTCCCTGAACGCCTAACAAAACCAACGCAAGACTAACCAAAAATCAGCTTTATAATTAAACTAAGGATACTGTCAAACCACAACAGCAACCAATAACACAATTTTTGTAGCACACTAGGACACCATCACTACAATAAGATCCCTAAATTAGAAAGGTGAATAACATGCAACCATCTAGACCTTTGATGCTCCAATCAGAATCCTACACCACTTTTCAGCACATTTTCATGTTATAATCACAACATTGCCATGTCCACTTTGAATTACTCCAAGGTACAAAGTACGAGTCTTTCTCAATTCACAAATAAGTCGGACAGTATATTAGCGAATTGAGGAAGATGGTGATCAGTGATCACTAGGTACCATTCAACCAATTACCACAACAAAACTAAACAATCATGCTTATTCTGGAATGACCAGCCAGCTTTTATACTGCAAAAATTCGTTCCTTCGCTGAATACATCTTCTTCCTTCACATGATCATACAAATCCACGAAGTGAACCACATGTAACATTCTTTAAGATTCATAAATAATCACCGTTAACATAACATTACAGAACAACAATAGACAAAGTCTTCGTAGTAACAAACATCATCAAACTGAGACATACACTCAAGGGAATGTCAACCACAATTTTTTTAACGATTTCAATGGAAATTCAATAACAAACATCATCCAACGGTAACAACAACTAAGATATATCGATCCTTCAAAAAAAAAAACAACTAAGATAAATCAAATGCTTTCTGTTGAATTAGTTCGTGACAGATTGAATAAAACTACAAGCTTGAAAATTGAAAACAACGCTAATCTAAGTCTCTTTAAAATTCACAACTATATCTCTTAACAAGCATTGCCTTCTTAGCTTCATCATTTCCAAACTGAGCCAAAGAATCAACTTCCAAGCATAGCATATTAGGATTTAGGGTTGCTTCAACTTTTTTGTTGCCCACCTGCCAAATTAAAAACAAGACCGAATTTATTTCATGGTTATGAAGTCAAATTCAAACACACGGTATCATCATGTTCTACCTGGTTATTCTAATGCAATCTTGTATAAAAACTAGAAAGAGTATCATCATTTTATACTTGGTTATTCTAATCAATAGACACGGTATTTATAGCATTGTAGCAGTGCAAGCATAACATTAACTAAACTAATACTTTTGTAAGAGGCAAAAAGATAATTAATTAATTACTACCAAAGCATAGGAAATGCTAAGGATAGAAAACAAAAATACACCAGTTTGGAATACCCAAATAAAACACCACATCCAATGAAGATTAAACATGCAGGCATGGTGTGCCCACCCCTGCTGCTATTCCTTTGCCGCATAAAATCTTGGCACACCTGCTGATATGCCACACACTCAAGTAACAGAGCAAATAATAAACCACTGCTCGAACACTGTTAGGCTCAACAAACACCCTAATAATATTCATCTGTATGCATTACTGCAGACAATTACAAACCTCACCTGAGGCATCACCAATCAATTATGATGGTATAATCCTTCTGCTAGAACCATATGGACTGTGTCAATCCTGCCACCAACAGAAACCAGAACAACTGAGCTCACACACATGACAAAATCTTGACACATAACTTTATGAATCTTCAGTTCATTCATCACCGCAGAACCCCCCCCCCCCCCCCCTCCTTCCAAAACTTCAACACCCAAAAGTAACAAAGGAGATACAATTCACAAACATATGTTCGGTTCAACCAGAAAAATACTCTCATTATATTTCACAAAAGAAATAAAGTTAGATTGGTTTTCCCTTTTCTTATCTATCGATCTACAAATCTATCCATCTAAGTCTATTGATGCGTGTAACTTGTTTCCCACTTCAACCTTTCATTCAATTATTGTTTCACACTTAAGTTTTGTTTAAAATATTTGGAAGGATGACAAACCAAACAATGAAAACTCAAGAGAGATTGAATTTCCTTTCAGGAGAATCAACTTCTAGTTCATAATAACAATTTAAAAACAAAAACAAATTCATCAAAACCAGGAGATTGTCAAGTCTTTAACAAAATAACCAATAGATAGTCATTCAAATATACAATCAACCTAAGCAGTAAAAAAAAATTCACTCAATCCACTATAATTATAACAACATATACAAAGAATGAAAATTCAAACAAGTAAACCATGAAAGAGGAACTTACTTTCAAAAAATTGAAACTAAGCTCTCAATGTAATCGCTGGTTGAAGACCAGCTTACTTGATTGCTAGTTCCATAATTATTGATAATAGGTTTACTTGCAGTAGGGTTTGTTCTCATGACTTTGTTATCTCTCCAATTATAGAGAATTGCTTCGTTTTCTTGACAACTGCTAAGTATCAGTGTATCAGCATCCTCAAAAAGAAGCACAGGTAACAATTGAAAACTAGGTGCTAAGTCATAGTCTACTTGAAGATGTAGGTAACTAATTTTAAGGAATTGAGTCCAAGAATCTTCAGCCCCATATTTCTTCATCTGCCATAATACGAAATAGGTGTGCCTGCACGAATAAGAGAAACAAAGATAGCCCCCTAGCACGCCAACAATTGGAGCTGCAGGTGGCAGTTCATCGAACCCACAAGGCAGCTTGTACTGATTGTACGTCTCAGTCCCCAGATCAAGTGAAACAATAACAAGTTGTTCAACTGTAATATACTCAAAATTATAAAACTGGCATGGTATGTGATGTGATCGGTAATCAGTGTGAGTTGATGATCTATTAAGGTGCAATTTCACAAAAGCTGAGTCGGAGATGAGGGTTTTCCAAGACTTGCTGACACATCTCAATTGTAGAAGAGATTTAACGGGAAGGAAGGAAAGTACTTCGGCGATGAGATCGTCTGGGACAATTGCTGATTGTATATTCATGTCAACGCAGCGGCGTTCTTGTGCTTGAAATCGGTTTCTAGTTATGCCTAATCCTAATTCCTAGTTTAGTTTAATCTGCCATGGCCCACACTATTTATTTATTTATTTACATATTTTTGTGAATATTTTATGTATTTGTAAGATGACTCCCAAATCTCTTTTTTTTTGGTGCAAGACTCCCAAATCTCTTCTATCAAACAACAACTAAGAACTAAGAAAGTTTATAATGGATAAAGTAACTTATAACATATAAGATGAATTAACCAATAACCAATTGAATTTGTACTGTTTCATGAAATTAGTCGTTAAAGTAATTTATAAATATGAAATGATACATAAAATATATATTTAATTTTTTCAATTAATATTTCATGGAAAAATTTGATAAAAATCACAAGAAACGCTATATGATATTTGAATTAACTTATCAAAAAACGCTATAAACTATAAATCTATGAAAAAATAACAATTATTAAACAAGTCTTTTATAATGATACAAGCTTAATAAAAATTTATTATCAACTAAAAAGAATCTAGTTATATCATTTAATCATTTTCACTTTTAATTTTTTCAATTCATATGTGTGCCTAATCATTTTCTATTTACCTAAGAGCGCTTAGATGAGATGGAACGGGTCTCTTCTAGCTTAATCAAGGTCTGAGTTCGAATCCAGCTTTGGGCTTGCAGCAACGTTAAAACTTTTAGGGAGAGTCTGCCGCTTATTTGGTTCCCATAATACTCGAAGGATTAATCTCTACAGTTACGCGCGGAGGATACCCAGTTTCAAAAAAGATCGTTTTCTATTTATGTTTGTGTTCAAGCATGTATTTATCGTATCATATCATAACAATTAAAGCAAAATGTGACCAAATGATACCAAACTCAGTTGTGTAGATACGAAACTTGGATCGGAAGGAGACAACTATGTCTATAAAATACAATTCAATAATTCAATGTATTTTGTTGTACATTGACAATTGAGAAAGAAAGAAACAAATGGTAGAGAACGAAGTAACAACTAACAAAAACATTAAACTAATGTTACTTGCAGCCTCTTACGATCAAACCATCTAACAAAAAAAAAAGAAATAAATAAACCAAACAAATGTGGTCTCATTGGAGATCCTTCCAGCAAAAAACAGAGTCCTCCATTAATGTATCATCCTTAATATCGATTAGACATAATCAAACTCAAGAAAAGAAAAACAAAAACAGAACATTATATATTCAAGGAGATATCAATCCAGAACTATGTTGTTCCCTACAATAACGTAGCTGCAATGAGATTTGTCTCTCTAACAAAAGTTGTCGTCTGAAATTAGCTATGAAAATTTCCGATCTTTTATCAATGTCATCCTCATCTGAAGGAAAACTTATCGTTCTTTGAAGACAAGGAGATGGAGAAGTTAAACCCTCTGAATCAGTTTCATCTGAAGAATACATCATCAACCCAGGACGATCGTTGAAACTTAGTTGTTGTTTGCTCAAAGAAGCACCGCGAAGCATTTTTGCAGCGTTCCATGTGTAGTTGAGTATGGTGGAGCTTATAAGAAGTTTCACCTTTTGCACCGCGGTTCTAAGGCGGCTTAGTAGAGACTTGTTCTGCTTTTGATTGTGTGTGCTCATGTTGTAAAAGATTGGATTGAAGAGTTTGTGTGCAAATGATTATTATTGTAGGTGGGTGAAAGATTATTTATAGGAGTAAGTTCAAAGATGGAGTGTTTGAATGTATATTAAATTAGAGGACTGATTAAACTAAAAATAAACTTGATGGTGAAGGAAAGTGGTGCTGGAAAATGGAAATTTCGTGTAGAAATGGATTACCGTGTTAGCAACACGGTTTGAAAGCTTGGTTCAATTACTAATTAATTATGATATTAATCAAAGTTTGACTGTTTCGTATTTAGCTGCATGAAGAGTATTAGGCAAGAATAAATTGAAAGAGGGAAAATTTGCAACTATGGTCAGTAAAGCTTTTCATCCACTTTAGTTCAAATTAGTAAAAAACTCCATATATCCCTATTTCTCTTTTAATGTTTTGTTTTTTTACCTTCTTTGTGAGTGAAAAAATTACTCCCTTTTTATTTTTAACGGTTTGATACTTTTCTATTTACTGATTATTAATATATTTAAAATGAAAAATAAAGATTCAAGTGACAAAAATAGTAAATTTAATACATCAATATTGCATTAATTAAATTTTTTGAGGGTGACCATGGCCCCATCGGGCCCCCCCTCTCTCTTCCACCGTTGTGGTTGCTGTGTCTTGTCCTGCTACCTCAACCTTGTGATATTTTGTTAATTTTTTTTTAATTACAAATATTAGTTGTTAGATTAATATTTAATTATTTATCTGAGCTTTTATGTTTAGAGAGAGTCATTTATATGAGTTAAAACTTATTTGCTGGTCCATTTGTTGAAATCTTCATTATCACACGCAACATGTCTTATTGACATATCCTCTAGAAAAAAAAAATGTATTATTGACATATGCTTTTTGGTTCTGGTTATAAATAAAAATAACTAAATTCACACTTTTTTTTTTTAATAAAAATTTCACACTTGTTTAAAACTTAGTTCTAGTAAACAAAATTCAATGTAATCAATTTTATCGATCTTATAGAATATAAATATATTCTCATTCATAAGAACTTTTTTTTTAGAGGGATTCATAAGAACTTGTACATAAGAATCTTAAAAATAAAATTTATATTAACTAAGAACTATTTTGAGAATGATATTGTTAAATAAATGGGTTAAACAACAATTTGCAATCTTAACTTATTTTAAAATTTAAGTTTGGTCACTTAGCTTTAAAATCAGTCCTTTACCTTATTTTAAAAATTCAATTGGATCTCTAAAATCAATCAATTTGTTCCCTTAATTTATTTAAGTTAACGCAACATGATTCTTTAACTTATGCAAGTTAATGCGACCTTTTTCATCAATATATAAATATGATATTATATTTTCATAAGTTAAGGGAATAAGAATAAGTTGCACTAAATTACATAAGTTAAATGTTCAAATTGATTGGTTTTAAAGTTAAAAGATCAAACTAACCTTTAAAATAAGTTAACCGACCAAATAGATCAATTTTAAAGTTAATGGATCAAACTAAGCTTTTAAAATAAACTAAGGAACCAAATAGGTGTTTTAAGCCTAAATGAATTAGTAAATGTAGTTAAATATGCTTATACTCAAGATGACCAAATGTAAGTTTTTTTTTTCCTCTAGGAGTGAGTGAATATATAAATATGAAAAAAAGTGTAATTTGTCAATATCAAAGAGGTGGAAAATTTGGATTTCCATGTGTGATGTTTTTTTTTTTGCAAAACATTTGATTTGGTCAACAATATTTTGGTTCTTGCCTATTGGCTTATTGCTTTATACGACTAGTGATCCATTTATTATGAGGAATTTGTTATCTGGCTTCGTTTAGATATGATATAGCTGCCACGTTAGCGATAAATTAGGAATGTCAATTGTCGATTTGGGACTGTTCTGTAGTAGTCCAGTAGAGATGCGTCGGCGAAGATGCTTAGGTTAAGGAGAGTCAAGTGCGGTAGAGGAATGATTATGGTGCGGAGTTAACTGTTCTCCAACAAGGGAAAAGAGACCTGCAAACCAGATTAACACTTGACACTCAAGTCAACGAGAAAAAACGGAAGGAGAGTGTGTTAAAGTCGTTGAAATAGTGCCTTGAGAATGAGTGACGATGAGTCACGCTTTTATTGACAGAGACGTTGTAACCGTCTCCTTTAAACAACCTCTGCTCCAATATCTACAACAAAAGTTGGACCCTTAGATCGACTCTCGTACAAAAAACTAGTTCAAAGGACGAGGGTGGACAAATAAATTTATACATCCAACATATACAGAAGTTGAGTAATATGAAACTTTAATACAACTTAAATACCTGCAATGTATTCTCTAACCCGACTCCGATGACATATTTAATGGGTTTGGAAATCCCATTTTATAATACCTCCCATTGAATATCTAACCTAAATTACACATTAGACATTCTTAATGATTTATTCAACCTTAAAGCTCATGTAACTTCAGGACTCATCTTACCTTGGGCCAGCCTTGAAAATAATGAAAATGGAGGAACTTTTCCATACCTCATTATCACTTTGAATGTACAAATTTTTAAAAAGGTGAAACTATCTATGTGTATTAAGTAAGTACTAGACCATTGACCCGCATTGGTTATTTTAAGAAGTTAATATTCACTGTTAGAAATAAAACAATATAGTTTGCTTGAATGTCAAAATTGTCGTAACTCAAATCATAATGTTAATTACCATAGACGTTGATATTGTTGCATAATTCTAGTACATCGTTCCTGTTACTTTAACAAAGATGTAATACGTGTGGGCAGAGTTTGATGATTAAAATAAGGAGTATTGCTTATAACGATAATTCCAAAACTGATGCACTTGAAGTGGAATAAAATTAGGAAATGTCCAACATTTTAGGATAAAGATTAATACAGAAACAAATTATTATTTTGTTGGGGCACTTGGTTTAACTTTATAATTGGCGTGTAAATAGGGAGGGGCGCAGAAGAAATGAAATGTCCAACATTTTAGGATAAACATTAATACAGAAAATATGAAATTAATATTCTTGTTGCGGCACTTGGTTTGATTTTAGAATTGGAGTGTACATAGGAAGGGGGCGCAAAATTAATAACTTCCAAAGTCTGACTTAATATTTAAATAAAATAAAGTGGTAATGGCAAAAACAATCTTGAAAAGGTGCATATCACCTACAACTAATTAGGCAAGAAATGTAGATGAAATCCCCTACTTGATTCAATCATAAAGATTAAGTTTTGGATTTTTTGCTTCCATAAATAGAGGAAGGGGAGCACATTGTCTGCAACAAAATTTTTTTAGATGAGGATGAAATCTCTTAGTTGATTGAATCAGAGTAATTACAATTTTTTGTTTATAATTACCATAAAAACAGGAACGGTTTGAAGTGAGCATGAAATTATTATGGTTGTTTAAGATATTCTAAAATATTTGCGTCGTTGATTATTCGATATTATAAAAAATTTGGTATATAATTGGTTAAACAATAGGTCTAAAAAGTTAAAATTTTGGCAAATGTTTCATAAATTAATTGCTAGCAAGCGATCAGTATTGAATTTCATGATGTATTAGAGAAAAAGAAAATTGATGCGAAGGGAATAAGACAGTTAATTTGTTGAAAATCTACTATTTCATTTACGTTACTAAAAGTCATGATTTGTTACTAAAAGCAGATAATTGTTACTAATAATATTACTAAAATTTTGTAATTGTTACTAAAAGGTAGAAAATGTATTTTGAATATTGTTGTCCCTAGAGAAATAATATTTTGGTTTTGATAAGGGAGGAAAGATGAGGGAAACGTGAATCAATATAAGATTAAGGAGAATATCCTTGGAAGTAAATCGTTTCCATAAAAGCAGGCAAATAAGTTGAAATTAATCACAGAAGCAGGGAAATCAGTTGACAACGTGAAAAAATTTTATGGGAATTAAATAGGATAATTAATCGCTTCCAAAGAAGTAGGGAAATCAGTTGAGTACGTGAGAAAAAACTATGTGAATTAAATAGGATTTAATATATGTGATTAATAGCATCCAATGCATTAATTTAGAAAATCACGGGTAGGTTTAGGAGGAGGGAAATTTGGAAAAAAAAATTAGGTTAAAATTGGGGCAACAAGGTTAGGTTTATGAAATCAGTTGACTACCTGAGAAAAAATTATGCGAACTAAATAGGATTTAATATATGTGATTAATAACATCCAATGCATTAATTTAGGAAATCATAGTTAGGTGTAGGAGGAGGGAAATTTGGCAAAATTTTTAGGTTAAAATTAGGATAACATGATTAGATTTATGAATAAAATAAGAGATTTTTAGGTTAAAATTAGGGCAACAATGTTAGATTTATGAATAAGAGATTAGATTTATGAATAAAATAAGAGATTTTTAGGTTAAAATTAGGGCAACAATGTTAGATTTATGAATAAGAGATACCTAACAGTTCCCTTGACATAAAATAAACTTGTCACAAGGCCCATGTATATGTTGGGCTTTAGGTCTAGTACAATAAAATAGAAAATTGCTTTTCTCACATCCAAGTTTTCTTAAAAACACATAAAAATATGTTTTGCCCCTAACAGGAGTTAACTACCGTTGCATTCTTTCGGCAGTAGTTAACTACCATTTGCTTACTTCCCAACGGTAGTTAACTACCATTGCGATCTGGACATAAACCAAAAAACAACAACAATTAACCATATGCTCAGGGGTGAATGCTTGTATATGCAAGGGGTAGCTATGGCTACCTCAATTATTATTTTTTGAATGAGTAGGTATATTTTTATATATAGCTAATCCTAATAATATATCTTCGACTATTCCATGTTCGATTTTATGTGGAATAATTTTTTGTATAACTTAGGTTACTTTCACTTCAAATTACTTGATTCGGTCTCCCAAAACCTAAAAGATTAACACACAAAAAAGTATTATTTTTTGACACAATCTTCTATACTGTTCTTGTTTTTTTTGGTACAATTTGTTGTTGTTTTGGTATAATTCATTCTTGTTGCATTAAGTGTATTTTATGAAGTACATTTTATATACGTAATAGTTATTGTGATTTTTCTTATTGGTTAAATTTACTATTAATTTTAAATAAAAAAATTCCATGATTACTAATTTTTTTTTTACTTGACCATCTCATAAAAATATTGCTAGCTTCAACATTGCATATGCTTGAACACTCTTAAAATTTCTACCAAATTCACCCAATTTCATTTTCATGAAAATCATCCAAATTTGTTCAACAAAATCACTAGTAAGTAATCCTAATGTTATTAACAAACAATGTAGTTTGCATAAGTTTTTTTTTTTTTTAAAAGTTGGAATAAAATGTTAGTTTTTAGGGTTAGTTTAAAAATCTATTTGACTAAACTACACTTTTCGCCCCCTAAGTTTCAAAATGTTGCGATTTTGGACCCCTATTGAAAAAATGACAATTTGGCCTCTTTCGTCCCAAAATTGTCGAGAAGACGCCACGTGTCCCCAAAAATGGGCCATAATCACAACTTTTAGTAAAGATAAGGGGTCAAAAAGCATATTTCCCTTATGTTAGGGGGTCAAAAGAGCATATTTCCCTAAACATGGGGTCACTATTTTCATTTTTTTTTTAATAGGGGGCAAAAAATACAGTTTAGCCGATCTATTTTTTTTTGTTGATTAAGATGTTATAATTGAATGTTGTTGATGTAAATGTTGTTTAGAGTATATTTATGTACAATGTGGTTTTTTTGAAGTTGAATGTTGTTTACTTGAGTTGAAGTTGAATAGGTGGTCATGGGGAGGAATGACCTTGGCTCACCTGTATCATTATCTGCATAAGTCAACCCTATAGAGAACGAGGACGATGGGTGACAACGTGACCCTCCTGATGGTAATAATTTAGTTGTGTTCGTCTATTAAATTTATGATTTTACTAAATTATAATTGTGTTTGTTCGTCTATTTGATTTATAATTTTATAAATTATAATTATGTTTTGAAGCATTTACCAAGTCCTTACCCAAGGAAGCGTAGTTCAAAGCGGGCCCCACATATGCCATGCGCCGACAAATGGCTTCTTACTAGGGGGAATTTGATGTGCAACATTACCGTATGGCGCTTGATCGTATGGAGGTTGATAATATCGTTTGGAGAACGTACAAATATCAAAGGGAGACCCATCCATTTGATGAGATCTACTATTATTCTGGATGATTGTTATGTGGAAAGCGAAAGGTGCCCCGTCACTTGTCTGAGCGAGTTAAAAGACAGTACGGGTTTGTGCAGGACATCCCTAAGCCTCCAATATCTGTGCAACCTATTCCTCCAAACTAGATTGTACAAGCTTCCACAGATTTCCATGTGCATGTCGTTCCTCCGAATCAGTGGGGTGAGGTGGCATATAATTTGTGGCACCACGTCCCTGGTTATATGGTATGGTATGGCCAAGTGTCTCACTCGAAGATTCTGCCACCTATTGATGAAACTCCTCCAATTCCGGCGAATCAAGAGCAAATTATTGCGTAGGAGCACGCCAAAGATATGCCTGACTCATTGGAGATTATCAGGTCATGCATTCACATCGCATATGAGGCATTGGCCCATACCCATGATTTGAACAAGGAGGATCTTCTGGAGGCCTCGAGGCCGATTAACTGTACGGGTCTGCCAACCTTGACATATTCTATCACCAGGACATAGAGGCAAATGTTGAGGGCTCCCCATTGATTAGTTTGATTTCAGTTTAGGACTTTTATTTTGATTTATGTACATTTTGACTTGGATGTAACCTTATGACATTTTCGTACTTATCCATTTTAACTTAGAAGTAATTTAATGATAATTTGATATTTATGTAATTTATTTTGTTAACTTTAATGTTTTGGTTTTATAATTTAATTAAATGAATGTATGTTTAAATGAGAACATGATTGAAAGAATGTATGTTTGGATGTCTAAAGAAAAATGCACGTTTGTGAAATTGTTGCAGTCACCGCCTTTGTCTTTAGGACGTAGCTGCAGTTAACTGTAGTTGTGCCGGCGATATTTAACTACCTTTGGGCCAGCTGTAGTTAACTGCAGTTGCGGTTTGACTTTCTCCAGAACACCGAAATTCTCAAACTTATACAAATAAAAAAAATCAAACAATCTACCTATACATGATAAATATTTTTGAAGATGATGTTTTTGAGCTAGAACATGCGGACCTGTCAACTGACATATTTCTATATTATTGACACCAGACCAGCAAAATCTAGCTCATAACAACCTATTCATTTTTCTATATTTCGCGCATAAATTTTTCACGGTTCTTTGTTGAGTTTTTAAGATGAGTGGAGATGAAAGAGGTGTTCATAACAACGATGTTGAGACACTTTCTCTCCACCATAACACATCTTATAACCAACATCGTGTTCAGATCCGCCTGAGAAAATTTTGTAGTTGTATGTTGAGTTTACGAAAAATGAAATGATAAGCAACCACTGCATGCCACTACTTATTTATAGAAATTTGGGTGGATTGTGGTCCACAAAAATTGTCGGTGGATCAAAATCCATACAAATTAGTCTCTAACTGCGGTTAACTACAGCTGGACCAGCTGCATCTAACGACAATTAATTATTGATAAAAAACTAAAGGATAGTTAACTACCGTTGAATGAGATTTCTT
Source organism: Medicago lupulina (assembly GCA_958299785.1). NCBI lineage: Eukaryota > Viridiplantae > Streptophyta > Magnoliopsida > Fabales > Fabaceae > Medicago > Medicago lupulina. Next base: position 2,870,430 of record OY283143.1, on the reverse strand, counting down.
CATCTTAATGTGTTTTTAATAAAACTTGAATGTGAGAAAAACACTTTTCAACAAAATATTACAAGGCCCATGCATCTATTCGAAACTGTTATCAAGGTTGGCCACTTGGCCCCATACACCCTTAGGTAGAGGTCAAGAACGTGACGAAGAAGTGACGCTAGTGTGACTATGAATTTATTGAGACTTTTATATGTGGTTTTTCCAGGGCATATATACAGTGGTTTTCCCTATCTCAACAACTAAAGATGTAACCATGTGAGAAGATTAAGTTGGAACATTGCGGTAGTACTTTTTTCACCTACATGTACCTACAAATTTAAAATAGGAAATGATTTCGTGTACTAAATTGAAACGATTCCGTAGGACACGTAAACAAAGATACGACAAAAACAATTTCCTTTCAAAGTTGGTAGAACAAAACTTTGTATCTCTAAGTTTTGTTTAAAGGGTAAACAATATTTTGAAATTATGAGAGTTGCAAACATGTATCTTTCCTTGGTTCTACGTGCTTCAGAGTATTGATATACAAAAATATATTACTAAAATTGCGCGTGACTTGAAGTTTTTTTTTTTTTTTTGAGGATTGAAGTTAAAAAATATATTTTCTGAAGGATAAAGTTATAAAATATTATATTGTAGTGAATAATTATGTCTGAAATATTTATTTTTGGTATAAATAATATTGGTATAAATACGCTATAGTGCATCCAAAAAACAGATACAGTATATTTTTGGTATAAATAATATTGTATTTTATATGGTTATCTTGTATATTTTTTCTCCAAACTTTAATTAATTTTTTCCCCTTAAACATAAAACTCAATTCGCTCTCTTAAATGTTTTACTTGCCCAATTCAATTTTTAACAAAAAAAATTAAGATTCAAATTATTCTCTAACATTTCTATAAGAGGTCCAATTAAGTCTATGGTATTATAGTAGACTAACTAATTTATCCCCTAAAAGAAAATATCAAGAGTAATTTAATATTATTTTTTGTCATTTTCTAAATTGAATCGCAAGAAATTGAGAAAAACCAAAATAAGATTCATATTCTTGCCATATTTTGTAGGGGAATGTTAAAAGTAAGGTATTAATTTTTGTTTATATCACTGCCACAGAACTCGTATCTGACAAGGAAATAGCAAATAGTGGAGTAGAGAATAAATAATGGAGTAGTGAGGAAATAGTGGTGTAGAAAGTAAGAACATAAACGTCAACAAACACATATGATTCAATTTCAGACGTGCGAATATGGCTGTCCCTGTCCCAACAACTACTGATGTTACCATAACCAAACTACTACCATTCACATTTCATACATACATATAAACACCAAATTAGCTCCACCATATTAACCAAACTTAGCTAAATCAAAATAAAACATTTTTCTCCTCATTCTCCTAATATCAAAATGTCACCATCTCCATCTCCATCTCCTCCAAAACAAGAACAAAAACAAGAATTCATATTCCGTTCTAAACTCCCTGATATTGAAATTCCAACACACCTTCCATTACACTCTTATTGTTTCCAAAACCTCTCTCAATTCAACAACCGTCCATGTCTCATCAACGGCGACACTGGCGAAACCTTAACTTACTCCGACGTCCACCTCACTGTCCGCAAAATCGCAGTCGGTCTACACACTCTTGGAATCCAACAAGGTGATGTGATCATGATCGTCCTCCGGAACTCTCCTCAATTCGCTCTCACCTTCCTCGGTGCCTCCTTCCGTGGTGCCGTTATCACCACCGCAAATCCTTTCTACACCTCGTCGGAGCTCGCTAAACAAGCCACCGCAACAAAATCTAAACTCATCGTAACACAATCTTCATACCTCAATAAAATCAACGATTTCGCAAAACTCAACAACATCAAAATTGTGTGCATTGATTCATCACCGGAGGAAGATGAACGTGTTGTGAATTTTTCTGTTTTAACAAATGCTGATGAAAACGAATTACCAGAAGTAAAAATAAACCCAAACGACTTAGTTGCGTTACCGTTTTCTTCAGGAACTTCTGGTTTACCAAAAGGTGTTATGTTAACACATGAAAATTTAGTTACAACAATATCACAGTTAGTTGACGGTGAAAATCCACACCAATACACTAACTACAAGGATGTCTTACTTTGTGTGTTACCTATGTTTCATATCTATGCACTAAATTCGATTTTACTATGTGGTATTCGTTCTGGTGCTGCTGTTTTAATCGTTGAGAAATTTGAGATAACTAAGGTTTTGGAACTTATTGAGAAGTATAAGGTGACGGTAGCATCATTTGTGCCACCTATTGTTTTAGCATTGGTAAAAAGTGGGGAATCTATGAGATACGATTTGTCGTCTATTAGAGTGATGATAACTGGTGCTGCTCCCATGGGAATGGAACTTGAACAAGCTGTGAAAGATAGGTTGCCACAAACTGTACTTGGACAGGTTTGCTGCCATATTTTCATTTATAACATTTTTATGTATGTTCCTTTCCTAGTCGCAAATATTTTTTCTGTTGATAAAAACCTATTACAATGATTATTATTCTTTGGATAAAATACCACAGATTTTCAAAGAAGCCATCTTTTCATACGGGTGGTAATATTTTTAGTAGAAATAAAGCAATATATATAAGTTTTGTAGTATTATATAATAATACATATCACCACCAAAATAAAAAAATATGTAATACATTTATATATTTTTCTTTGGTGGTAATATAAAAAAATATAAGAATTTGTATACATATAACCACTTAAGTTTTGTTTTTAATACATATACAAATTGTTTCAACTTAAAATTTATCAACTTTTTAAATTTGTTATTAAGTGGTTTATAAAAAATGATTGGATTCATGTATACAACTTTTTAACCTAAAAATTGCATACAAATTAAATAATATTTTTTAATATATAAGAAATAACTTTTTCAAAATGTGTTAAATGATTGTAATCAAAACTTAAACGTTCCTCTTGTAACCAAAAAAGAAACAAACTTAAACGTACCTCTAATATTCATAATTAACTTTTTAAGAAGCTATTTTAATATATTTTATAAAAATGTTTTTTAAAAGTAAACAAACTTAATTATGATAATTTTACTTTTATAACCACTAGTTATTATGATTATTACAAATAGTTAATATAATTTAGACAATGATGCAATCTCTTTAGTTATTCTTTTGAAAATATATAATTACAAATAATATAAATGAGGATAAAGTAATAGAGTAGCCAGTTAACAAAAATAATTAATGTATAGAAGACAAAGAAATACTAAATAAATCGTGGGTTTAATTTGATATATACTACAGGGATATGGGATGACAGAGGCAGGACCACTTTCAATTAGCTTGGGATTTGCAAAGGAACCATTCAAAACGAAGCCTGGTGCATGTGGCACAGTCGTCAGAAACGCTGAGATGAAAATAGTGGATACAGAAACTGGTGCTTCCCTTCCAAGAAACAAAGCTGGTGAAATTTGTATTAGAGGCACCAAGGTTATGAAAGGTATCATTCCTATTCCTATATGCTCCACTCTTTATACTTATATAAAATGAGTATATAAAATTTAACAAGGTCTTGTTAAGGGCATTTGTTAAAAAGTAGAAACTAGGTTAAAAGTAACATCTTTTTTTTGCTGACAAAATTGAAAGAAACAACTTAAACATTCAAAAAATTGAATATACATGCACCAGACATAAAAAAAAGTAGATGATTTGGTTCAGGGGTCGTGTTTGAGATTGGTGGTGAAAAAAGGTTGATGATTTGGTTGTTTTATTGCAAGGCAATCACTACAAATATTTTAAATATTTTGATCGATGATATGGTGGATTGGTGGTGGGGACAGTAAAAGTTGCACTCTAGGCCCTTGCTTGCTATGTGCCCCGTAGTCCCACAGTACATACACAAGTTTATACTCCAACCGAAAGCAGATTTACACATAAAAATTGTATTTTTACATCAAAAGTTTCATAAAAACACAAATAAATGATTAAATTATCTCCTTATGATCTCATAAGCTTGCTTGGGGATGATGCTATGGGAGCTGCTTTCCTTAGAAATTAGTTTTTCTGTGCTTTTTGTTTCTTTTTTTGTTTCTTCTTGTGTAATCTTAGCTTTATTACCAAAAAAAATTGATTAAATTATCTCTAACGGTAGTTAGTTAACTACCGTTGGAAAAAAGCGGCAACAATTAACTACCGTTGGCCTCAACGGTAGTAAATAGGCATAAATTAATGATAGAAATTCAGCGGTAGTTAACTATCATTGGAGCCAGCCGTAGTTAATTGCTGCCCTTTTTTTTAGTGGTAAATTGAGAGTAATTTGACCATTTACTTGTGTTTTTAGTAAATTTTTGATGTTAAAAAAACAATTTTTCTTTACACACGCACCTCATTTACGGGCCAATTGTTCACGAGCATATAGTATTGAGTAAAACAGAATATTTGACAAAAAAAAGTAAAATAGAATGAAACATTTCTGTAAAAAAAAAACAGAATGAAACACACTACCATAAACATACACTAAGCTAGCTATATTAGTGTTGTTAGAGAACGTTATGTGGTTGCAATAAACGAAAAAGAGAAAGCTATGCGGTCTTAGATTTGGATTTGGATTTGGATTTGGGTCTGATTTAGTCTCGTTGAAGAAATGTAAATGTAATTTATTTATAAATGTTTTTTAAATCTTAAGACATTTCCCCTAAAAAAAATAAAAATCCCAAGACATGTCTATCTTAATCTAAATCATTATCCCCTCGCCCTACATTTTAAATAAAGGAAAATAATGCTATGCAAAAGTCCTCTGTCCCTTATTATGTAAGACATACTTACAAAATTAATAGATATCAAGAAAAAAAATATATTATAAGAATATATTTGAAAAAACATGGCTGTTTCTTTAATAACTACCTCTACCATATTTTTTTGGTATAACTACCCCACCATCATTAATATTTAATATTATAAGAGAGAGATAAGATATATGTTTCTCAGTTATTATAATTAGATAGGGATATTTTTGAAAAGAAATTGTTAATGCATGTGAAAATTTAAAGTAGTCGTATACCGGGAACAAAGAAGTATGAAAGGTAGGTTTTATATAATTAGGAATTGGAGGGAACAATTTATAAAACATTCAAATAAATAGATTCAATTATTTTGATTTGAGAAATTACAAATTCTCCCGGTTTAATAATTATATTTTCATCTCTGTGAACCTAATTTGGTTGAAACATTGCATTATATATGCATGACAATTTTCAAACACCAACACCTCACTTATTCATCTTAAAAGATAAATTTATAGCCACTAAACTACTTGATAAAAAAATTATTATTATTTTTTTTGAAAAAAAAATTATGTTTTCAAATTTCCGTTGTTATATTTATTTGAAGATATATTATTTTTCCTTAGTTTTCAACTTATGATTAGCATATATGTAAGAGATAATTGACTTTCAAAATTAAGAAAATAAATGTCCATCATGGTACGTAGAGTCCAGATATATGTTCACCAAAAGAAAAAACGGGCCTTAGGTGACCCACCCACCAACTATATCAATCCTAATTTTATTTTGAGTTAAATAAGTTTTTCGTCATGTTCTCTCAAAAAAAAAGAAAAGTTTTTCTTCCTGTGAATTTTGATTTTAGTCCTTAAAATATAAAATAGAACATTTTCATCTTTGCAAATTTTTTTATTTTATTTTTAGTCTTTAATGGTCAATTTATGTTCATATGAATGTCAAAATTATAACTATTTTATGTTTAAGATGTATCCGTGTGATGTTTGTATACTATATTTAACCTTTATACATTCATATTATGTTCGAAAAATATCAAAAATATGTAAAAATTATTTCCATTAGGGACTAAAAACAAAATAATTTTTTTTGTGAGGATGAAAACGTTCTATTTTATTGTTTAGAGACTAAAATCAAAATTTGTTATATTAATAGGGACGAGAAAAACTTACTTAACTTTTTATTTTCGTAGTTTTATTTAGTATTGTTATGCCTAATCTTCACCTATGCATCATCAGAACACACTACCGTTTTCTATATTTTAATGCAAAATGTTTTCTCGCACTAATTTTTTGATGAAATGTTTTCTTTCAATTGCTATTAGCCTCTCAAAATAAAAGAATTTCGTGCAAATGGTTTCAGCAAAAGAGGACAAATGCTTAAGTGCTTACAATTGTTGTGTGCATTATTTAGGTCACTTTCTCATTTTAAAGCAATAATCTAATCTAACTTCTAAAATAGAAGGAGGGGGGGCAAGCCTCTGTAGTTACGAAAGTACTGCCTTATGCGTAAGAAGCACCATAAGGTACATGCAATCTGGATTTTATGCTGCAACTGACTAGATGCATGTTCATGCAGTTACGGGATCCATGACAATTACTTTGAAATCAAATTGTCTTTAAAATAAACATATTTTGATTTTTTGTTTTATAAACATTAAAATTATAGAGATAAAGATCTAACCCGTCTAATCTTGCACGATCACAAATCCTTTTACTGTGAGAATGCATATAATCAACGAGAATAGAAAACTTGAGTTAAGTTCCGAGGACTTATTTCTCCACTCGTTAAAAGTCATGTGTATATGGATGATTGTATCCCACATTATTAGTAGTTGTGTTGGATTCGTCCACCTTTGATAATTTATTTTGGTTTGAATAAAATTGGCTATAGGTTGAAGTGGTGTATATAGTTTAAGGTAGGATTGATTTATAATTTTTGTAAAAAAAAGGTTTGATTTATGTTTAGTTATTGTATAAAAAGGTGTGTGCACCTTGTCAAAAGGAAAAAAGAAAAGGTGTGTGCCCCATAGGTTCTTATTTAGATAATAAAAAAAAAAAAGTCCACATCCTCACCTAACTCTCTTCACAATAACGTTGACGTCAGTTGTGTCCAAGTGGTCACAATTTTCTTTTTTGTTGAAGGAAGTGGCCACAATTATTGAACACTTAACCTATAAGCCACTAATTCAATTGCAATAGACAGCAATTGATTAATATTACTTTGGCATGAAATTTTTTGTTTGTCTCCTACCATAATCATTTGTTAGTGTTTTCATAAAAAAACAAAAATCACATGTGAGTTGTGAGTGTTAACTTTAAGACAATTTATAAGAATAATTTTATATGATATGTTTTCATTTTAATACACTCTTTAGGAAAAAATTACAAGAACGTAACAGTTATACATTTTAATTGGATATAGAAATAGATTATGCGTAATCCAATAGGAGCATATTCAATGAGCACTTATAAAAACTATTTTTCATTTTCCCCCTAAAGACTTACTATGCTACACATGATTTGTGATTTTGATCAGGATACCTAAATGACCCGGAGGCAACAAAGAGAACTATAGACAAAGAAGGATGGCTACACACAGGTGACATCGGTTTAATTGACGACGACGATGAACTCTTCATTGTTGATCGATTAAAGGAATTGATTAAATACAAAGGATACCAAGTAGCTCCTGCTGAGCTCGAAGCATTGTTGATTGCTCATCCAAACATTTCTGATGCTGCTGTCGTACCGTAAGTTACTAGAGAATCAAAAATATATATATGAAATCCGTTAGTAACCAGGGAATAAAGATTTTATTTTTTCCGTCCCTAACTTTGGTTACTAATTATATGTTTTTCTTTATATTTGTAGTTTACCTAAGCTTGATTTTTAAATGACTAATTATAATGATAATGGTGTTGGTTTCAGATTGAAAGATGAAGCTGCTGGAGAAGTTCCAGTTGCATTTGTTGTAAGATCAAATGGTTCAAAGATCAGTGAGGATGAAATCAAGCAATACATATCACAACAGGTTCTCTTTAATCATTACCAAATTACTAGATTAATTTAATATTTTTTTTGTTATGAGAGTGTCAAAAGGAGTTTAAGGATTGTAGTTTAATATTGCTATGCATACGTGTGCAGTTAAAAGTAATTTTCTTACTATTGGTGTATTGCATATTATATTATTACTTAACATATGTTTGTTGTAAAAATAGGAAATGTAAGAAAATTATGAACTAAAGTAATTTTAATTGGCTGCAGGTTGTATTTTACAAGAGAATAAACAGAGTTTACTTCACAGAAGCTATTCCTAAAGCCGCCTCAGGAAAAATTCTGCGAAAGGAATTAACTGCAAGACTTAACCAAGGTCTAGTAGTTGCCATGAATTAAGTCTGTGTGACAAAGACGAATACAATTACACCACCTTCATATGAAAATGCAGTTGCATGCATGGAGACAAAATATATTCTCAAAACAATAGAAGTACTATTGTGTGTTTTATGTGCAATATCTGTTTTGGGTGCAAATTCTTTGCTATGTGTCTTTTGTGTGCATATTGGATCAACCCATGCGGTTTCTTTATGTGATTAAAGATGATTTGTATTGATGATCCTGCGACTCAATAGGCCTATTCCTCCCCTGCTTGTTAGGGGATTCACTAATTGGTAATTGGCAGAATATGTAATGCTAATCATTTTGTCAGCCCTTTGTGAGTATTATTAATTGCATGTTTGGGCTTTTCCGGTTTAAAGTTGGTAAAGTACGTTTAGAGTAAAAGTATTTTTCTATAGGAAAATGAACTTCGATCGATTTTATGGTTGATGCACTCCTTAGATCTGTTAGTCACATCAGATTTGGCTTCAAACATGGGTTTACTTGGAAGCAATGTGAAATGAAAACTTGAAAAATGTCACTGTAATTTTTCAAAGTTTGTTTAGTTTGATCCTATAAGCTTGAAACATACATGTTAAGTCATTGGTATGAAAGCTTTTCAAACACGTATAAGATTACCTCTACGACAGAAGAGTGCGCATATGAGTGGCTGGATTTGCTTTCAGTCGTTTTCTTTTGTTCTTCCTCTCTGTTTGAAGATTCGATGACTGGCAAGGCTTCCTTTCAACTTTTTAACAGGTTTCCTAGAAAGGTCAATGCAAATAACAATTGTCAACACACAAGTTAAGGAAACAAAGATCAAGTTTAAAAGGCACATCATAGGATAAACAAGAAATAAGAATGGTGTTGTTTAAGAGTACAAAACCATTCCGAATGTTGCATAAAGGAAGACATCGAATCAGAAAGGGTAACAAACTTTGTCAAGTGTGCAAGTTTCCCATGGTAAGGAGTTTCAGTAGGTAGGAGATATTGATATCTTGAAAACTTGAAACATAAATATCATTTTCAACCATAATTGTAGAAGTCAAAGAGGGCAACCTGCGTTTGAAAGGCAATCTTGACTCTTTGAAAGAGTGTCGTATAAGTCGGTGCAAAATTCATAAAGCTAAGCCAAAATATGTTTACTTAATCTGACATCCTTTCCCTCCGGAAGAAATCAGTCTAAGGAAGGAATGCAATGGACTCGTTATCTGAAACATCTTTTTGACTTTGAGTAATTGTTTTGGATGAATTGAATATACCTTGAAGAAGTTAAGTTTGCTTTGAGGGATTGGCATTATCAAGTACAAGCATAGACCTAAAAGCATCCTTCGTTATCTCAAAAAATCGCGGGTTGAGAGGGCTTTTAAAATCCAAAAAAGAAAATGAATGATGATTGGCGAATAAAGACTACTCAACATGTTTTAGATGGTTGGAAGGAGAAGAAGTTCGTAAAAAAGCATAATTTTGGTTCTTCAAAATAAAATGAATGATTACCTTGGCTCCAATGGAATTTTGTATATTAATGTTATTAACATGGTATGTAGTGCCCATTTTGATCCTCTTTGAACAACGTCTCTACTATTGGGCTAAAGTTCTCAAAAGTTTGAGAATGTCATATAGTTTTCATTTTTCTTATTTTTGACATGATTCTTCTTCAATTTATGAAAATTAAGTTACCGTGAGATTGTGATTTTCGACATGGTTTGATAGTATTTTTCCACTGTGGTCTCTTTTGCAATGTCTATCGTTCAATTTCTTTGGTCGTTGCTCCTTATTTGGTTGTTCTCTCATCTTCTCGTGGTTGGTTGATCATTTCGTTATTATTGCTTAATATGGTCGTTGCTCTCTCTCTCTCTCTCTCTCTCTCTCTCTCCCCTTTTTCTTTTAGTTGGTTGCCCTTCTATCCTCTTCCTCTCTTAATTACGAATGTTTAGTATGAATGTTGCTCATTCTTTGGCTATTACTCTCTCGTCTCGGTTATTTTTCTCTCGCCTTCTTGTTGTCTGTAGTTCCTCCCTCATATTCTTCTTTTTATTGGGACGATCTGTGGAGCACGGACTCCGACATTGACATAGACGCATCAGTGCTAATGTAAAAAACATAGGACACATACACCGTTGTGTGTGTGTGTGTGTGTGTCTATATATATATATATATATATATATATATATATATACACACTCCCTCCGGTCACATTTATAAGCAACTTTTGTTTTTTCAGATTCATTTAATAAGTGACGTATCTAGACTATATTATGTTTCAGATACATAACCATTTAATGAATCTGAAAAAGCAAAAGTTGCTTATAAATGTGACCGGTGGAGTAAACAGAAAATTTATCTTGAAAATATAACTTTTGATTTTTGATTAAGTAATAATCACATCCCTTTTATAAAAAGTTACTTGTTTTGGTTGTTTAACTAATACCCTAAGATCACTATTAAACATTCTCCGTTAATTTATTATAACTAAATCAAATATTAATATTATATATAAAAGATCTAAATCGAGGATCAATATATATATATATATATATATATATATATATATATATATATATATACTCAGTATACGGAAATGGTCTGACCTAGTGGCATCGATCTGGTGTAGGTCTTGCATTGCCAGATGATATGTGCCCTTCTGATCTGACTGACTCCTCCACACTTCAATTATATCCATACCAGGTGAACACAGATGCTCGACCCTCAGTACTCGGGCTACTATTAAAGAAGAGAAGAGGAGCGGAACAATGAGAAGGAGTTCGTTGCCCTCCAACCAGAACTAATCAACCTGCCTCTTCAATATATATATATATATATATATATATATATATATACACACAGACACACACATGTGGATCTAAAATGAGCAATCAATTTCTTTAAAAAGTTCTAAAACAAGATTGGATAATATTTGACTTTTTTTTTTATCCACTTACTAACAAAAAGATTAAAATGTTGTTAAGGTTGCAAAAAATCACACCAATAACAATACTTCATGTCTGGAGAAAATAAATAAAGCAATCAAATCAAGCGAGTGACAATATAATTCAAGCAAAAATAAATAGCAAGAGATAAAGGAAGAAGGAGAACCCAAGAATTTGTTTACCCAGTTCGGTCTAATGTTGAGTTTCTTTACAAAGAGATATTTGAGGATTACAAGAATTAGTCTTCAAACCTAATTCTACCCAAGTCTCAATCTCTTCCCGTGACCAAAAGACTCAATCGTAACAGTGTTTTGTTCAAGGTGAATCCAAACAATCATAACCCTAGTGTTTGTTACCAAGAGAATTCTTTATAAACCCTAGTTTCTTTGTTGGCTTCTAAACCCTTTTTTCTACACACTTTTCATCTGATACAAGGTTTATATTTATAGTGAAAGCATCCCTTAAAAAAAAGGAACCAAATCAGGCCCAAAAATATGTTTTTGTTATTATGCATAAGCGTAAAATCGTACTACGATTTTGCCAGATCATGCTATGATTTTTCCAGAATCAAAAGTCCAAAAACTAGTCCAAAAATCGTGCTACGATTTTGGCAGATTCCCAAACTTCAATTTTGAGGCACTTTCAACATTTCTCCACCTTGACTATAAATTAGTGATGATGTCAATTTAACCATCAATCACCTTGCTACTCTCTCCATCCTTCATCTACTCTTCAATGAAGTTGATCAAGTCCAAGCAATGCTTGAACCTTGATCTTGGCAATGATTTGTTATTTTTTAAGGATGAAGTTGAAAAATATTATATTGCAAGTGAATAACTATGTCTCAAATATTTATTTTTAGAACAAATTAAAATTATGACCCAATTTTTACTATGATAGCCCTGTATTCATGGTGATCTGTCGTGAATTTGCATAAGCTTTTAAAAAGTCATACTAGATTGTCATGATTATAATACATTTAATCGGATATCTTTTTTGTGGTGGGCAGGATTCGAACATCTGACTTTCCATATATTATGTATCGTGGATACCAATTGAGCTAAGCTTACGAGAATATTTAACCAGATATCAATTCCTAAAAAAAAAAACCGGATATCAAACATATGTCAAATATTTTTTCTTAACATACTTACCACCCGGGGGCCGGGTTATGTTGGCAAGTTAACAAATATACGCTATATAGTGCATCCAAAAAACAAATAGGCTATATTTTTGGTATAAATAATATTGCATTTTATATTTTTTGTATTTTTTTTGACAAAAACAAAATGATATTCATTCATTTAAATTGATAGAGTATATTAAATACAAACATTGCTAAAAACGTAAAGGGTGAATATGCGACCAAACTCACAACACCCAAGTTAATAGCATACAACGACAAAATGCCTACAAATAATATGATAAAATCTAAGTCACCGAAATAACCATGTTTTCGGATCTGCAACGTTGATGCCCAAATCATTGATTGAATTTGTAATTGATTGATGTAAATCTTTCAACATGAACTAAAAGAACACCGCAACTAGACGCAAATCAAACGCCACACAAGACAACGAACAACACAACGTCGCACTTAGACGACGAAATCACAATAAACACAAAAGGAAAAACTTGATATATGTGAAAACCACTTATTTAGATTGAAAGAAAAGGGGGAAAAGAGATGTAGAAGGATGATTTTAGATCAAAGAATGACCTAAAACCACCCCCTCTCATCGATGAACAAGAAGAAAGAAAGTTTAGAGAGAAGTTGAAGTTTCTCTCACAAAAGCTAGGGCCGGCTAACCCTAAATGCCAATATTGCATTTTATATTGTTATCTTGTATATTTTTTTCTCCAAACTTTAGTTAACTTTTCCCCCTTAAACTTAAAACTCAATTCGCTCTCTTAAATGTTTTACCAGCCCGATTCAATTTTTAACAAAAAAATTAATGTTCAAATCATTCTCTAACACTTCTATAAGAGGTCCAATCAAGTCTATGGTATTATAGTAGATAGACTAATCTATCCCCTAAAAGAAAATATCAAGAGTAATTTGATATTATTTTTTGTCATTGTCTAAATTGAGTCACAAGAAATTGAGAAAAATCAAAATGAGATTATATTCTTTGTTCTTGCCATATTTTATTAATTCAACTAAAAATAAAAATAAACAAATAAAAAACAAAATAAGAGGAAATAAACTGTAACTTACTTTCGCGTCATTCTCATTGCCTTCCCGCTGCCGCAACCCCGCTGGTCGCCCTCAGATATGCCCAATTGAGTCAAAGAAAGAACTTGTTTTGTCATCGCACAACCACAACCTTTTCTTTGCAACGCATGACCTCATCTTTCGTATCTCAGATCTGCTCCCCTACCCCACTTTGTCGTTGACCTTTAAAACCATTGATACCGCCGCCGTTGCCTTAAAAGAGTGGTGTGGGAAAGACAAAACAGTTGCAAGAGAAAGAGAGAGAGAGAATAAACGGTTATGGCGGGAGAGGAAGAGAGAAGGAAGGCAAGAGAGAATTCAGTTACATTAGATGTTACGTACGGCGGAGACAAAGAGGAGGAAGCGGGGGACATGACATGAATGAGGGTGGTGGAGCGAACAGTGAGGATTTTTTTTTTTTTTTTTTTTACAAGTTTATATGGGTTTTGACAAAACTACCCTTCATTAAATGATGAAATACTAAACGTACCCTACCACTTGCGGCGGGTGTATAAGAGTGTGTTGTCGGATAGCACTTGTGTACCATTGAACTTCCAATGTTATATAACATTGGCTAATTAGGGTGTGCCACATATGCATATCCTTTCTCTTTCCTCTTTAGTCTTTCCTTAAAGTTGACTCTATTACGCATACCAATGCATAATTTTGAGCTTAAATATTTGAATAATATATTAGAAAAAATTATGAAAATTTGATATTTGGCTTAAATGCGCTTTTGGTCCTTTAAATATTTATTTCGTATCACTTTGGTCCCTTAACTAAAAAAAAAAAAGACCATTTGAATACTTTATCTTTATCCCCGTTACCTATTTTGGTCATTTCTATTCAAAAAAAAAAAGTTAGGATTTATATTATTTATTTTGTTCCTTCTCCTTCCATCATCTTCTTCATGATCTTCATCATCAAAAACACACAAACCCAATTTTTTTTTTTTTTTTATCAAATCTATAAACATAATCTATTTCATAACTTAATCAATAACCAATTTTTCCATTAAAAAACATCCCTTTCAATTTAAACAACACAATTTATCAATCTCCCTAAACCAAATCAACCAAAATCTTCGTATCTACTCACCACAAACTTTTTAAAATCCAAAATCTACAGTGATACTGTGACCTCTCCTCCTAAGAGCACCAACAAGCACAAACACCCCTTTACATATCCACCTCACCGATTCCTTCTTCCTCGTTTCTATTCCAACAACAAAGTCTCACTCACTATCTCATCCCACTCTCTCCTTAACTCAATCGTAGCCATAAAGAACCAAAATGCATCCATCAATTTTGAAAATCACGCATCAATTGAAGAGTAAATTGAGCTTAAAGAATTAGGATTGACAAAGAAACCCATAAAACCAGAGTGAATGAATTGAAGCAGCATATTGAAAAAGAAAAAATAAATCCAGGGATGGAAACAATATGGGTCAACAGAAGCAACAAATCAAGCTCAATTTCTTGTTCCTCTTCTTCTTTTGGCTCGCTGGAACAGTCTCATTCGATGCGTCTCTCACCACCGGCGAGTTCTAGTCCCCGGAGAGATTTTGATGATGTATACACCCTTCTAACTCCACTCGACCTCTCTCCCTCTATCAATTCCTCTTTACTCGACCCCAGCCAAATCTAAGAAATTGCAGTAATGGGTCAAGTAGTAGAAGGAGAAAGAAGAAAGGTTATTTGCGAAGATCTATGGATCTTAAGATTGAACAGTTGAAAGCTGAATTTTTACGATTGGATGAGTAGTTATAAGGTAAAGGTAATAGTTCAACGATATCTTTAGAGAAGCATATCAGTTGTTTTGGATTTGGATTTTAAGAAAATTTGTTTTTTTTTTTTTGAACAAATTGGTTGTGGAGTTATGAAATTGATAATGTTTATAGATTCGATAAAGATGTTGAAAAAGTTTTTTTTTTTCTTTTGGATTGGTGTGTTGTTGATGATGAAGATCATGAAGAAGATGATGGAAGGAGAAAGAAGAAGATGAATAGCATAACTCTTAAGGTTTTTTGATTTTTTTTAGCTGAAAGGACTAAAACAGGTAACGGAGATAAAGTATTCAAACGGTCTTTTTTAAGTTAAGAGACTAAATCGATACTAAATAAATTATTGAAGGACCAAAAGCACATCTAAGCCTTGATATTTTGAAAATACTCATCGAGAGGAATCTAACGACATCTTATATTATATTTTTTTTTATATGTTAGTAAAAAAATATGATCAAAGTAAGTTAGATCAAAATTGCACATTTTTAAATAGGTTATGGCGGGAAGGAGTATATAACTTCAAAGTTCAATGGTACACACCTGCTTTGTTTGTTGCCACTGCCAGCTCATGATGTTCACCTATCAGGACTCTAATTTTTGTTTATATCACTGCCACACCACAGAACTTGTATCTGACAAAAAGCAAGAGATAACATAGCAAAGAATGGAGTAGTGAGGAAACAGTGGTGTAGAAAGTAAGAAGATGAATCAAATTAGTTCCACCACATCAACCAAACTTAGCTAAATCAAAATAAAACATTTTTCTCCTCATTCTCCTAATATCAAAATGTCACCATCTCCATCTCCATCTCCTCCAAAACAAGAACAAAAACAAGAATTCATATTCCGTTCTAAACTCCCTGATATTGAAATTCCAACACACCTTCCATTACACTCTTATTGTTTCCAAAACCTCTCTCAATTCAACAACCGTCCATGTCTCATCAACGGCGACACTGGCGAAACCTTAACTTACTCCGACGTCCACCTCACTGTCCGCAAAATCGCAGTCGGTCTACACACTCTTGGAATCCAACAAGGTGATGTGATCATGATCGTCCTCCGGAACTCTCCTCAATTCGCTCTCACCTTCCTCGGTGCCTCCTTCCGTGGTGCCGTTATCACCACCGCAAATCCTTTCTACACCTCGTCGGAGCTCGCTAAACAAGCCACCGCAACAAAATCTAAACTCATCGTAACACAATCTTCATACCTCAATAAAATCAACGATTTCGCAAAACTCAACAACATCAAAATTGTGTGCATTGATTCATCACCGGAGGAAGATGAACGTGTTGTGAATTTTTCTGTTTTAACAAATGCTGATGAAAACGAATTACCAGAAGTAAAAATAAACCCAAACGACTTAGTTGCGTTACCGTTTTCTTCAGGAACTTCTGGTTTACCAAAAGGTGTTATGTTAACACATGAAAATTTAGTTACAACAATATCACAGTTAGTTGACGGTGAAAATCCACACCAATACACTAACTACGAGGATGTTTTACTTTGTGTGTTACCTATGTTTCATATCTATGCACTAAATTCGATTTTACTATGTGGTATTCGTTCTGGTGCTGCTGTTTTAATTGTTGAGAAATTTGAGATAACTAAGGTTTTGGAACTTATTGAGAAGTATAAGGTGACGGTAGCATCATTTGTGCCACCTATTGTTTTAGCATTGGTAAAAAGTGGGGAATCTATGAGATACGATTTGTCGTCTATTAGAGTGATGATAACTGGTGCTGCTCCCATGGGAATGGAACTTGAACAAGCTGTGAAAGATAGATTGCCACGAACTGTACTTGGACAGGTTTGCTGCCATATTTATGCATGATTCATTTTTAATATTTTTTCTTAACTATGTATGTTCCTTTCCTTCTGTCAAAAGAAAAAAATATATGTTCCTTTCCTAGTCACAAATATATTTTTGTTCATAAAAACCTATCACAGATTATTATTCTTTTCATAGGGGTGATAATATTTTGGGTTAAATATATTTTTAGTTCATATAAATATTTTAACTTTTTGTTTTAGTCTTTTTAAAAAAATTCTTCAACTTTTAGTCCTTCAAAAATTTTCCATCTTCACTTTTGGTCCCTCCTTAAAGTAAACTCAAGTCTAGAATTCATATTTTTGAATAAAATTTTGCAGAAAAATTCATAATATTATAAGAATCTTTAAAAAAAAAAAGATTTTTCTAACAAAACATGAATTTAATATAAATTTTTATATGTTTTATTGTTAAAAATTAATATTTAATTGAGTAAATTACACTCCCTTCCCCTCAAAGATGCTTGAAATACACTCCCCTCCCCTCTTATGTTAAAATATACAATTTCCTCCCTTGAAAAATAAAATTTACACTCCCCTCCCTTATAAGATGCTTGAATTACAACCCCCTCCCTTGATAATTAAATATACATTACACTTTAATCTATTTTAACATAAATAAATATTTTTATGATATATATTAATTTTAAACCACCCTTTAAGAAAAATTAATTCATTTCTTTATAATTTAAATGTTAATGATAATTAAATTTAAATATTTTGCTATTGATTTTATAATTTAGAGTTTAAAATTAACTTTTAAATAACCATGGTTTATTGTCGTTAGTAATTTTTCACATATTTTAATTTTATTTTGGCTTGTTTCATATTTTATAATAGGGTTTAAAACTACATGTTAATGAAATTGTGAATAAAAAATAGCAAAAAAATATGTATTCAATTTTTTATTATGTTAAAATAGACCTGCAATACTGTTAATTTCGAAGTGTATTAGATTATTATTTTTTTGCTAGATTATTAAAAATAAAAAAATATATATTGAGGGAGTAAAATGTAGATTTTAACATAAGAGGGGAGGGGAATGTAATTCAAGCTTTTCTTAGGGGAGGGAAATGTATTTTTCTCTAATATTTTTTGAATAAGAGGGGAGGGGAATGTATATTTTAACATAAGAGGGGAGGGGAGTGTAATTCAAGCATCTTTGAGGGGAGGGGAGTGTAATTTACTCTATTTAATTTGTGTTTTGTTAAAAAATTCTAATTTTTTTTTTAGAAATTTTTACACATTTATGGAAAAATTAAATTAATAATAGGGACCAAAAGTAGTGATTGAAAAATTTATAAGGACTAAAAGTTGAAGGAAAATTTTAGACGGACTAAAACGAAAAATTGTATATTTATAGAGACCAAAAACATATTTAACTATAATATTTTCAGTAGAGAAACGTCGCTTTTGCAGTACACCTATGATAATGATAACAAGATTTGTAAAAATAAAGCAATATATCTAAGAATTTTAATACATATATTATAACCAATACATATAAAAATTCAAATTATTAAAAAAGTTGTGTCAACTTTAAATTTAAGAACGTTTTAAATTTATTATTAAGTGGTTTTTAAAAAATGACTGAATGCATATTTACAACCTTTTAACCTAAAAATTGCATACAAATTAGATAATATTTTTTAATATATTAGAAATAACTTTTTCAAAATGTGTTAAATGATTGTAATCAAAACTTAAACGTACCTTTAATATTCATAATTAAGTTTAATATATTTTTTACTCTGATTTTTTTTAAAGATATAAATCAAATACTTTTACTTTTTTCAAAACTCTGATTGTAATCAAAACTTAAACGTACCTTTAATATTCATAATTAAGTTTAATATTCATATTTTTTACTTTTTTCAAAACTCTGATTGTAATCAAATACTTTTTAAGTTTACTTTTGATCCGTTGTACACAAAAAAATGAGTGAGAGAATTAATTGATGAATTCATATATAATAATAAATGATTAGCGTTTTTGTTTTAGAAGCTTTTTTAATTTTTAATGAAAATATTTTTTTTAAAAGTAAACAAATTTAATATGATAATTTTACTTTTAGAACCACTTGTTATTATGGTTATTACAAATAGTTAATATAATTTAGACAATGATGCAATTGCACTCTCTTTTGTTATTATTCTTTTAAAAAAGTTACTATTGCAAATAATATAAATGGGGCCAAAGTACTAGATTAGCCAGTGAACAAAAATAATTAATGTATAGAATACAATGAAATACTAAATAACTCGTGGGTTTTCATTCAAAAAAAATAAAAAAAAAACTCGTGGGTTTTCTTGTCATAAAAAAAAAAACTCGTGGGTTTAATTTGTTATATGCTACAGGGATATGGGATGACAGAGGCAGGACCACTTTCAATTAGCTTGAGATTTGCAAAGGAACCATTCAAAACAAAGCCTGGTGCATGTGGCACAGTCGTCAGAAACGCTGAGATGAAAATAGTGGACACAGAAACTGGTGCTTCCCTTCCAAGAAACAAAGCTGGTGAAATTTGTATTAGAGGCACCAAGGTTATGAAAGGTATTCATTCCTATTCTTATATGCTCCACTCTTTGTACTTATATAAAATAAGTATATAAAATTTAACAAGGTCTTGCTGAGGGCATTTGTTAAAAAGTGGATATTAGGTTAAAAGTAACATTTTTTTTTTTTTACTAACAATTTTTTTTTTTTTTTGAAAAAGGTAAAATTAAATTTATTTAAAAACATAGAATCCTAGCAAGCACAAGGAATGCTAGGCTAGGAGACTTAAAAGCAACATATACATGAAAAGTGTGTCGTATATATGTGGAACACACAAACAAACACTCATGCATCAAATACAAACTTCTACTAACAAACCAAAAACACCCTTCACGGAGGGCCCTCAAAACCAATAGAAACTAGGCTTAAATATGTAAATCATCCCTGTAAGTTTGCGTGTTTTTGCTTTTCGTCCCTGTATCTTTTTTTGTTCTAAAACAAACCCTGTAAGTTACAAACGTTTTGATTTTCGTCCCTCCCGTCAGCATCTGTTACAAAACGCTGATGTGTCTAACGGTGGCTGACGTGGCGTTGTTTGACGTGGCAAAACAAGCTTATGTGTCCTTCCATGCAAGATTACAGGGACCAAAATCAAAAACCAAAAATTACGTAGGGACGAAATTAAAAATAACTAAGTTACAAATTTGAAATTAAAAATCCTTGATGTTTCCATCTTCTTCCTCTATCATCCGTATTATTATTCTTCTTCTGCTCAGACTCTCTTCACTGTGAAATTATAAAGAAACCATTTGTAACTTCTCCTGACTTTGTATCGTGATTTCTCCATTCACCAAATATATACTTTATCATTTTGAGGCCAAAACTTGTCCCATTTTTTGTCCTACGTCACATGAATGAGTACATGTTTATGGGAGAAAATTTAAAAAAAGGTGATAAGTTGGCTTTGAAAACCTAACTAGTTTTCAATGCACAAATTTTGGTTTTGTTATTCAAGTTTTTTTTTTTTTTTTGTGAAAGTATCACTGCTGGAAGTGTCACTTTAGTTCCAATGTTGTCTTGTTGTTGTCCGCAGATGAAATAGAATGGGTTCCCACAATGGAATGCAAGGAAATAATGTTACAGGTTCATGTAAGAAGAATATAAAAGAGAGAGGAAGAAGACACACAGAGAGATGAAGAAGATGGAAAGGTTTTTAATTTCAAATTTTGTAACTTAGTGATTTTTAATTTCGTCCTTCTGTAATTTTTCGTTTTTGATTTTGGTCCCTGTAATCTTGCATGGAAGGACACATAAGCTTGTTTTGCCACGTCAAACAACGCCACGTCAGCCACCGTTAGACACATCAACGTTTTTGTAACAGATGCTGACGGGAGGGACGAAAATCAAAACGTTTGTAACTTACAGGGTTTGTTTTAGAACAAAAAAAGATACAGGGACGAAAAGCAAAAACACGCGAACTTACAGGGACGATTTACATATTTAAGCCTAGAAACTAAACACCAAACCAAGAAATCATCTCCAAAAACGGAACCGTTGAAAAACCTCTCCAAAATAACCATCAAACCTACCAAAAACCCATGTAACCGCACCTTAAACAAGCTACACCGTCTAACATCCACGTATTTGAAAACTCCCTCAACAACAAACTCATGGAAGAAAACTCACAAAGAGCATAACCACCACAAGCACAACCACCACCACCACCAAAACTACCATTAACCACCACATAAACCACCATCAATCCTCACCATAAACCAACACCAGCACCACCACAAAAGATCCAGTATCAGCACCACCATGGACACAACCACGAAGCACCACAAACCAACACAACCAAAAACAAACATATGAGCTCCTCAATAACCACCACCCCATACCCTCCAAATCACAAACATCTCACCACCACCAAACCACCAAAAACTTATGACCTTCTCACCACTGCCACCTCATCATCACCATCAGTCTTGAAAGAGTTCGGATCAGAACATAAAACAATGACAAGTATCGGAGAAAAAAAGGACAGGAACCACCACCTTATAAACCACCACCACCGGCGAAAGATCTGCAACAATAAATCAACCCCACTTGATCAACACTAGATCGGAGTTCAGATTTGTACCACAACCCCGTCCAACACACACCACACAACCGCAACCACACATCTCTAGCCGACAAGTGAACCATTAACCACCACCCTCATAACGACCTCTCGCCGGCGCAACAATCACACCACTTAACCACCACCGATCCACCCCAGAACTACCACCGAGTCACCACCAATCCACCACAAAAAAAAACTTAACCCACCAAAAACTATCTCAAAAACAGCCATAAAGGAACAGATCTGAACACCACTAAAACAAACCATGGAAGCCGTACAAAGGAGATGAAGAAACTACCTTGAAAACCACCACAACCGCAAGCTACGATACTGGAAAACCCAGCCGCCGCCACACCCATCGGAAAAAACATGAAACGCACCGAAAACACATCCTTTCAGCGAAATCAGCGCCGAGAGAACAGTGACCAAAGGTGATGCGGATGGCTGTTCCATCTTCGCACCACCAGCCACCGCCGTTTACATTGTGAACCAAAGATTTGGAAAGAAGGGGCGACACAGATAAGGAGTTAGGCGGCGGCCGATATAGTGAGAAGAGAGAAAGGATATTCTCACGTTATCACTCTCTTTCTTTATGTTATTTTTACCGACAAAATTAAAAGCAACAACTTGAACATTCAAAAATTTGAATATACATGCACCAGGCATAAAAAAAGTATATGATTTGGTTGAGGGCAAGGGCGGATCCACTGTGAAACATGGTGTGGCAGTTGCCACACCAAATTATTCCCCAATTTTTTTTCATATACTTGACTTAAATAATAATTATATATAATATAAGTCGTTAGAATATCACAGATCCATAGTTAGCCAAGCAGTAAGAGTCTCATGAATGATGTGTGTGTCTTGTGTTCAACTCTTATTGAAGTGTGCTTTTAGTACAATTTTTATTTTTTATTTTTTAGATTATTAATATATAAAAAAAGGGTGTTGCAAGGAATTGAACCTGCAACACAATGGTAAAATGCTTCCTCCAATACCATTTCGCTATATTGTTTAAGGTATCAATGATTTACTTTGTTAATAAATATAGTTACTTTGAATGTTTTCTACACCTATATCAAATGTCTGAATCCGCCTTTAGTTGAGGGAGGGGTCGTGTTTGAGATTGGTGGATAAAAAAGTTGATGATTTGGTTGTTTTATTGCAAGGCAATCTCTACAAATATTTTAAATACTTTGATCGATGATATGGTGGATTGGCAGTGGGGACAGTAAAAGTTGCACTCTAGGCTCTTGCTTGCTATGTGCTCCCGTAGTCCCACGGCACATACAGAAGTTTATGCTCCAACCGAAAACAGATTTACACACGCTAGTATAGAAAACTGCTCATTTACAATGATTGGGCCAATTGTTCACGAGCATATAGTATAGAAAATTGCTCTTTACCTAACATATTTTGCTAATTTTTAATTGAAATTCTAAAAATGCTTCTGTATGAGTTACTCACGCAAACATTTACACAAAGATTTACACTAGCATGTGAGATTTACACTAGCATGAGTTAACTCACGTTGCGTGAGTTAACTCTCGCATGAATATTTTGGTCTTTTCAATTAAGAATGAGCAAAATGTGTTGGGTAAAGAGCAATTTTCTATCGTATGTGGTATAATTAAAAAACAAATATATAAAATAAAACAGAATGAAACATTCCTGTCGAAAAAACAAAACAGAAGGAAAAACACTACTATAGTTGATAAACATACACTAAGCTATATATAAGTGTTGTTAGAGAATGTTATGTGGTTGCAATAAAAAAAAAAATTGCTATGCGGCCTCGATTTGGGTCTGGTTTAGTATCATTGAAGAAATGTAAATGTAAATTTATTTGTAAATGTTTTTTAAATCTTAAGACATTTCCCCTAAAAAGTTGAAAATCGTAAGACATTTCTATCTTAGTCTAAATCATTATCCCCTCACCCTACATTTTAAATATAATGGAAAATAATGCTATGCAAAAGTTCTCTATCCCTTTTATGTAAGACAGACTTACAAAATTAATAGATATTAAGAAAAAAATATTATAAGAATAAATTTGAAAAAACATGGCTGTTTCTTTAATGACTACCTCTACCATATTTTTTTTTTGGTATAGCTACCCCACCATCATTAATACTTGTCAGTTTCACAATACTTGTCGCTTTATATTTTAAAATTTTCGTTGTTCTTTTAAAAGGAAATTTCCGTTGTTATACTCCCTCCATTTCACAATACATGTCGCTACCTCTACCATATATATTTTTTGGTATAACTACCCCACCATAAGAGAGATAAAAAATTATGTTTCTCAGTCATAATTAGATAAAGATATTTAGGTTAAGCTTTGAAAGCGATATGCGAGAAAGAAAAAATGCGATCAGATGAACAGTAACCCGACGAGAGAAGATGAACAATAACACGATCAAGCCCCAATGTTTGAACCGTAACCGAACCCCTTGGATCAGCGCCTTCAACAGCCTCCACGCCTCCGACGATCGCGATGGCGTTTGGTCGGTTTCACGGTGGTAAGGTTTTCACTCTTTTTGGGTTTTCCGCTACTGTTTTTACTGATTTGTTGTTGGCTTCTTCGATCTGCTTGTCTGCCAAACCATGTAGTTGATTTTGACTCTGGTAGTTGTGAATTTGTGATCTATTTTAATCACTCGATTCTAGGTTTCCCGGACCTAAGTTTTTGGGTTGTTGTCGGACATGGTAGAAAAATTATGCTTCTCAAGTTCTCATTTGAGCGTGAATGAACTTGCTGGGATGCCTTTGTGTGTGCCTCAACATGAAGTGGCTTCTGGTGGACTGGTTGTCGAAAAATCGGGTGCTAGCTTAGTTCCCAAAGCAATTAATATTGTTGGTGGAGTTGATACAATTGCAGCTAGAAACTTCACCGCACAATCTAAGTTATCCTTCGCTCAAGCAGTGAGCAACAACACAAATTTCACAGTCACTGATTTACCTCAGCCATGTATGAAAGGTGACTCAATTTCAATCAAAATCTTCGAGAATGAATACACCAAGGGAGTTGAAGAATGCAAAAGTATCCTCCATGGGAGGTTGATTTCGAAGAAAGGAAAAAAACCTCCAACAACAAAGCAACTACATGAAACCTTGACTCCTCTTTGGAAAATCAATAATTGGAAGCTTGCTCCGATGGGCAGAGGTTTCTTCGAATTTGAATTCTCAACTATTGAGGAAATGCGCTCCATTTGGTCGACAGGTTCGTGGAATCTCAAATTTGGAATCCTTCGTTTGTCGCAATGGGTTCTGACTTCTGCCCCGACGCTAAGAAACAATCTAATGCCCAAGTTTGGATTCGTTTATCTGATCTCCCTCGGGAATATTGGAGAGAAAAAACTTTAATTGAAATTGCTTGTGTTGTTGGTATGCCTATTACTTTAGGTGAGCGTACTAGACATAGAATATTTGGTCACTATTCAAGGCTGCTTGTTGATGTTAATTTATCAAAACCTCTTCATGACAACATTTTAGTCGAGAGAGAAGGGTTTGCATTTCATGTTGGTGTTGCCTATGAAAAACATCGTGAATATTGTACTCCTTTTTCCTCGAGGGTTTTGGTTTATGTCCCCCCTCTCTTTTGTACTTTTTATTTCTATCTATCTATTTCAAGGTGTTGTAGTTAGGGATCCCTCTGCACCCTTTCTTTTGCTTAAAAAAAAAATTAGATATATATATTTTTGTCTCTACCTCTACCATAATATATATACTTGTCGCTAGCTCTACCAAATATAACTATCCCTTATATTTTCAAATTTTCGTTGTTATACTTCATCTGTTTCACAATACTTGTCGCTTTTGAGGAATTTACACATACAAAGAAATCAAATAAATTTTGTTATTTTGGATGAAATTTTGTGTGTTTTTTCTATAATAACCTTAACTATTTATTATTTAATTCTAGGGGAAATTGCATTAACCTCCCCTAAGGTTTGATTAAACAACACATAGACCCCCTCTAGTTTAAAAATGAACATTAACCTCCCTTATTTATTTCTATAATTGACACACACCTCCCTTATAAGTTAACACTGTTAGTCTCTTTTTAACAGAAGTTTGAACAAGTCGGATTGCTCCTTCTTTTACCGTCAGCATACATAACTCCCTTGAGGTTCAAGACTGCAATTTACAATAGGGATTTGGTTTCTCCATAAAATTAGATTATGCTCTTTATGTTTGAAGAGGCTACAACTTACATGTATCCATAATAGAGAGAAAGATTATTTATCTTTTAAAATTAACGTGAATTATGGATGATGGAATCATGCTGCTTTATTCTTTAAAGAAAAGAAAGATTCATTATGTGATGGATTGGTACAAGATGCACCAAAATTGTTCTATAGGCGCAAACAAAAAACACAAAATTTGACAGAGGCATGTTATATTATCCCCGATATCAATAACTAATTCCTTATAAATCAGATATATGAAGAAAAAAAAATCTATGATACTATAATCCTTGCTCACAGGGTAAAGTGAATATTGAAGCACAATGATTACAGTAAAGGAGATTTGTACCATAATGTAAGGACATTAGAATGGTTAATAAAGAAATTAAGAAAATTGATGTTTAAACGGTGTTAACCGTTAATTCATAGAGGGGAGGTTAGTGTTTTTATTAAAATAGAGGGGGTTTATGTGTTGTTTAAGAAAACCTTAGGGGAAGTTAGTGTAATATTTCTCTCTCTACAATAAATATGTAGGAGTATTATTGATAAATCAATAATTAATGTTACGTTGAAACTTGAAAGCAACAAGTAATATGAAGCAAAAAATTTCTCCAAAAACGACAACTATTATAAAACGGAGAGAGTATTTATTTGAAAATATATTCATTTTTCCTTAGTTTTCAACGTATGATTAACATATATGTAAGAGATAATTGACTTTCAAAATTAAGAAAATAAATGTCCATCTTAGTAGAGTGAAAATATATGTTCACCAAAAGAAAAAATGAGCCTTAGGTGACCCACCCACCAACTATATCAATCCTAATTTTATTTTCGTAGTTTTATTTAGTATTGTTATGCCTAATCTTCACCTATGAATTGTCACAAGTTAAGGGTAGGACTTTTGAGGTGCAAAAAGCCGGGTCTTCAAAATTTGAGGGCTAAAATATTTTTTTATTTTTATAATGCATGTTGGAGTAAATATATACAATTAACGAGTAAACATTTCCAAGTTTGCATTTATACTCTTGCGATTGCAATTTATGTTGATACCCTTATGGTTCTTGGGTTCAACTCCAACCTAGGATTAATGTTTCTTTTTTGGACTGTATTATTAACAAAGACATTAGAACTTTTTTTTTGTTCTTTTCATTTATTCATGTTATTTTTTTTGCCAAAATTTATAGTATAAAATAACAAAGCTCTAACAACAAAATTATAATTATTTTTGTAAAAAAATAAAACAAAACAAACGTTATAAACATTTTGTTTCTCTTTAAAAAAAAATTGAATTTTTTTTTTATAGGAGCCTCTCTTTATTTTGAGAGCCGGACCACAAATTTCATAAGAACGGTCCTGATCAAAACACACTACCGTTTACTATATTTTGATGCAAAATGCTTTCTCGCACTTTTTTTTTTTTGACGAAATGTTTTCTTTCAATTGCTATTAGCCTCTCAAAATAAAAGAATTTCGTGCAAATGGTTTCAGCAAAAGAGGACAAATGCTTAAGTACTTACGATTGTTGTGTGCATTAATTTAGGGAGCTCTTCTTCCATGGTCACAGAACCAAATAAATACTCTTTGAACACACTTACATGAAGATATTATATTCAAAATATTTAATTACTTTTTTTTATCAATTTTCTTTTTATCATTCAAAAGGGGGCAAGCCTCGGTCTTCCCACCTTTTATTTGCGCATACTTTAATTGTTATGTTCAAAGTACTGTCTTATGGGTAGGGATGACGATTGGATTCATGACCAATAGATACCTACAAAATATACACATAATAGGTAGAGTAAAACTCCGTTTTTATGGGTATGGGCATGAGTCCGGGTAATACCCACAAATTTAAATGGGTATAGGCACGGGTAAGGGTACTATACTGCCCAGACCCATAACCCCGCATATACATATTTATATAATATCATAAATAATTTTTTTTTTGTATAATTAATTAATTAATTAAACTATTTAAGTCTAAACCTAAACTTAAACAAAAAAACAGCTTAATACAATAACAACTCCATCATATCGGTGTGCAATTTTTTAAGGATATTTTAGATGTTTTCTATTTGACTAAATACTACGATTCGTACTATACTATAAGTTATTTTTTAAAAATTTGGACCGTAGTTTTATTTCATTAGTGATGTTATTATTGTCTTTTCATAGTTAAAGTGCGAGTAATGAGTGCGGGTATAGACACTTAGATATCCATAGGGCACGGGGAAGGAGACTAAAGTTGTTATCCACGAGGGTACGGACACGGCCGCACAGATACAAATATTTTTTACAAATACGAGTATGGAGAAGGACAGTGTAGTACCCTACCCATTGGGTACCCATTGCCATCCCTTATGCGTAAGAAGCACCTTAAAGTACATACAATCTGGATTATATGCTGCAACTCACTAGATGCATATTCATGTAGTTACGGGATCCATGACAATTAGTTTGAAATAAAATTTGTCTATAAAACAAACATATTTTGGTTTTTAAATATTAAAATCATCGATATAAAGATCTATCCCGTCTAATCTCATACAATCAGGGTAGGAAATCTGAGTTAAGTTCCGAGGACTTGTTTCTCCACTAGTTAAAGGTGATGTGTGGCAATTTTTCATTGTTGTTGAAGGAAGTTGCCACAATTATTGACTACTTAGCCTGTAAGCCACTAATTCAATTGTAATAGACAGCTAGCAATTGATTAATATTACTTTGGCATGAAATTTTTTGTTTGTTTCCTACCATAATCATTTGTGGGTATTTTCATAAAAAAAACAAAATTACTTGTGAGTGTTAACTTTATGACAATTTATATGAATAATTTTATATCATATGTTTCCATTTTAATACACTCTTAAAATTTTTTTTACAAGAACGTAACAGTTATACATTTTAATTGGATATAGAAATAGATTATGCGTAATCCAATATATTCAGTAAGCACTTAAAAAAACTATTTTGCATTTTCCCTCCTAAAGACTTCCTATGCAACACATGATTTGTGACTGTGATCAGGATACCTAAATGACCCGGAGGCGACAAAGAGAACTATAGACAAAGAAGGATGGCTACACACAGGTGACATTGGTTTAATTGACGACGACGATGAACTCTTCATTGTTGATCGACTAAAGGAACTGATTAAATGCAAAGGATACCAAGTAGCTCCTGCTGAGCTCGAAGCATTGTTGATTGCTCATCCAAACATTTCTGATGCTGCTGTCGTACCGTAAGTTACTAGAGAATCAAAAATATATATATGAAATCCGTTAGTAACCAGGGAATAAAGATTTTATTTTTTCTGTCCCTAACTTTGGTTACTAATTATATGTTTTTCTTTATATTTGTAGTTTACTTAAGCTTGATTTTTAAATGACTAATTATAATGATAACGGTGTTGGTTTCAGATTGAAAGATGAAGCTGCTGGAGAAGTTCCAGTTGCATTTGTTGTAAGATCAAATGGTTCAAAGATCAGTGAGGATGAAATCAAGCAATACATATCACAACAGGTTCTCTTTAATCATTACCAAATTACTAGATTAATTTAATAATTTTTTTGTTATGAGAGTGTCAAAAGGAGTTTAAGGATTGTAGTTTAATATTGCTATGCAAATGTGTGCAGTCAAAAATAATTTTCTTTCTATTAGTACATTGCATATTATATTATTACATTACATATGTTTGTTGCAAAAATAGGAAATGTAAGAAAATTATGAACTAAAGTGATTTTAATTGGCTGCAGGTTGTATTTTACAAGAGAATAAACAGAGTTTACTTCACAGAAATTATTCCTAAAGCCGCCTCAGGAAAAATTCTGCGAAAGGAATTAACTGCAAGACTATGTAATGCTAATCATATTGTCAGCCCTTTGTGAGTATTATTAATTGCATGTTTGGGCTTTTCCGGTTTAAAGTTGGTAAAGTACGTTTAGAGTAGAAGTATTTTTCTATAGGAAAATGAACTTCGATCGATTTTATGGTTGATGCACTCCTTAGATCTGTTAGTCACATCAGATTTGGCTTCAAACATGGGTTTACTGGGAGGCAATGTCCCTACAAAATGACATGAAAACTTGAAAAATGTCGCTATAATTTTTCGAAGTTTGTTTAGTTCGATCCTATAAGCTTGAAACATACATGTTAAGTCATCTGTATGAAAGCTTTTCGAACACGTAAGATTACCTCTACGACAGAAGGAGTGTGCATATGAATGGCTGGATTTGCTTTTCGTCGTTTTCTTTTGTTCTTCCTCGTTGACTGAAGATTCGATGACTAGTAATGCTTCCTGTCAACCTTCTTTTTAACAGGTTTCTTCGAAAGGTCAATGCGAATAATAACTTGTCAAAACACAAGTTAAGAAAACAAAGATCAAGTTTAAAAGGAGCATCATAAGATAAACAAGAATGGTGTTGTTTAAGAGTACAAAACCATTCGAAATGTTGCATAAAGGAAGACATCGAATCAGAAAGGGTAACAAACTTTGTCAAGTGCAAGTTTCCCAAGATAAGGAGTTTTAGTAGGTAGAAAGATATTGATATCTTGAAAACTTGAAACATAAAGAGTATTTTCAACCATAATTGTAGAAGTCAAAGAGGGCAACCTGCATTTGAAAGGCAATCTTGACTCTTTGAAAGAGTGTCGTATAAGTTGGTGCAAAATTCATAAAGCTAAGCCAAAATATGTTTACTTAATCTGACATCCTTTCTCTCCGGAAGAAATCAGTCTAAGAAAGGAATGCAATGGACTCGTTATCTGAAACATCTTTTTGACTTTGAGTAATTGTTTTGGATGAATTGAATATACCTTGAAGAAGTTAAGTTTGCTTTGAGGGATTGACATTATCAAGTACAAGCATAGACCTAAAAGCATCCTTCGTTATCTCAAAAAATCTCGGGTTGAGAGGGTCTTTGAAATCCAAAAAAGAAAATGAATGATGATTGGCGAATAAAGACTAGTCAACATGTTTTAGATGGTTGGAAGGAGAAGAAGTTCCTAAAAAAGCATAATTTTGGTCCTTCAAAATAAAATGAATGATTACCTGGGTTCTAATGGAATTTTTAGTATTAATGATATTAACATGGTATGTAGTGCCCATTTTGATCCATTTTGAATTACGTCGCCACTATTTGGCTAAAGTGTTTGAGAATGTCATATATAGTTTTCATTTTTCTAATTTTTGACACGATTCTTCTTCAATTTGAGGATATTAAGTTATAGCGAGATTGTGATTTTCGACACGGTCTGATATTATTTTTCCATCGTGGTCTCTTTTGCAATTTTTACTGTTCAATTTCTTTGGTCGTTGCTCCTTATTTGGTTGTTCTCTCATCTTTGTTGGTTGATCATCTCTTTATTATTGTGGTTGTTTAATATGGTCGTTGCTCTCTCCCTCCGCCGTTGGTTATTTTTCTCTAGCCTTCTTGTTGTCTATTGTTCCTCTCTCATATTCTTCTCTTTATTGTGACAATTTACGGAGGGACACAAACTCTAACATTGACACGGATACATCGACATTGTTAATGTCAAAAATATGAGACATAGTATTATATATAAAAGGTCTACATCAAAAATCAAAATATATACATATGCATCTAAAATGAGCAATTTATTTTTTTCAAAAGTTTTAAAACAAGATTGGATAGTATTTGGCTTTTTTTTTATCCATCTACTAACAAAAAAGATTAAAATATTGTTAAGATGTGTCTTTTATTAATCATTTTTATCTTTAAATATGTCCATACTTAGTTACTTTTGTCCTTAAATATATATTTTGTCAGCCAATTTGATCTATTAAAATAGTAAAAAAGGAGATATTTCATATTGTAATTTTGATAAATTAGTATTAGAGTGACAACAAATGATAAGTTATTGGACAAAAATGATTATTTACTACATTTATACAGAACTCTACATGTAAGAAAAATTAAAAGAGATATAATGTGTATTCACTATTCAAAATTTATGTGTATGTGTGCAGAGGATTAAGATATCTTAAGACACATCAATTAAACTTAAAAGAAACCTAAATTACTAGTACTACACAATTTTTTTACATATGAATAGAAGCCAAACGAGCAACAAGCTGCGCCAATATGCCTTTTTGGATGGAAAAACCAATCATCGTAAAGACAACATATTCTTGGATTTAGGTGACATGACATTGCTATGCATGACCCTTTGAATTCTATGTAGAATGTCAACAACCTCTAGTCTAAGAAACTAAAAGTGTCGAAAGCAAATGGTAT
Organism: Medicago lupulina; assembly: GCA_958299785.1. NCBI lineage: Eukaryota > Viridiplantae > Streptophyta > Magnoliopsida > Fabales > Fabaceae > Medicago > Medicago lupulina. The sequence goes on along the minus strand of OY283143.1, from coordinate 2,838,431 downwards.
GTTGATTGCCAGAATACGTTTTCTCATGTTGATTGTCGTTAATTTAAAAAATAGGAGAACTAAATGCAATTAAGTCTATATTTTTTTGTTTGAAAAATGATGAAAAGAAACCTAAGTATACAGTTTTTTATCATAATATCACGATCATGGTATTTTGTGTTACCACAATTTATAACAACTTTTTTTTAAACAGCATACAATTTATAACAACTTAGCATAGCATGCAGAGATTAGTGCAGTTCTGTAACATGTTTACCAGACAAGCGTCAATAATTTTGAGATTAATCAACATTAGCCTGCATATACATGGAACCAAGTTATTAGTGTAGGTTTGTTCATGTACAAAAGGAAACATTCGATAAGATTGAGTAGATATTGTATAGTTAGCCCAAGAATTAATGTTTCCTAAGGTTTGAAGTCTTAAGACCAAGTGACTGACCATACGGAAACAAGACGTAGTTTCTTACTTCATTTTGTGTCTGTGATTAAGAGACAATCATAGGTGATGACAAGATCATTAGGATCCCTCAATCATGTTTTACTATTAAGTTATTAATATCCATTTCGTGATGGGGATTATGTGCTATAACAAATATTGGAGGAGGACGGTTTCGAATTTAATTTGTCTGTTACGTTACAATTTTATAATTTCATATCCCATGTGCTTGGTCCAGTCAACATGTTTGTAGAATCACTAAATTAGAGAATTGGAGAGAGAATGCAAAATTGAATTGAAGTTAGCAATAATGCCATCATGCCAAAAACATAGTTCAGAGCTTGAACAACCTGTTTCTATATTCTGGCTCTGACTATAGTTAGTTGATGAAATTGAAGGTGTCATGATCAACGAAAACAGGAAGCGCATATCAACGATTTTTATTTTTTTTTGTATATTGGATGTCCTCCGCGTGGAACTTCATGCGGAGACTAATATCTCGAGTATTGTAGGACTCAAATGGACGATAAATTCTTCCTAAAAGTTTTAACGTTACTGCATATCAATGATCTAGGACAAGATATATTGACACTACATCTTTACAAAATACTTTAAGACATTCAGTTCATAAGTTATTTTCTTATATATTTTCATTAAATCATTTATAGTCAATGTGGGACCAACTATTCTCACACACACAAAATAAACTACTAGAGAGATCCTTAAAAGAAAAAGACAAACAAATAGATTAATTCTTAGAGATTTGAAGTCAGCTATATGCATTAGAAGATAATGTCCTAAATTATCAAGTTTAGAGTGGAAAATCTAATAGTTGAAATTGTGGTATAATATATAAAAATTGTAAAAAAATATTAAAACTTTATTACAATTATTGATTACTTAAGGAAAGTGGGCTAATAGAACATCTTAGGTCTATAAGTAGAGAAATATAAATATATTTCTTTAAGGGAAATCAAAACCTTATTGATCTTTTTTTTTGGTAACAAAGAGTCTAACGACAAAATTTATACACACCAAATGTTGAGAACTGGGAAACAGTAGGTTTGAACTCATACACTAACCTAATTACTCCTTTGGTCTAGAGCACATTTACTTTTAAGATATACTTGAGCATTTCATTGAAAAAAGTACTTTTTAAGTAACATTGTATTTTACTCTTACAACTGTAATTTTGTATATTGTGGAATCAAATCACTCTTTTTTGGAATATCAGCTACACTTGGCAAGTTATTGCTTGTTCTATATATAGTTGGTTTAAAATTTGAATGGAAATGCACGCTAGACCAAATTAAATTAACATGAATGGAAATTAAGGATTAATATTGGCAGATGCCATTATTGACTGAATACAACCAAATTGGTTAGAATTTTTTTTTACCACTCAAAATGATTAGCCTCTACCTATACTTACTTATATACTTATGTTCATGCACCTACATGGGCAGACATGTATATACCTTACTTTTTTTTTGATAAACTACTTGATTGTACATATATAGAGCCGTAACTCATAAAAGGTCTATGAGATCATGTCTCATGATATACTACTAATTATGTTTATTTTTTACCGTCGTTTTTAAAATTATTTACATATCAATAAAATAGTTTATTTTTTAATAAAATTATTTTTTTTTATAAAAATCTTAACTATTTATTATCTCACTTTGCATACTTATTTTTCTACAAAAAATAATCATAATTGATTTTTTAGATTCATTGAGTAACCAATGTATCTGATGAATAACTGATCTATATTATGCATCAAATACAACAATTATTCAATGACCTAATAAACAATGATTTTTTGTTTATAATAGTAACTAGAGAGTATTCTTTTGATCTTTGAAAACGATAAGTAAAAATAAATAATATATTTTTAAAAATCGTCAACCAGAATTAATTAATCTAAGCCAATGATCTTGTTGAAACGTGATTATTGTCCAATCTTGTAGTGAAACATAGGTGTACTGCACCTTAATTTGATTTAAGGCAAAATGCAAAAAAAGGTCTTCAATCATGTTCACTATTTAGTCTAGTCAAGGTGGTTTATCTTGTCCATTTTGCAATACCAAAGAAGGAAATCTGATGGAACACTGCATGGTTTAAGTTCAAACTCTACTTGCTTGTTGATAAGGGTCACAACCCAATATATGGCTTAAATAATAATTAATAATTAATATCATACATTAATTTTCAAAGACAAAAAAACAATACAAATAATTAATCAATCTTCATATTGGGTAATTAAATATTTTAATTAATTTAGTTTCAATTGATCATCGACCGACAAAGGATCCAAACTGTGCCATTAATGAAGGCGACAACCTCTTAGGATCTCCACTGATCTTGCAGATATATGTCCCTCCCTTATTTTTCTACTATTTCTGTCTTGCAAGGAACAATGAACCCTTGAGTTTAGTTGAGTTGAGTTGAATTCAACCTCTTATGTTTCACACACTATTCCCCTCCATATATAGTACACTTTGAGTTTCAACTTTCAAACCACATTATACCACTACTACTTCTTTTCTTTCTCTTTCTCTCTTAATCAATAGCTATAGTGATGAATAATTTTCATCTTAACACTTCTCTTCACTTAAACCAACCAGATAATCTGAATCTAGATCTTGTTCTTGAACCATCTTCTTCTTCTTCATCATCATCTTCATCTATGGAGCAAAGGATATTCTCATGCAACTATTGTCAGAGAAAGTTTTATAGCTCTCAAGCTTTGGGAGGACACCAAAATGCTCACAAGCTTGAAAGGACACTTGCAAAGAAGAGTAGGGAGATGAGTTCAGCCATGCAATCTTCTTATGCTGAATTACCAGAACACCCTTCAAACTTCTCTACTAATTACCATCTTGGAAGTAGTCATGGAAATGCTCATATTGACAACAACCATAGACAAGGTCATGTGATGAGGCATGGTGGAACAAAAGATCAGTTTGGTTATGGTAATTCTAAGGAAGGTGTAGCTTCTTGGTCAATGGGTTATAATAGTACTTCTGAAAATGTTCAGGAGGATATTAGCCAACTTGATTTGTCCTTAAGGCTTTGAAATTCATTAAAGTTGCTTCTATGAGCGACATATTTCCGATTATAAATGAAATAATGTCCCCGTTACTAGAAAAAGTTGAAATAATTAAGGACGGAAATTAGAGACAAAGAAAATAAATTAGAAACAGAATTTTTCTGTCTCTAAATTTCCGTGGCTACTTCAACTTCTTTTAGTAGTTTATATGCATAATTTGATTTGAAGATGCTTAAGGCTATGGCAATTATTTGAAGTGTCAATTTTTATAGAAGATGAGGATATGTGACCTGACACTTTTTCTTAAGAAGGTAAGTAAAAGGAAACCGAGTTTCAGGTTACGTATATAGGTTTACGAGTATGTTAAAGACTGTTTTTGTATTTATGGTTTTCTTTGTATGTTCTTGTAAGCATGGCAGAATATCTATACTGTTGAAATCTGAGATGTTGTTTAAGAGAGTAGCTTCTGATAAAATAAATGTACAGCAGGTTACTGTAAGTTCGTTACTATATATGATAAAAAAACCAGGTTATATTCCTTACGCTAAGTAGGTTATGATAAAAATTCCATGCAAAGTTTTAAGGATTTCCAATACTAGAATGTGTGTGTTGAGCGATATATAAATGAGGAGATGCATATACCTTGCCCCTTAAATTTTTTTTTCTTTTTTTTGTAAACATGGTGTCCAAAACCACGTATATGTTATAATATTCCTGTGTTTAGACTCTCTCCTTGCGATCCAACAATAGTATCAAAACCAATGATTTGAGTTACAAATGAATGACTCCTTGTATCGATTATAGTTTTCTCGATGATTTGACTCGTACTTGAAGAAAAGATTGTTGAAGTATTAAATGTGAGTAAGAAACCTTACATTGCATATAAATTGCAACTTAAGAGTACATACACAATTAAAAATTTGCGACCGAAATGGTATTACAATGGAGTGATCTTGGTGCAATGTTGCTGACTACTCAGTAATGCATACATAGGATTGGTTCAATTTCGTTGTGATTTTATGCAGAAATTGTACCATTTAATATACGTACAGACTTTGCTTGGGTCTGAGCACTAAGGTTTCTGAGAGTTTATCACATGGTATTGTTTGTGGAAATTAAAGATGCCTTTGTTCAGTACTCACATTATTGACATAGTATCTTTTGCCCTTATTTTTTTTACCAAGCTACTCACTGATAGGTAATGAGGAGAGTCTGGAGAATCTACATTGAGCCAAGAACAACTATAAAAGTGAATTAGACATCACATGACCTTTATCAAAAACATGGTAGGAGAATTGATGGTTCAACATAAAGTTCGACCTGCTCCTTATATCGAAAGTCTTCCTTACAATGGTGGTGAGACGATATGTCTCGTTGAGTGCAGTGTCAACAGCGGTACAAGTATATATGGACGAAAAAACATAGGGGGGATGCATATACCTAGATGAATGGATGCATGACTCACACTTGAGAGGGCATGACTCACACTTGAGAGGGAGATTGTTGTGTAGCAAGTATGAGGTAGAAGCAGGAGCGGATCTAGACATTCAGTATATGTGTGGCTAAAATTTTAAAGAAACAATAATGCAAACTATATTAAATAGTTTTCTGTCCATTTGTTGAAAATAAGTTAAAATAACATCATGGTTCATTATTAAAAAAACATTTTTTTTCTATATAAGTTACAAGACGATCATTTAATCATCAATTACTCATTTTGCTATATAGTTGACTCTTCATAACTTTCACTGTTGAAAACATGTTCAACATTTGCCGTTGCTACCAACAAGAGCAAAGTTAACTTCACAAACTTATAAATCATAACAAATGTGTTGCACTTATTTGTTTTGCGCGAGAGAGAAATGTTTAAATATAGTTGTGTTTTATTAAGAAAAATAAATAAATTGGAGAATGGATGTGTGGTTTTAGCCACACATGGCCCTATGTTGGGTCCATCCATGGGTAAAAGTCCAACATTGGATGAAAAAATAGCAATATATAAGTGAGATGATATATAAATCCAATGCCTTAAAACTTTAAATAAAGATGTGATTCCCAACATATTATGTGCTTGCTCTTGCTTCAATAGGGATGATTCTTCGTTCTCTTACTGAACAACACTCACTACCCAACAAGGACATTACAGAGCGAAAAGAAAAGCAAACTGCTTCTCTCTATTCTTGATCATAAGAGCTTTTTGTAACATTTGTTTATCCTGTAAAACTCTTTACAAATTTCGATAAACATTTATTATTCATTTTTCAAACATATCCTTTATTAATTGTATTAATTTTTCTTGTAATATAAAAAATTAATATTGAATGTGCCTATGCATAATTGATAACTTTTTTTTTTTAATACAATACATAATTGATAATTTAGTTAGCTTTCTAATTGCCACTTTTGCATAAAAAGTTCTGTTTCTAATTTTTGTCTATGACCACCGGTTTGTTTATTGTTGATGTTGTTCTAATTGGGCGTGTCTAATTATAGGAACGGGTGATTCATTTATGCATAGAAAAATTTGGTCATAGGAGTAGTTATTAAAGACCTCACTATAAAATTTGTTTTAGGTGTTCAAACATGTTCGGTCAATCTGGAAGGTGATTTGATAGAAATTTGGCAAGTGTACCAAAACCTATCGAAGTAGTAAAATATCGATCCCACATGGACTGTTTTTAACCTCAATAATTCAATTTCGTTAAACAATAGGATGTATAAAAGTTATTATTGTTTTGCCGCTAGACGGTTGATTTGGTTTGATTTTCAGAAATCAATTAATAGAAAGTGAAAAGTGTTTAAGAAATAAGAGAGAGATGAGATCAGGTCTTTCGAATCATCTATGTTCCCCTAATTGGTTATTGTACTCTATTCTTGTGAATGGTTCTTTAGTTCCACGATAGTTAACAAATTAGCCCTAATCAATCCCTCGAGTTAGGACCCTCCTCTTAAACTAAAGCCCCTAATTCCTTAGGTGGTCTAATAATCCTTGAAGGTTTAAGCACGTTAACCTAATATCACTAACAAACGATTATCCATTCATATACTAACCATGTTTATTAGAACAATTCAATGGGTCTAAGTTGAAAGTTAGTGTCAGTAGTCATTCATACTCACGAGTTTATATGTGATCAAGATATAAAAGAATTAAGAACAATTGAATTGAATAAAAACTAAATAGTCATTCACAATAAATAGAGTTTCATCACAGCAACATGATTCAACTAGGGTTACATAAAATCATCTCAGACCTAATCTCTAAGAGATTTAGCTACTCATAATAAGACTTACAAATAGCATAATCAATATGGGAATTAAAACATACATGAACTGATAAAAGGATGAAGAAATCGCCTTTCTAGCCGTCTCTGGATGTCAAAATCGCACTTTGTCTCTCCTCAGATCGTAACCCTTGTTTTCTGAATAACCTTCAACTTAAATAGGCTCAGAATTTCGCTTGTGTAACAAGAAACTAAATTAGGGTTTCACCAAATCGTGTCACGTTTTTGCCATCGTGACACGTTTTCCTTAATGTCGAAACAATTCAATATGCCTTGTCAAATCGTGTCACGTTTTTGACCAAACGTGCCACGATTTTGTCTTGCCTTTATCTTTAGTTTTCTTGTTTTTCTTGTTGTTTAAGTCGCCTTGTGAACTCCAAAATGTGATAATATTTACATAAAAATTACGTAATGACAGCATGTCATCATGATTCATCTTTCACTTGAATAAATATCCGATCATATCAATAATATTCTGTTTCATTAATATAAAACTCACTTGTTTCGATTTTTCTTTAATGTTATTGTTTCTATCTCTCATTTATACTGATCTTTTCTATCTCACGCTTCAATTCTCACTCCTTCTCTCCACCTTCTTTCTCATGTTGTTTTTATCCCTTATCCTAAGCTCTAATGGTGTTTTTCTTTTAGCAATGGAAATACCTTTCATGAGAACTCGAGGCGTGGCAACTATTGCTATTATGGATTCACAACAAACATTTTATCCAAGCAATAAAAAACGTCGATCAACGTTGAGACTTAAAGAAGTGTTTTTTGTAGTTAACTAAATGAAAGAACAAATTAAGCTTCACTGATAAAGACAAGACAAATAATGAGTTGAGAAAATGAGACATAAGAGTGTATCAAAATCAACACATGTTAATGGCTTTACTAAATAAATTCAGTCCAAATGTTAATTAATTTTGCCAATATTCAGTACCGTTTCTTTTCTTATGGAAGCAACCATGATAGGTGGAAATTAGAAAAGAAGAGGGAGACCTGAAGAGAATTGAAGCAAGCACGGTAGAAATAGGTAGGGATGGCAAAGCAGACCCGTCCATCCCGTTTAAACCCACTCCGTAAAATCTCACTCCGTCCTGTTTAGTGGTGGACTGACGAGTTGGCAAGACGACTCGTCAAACAAAACAATATTTTTTAGAGAAAAAATAACTTTTTTTTCAATGCACTTTTTTTACGGTGGAGGAGTAGTTTCTAGTCGTATTGTGATTTTATAACTTTTTTCCATTGTGTTTTGCTCACTTCAATTAATTCTTGTACACCAATTAGAGATATTCTTCATAAGCAACATAGATATAAAGAGAAAAGGGATAAATTTTGGGATAGTCATGGTCTTCCCTTGTCACCCCTTGATTTTGTCATCGTCAACAACATTATAAATCAATTTTGTTTTAAATCAAGACAGAATAATACATCTATGAATCATAGTCTTGAGAACGGTAAATTTGTAACTATCAAATTAAGAATAAACGTCTATATTTTATAACTTAAAAGACTATGTGTTCACTTTTAGCGACATAGATGACTAATTTATAACTAAAAGAACTAATATGATATAAATATTAAACTTAAAGGACTTCATGATACATTTGATCTTAAATTTAAAATGTAAAAGATGAATAATTCGATACTTTAGAGTGTACAGAACTTGGAAGAAACAATTGTGATAAATTTAAGTTGTGTTTTGAACTGAATCAATTTTTATCGAGCAAGTTATAAAGTGAACAATAGTATACACGGAGAGTGATTGTTGTCATCTACTTTAAAAATCTGAACGTGGGTTGATATGGTCGGCCATAATTTCAAGAGTTTATAGAGTTCAGCGAGGGGGGTATGTTAGGTTCCTCTTTGAGGTTGTAATCCATCAGTTCATGCCCCTAAGTAGCACATAATAATTCATCATTACTATCTAGTAATCTATTTTGTGGTCCATAAAGATAAATAATACTACCTGACTATGTGTCCTTTGCGTCCTCGACTTGGTCCTTGCTTAATCAACAACACTTATCTTCATTTCATTGTTTAAGGTAGAAACCGAGCTTGCGATAGACTTCTCTTTTTTCCCGGTTTTGCTTAAATTAAGAAACAAATTGAGTCTCTTTCTTGTTCCAGTTAAGCTACGTCTTGAAGTGCGTTGTGGACTTTAGCCTTTTTAAATCACTTCCTACGGGAAATTTCTTTTTCAATATGTCACATGAAGATATTGATATCTCATCAGTATAATTAAGTGGTCGTGTATTTATCTATTAAATTAGAATGTTTAATTATTATCATTTTGTATTTAGTGAGTTATGAATTTTTTCTAAGGCTTAAACGTATTTTTGGTCTCCTAACTTTGCACTAATTGTGATTTTAGTCCCATATTAAAAAAACACATTTCAGCCTCCTAAGTTTCCTCTCTTTTGCAACTTTCAATTTTGATTATTCAAAATCAACCACTCAAGATAGTAGAAGATCAAGAAACCAATTCCAAGTCATAGTCAGAAATTATGTTACTCTTTTTTAAATCATTTATTTTACCAATGTAGCAATTATTATAGGATGGGAAGAAGAAGAAAAAAAGAGTAGGGTTTTAAAGTTTATACTTCAATTTTAGGGCAAAATAGTCACAAGCTAGCAGTATTTTTTTTTTTTAAGAAGTTAAACTAGCACATTTAAATTGACGTCGGAAAGAATCGAACATGAAACTTTGAGGAAGAACATACTCTAAGGTACCAAGCTAACAAAACTAGACCAACCCAACTGGGTTTCATAGAGAAGGAATTAAAGAGCTGTCTAACTAGTTCACTCTTTCAAATTTTATGTTCCTATTTGCCAACTAAAGTCTGAACCATCTTAACCCTCTGGATTTTGGTGGAAGGGAGGAAGGTAAATAAAGTCTGATGATGATTATTTTGATGAGGCTTTCAACTCAAATTCTTTTAAAACAATTCATATTTTATCAAGTTTGAGTTCAATCACTTGATTCGGCGATCTATAATCTAAATTTTATGTTCGATTTGCAAGTCGGCATATGACGCAATCAGAAGCGTAAGTTAGCAAACGCTAAACCTAGATAGAGAAAAGAACAAGTTTGCAAGCGACAAACCTGTGAAAATAGAGTCCTGAAATCCACCAGCAACTGAGAAAACTCTCTGAAATTTTATTGAAATTTGTCTCTCTGGCTACAACTGAAATGTTTAAATACTAAGGAAACCCTAATAGACCGAAAATCCAAAACAAAAAATAAATATTAAGGAAACCCTAATAGACCAAAAATCCAAAACAGAAAATAAAACACATTAATTATTAAAACTATACCATTGACCCGTGCAGTCGCACGAGTCATATCGACTATAATATACAAAAATAAAATATATCATTTTATAAATTTGAAAAAACAATATTGAATATGAAAGCTTTGTCGTCGATATTACTTTCGGATATCACATTTCCTTTAGACATATATTTCTCCATCCTTGCTGTGATCAGTCGTATTCCAGTGTTTGGTCATTCTATTTGATCTATATTACTTGATAGCATTACTCACAATCCAACTCTTGATCTTAATTTATGATTTCAAAGTCTCAAAGTAGTAATTATCTTGAGATGCATGGATCTAACATATCTATATAATTTTATGGTTTGATTTACTATTTATTTTATTTTTTTGGACCTAAGGTTGAAAAGGAAGGAAACGCATCAGAAATTTGATAAGGTTGAAAATAAAGGAAACGATATTGTTTTGAAAAATATCAGGCAATGATGTTGCATTTTGATAAGGATGAGAAGACAAGCAAAAATCAAGGAAGACATAATTGAGGAAACGCATCAGAAAAGAAATTTGATAAGTTTGAAAAGGAAGGAAACAATATTGTTTTGAAAAATATCAGGAAATGTCGTTGCATTTTGATAAGGATGAAAATGCAAGCAAAAATAAGGAAGACATAATTAAAGGAACGCAGAAGTAGGAAAAGTAGTTGAATAATAGGGTGTGAAATTATGGAAAATAAATACCATTTAATTTAATATGTGAATAATATCTTTCAATCCAATTATTTAGGAATGATTGGTTAGGTTAGAGAGGAGGGAAAACAAAGTTAGGTTTAGTAATAAGAGATTAAGCCGGAATAAAAATGCTAAGGAAACCTTCCTAGATCAGTGTGTATATATTATGGAAGTTAACTTGCTTGGGATAGTGTTTTCGTTTCTACAACATATTAATGGTTTCAATCTTTTTAGATGTTTTTCCTAGTCAAACTAACTCATGAATCATGTTTAGTGAAACGATAACCAAAGAATTTAACACGTAATGGACACTAAAAGGTTATAAATCACTTCCCTTTAATTTGCTTTTTACTAGCTAGTGTGGTGATGGAACAAAGAAATGCTGCATCCAACAAGAAATAAGACCATGCATATTACATGTCAAAGTGATTCCACTTTAATATAGTTTATTTATTTACTTATTTATTAATTAGTATGTCATTTTCGTTTAGTTTGGTTGAATCTGTATGGATGTTTCTTCATGTGAAGATATAATCTAGATTATGTTCCTCTTTTTCAAAATTTGTGTTTTCCTTTCCCCTAATTCCGTTTCCTAGAAGACTTGATTTCCTTTCCATCATAGTCGTGTTTTTTGATTAAATGGATGCTTCATCCTTACTTTAATCATGCATCGGATTGTCACTAACATTTTGAAGGTATGATTAGACAGAATTAGAGTTTTTCAAGTGTAGTTTGACATGCTTCTATACATCAATGAATTATTCAGTAATTTCCGTAAGAATATCTTCCACTTCTCACGATCAATCTACTTAGTTAAACGCATGAAGTAAATTATGTATGCTCATGTATCATGTTGTTCTTTCAATTATATATATATATATATATATATATATATATATATATATATATATATGGGCTGCTACTTTACACCCATAAAAAAATACTAAATAGTAAATTAGCAAGCAAACAAACTCTCAAACAAACCCTAAATCTCAATTTTACTCCTTACATTCTACATACACAATACAATCATATGCTTTGGCGTATATACAACAACTCCGTCCCCATTAAAAATAATCCATAACCTCATCAAGAGAGATATCCGTTGTTCTTTAAGATATATGTCCTAGGGGCAATTCAAAAGCGAAAAATGTAGATCTTATTTTTTTTATTTTTTTTATGATTTAGATCATGTTTTTAAAAACTGCCGGTGGGCAAGATATATTTGGTTTTTCTCTCTAGGTATCAAACAAAAAGTGATTCAGTCTAGTTTTTCTAATTAGATTGAGGATATCATTTTACAAGCTCCTTTCTCAGATATTGAGATTATCTTTACTATTTTTATTTGAAGGAGACATTATCTCTACTATTATTTATAGCATACGATGGGCTAAAAATCAAAATTGTTTGAGTGGAAGCAAATATCTATTAAGAGATCTATGATAAAGGTCAATCGCCGCCTTCATTGTCTTCTACTTCGACTCTTGATCACTGTAATTTAGTTTTGATGGCTGCCTCCTCCCCATGTCTATACAAGATAAATGTTGATGTAGCAAATTCCTCCAATGATCGCGGTCTTCGATTGCGTCGTTAGAGACTCAACAGGATGTTTCACTGATGCCGAGTCCTGACAACTTCCACTCATCTTTGATGCGCTAATAGCAGAATCCATGGTACAATTTTAGGGTTACGTTTTACAAAAGGACTTCTGCGTGGTGGATTTTATTCTCGAGTTGGACTGTAATATGGTGGTTCTAGGTTTGCAAAGGAAAAAAAAAGTTTTGTATTTATAGTCATTAGTTTTTTTAAAAGATCACATTGATGGGTCTCATACAACTTGTACTTATCGCTGCTTAATTAATAAAAGTAGTTGTTAAAAAAAATTGAAGGAAAATTACTCATTGCACAATTAAAAATAATGGACAAACATACAATTTATACACCCTAACAAGAGAGTAAACAACTTGATTTGCTTAACTCTATGTGAACTTACCCATTAAGATATTACAATTTAAAAGAGCTTCCCTATATATGTCTCTTAACCATACTAAGATAATGAGTAAAAATTTGGTTCACTCTTTTGCTAAATATGCTTTCATGCTTTGACTCATCTAGAAGGGGTGTCGTTAGAAAATTGGGCCTGGACTGGATCTTTTAGTTAAGGCAGTTGTTTGAAAATTGCTATTTTTTTCTTTTAAAATTGTCCATTCCTTTGATTCGACATTTTTCAACGGAAGTTAACTCACGCTGTCATTTTTAAATCGGTTGGATTGGCTTAAAAAGTGATTGAACTGTTCCGGCGTGAGTTAACTTTCGCTGAAAAAATTTAAACCTAAGTTAACTCACGCTGAATTAAGAGAATGAGCAATTTTCAAAGAGAGAAGAGCAATTTTCGTTGTTTTATTCATCAGAGGAAATAAAACTTGCATTAATTAAATTGAATGTTCAAATAATACTTTTGTACAATTATTTTGGCATGTGATCAGATACTATATTCCACAAGTGGTTTAGACGTGAAAAGTAAAAAACGAAAAAGGAAAAGAGACAGATTCAAACTATATTAGGAACCGACAATAAATGGAACCAACTAATGTGTACCTATCGCTCTTGTCTTGCACACGTTCATTTCATCTTTTTCATTTTTTACTTCCTGTGGTAAATTTCACACATATACAATTACCAATTTCAATTATGCATTGAAACGTAATTGATCATTTTCCCTTCAAACGCAGGAACCTCTTTGGAGAGTACATTCTTAAAACTTTGTAAGCTGAGATAGTTGATATCATAGCCATTAAAATGGATGCTACATAGCAGCATAATAATGCCCCTCCAATTTGGTAGCAAAATCTGGTGAATTTGTTGCATACCTTCAGCCACTGGAATGCTTCTGATCCAGTAAGTGCAAAAAGAGAGGCTTCAAATGCTGAAGTGTTTGTGGCGAATGTCAAGTACACAACAATCTGTTATTAAAAACCAAGATTTGTCAAATGATTATTTTAAAGAAAATTTAATTCATATGCATTCGGTGATGTAAATATTATTCATATTGTCAATCAATCTCAATCGTGGTATTATTGCAAATATTGACTTTAATCCTAACCACTTTAAAAGTTATGCATATGATTGATTGTGATTCGTTGAAAACGTAAAACTTTTAATTAAGCATCAAAATCAAGCTCTCCAAACAAAATGATTATCTTTTTCTTTCTACTGGATCCCTGTCATTCAATTTTAATTTTTTATTTCAAGAATATGAGATACCTAAATTTTGAAGAGGAAATGAGATACCTTATATTATCATGTATAACCAAGTTTATAATTGATTCGAGTACCTAATTGGATGATTTTGAGCTTACTTCAATATGCATACTTTAATCAACCTATAATTGTATAATTGTAAAAAAAAAAAAAGAATTTATTTACCTGATCTAGTAAGAAAGTAATCCAAGCCATGTGCATATAATAAGAACCATTGAAGTTCCGTATTGTAGGAGAAGCTGAGAAATAGTATTTGCATAATTGAAGCATGTTATACCCAGCAGCTGCAGATGTCACATACACCAAGATCCTAAAAAAACATACAAAAATTCCTAATTCAACATCATAATATATATTTCCACATAAAATGTGAGGAACAAACAAATAAAGAGAGAGAATTTTACTTGAGAGCATCCAAGTCCTTGTAGGTAGCTTTCTTCTTAATCATTAATAGAACAACCTTTGTTTCAGTATCAAAAGCAACTATACAAGCTGTTGATACTAAGAACAGTATTGCTGAGACTCTTAGCAATACTTCTCCTCTAGCCATTCGGAATTCCATTTCTTCAGAGATAAAATTGTCTAGTACTAAAAAAATTAAAAATGTCTAGTACTCTAAATTTTAGTGCCAATTGGAGATCATTTATGGAATGTAAGATATGGCATATACAGTGCCTCCAAAATGGGTGACACCACACTACTGGTTAGAATTAATCCACGGGTATGGTTGATATATATCAATATTCTCAACAGCTACCTAATCCCTATTAATGGTGTTTAATTGCTTACACGTTGCATTGAATGTACTACTCTGAAAGTAGCGCAGAGATGTGAGAGCTTAAAGAGACAGACAGAGAAATAATTTTTTTACTTTTTTTTTTTGACAAAATAATTTTTTTACTTTTAATTAATTGATTTTATTTTAATTGAAAAATATTTTTTTCAGGTTGTTTTTTATTTTTAAAGATTTGTGTAGATATTGTAAAAATAATGTTTATTTCTTTTAAGATAATTTACCTCTATAGTATGATTATAAAATATACAACTTTTTTACTTTAAAGATAAATAAATATACAACTCTTGAGTCAAAAATAAAAATATATCTATAACAAAAATATGTATAATGTAGTAGTATAACATACAAACTTACAAAGTATGCTTTTCAATTTAGTCAACCGAAAAAAAAAAAAAAAAAAAGTACATGGTTTTCAATTATGAGGGAACCCCTTTTTTTCGTTTTGATGAAGCGAGGGAGCCCCCTATTAATTGAATTGTATACCCTATATCAAATCTGTCTTATACTATAAAAAAATTGGAGTCCTATACTATAATTTTTTTTTGGATATTGCTTATCTGTCTTAAAGACATACGTTAAGAAATTAAATTTAAAATTTGTATTGAAAAAAAAAAACAGCTTTCGTACTTTTATAAATTTAATTACTCTTTATCAAAAAAAAAATTGATTATACTCCGTCTCAGACTATAAGTTAAGGATAAAAATTTGTTTTTTTTTTTCAATTATAAGATATTTTACATTATCAGTGAAGTGTTATTTTCTATATTATACTTTTAATTATTTATTACACTCTTTTTTTCAATTTTTTAATTTATTTTTTTCATACCATTTATTAAAGACAATTGTAAAACAATTTATTGTATTTCTTTTTTATACAAAATTTACTATATTTCTTAATACATATTAAATGGACAAAAGACTTATAATTTGAGACTTGAGAGAGTACAGTTTTTAAGACATGATTACACATGTTTGCATTTTCAAAAAATATAGGTTAGATTTTTTTTTTAACAAAGGATAGTATAGATATGAGATGCAACTAATTTCAATGGAAAATGTTAATCAATATCTCCGGAACCTTCTTTAAAACTTTTAAATTGTACTCCTTCCGTTTCAAAACAGATGTCCGTTTTGGAGATTAATTTTGTTTCACAATACTTGTTCATTTCAAGTTTCAATGTAACATTAATTATTGTCTTGTCAATAATACCCTTATATATTTATTATAGAGAGAGAAAAAAAAATGAAATAATAAATAGTTAAAGGTATTATAGAAAACACACACATAATTTCATCAAAAGTAACAAAATTTATTTGGCTTCTTGGTTACAACAATTTCTCCAAAATGGACATGTATTTCGAAACGGATTGAGTAACTTATTATAAAAATATGTGCAGTTAATGCTTGAAAATTGAAATATTTGACTTTTTATAAAATAATTTATTGTTTTAGAATTCTTAAAGAGTTTTTCGAATATTCTTTAACAAGACCCAATTTCAATTGACTTCATAAATAGTTCGTCGCCACATTAAATTCGTCTCTAGCTTGGGAAATGTCTTCAAATAATCGTCGCAAAAAGATTTTTTTTTGACAAGATAATATAAAAGATATATTAAAATAATAAATTTAAATTAAATAACTAAATTCTAAATATTTATGTATTAATTTATATGAGTTTATTGGTGGTGGGTTGACGGTTCAAAATAACTTTGCACACACAACCAATCAAAACATTTAAAATCGTCACATCAATTAATGTTTTAATTTATGTGGGTCAAACATGACAATTAAAAATGTTTTGATTGATTGTGTATGAAATTTGTTTTGGACCGTCAACCCATCATCATTAACTCAAATTTTATTATGAATTTAGAAAGTCATTTATGATATTTTTACGATTGTCAACTAATTAAACCACTAATTTTATCAAATACAACAATTTTATCAACGAACAATCATCGACGATCAGTTCCTTAAAAACACTCATCGACTTTAAGTTAACACTCATCGGCTATAAGATATTTGTCCTCAATAAACTCAATTTTATGTCTCGGCAAGTAGACACCATAACTTTTCATCCGTCCACTTTGTGCTCAAGGTGATCCCCGAGGGTAGGGCAGACACCATAACTCAGTTTTATGTCTCGGCAGGCAGACAGACACCATAATTTTATCTCATGTGGCCATCCATGTAAAGGAATTTTGTACTAGTGACTAGTGAGAAAGCGAGTGACATGACATAAATATATTTTCTCTAAAAAAAAACATAAATATATTTAAAATAAGGTATTTATAAAAGATCAAACAAATGAAAAAAATAATATTTACCGCTCCTAACAGTAAAAAAACATTTATCTATAATGAATAATATTATAAGTAAAAGTAAATAAAATAACAAAACTTCGTGTACTTTTCATTGGAGCATATTTGGACTCTATGTGAGGTTTGTGCAACAAATGCAAGATTGTATCAGTATGGTTTGTTAGAAATTAGTGTCGATTCAAAGACAAGAAAATTTATTGGAAAGCCTCAATATCTTCCATCATTTTCAATGTATATTTTTCAGGAAATAATTCGAATGTTGCATCCTCTTCTTCATTGTCAGAGTTTATCATTTTGAAAATGGTCAATGTCAACATTCATCCTCCTTAGCCTCAAATCATCAAAGTTGTGATTTGCCTTCTTCCTATCACTGGATGGTTCAAGCTTGAAATGTAATACAGACGAAACATCTGCATCCAATAACTCCTCATGTGGAGGTAGAAATCAAGATGCAGGTTTCATTTGCTGCTTTGCTTAGAATCCTAGCTAGAGAACTACTTTTCATGCAGAGATTTCTAGGATCTTAAAAGTACTTAAAATAACTTATCAATTTATCGTCTTCATTGACACCAATGTTCCGTAACTCGAGTTTTAATTCTCCATGTTTACCGAGTTTATATTTTTAGATATAAAAATCGTGTTAATTCGTAGGTAAATTTAATTTTTGATAAAATCGAAAGGTTTGAAGAATTTTATCAAGTTAACACTCGGTAAACTTGTATAAACTCAACCGAGTTTATCGAGTTTTACGAGTTTACATCTAAAAAAAAATTGACCCTATTTTTGGGTTTTTTTTATTCAAAAGCCAATTCCTTTTCTACAAGCTCAAAGACTTAAATGTTATTGAATAGTTGCCTTTATAGTAACAAGTTGTTTTTGAAATGAAACATTTCTTTTTCTTTCTTCTCTAAGTTCTCAAACCATGAATAGGGGAGCACATACCAGTTAGGGTTGCATTTTCGGTGATTACGACGCCGGTTTGGGTTATGGTGGTGGTGTTTGTTGACCTTTTAAAGAAATTAACTAGTTTATTTTTTAGATAGTTTTATTAACAACTTTAGGAATTTGTGAAACTTGTTTTTTTGGATGGTTTTATAGATGGCTAAAACTTAAAGACTTATGAAACTTTTGATTTTGTGCGTTAATTTTTGTATTTTGATAAGTTGAGCATAACATTTTATTATAGTAGTTTGACATAATTTGCCTTTGTACTTAAGTCATATTTTATATTATTGACCTATTTATAATATTATAATAGCTTATATATGTCATACATATAATAAATTTTATATAATCTTAATTTTAAGTAAATTGATACGAGTTTTCGAGTCATTTTATCTAAGTAAAATGAATTGAAATAAACTCTCGTATTACAAAACCTTAATTGACACAATTTATATAAAAACCGATTCAACTTTGTGGTATATGCTTTTAAGAATGCTGCTATCATTCCTTGGAACCTAGAAAACCGTTCGAATAAATGTAGGATGCTAACTGCAAATATGAACTTCTTTTTTCTCCCATAGTATAATCTTTTTTCTTAGTGTCCATTTATATTTGTTTATTTTTAATCTTCTGTAAAAGACTTTAGGTAAATAAATAAACTTTTATGTATTATTTATAAACTTGTAAAGTATTCACCTTATGAAGATGCAACATTGTCGATGAAAACTTATAATTTAACATAAACATTTGTTATTTGCATAAAAAATTTCATAAATGAAAAAAATGAACTAACTTACTTTAGTAAATGCTTAGACTTTATTTAAGTTAACGAGTTACAAAGACTTATAATTTAACATAAACATTTGTTATTTGCATAAAAAATTTCATAAATGAAAAAAATGAACTAACTTACTTTAGTAAATGCTTAGACTTTATTTAAGTTAACGAGTTACAAAGATTTTTGAACATAATAACTCAAATGACATAGCTTAAAGAATGATGGCAAACGAAAGATGGTTAAAAATAATACACACATATGTTACAAGTAATAAACTACTAAAAGTTATATTCCTCTTAATTCTTATGACTTGGTACGGACAGTGCATTCCAAAGGGAGACCCTGAGGGAATCGTTTAAGGTCATTGCAGTAATTGTAAATCATGTAATTTTTCTGCATCCATTTGAGTCTTTTCTGATTTGTAGAATCCAGTTGTGGATACAACCAAGCATTGTCAGAAGAAGAGTTGGATTTGCAAGAAGAAATTCCAATTGACAAAACACAACCATTGGCTTTGAAGTTCCTAAATGAAGCAGTAAATGGAGCTTGACTCCAATCTGTTTTCACAAGTCCACCTCTTGTTGCCCAATCATCAGCATTCCATAGACTTGAATATAATCTCATTGGCTGCTTCTTTGGATATAGAACACCTTCACTCTCCAAGTTCTTGAATTCCCTAATTGGTCTACCATCAATAGAAAATCTGAAAAGCAAAGACAAATCACATAAGCCAAGTTGATCAAGAGGATTATGAGATGATGTAAATTTAGAGAATTTAGAATGCCACCTAAAAAAATAAAATTCTTATGTCCAATTGGTCCATATATATAATTTGTTCATCTTGTGCACACAATTAGTTCATTGGTCCATATAATTTATTCATATTGGTTCCTATGTGTTTCAAATTTTTGAATATTTATCTCTATTTATTTATAGAATTTAAGGATTGGTCCCTACATATTTTCAAATTTTAAAATTGATCCCTCAACTTCCTTAAAATTTTCATTTGACCAAATTTTTTAAAATTTTCATTTGATCCTCTCTTTTTATATTTAAATTATTATCTTTTTGAAATTTATAAAAACGGTACAATAAATAAGCTCTATCTTAATATAATATTGATGTGCTATTTGATTCCATTATCCAAACAAAGAATTTGAAAATAAACATTTTGAAATTTAAAAACTTACACAATGTGTGCAGGATTCCAAAGAAAAGAATAGGTATGAAAATCTGTAGTTGGGTCAAACCATAAATAGAATTGTTGCTCTCTGTCCCCTTTGCCTTGGGTGTACACATTGGTATGAACTATGTAAGGATCACCACTCAAATTTCCCAAGAATTCAAAGTCTATTTCATCCCACAATGACCCTTCTGAACGTAACTGCGATGCATGATGCAGAAATTCAAATATTAATTATGATTAAACTCCATAACAAACATTAGACATATTAATAAGGATTAAATTAATTAAGCTCACATAATAAGCAGTGACCGTGCCAGCTGAATTTTCAGGAACAAGTTTAATTTGCATGTCAATCTTTCCATAAAGATATTGATTATTGGATTGAAAGCCAGAGCCAGAAGTTCTGTCTAGAGACAGAGTAAGAAGCTGACCATTGTTCACAATCTTACCTCTCCCATCTCCCCAAGTGATACCAACATCTTGATATAAGTTTCCAGCAAAAGCTAGCATGAAGAAATGTGTACATATTAAAAAAGTTATGACATGCACAGAAAATGCATAATTGGAAGCCATTGGATTGGACAGTCTATTTTGTGTGGATAAATAAAAGGTGCTGTGTACGTGAGACAAGTTTAACATTGCTTTGTCTTTGTTGTGAGAACTTGTGAAACAGAAAATTAGGGTGGTCCAATTTATAGTAATCTATAAGGCTTGTGGTTTATGGGAATGTTGTCTGAATAATAATAAAATAGAACATAAGTTGGGTTGGTGTGATGAAGTGGGACTTGACAGCTGGACAGCAATCGGTTTCAATTGCATTGCATAATGTTAAAATGTTAATGATAGTTTAAGACTTGAATTAAGTGGTGCATTACGTGGGGCTTGTTAGGGTAGACACTATTTTAGTTTTACACATGCATACGGCGCAAAGTGATAAGTGATTAGGACTTCCTAGGATTATTCTACCAAACCGAACAAGTGTTTGTGCTATTGATTTGTGGAATTCATCCAAAGTGCTACAACTTTATCAGTTTAAAAATGAAGTAGCTTCTAGTAGGGTCTACACCACTTTCTTTGCTTTCCAAGTCATCCTTTTATTACAACCGTGTAAATTCCAGAAACATGAACCTTCAACTTTTTTTGTTGGTTAAATTATGGGGATGAAAACCGATCGAAATTTCACCGACTCTTGGGTAAAAATAGTCGTGGATAAATGTTGGTTAAATTCTGCCTTCAAAGTCCAACCACATGCCACGTGTGAATTTTCTGATACCGCTTGTAGAAGCAAAGCTCATTTCACAGTCAAATTAGTAAACCGCCTTAATTCTACAATGCCATCTGTATTCCAAACTCTCATATCAAATGATCGTTTTTCTTTTATGACAAGCAAACTCTAATGATCCTAATTCATGTCTACCCTACCATTTAGAATTGGACAAAATGTTTTCTCACACGGGTGGGATGTGAGACTAAGAAAGAAAAGGAAACACGGGGGATTAATATTTCATGTTGTTATAGAAGTCCGCAGTTGTACACTGTTTTAAATTTAGCTGTTGATTTTTGATCAAAAGGTCCTGATTAGACACTATATAAATCAACTATAATCAATCTCAGACGTCAGTTTTAGATCGGATGATCGACATGAATAATTACGTGATGCAGTTACAACGTTATATTCGAATCGAAACATGAGGAAGTGCATTACCTTCGTCATTATTTACAAAATCATTTTTTAATTAATCGTTGTCACTTATGTTTTTTGTTACGATTATAAATGAAAAAAATTCAACATATATATGAGTTTCAATGATTATTTGTCATTTTTTTATCTATAAGAAAAATGTATGTATGTAAATATTGTATATGTCTTCTAAAAAAAATTATGAGATGCATATGTGGAAAGATTAATTTAATCCCATGTGAATCCCTTTCCTCGTCGAAATAGATCAAAGAGAGTGTGGAAAATTATCTATATAAAGGTAAATGATGAGCATCAAAATGAAAATGAATATAAGAATCACAAGAAGTATAATTATTATCTTTTGAAAATTTAATATTAGATTTAAGGATTGACTAATTTGAAGGTTAAATTATCACAGTCTAACTATGGGGTTCAATTTAAAACTCGAACAATGGACTAGTTCATCAAAATAACCTTTAAAAAAAAAGTACATTTTAAGGTCTTTTAAGTCAACACCGCTTACAAATTGGTTAACAAATACAATTATATTCCTAAGAAATATGATATGACAATGAATTTAACAAGTACAATGGATATAAAGGTAAATTTGAAAACTTATTTATCACATATCTTGGTAATACACCAATTCTGAAGTAAGTTGTTATTTTAAACCCACATATTAAATTTACATTTACGTTAAAGGATCATGCTAACTTATATCTTTAAGACACATGTTAAGTAATTAAAAGTAAAAATTCTCTCTTAAATTTTATACATTTAATTAATTAATAGTAAAAAGTTTTAAATTTAAATACATTAATTACAATAAAATATTTTTATTTTTGATTCATTAACTTACGTCTTAAGCGTATAAATTAGTATTTTCTTATGTTAAATAGTAAAAGTAACTTTAGGGATCTTAACATTTTGCGTAAATTTTGGTTCTTGTCCTCATAAAAAAAATTTATCTTTTTCATTTTCCATCGACAATGATACATTTATTTTTGTTCAATATTATAGTCCATTTAATTAGAAGGAAGGGAGATAGGACCTAATCAAAGGCGGTGAACGTTTTACACATTAAATGTGTGGCTGGCTAATGGATATGCAGCATTTCATGCACAAACGCGTGTGATGATATCATTCAGGTAGGCATTTTACCAAACCAACCATGTATTTACTTTACCCATTCCTAATTCATGACCAACTTCTCAACACCTATACTATACGTATCTTCAATCTCAAGTGGACCTTCTTGTTACTTTCCTCTCTTATGCACTATAAATATACTTGCCCATTCCATCTTTGCAATATCACATTCTCAACTGCAACCAGAAAAAAAAATCCTCCATTCCATTCTTTTAGTATTTGAACTTCGATCACCTTATAAATATATTCAATGGCTTTTTCAAAATATGTCACATTCCTAGTCATTTTTACTTCTACTGTTGCAATTGCCTCTGCTGTCAATTTTTATCAAGACTTTGATATAACATGGGGCGATGGTCGTGCTAAAATACTCAACAGTGGCCAACTTCTTACTCTATCTCTTGATAAATCTTCTGGCTCTGGCTTTCAATCCAAAAACGAATACCTTTTTGGTAAAATTGATATGCAACTTAAACTTGTTCCTGGCAACTCTGCTGGCACTGTCACTGCCTATTATGTAAGTATATTATAAATTCAATATTTACTTTATTGTTAAATATCATGCATATTCTTTAGCTTTGATAACTAATTTTTGATGCTCAATTAACTAATTCAGCTGTCATCAAAAGGAGGTACATGGGATGAAATAGACTTTGAATTCTTGGGAAATTTGAGTGGTGATCCTTACATCCTTCACACCAATGTATTTAGCCAAGGCAAAGGTGACAGAGAGCAACAATTTTACCTCTGGTTTGACCCAACTGCAGATTTCCACACATACTCAATTCTATGGAACCCACAACGCATTGTGTAAGTACTAAATCAATTTCCTCAATACAATCTTAAAATAAAATCAATAAAAAACATTACTTGTGTTGGAAGCAACTAAATTAGACTATTTTCTGTGTATTTTTCAGTTTCTCAGTGGATGGAACTCCAATTAGGGAATTCAAGAACATGGAATCAAATGGTGTTCCATTCCCCAAAAACCAACCAATGAGAATCTATTCTAGTCTTTGGAATGCTGATGATTGGGCTACAAGAGGAGGACTTGTTAAGACAGATTGGTCCAAAGCTCCTTTCACTGCTTCCTACAGAAACTTCAATGCTAATGCATGCACTGTGTCTTCTGGAATATCATCTTGTGATTCAAATCAATCTAATAAGAATGATTGGTTCTCCGAGGAGCTAGATTCTACAAGTCTTGAGAGGCTCAAGTGGGTTCAGAAGAATTACATGATCTATAATTACTGCAGTGATAACAAAAGATTTCCTCAGGGTCTTCCTCAAGAATGCAGGATGACTTAGGGGATTTGAGAATTTAGTTTACCTCAACTTGTTGTATAATTGTATATAAGAAGCTTGCTAGTAAGGAGATCGAAAATATTATTTATTTTTTTCAAAAAGAAAAAGATAAATTAAGCTCGTCAAGTGATTGAACTCAAATGGTTAATGAATTTTCTCTATAACAAATTGTTTGGAGAACTCAAGTTCAATTTCTAGTAAAAACAAATTATTAATTATAATTTACATACCTTCCGATCAAATTTTAAAGGCATATTACCCTACGAACCATCGGGTTCGGAGGACAACAAACACTATAAATAATTTATTCTTCAATAAATTCTTGTTTTTGTTTATTTTCTTCTTCAGCATTCAAGCAACCTTTGTCTACGTATATATACCAGTCTATGTATATACATCATTTTATTTTAACTATATAAACATTGAGACAAGTGATTTGTTTTTTGTACACTATTTGTACCATTTTTGGGTATGTTATAACCTTTCTTTTTAGAATGGATTGACAAGTATATATTGTGGATCTTTCTAAAATTTTCATGGTTGAAGTTAATACCATGGGTCTATTTTAAATTTTTTGGATATTTAGTAGATTTTTTTAGAATTGTCAAATATTATTAAATTATCTTTGTTTTTGAAT
Organism: Medicago lupulina; assembly: GCA_958299785.1. Taxonomy (NCBI): domain Eukaryota; kingdom Viridiplantae; phylum Streptophyta; class Magnoliopsida; order Fabales; family Fabaceae; genus Medicago; species Medicago lupulina. The sequence continues at coordinate 2,813,594 of OY283143.1, read as the reverse complement.
CAAAGGGGCATGCTTGGGCGGATCTCACTCCAAGTGCCACTACATCCTCCAATTTTAAACTCAAGATCCGTCACTAGAGGCATGAATTCGTGTCATAAACATAGAAAATGGAGAACATTATTGATCTTTTTACGAAACAACAAATGAAACAAAAATAATTTTTGTTATTGAATGTCTTTGTTTTTTGTTACAATGGAAAAAACAAGAAAACATACAAACAAACAAAAAAAAGTGCCTAACTACTCTCGAAGAAATAGAGAGTTAACAACATCATTTCTTAGGAGATTGGTAAGACTAATAGGGGACATCTCATGGAAAAGAAGATTGATATCAGAAGAAGCTTTAAATTTTGCCATGAAGTCGGTATATTAGTTCCTCACTCTAAGAGTGTGAGAAACCGTTACATTGGTTTGGTGAAGTAAATGCTTTATGTCTTGGATGAGAACATCATAGATATATTATACTTCTCAATGGAGCCATTGATAAGATTAACACATAGAAGAAAATCAAAATAACAAGCAAACTCTATATAAACCAAATCTTTTGCCATAATTCAGCTTGTGCTAGATGGCAGAAAGCTCAGCTAACAAGATGTCATCAGAACATAAAATAAAACCAGAAAAATCCACAAGGAAGAAACCTACATCATTACGCAAGACCCATCAAACCTTATTCTAATAGGCGTAACCAGCTTTTTTCTTTCTATTTCTGCTGCTATGACTAACATATACATCAGATGAAATAATAAGAGGTTTAAAATATAGTTTTATTATTGAATGTCTTTGTTTGAATGCTAAAAAAGACAACAAACAATTGTGAATGATTTATTTTGACAAAAAGAGAAGTGAATAATTTACTGAACAAGAAAACATTATGGACTTCTTATTTTGTTTAGGGACAAAAATTATCTCTTCTTAATTGTTATAATGGACCCCAATTAGTCTTTTTAAATTATCTTCAAGGAAATATCATCCTTTTTCTTTTTTAAAGGGAAATATCATCCCTTTTAAAATGAAAGAACACATTTCACATATACGTTGAGGCAGTGCACAATTAATATATAAAAAGAAAAAACTAATTTACTAGTAGAAGTTCAGATCAGAACTAAATTATCACAATTTTTTTATGTAATGTTTTTTTTTTTTTTAGATTTATTGTTTGTATTTAAAGAGTATCACTTTTGCTTGCAGGATTTAGTCCTATCCTCGGCATCAGTGGTCTAATGGCGGTGTTGATATATTATGAGATTTGAGACCCCACATTCTCATTGGAACCATTCAACCAACTCTGAATTTTCAAAGAAATAGCCATAAAATATGCGAATGCGCGTCTTCAAAGCCGCAAGTACACAGCTAGTAAACCATTACTAGTAGGAGTAGTATTTGAGTCTCAAATTTGCTTGGCCGCAAAAAACCGAGTGACACCCACTTGCAAATATTTTATTTTAGTTTTAGACTTGTAGTTTTTTTCCAACCTTTTATTAATCAAAGACTACATTATTATTATTATTATTATCAAGGACTCATTCCGTTTTACAATAATAATCTCTTTAACATTTTTTTTTTAAAATAATATATTATTATTAAGTACTCCTTCCGTTTTACAATAATAATCTCTTTAACATTTTTTCTTTTTCTTAAAATAATATTTTTTTGACAAATTCTTTTTAAAATAATTGTTACTTTAGAATACCAATGCAACATTTTTTTATTATTATACTCTTATTTATTAAATTTCATCCAACTTAACTACTCCACTAACTATAATTAATAAAGGTAATTTATTAAAAAGATATTAATTTTACAATTGGAATCAACACAATCAATCATTTTCTTAATAACCGTACATAAACTTTAAACGACTATAATTTAGAGACGGATGGAGTATATATTTATGAATTTAATTTAGATCGATTTAAAAATATTAAGGTTTAAATTAGTAAGTGTTTATCTTTTTATTTTGACGAAAATACTTATTTATTGCTATTCAAACAATTTTTAAACTGAATGTTATTTTTCTAAATTTAGGAAACTGTTTTTAGAATGTTTTATTGAAAATTAAAAATTAAATGCAATTTACTAAATTATCTTTTATTTTTAACTTGGTTTGAGTGGAAGTAAGTAGATTTTTTTGTCCAAATAAAAATTTATACATTTGCTAACTTAGACTTTAATTTTTTAAGTTGGTCTAAGTTAGGAACTTGTCTGAGTTAATTTAGTAAAATGACTACTTTTTTGGACAATTATTAAACAAACTATTGTTTCTTATTGTAAAAAAAAAAAAAAAAAAAAAACTATTGTTTCTAATTAGTATGTGACCTTTTTTTACAGAATTGCTAAAAATAAACACTATTATATTTACATAATTTTATGTAAAAATTTAAACAACTTAATTTAGAACGAATTGAATAAAAAATTTAAACAACTAAATCTAGTCCTTCATTATAATTTTGAATGATATTTGAAGTATGAGTATTATTAGGTGGAGCACCAATTAAAAAACTTGGCTCTATTTAATGAATTAATATTTGTGGCAACTCGGAAAAGTGCAGCTGTACACGGCAACATGATCCGAGTGCACTTTCCTCTGTTTCTTCCTTCAACATTTCATCTTCGTATAAATACCAATCCCATTTCTCTTCCACAATCATCCCTTCAACGTTTCATTTTCACTACCAACTACTACCAAGCTTATATATAAATATATACATACACCTTCAAATCAACCATGGCATACACTCATAATTGCTCAGTGATCACTGTTCTCTTATCTCTATTGGTTTTTGCCACTTTCATTACAACAGATGCGGCAGGAAACTTCTACCAGAACTTTGATATAACATGGGGAGATGGTCGTGCCAAGATAATCGACAACGGTCAACTTCTCACTCTATCCCTTGACAAAGCCTCTGGTTCTGGATTTCAATCCAAGAATGAATATCTCTTTGGCAACATTGATATGCAGCTCAAGCTTGTACCAGGAAACTCTGCAGGCACTGTCACTGCTTACTATGTAAGTTATAACTAGTTATTGTCTTAATGCTAATACTACAATATGTATCGTAGTAATTAGAACTTTCAAATTCTTGATCAATGATCATGTGTTAATTATTTTTACTGTGGCATGCAGTTGTCATCAAAAGGATCAAATTGGGACGAAATTGACTTTGAATTCTTAGGTAATGTGAGTGGAGAACCATACACTCTTCACACCAATGTGTTTAGTCAAGGAAAAGGCAACAGGGAGCAACAATTCCATCTATGGTTTGATCCAACTGCTGATTTTCACACATACTCCATTCTTTGGAATCCTCAACGCATTGTGTAAGCACCTTTTCAAATATCATATTCATAAAAACACCGGACACGATACTGACACTGTTTGATAGATATAGAATTCTTTAAAAAAATCAATTGGACACAATGAATTGATTATTGACGAACATGTGTTTAATTGAATGCAGTTTCTCAGTGGATAGAACACCCATAAGAGAATTCAAGAACATGGAATCAAAAGGAGTTGCATTTCCAAAGAATCAACCAATGAGGATATACTCAAGTCTATGGAATGCTGATGATTGGGCAACAAGAGGTGGTCTTATCAAGACAGATTGGACAAATGCTCCATTTACTGCATCATATAGGAATTTCAATGCAGAAACTTCTTCATCTAATGCTTGGTTTTCCCAACAGTTGGATTCAACAAGTCAACAAAGATTGAGTGAGGTTCAGAAAAAGTACATGATTTACAATTACTGCAGTGACATGAAAAGATTTCCCCAGGGTCTTCCAACAGAGTGTACTGCATCCTAATTATTCTATATTCCTATTGCAACAATACTTGTAGATTTAATCTTTTTCTTCTTTCCTAGACCTATTCAATTGGTTTTACTTGTAACGTTCTTCATGTTAATTCATTTATTCTTTGATACAATAAATAAATATATATTCAGATTTAATTTCTTCCAAGCTTAATATAATCTGCGAATAGAGAAGTGGTACTATTGGTGTTTAGTAAGACACATGTTAACTGTTAAGCAGACAACGCCAAGTATTTTATATGATTATTAACTTTACTACTTTGAGTATTTTAATAAATGTTTAAGAATACTCGTTAGCATTTTCCTGGAACTAGACTACAAGTCTAAGGAGGATTCAGCCTTGACCCTGTCATTACAAGTCTCAAATCTAAACTGAGAGGACTTGCAAAATAAGAACTAATTTGATGCTATGTTAAAAAGTATCCAAAAGAAAAATCCTAACAAACTGGAAAAAGAAAGAAAAAACACACACACGAACTTTTATGTAATCAGCGGAGTCCATAACAATTAAGTTGGACACACCCTCTAACAGACTCTTTTAACACACAAATGAGAATTAGCTAAATCACCCACTCTTTTTATTCACTCAACTGGTTACCGGTTGTCCAAGTTGTGAAAAAACATTTTCTTAAAAATAACACTTTGAAGAATGTGAAACTACAATCTTCTCGCTTCCAATTTGTAATCTCTATCACTCATTAAGCTGCAATCTTGAAAAAACACAAAAGAGGTAGAGCAAACACTGCAATCTTTTACAATCTGTCTCGCTTCCTCTTTTATGATCTATCTCAACGCTCATATGGTTGTTCTCATAGTTTCTGTAAGCTCTATCTTCTCTTTTGCGAAATTCATCTCTCTGATGGTCGCCACCACCGGATTCCTCGAAAACATCGGCAACCTTTCTGCGGATTTTGAAGCTGTGTTGCCACCGATGTATTGGTCACGAGCGATCTATTCCGTTTTCAGAATTGGGTTCCATGTTTGTTGTACGTTTTTCTAGATCTATTTCAAAATTATTTTTGCAGATTTATATTCTAATTTTTGGTTTGGTTCCTCTTTTGTGTTAGTGGCAATCTTTATGAAAAAGAAACAACAGTAACATTCTCCATGCCAAAGTTTTTTCTTTTCCCGTTGTCTATCAAATTCTTTCTCTCTTCATTTTTATTTTCTTTAGAAAGGGATCTTGCGATAGGAATAAAAGAAAAGGATGATTGGCTAATTATCTCTGAGATAATGGTTAAGAAATAATCTTGTGCATTTCGATTAAAAGAGTTAGCAAGACAGATTGTAAAAGATGAAAAGATTGCAGTGTTTGAGGCAGACTGTGCAACGAAACTGGGTTTGTGCGAGAGTGAGAGGTTATGCATAGAAGATGAAAAGATACTTCCTCTGTTTTAAAATATAAGCAAAATTTACTTTTTAGGTTATTCATTTAATGATTTAATTAAAAAAAATTATAAAACAAATGGTACATATCAAACCGGTTACAAAGGTTGTGTTCTTGGCATTTCTCAACTACCCATTAACATCTCTGTTACAAAGATTTCCAAAAATATTATAATATTAACCGAAATACTTCAGAATAAAACTCTCATCCTTGTATTATATTTTAAAGAAAGCAATTCTTATGAATAATTTAATAAACTTAAAACAAACATCTATTTAGCTTGCAAGATTAGGTCCTGTGGGTGAGCTGTCTGATGGCGGTGTTGATAAATTGGCCGGGATGTGTCTGCCCATGACAAATAAATATATGTATTGATATTTGAGACTTTGCATTTTCAAAATAGCAATAAAATTATATGTGAATGCGCGTCTCCTGTATGACACAACCAAACCATTACTTTGAACGTTTGAGTATCAATATTGGCGGTGAGTACAAGAAACAAGTGAAACCAACTTGCGTATATTTTATTTTAGGTTTAATTACATTTTTGACTCTTACGTTTTTTAAAGTTGTGATTTTGGTTCCTTAAAAAAAACTTTTTTTAGACCTTTATTTTCTGTTACGATTTTGGCTCCCACGTCAATTTTGACCTAGTCAACAGACACGTGGGCGCCACGTGTGTAATTTTTTTTTGTATTTTAATTTAAAAAATTATTTTTGTAATTAAAAAAGTTGTTTTTTTAATTACAAAAATAAAAAAGTTTTTTTTTTAATTACAAAAATAAAAAAAATTAATTTTTTTTGTTTTTATTTATTACAAAAATAAAAAATTACAAAATAAAAAAAAATTAAAAATACAAAAATGTGTCCACGTTGACTGGTCAAAATTGGGTTAGGGACCAAAATTGCAACATAAAATAAAGTTAAAAAGTCTGAAATGAGTTGTTTTTTTAGAGGACCAAAATCAAAACTTTGGATAACTTAGAAGCCAAAAATGTAATCAAACCTTTATTTTATTCTAAAATAGGTTTTATTATATATGGTCACTATATTCAATCATCTACGACAGACAGCTGAAGCCAAATAAAAGTGCAGCTGTCCATGACAATAAAAGCCGAGTGCACTTTCCTGTGTTCCTTCCTTCCTTTCTACACATATATGTATAAATAGCACTCCCACTTCTCTTCTACAATCATCCCTTCAACATTTCATCACCAGTACCATTACCAACTAGCAGCAACTACTACCAATATATTATACACCTTCATATTAATCTACTAGTACTATGCATTGTTCAAGGAAGACTATCCTCCTCTCTCTATTGGCTTTTGCCACTTTCATTACAACATATGCAGCAGGAAACTTTTACCAGAACTTTGATATAACATGGGGAGATGGTCGTGCCAAGATAATCGACAACGGTCAACTTCTCACTCTATCCCTTGACAAAGCCTCTGGTTCTGGATTTCAATCCAAGAATGAATATCTCTTTGGCAACATTGATATGCAGCTCAAGCTTGTACCAGGAAATTCTGCAGGCACTGTCACTGCTTACTATGTAAGTTATAACTAATTGTCACTGTCTTAATACTAATGCTACGATATAGTAGTAATTAGAACTTTCAGATTCTTGATCAATGATCATGTGTTAATTATTTTTACTGTGGCATGCAGTTATCATCAAAAGGATCAAATTGGGACGAGATTGACTTTGAATTCTTAGGGAATGTGAGTGGAGAACCATACACTCTTCACACCAATGTGTTTAGTCAAGGAAAAGGCAACAGAGAGCAACAATTCCATCTTTGGTTTGATCCAACAGCTGATTTTCACACCTACTCCATTCTTTGGAATCCTCAACGCATTGTGTAAGCACCTTTTCAAATATCGTATTGATAAAAACACCGGACACGATACTGACACTAATATACTAACACTGTTTGATAGATATAGAATTCTTTAAAAAAATCAATTGGACACAATGAATTGATTATTGACGAACATGTGTTTAATTGAATGCAGTTTCTCAGTGGATAGAACACCCATAAGAGAATTCAAGAACATGGAATCAAAAGGAGTTGCATTTCCAAAGAATCAACCAATGAGGATATACTCAAGTCTATGGAATGCTGATGATTGGGCAACAAGAGGTGGTCTTATCAAGACAGATTGGACAAATGCTCCATTTACTGCATCATATAGGAATTTCAATGCAGAAACTTCTTCATCTAATGCTTGGTTTTCCCAACAGTTGGATTCAACAAGTCAACAAAGATTGAGTGAGGTTCAGAAAAAGTACATGATTTACAATTACTGCAGTGACATGAAAAGATTTCCCCAGGGTCTTCCAACAGAGTGCACTGCATCCTAATTGATAATTCTATATTCCAATAGCAACTATATAGTTGTAGATTTATTCTTTCTTAGGCCTATTCAATTTATTTTACTTGTAACGTGCTTCATCTTCATTCATTTATTCTTTGATACACTATAATAAAATATTCAGATTTCATTTCTTCCAAGCTTAATATAATTTGCTGAACTAATTCTATATTTGTGAAAGGTGTGTATAAATATGTCAATTTTGCCCAATATGTCCTGACATTTTAAAGATGCAAAAAAAAAAAAAATCGGCTGACTTCGATTGATTATTATCATAAGAGTGAAGTTTTATTCTGGTCTCTAGCAAACAACATGAATTCAAGCTAGTCCCTCATAATAAAAAAAGAAAAAAGGGGGGCGGGGGGTTACAAAAAAAAAAATGGAACAGATAGTCTCTAAACAAAAAATCAAAGACAAATTCAGTGATTACACGGACAGTTAAATCGACTATGTTGCATTAGCAATATTTAGTATGACACATTGTGGCACTGTAAAAAAAAAGAAAGGATATACTCAAAAACCCAGTATGGTCCCTCTTGATCCACTTTCGATAGTGAAACAAAAACCGGTTTGGTCTTAAAAACCACGCAGGCGGTATGAAATAGGCGCTGCAGCAGCAGGACACATGCATAATACAGCAGGCCAAGGAACTGACAACAGAATTGCAGCATGTGGACTAAACTTGTCCCAGCTGAACTGAAATATAACATAGACGCAGCAATTTTCGATCAATAAGGATGTTATGGAGTAGGGATGTACATTCGGAATAAGAAAGGGGAATTCGTCAAAGCCAAAACTATTTGGAAGGAGGCATCTATTCCATCTCTGGAGGCTGATGCTTTAGGATTATATGAAGCCATACAGTCAAACTTGATTGCAAATCAGTGGTGGATGGTGTTACTGGAAATCTTACAAATATAGCCGAATTGCCTTCTTAAATTTGTTGCAAAACTTTAAGGTTAATTTGATTAGGAAGAAATAAACCTTGTTGCTCACTTCCTTGCAAGAACTTCAAGGTCGTATGCTAGTTTATAAGTTTTTTATTTTAGTCTAACCTATATTATGAATACTTTTTTGAATGCGATATATTTTGAATACTCTTTTAATTGAAATGAAATAACTTTGTTATTGTCAAAAAGATTGTGAAATTTGTAGATTATACGAAAAGACAAACTATGGATCAAATCTTACAACTCTTTAATTTTTGGAGATTGTAACGACTCTTTGATTGAGATAAAAGGCTAGCAGCATTTCACTGATGGTTTTTCACTTTCATTCAACATATTTACTACTATAGGATTGAGTAAAAAAAACAGTTCACTAAGGCCGAGACACATGGTTTTACCTAAAAAGGAAAACAATGAAGAAAATAACAACGGTTTTATTTTTGAATGACAGTTATTTTTTACAATTTTTTTTTAATGATATGTGTATGTTAGTTGTTAAATTAATATTTACCCATTCATCTTAGTTGAATTTGGGATCTTCGACTCATTATTTTTTAATTGTTGTGATAAATTAAAAGTATGTTTGAATGAAGAAATTTTATGAAGTGATATATTTTTAGAACATAACTTAAATTATTCAATGTAAATTGATTAATAAATTTTGAATAATTGAAAATTAAAAAATTAATTCATGAAGTATTTTGTTAAAGTTAAATTTTCGATGTCAAGATTAAGAATATGAAATTTCTTTTTGCTTAAATGTAAATGTAAATCTATACATTTCAAACTTTTATTTTGAATTTAAAAATTTGTTCCTATATTTGTTAAAATTTTCACATTAGTCCCTATAAGTTTTCAACTTTGTAGATTAGACATATATTTTTGAAAATTTACAAATTTGACCCTATATTTCAATAATACCAAAATTTGCAATTGGACCCCTCATGTTTTACTAAAACTTCAAATTTTACCCGATTTGAAAATTCCATTTTGGCCACTTTTCTAACTTATTATTTATTAGTTAACTAAGTAAAGATAGTGATATAATTGAGATAACATAATGACTAATGTAATTTTTGGACTTTCAAAAGGACAAAGTCCATGATTTTCAATAAAAACAAAGTTCAAATTTCCAAACTATGTGTCAATTTTTGTTTTGGAAGAGGGTTGTATGAGCAGAACATAGTATCAATCTCCAGAAGCATTTGGATATACTCTTCTAACAAGTGAAAAAGCAAAAATTTACAGCTAGCTGCTGCCTCTTGCCAGGGGATAGGGTCCAAGTATTATTCAAAGGTGGCGACGGTGACCGTGACCTTATCCATCCACTAACTAAGATATTATTCATCATATTTTTCTTTTGGTTAATATTCATTCATTACATATATATCATACTTTATTTACCTGATGATAGTGACCTAATACCTCGTGCTCATCCAATTGTAACATACATCCTCCACCAGTATTACCTTTACTTTATAATAAATAATAACTTGTTACTTTTATTTATCCATGGTTTCATTAATTAAATACGACAAAGTTTATTGGCTATGCTATGCTCTCATTTGACAGCTATTTTCTTACCATTCAATATTCATTCAATACAATACTATACAACTATCCACAGCTTAGCTCACACTTTGACCTTCCTATCTTTTTCCTCTCCAATCTACTTGCTTCAAACTTCAAATCACACACGCTCATTTTCTTCTATATATATCATAACAACTCTTCAACCTTCATAACACATTCAACATTACCACTTACTAATTTTTCATTAGTTTTCATACATTAGTAAATTAATGGCTTCTACTACTACTTGTTGTAACAATTTGCTAGTGCTTCTTATTCCTCTGCTTTGGATTAATGTAGCATGTGTTGCTGCTAACTTCAACCAAGATTTTCAGATTACATGGGGAGATGGTCGTGCCAAAATACTCAACAACGCCAATCTTCTTACTCTCTCTCTTGACAAAGCCTCTGGTTCAGGCTTTCAATCCAAAAATGAATATTTATTTGGCAAAATTGATATGCAGATTAAGCTTGTTCCAGGAAACTCTGCTGGCACTGTCACTGCTTATTATGTAAGCTCATCAAATATTCATACTTTACTTTATAACCTTATATTTTTGTATAAGGTCGTATTGATTAATTTCTACTAGCTTATAAAAGTTTTTTTCACTGATGTGAATTATTTATGCTCACTTCAGCTATCATCAAAAGGAGGTGCATGGGATGAGATAGACTTCGAATTCTTGGGAAATTTGAGTGGTGATCCTTACATCCTTCACACCAATGTGTTTAGTCAAGGCAAAGGTAACAGAGAGCAACAATTTTACCTTTGGTTTGACCCAACTGCAGATTTTCACACATACTCAATTCTATGGAATCCACAACGTATTGTGTAAGTTCTAAATCAATATATTCTAGACAATCTTGAATTAAAATCAATAAAAAAAAGATATTACTTGTGTTGGAAGTAACTAAATTAGACTTCTCTTTGTGTATTTTTCAGTTTCTCAGTGGATGGAACTCCAATTAGGGAATTCAAGAACATGGAATCAAATGGTGTTCCGTTCCCCAAAAACCAACCAATGAGAATCTATTCTAGTCTTTGGAATGCTGATGATTGGGCTACAAGAGGAGGACTTGTTAAGACAGATTGGTCCAAAGCTCCTTTCACTGCTTCCTACAGAAACTTCAATGCCAACAATGCTTGTATATGGAACAATGGAAAATCATCATGCAAATCATCATCAAAACCCTCTGCTTCCTCTGCATCATGGCTATCACAACAGCTTGACTCAACTGGTCAGCAGAGGCTGAGGTGGGTGCAGAAGAACTATATGATTTATAATTACTGCTCAGATAAGAAGAGATTTCCTCAAGGCCTTCCAGTTGAATGCACTCGCTCTTAGACATATACTATAGGACTCTCATTGCCTCATTAGTCACGATCATTTTCCTATGTAGTATATCATCATTCTTTTTTTATGCTTGTATTTGTTCTTTCTTTGTTTGTACTTCTATTTTTTATTTATTATTTATTTCTTTACCATGTAAAATATCATATGTAGTCGTAGCTAGATCATCTTTATAACTAGATATATATGAATGGTATGTATAACAGTTATCCCATAATTCTCATGTCAAATTTTCACATTATTCTCATATTGCAACAAATTTGACTGTACAATTTCATCCCCGAAAATAGCAAATGACGACTTATACGTTCGATCATGACATGCATGTAACGTTCCATAACAAAGAATGAAATTACGTGGGGAGACCACCCTTCCATTTCTATGTGATTTCTTTAATTTGTGTAAACATAAAATGAATGTTTCAATTCAATTTTATTTTTTTTTCAAAAAAATGTTAAACTAACACATTCAAATTGAAACGGGAAGAAATTGAAATGTGACCTTAAAAAGATGGACACTTCAAAGTCACAAGGCAAAACCACTAGATCAACCCCAAGTAAAATCTTCAATTCATATTAAACATGTCAATTTTATTTTTTTTGAGCAATTAAACATGTCAAATTATTAAAAATGAACGTAGCTAAAAATATGGAAACATATTTGGCCCTCATAAATGAAAAACACTAATTCTATTTAAAACCATCTACTCTGCCATGAGTATGAAATAGGCTAGATGTTTTATAAAATTGCGAAAAAAGACATCGAAAATTGCAAAAAATTGATTATTTTTTTTTTCTGTATTTAGATGTTTTATAAAACCCGCTCCGATTAGATTGAATTTCAGATCATTTTTTAACCAAACTGAAGCAAACCGAAAAAGTAAATTTTAATACTTATTTTTTTTAATAAATTTTTAATACTTATTTATTCACTTATGTTGTGTTATAATCTCATATATTGTATGTTTCTGTGAGCTTAACTCAGTTGGTAGAGACAATGCATAATATATGCAGGGACGGGGTTCAAACCCCGGACGCTCCATTTCTCCACATTTAAAATGTGTGAGCTCCAATCACTAGATTACTTGACAAAAAAATCTTCTTTATTGTATTAAGTTAATCTATATTGGTGTTACTGTTACATATGTTTTAAACATAATCGATCATTTTTATTCTATAAAGTTAAATTTTTTTAATATATTTTGTCATATTTCGCATCAACCGTTTTATTTTATCATGTATGTGTGATATTAATATTAATAAAATAATTCTATATTATATTTTAGATACCAAAAATTAATCCAAATTAAACCACATATATTTAAACTGATTATTTTAATAAGACATTCAAACTGAACCATGTGTAATTTTTATTTTGAATCGGATAACTTTTGATCCAAAATACACCATGAACACCACTATTTATGATCATCCCCTAAATGTTGCATCCAATTAGTGTTGGTCAACAAATTGTTCATAGTTGTTTGGAGTATATTTTAATGGAAATGTTAAAAAAAATTTCCTTAAAGTATTGTTTAAACACTAAAAACTTAAACTTATGTTTAATTTTTTTTTTATAATTATGACTTTTACAAGTTTTAATTTATATCTTCAAACCGATATATCTTCCTTAAAACAATGTTTTTAAAACACTTGTCAGGATGATCTTTGCTAATTAAAGAAAGGGTCATACTAACTAGTGCTCCAGAGCACTAGGTAAAGATATCAAAAATGGAAAAAAAATTATTAAAAACAACAATCTTTTTCTTTTTAGGAAAAAAAACAACAATCTTTTAAGTTTCATAAAATTGAACATTTTACTTTTCACCAATTTCTAATACAAAATTCTTATATTAATCTTTTTTAATTAGTGTCTTAGCTACACTAGTTAACATTTCTTTAAAGAAAAAATAACATGTGACTTAAATCTAGAGGCTTCAACCCACCACCAACTCGTACTAGATTTAGGTGTGTCCACTGTCCACCCACGAGTGGACGTTGTTTTGTCTGTTTTGTTCAATATGCAGTGGCGGTGGTGAAACGTCTTAAAGTTTAGGGAGTTATTAGCTTAGCTGGAATTGTTTGATTCTTGGTTGGCACTCTCTCCCACCCAATAGATGGAGTTGGAGTGACTTTATTTTTTACTACTTGACCACATTTGACAACAACTTTCAACTCCAACTCTGTTCAAAATTAATGAAAAGACAACAACCGCGTCAAAGATTTTATGTTTTTTTTGACAATACCACCTGTCAATTGGACACATTTTTATTCATGTACATAAATAAACGCGGCAACTGTGTCCAGCTTCTTGGCTCTTTCAAATTTCTCATAATTATTATCATCACTAACGGTTCAATATTCATATTATAAATAGCATCATTCACCCTTCTTCATCATTCGCTTCTAATTAACAAAGATTATCACTCCCTATTACTTTTAACTTTCAAACACTTGATTACAGAGATGGCAACTTCAAATGATTTCAACATGTTAATTCTGATTCCTCTTCTTGTTAGCTCCCTAATGATGATGAATGTCTTTGCTGCTGGTAACTTGAACCAACACTTTGATATAACATGGGGAGATGGCCGAGCAAAGATACTAAACAATGGTGAGTTACTCACTCTATCGCTTGACAAAGCATCTGGTTCTGGATTCCAATCAAAGAATGAGTATCTCTTTGGGAAGATTGACATGCAACTCAAACTTGTCCCTGGAAACTCTGCTGGCACTGTCACTGCATATTACGTAAGTACTTCTTTAGTTTGTGTTAACTTATTAAAGGTTGTTTTTTCTGCTTTATATTTATTGCATACATTGTAATAACAAATAAAATGATTCTTTGTTTGCAGTTATCTTCAAAAGGATCAACTTGGGATGAGATAGACTATGAGTTTCTAGGAAATGTAAGTGGTGAACCATACATCCTTCACACTAATGTTTTCAGCCAAGGCAAAGGAAATAGGGAACAACAATTCTATCTATGGTTTGACCCAACAGCTGATTTTCACACTTATTCTATCATATGGAACCCCCAGAGGATTATGTAAGTTTCTTATATACCCTGTGTTTCCTTATTCTACATCTTATTAAATACCCTGCATGCATAGACTTATATAATTTTCTTTTAATTCTTTGTTCAGATTCTCAGTTGATGGCACTCCCATTAGAGAGTTCAAGAACTCAGAGACTGTTGGTGTGCCCTTCCCAAAGAACCAACCAATGAGAATATATTCAAGTTTGTGGAATGCAGATAACTGGGCAACAAGAGGTGGACTAGTCAAGACAGATTGGACAAAGGCTCCATTCACAGCTTCCTACAGAAATTTTAATGCTCAAGCTTGCATCTGGTCTTCTGGAGCATCATCTTGTGGTAAAACTAGTTCTGTGTCAAAGGACTCTGCCAGAGGTTCATGGCTTTCACAGGAATTGGATGCTACTGGTCAAGGGAGGTTGAAATGGGTGCAGAAGAATTACATGATATACAATTACTGCACAGATACAAAACGATTTCCACAGGGTTTACCTTCAGAGTGCAACCACTCTTAGAGAAATCTATGCAACCCCTTTGTAATATTTCCCCATTATCGGTACAATTTTAGCATTAGTTTGTAGCTTAGTAAGATTCTTTCATTCGTTTTGATCTTTGTCATCACTAGGCAACATACGTAGCCATTCATCAAATGTGTAACATCTTTTTATAATAAAAACAGGTTTTTTTCTTATTACTATTTTCCTGTCACTTTTAATTCACAATTTCTAGAGGTTGTGGTGACTGGTGAACAATGGCAAGCAAGACCCATGAAACCTCGAATGGGATTATTATTTTCATACTCCAGTCTTCAATTTCAATAATTATTATCAGCATGACTAAAGTGACACATGCTCAGTGATACATTTTAATATTTCACAGACAGAGTCAACTAAGAATACCAACACCATTGTTCAAATATATCATTAACATGAAACTGCTTAGGAAGCAGAT
Source organism: Medicago lupulina (assembly GCA_958299785.1). Classification (NCBI taxonomy): domain Eukaryota; kingdom Viridiplantae; phylum Streptophyta; class Magnoliopsida; order Fabales; family Fabaceae; genus Medicago; species Medicago lupulina. Next base: position 2,798,147 of record OY283143.1, on the reverse strand, counting down.
GTACTGGTGCAATCCACAATGAAAATGAGATAACATAGCTAGAAAATTAAGTAACTCGCAATTAATATACACATTTAGTCAATTGAGATAACAAAGATGAGTTATATCTCAAATCTGACAGGTGTTCGGCAAATATTATCACTCCCTAAACCCAGAACAAATGGAAAGGTGATAGAGAAGAGTATTAACAGGAAAGTCAAAAACAGATTACAATCGCGGTTTTTCCTAAGCTTGAACAAACTGTACAGAAGATTCAACAAATATGCTGTAAAATCAGATACCCAGGCATAAACCAAGAATGTCGATACCATGGACTGCACAATTTGGTTGGCACTGAAGAAGACAACTAAATTTGCAGAACATCAGAAAAATCATAAGGCTATCTAGTAAGCCTACTATCATTTGTCCAAACAACCTATTCATCTAACTCCTCTATCTGAGCCCGCTTCTCAGCGGCTATCTTTCTGATAAAGAAGCCCCACCTCATTGCTGCCTTGATCTTCAGCCATCCCACAACAGCTTTGCCAGGACGAGAGCGATCCTCATCAAAGTTCGGCATAGGAGATGGCATGAATGATGGGAATGAATAACCATCCTCAGTATTCATGGAAGGATGACCTCCCATGCTGAAAAGGCGAAGCAAGTGCTGCATGTCTTCATTCTCTAGTATCTCATTACTTCTAACGCGGATTTCATCCTCTGAAAAGAAGTCATCAACACCCTTGTCCCTGTTGTTTGACCAATCATCAAATGGATTTGGGGCAGATGGTTGCAAGGAAGAGCTACCAGCATGGAAACCTGAAGTTGATGATTGAGGAGGACCAAGAGCCAACCCTGCTGTGCTGTGATCATTTCCAGAGCTTTGGGATTGGTGAGCATTGCCTAATAAATGGTCGTTAGACAGATATAACGAGTCTTCAAAATGACTCCGAGAGCTGGAATTTCCAATCAAGGCCTGGCTTGGATACCTCGTCACCATGCTATTGTTATAACCTGAAAGGAGAATGTATATGGACACATTTGTATAGTAAGAACATCATACACAATCAGCAAAGGTGCATTAAACAATGGAAATAAACAAACATATTCATGAATATGCAAATTTCTCTTGGACGAGGGATTTATTTTAAAATATTTCTTGTATTTGGAAATTTATTCATCAACAAATTAAAGAGAACATCTAAATCATTTCATTATAATCTGAAAGTTGTATTGGGAAAGCAAATTTGAGACACAGGTGACTGACAATGTGACATCGCCCAAAAGAAAAGGAGAAGGGAGGTGAGGAATAATAAAAAATAAAAAATAAAAAATAAAGGATACATTAAATTAGGATTCAAGGAAACAAAACGCTGTTAGGATATAGAATAAAGGGAAATAGCGTGCTAAAGTAGTTATGAGTCGCTAGAGAAGTTAGTTAGTTAATTGTTAAGTTAGAGAAGTATTTGTATAAATAGGGGAATACAATGATAAAAAAGGGGATCTTTGAATATTGTAATTGTGAATAGAGTATTCTCTATTGTGAAGGGGAAACCCTTGGAGGAGTGATTCTCCCCTGTTCTATCATATTTCTTAAATAAAGTGTTTTTTCTATTCCATTCAATTATTTGATTCCTAACAAACGCTTACCTCCTACTGGCATCGCTGAATTAATCTGCTGTTCAGAAGTAACAGACATGGGGAGGGATGGCATTAGTAGTTGATGATCTAAACCACCATCATAATCAATTGACTCCACATGAAGTTCATTTTCAGATTCAACAGTGTTGTTATTTTGCTCAGCATCCACAAGTGATTTGCCATCATACTCTACAACCTGCTCCCAATTGTCGTATGCCTTTTTCACCAATGAATCTACGTACACCTGGACTTTCCCAAAAAAAAAATTAAAGGTATCACAAGCTTACCCTATTCCTAATAGAGAGCTTCAAAGGAAACTACAAACTCTGAACATTGGTAAACCATAGTATGCACTTTCTGATTGTGATCAATATCTGTGTTCATGCAAGTGTGAGGAAAAAAAACATACAGCTAAGATTTCCATATCAATTATATTAATTGGAGCATGCCAGCAACATATACACATGCTCGACTTTCATTGGAAAAAATGCAGGATGCAGACTAACCTTCTGATTATCGCTAAGAGAATCAGCAGAAAAGAATTGCTCTCCTGTTATAAGGCCACGCAGCTCATAGACGTGGTTAAAAATAACACCAACATTTCTTGTATCTTCTGGATAATAAACATAAAGCTTCCCGCTTAGAACACATGTCTTTGCATGGTCTAAGAGAGCTTCCCACATCTTATTTGACATACCGCTCCCAAGGATCTACATTAAAATAAAATATAAGAAAATGGGTGGAAGCACCTACATTCAAGATAAAGATGCAAAACCTAAACTTACATTCCGCAATTTCTGTTGATCCTTAACCACAAGTCGAAGAAAGTCTTCAACGGTGAATATTCCAGCATTATTCAACTTTTTGTGAAATGACCCATCCTTACCTATTTTCTCCAATCTCCATACATCATCACCCAATGCAGGAGGATAATGCTTCTTATACACTGTAAAAAGGGCGAAATATAAAATATTAAAAGACGGTGTTGCAGTTTACAAGGGAGAGCATTGAAGTTGGAGAAAAACTAAGTATAACCCTACATTCTCCTCTATGATCTTTAACAGTAAAAGCCACTGTCTTGGCTTCACGGATGCGTATAGACTCGCCAAAACCAGATGTAACTTTCATGCCAAGCCTGAATTTACGGCTCCTTATCCAGCTTGAATTGTCTGTAAATATCAGTTCCCCTAATGTTCCAACTCCCTCCTTGAGTGTCACTTGCAGTTCCCCGTTCAACAAAGGTCTCTTTCCTTGGCGTTCTTTCACCACATGGCTTTCAAATTCCTCTTGGCTCCAATCTTCATCATCTTCATTGTTAAAATCGCCTTCAAGGACAACGACATCGAGTTTTATACATGATTCAGGTCCAGATGTTACCACTTTTCCACTGTTGGCATCAACCAGAACAACATGAATTGGAGCCCCCTGCTCGCCTTCCACTTTTCCTCCTGTGAATAAAGGAAGAGCCAATCGGGACCTAAATTGAAGCCGCAAGTTTCTACCATCAGGACCTTCAATCCTTTTAGGGGAAGACCTGGAATTATAACCTATTAGAAGAGAGTACCAGACTCGCCAATGAATTAAATTTAACTATGATGGTGGCATTAAATAAAGTGGTCATAGTTACATTTTGTACATAGAGATATTGACTTCACATCTTAACCTGTAGTTTCTTCTTAGTATAAATAGCCAATGACTTACTCTACACTTTGAGCTAGGCAGGTAGGCTCAAATTGGAGAACGGGGTTTTGTTTTTTATCATTTAGAAAGTTACATTCTAAAAATTACATTGGTTTTTTGCTTCCAATGTCCATCCTTTCAAAGTTATACATGTAAATTGTTTACAAATTAATGCCTATACCCAAGAACCTAAATTAGCTGGTTAAAAATATTTCTATTTAATGTCTCAAGGAAATCAGGGAGGCAGTATTAGAGAAATGAATGCAATTCAGCTCTAACTAATTGAGCCAACTAACTATCTATTAGCTACTAATCAATTGCATTTGTCAAGTTTTTTAGTAAAAGAAAGTAGCAGGATCTTGTGGAAGTGCGCCAAGAAAGAAAGAATGTGGTGTGTTTGATAAGAGCTCAACAGTAGAGCTTGTTTGTGGCAATATATTCACTCTAGCACATCATCCTTTGAAATAGAAATGCCTTTGTAGTTTCATTGTTGGTTGGCCTCTTTTTACAGGATACCTACCTCTCTAACTTAATATTCTCTTCTCCTTTCAAGCTAGCTTTAAGGGTTGAACTACACCTTGAATCTAAATCTAATAGAGGGAGAAAAAATGCCTCAAAAACACAAAGATATAAGGGCCGATCATAGTCAACACTTAACACAGTTACGATAAAAAAACTCAATTACAACCTTGCTTAGTCTATGGACAAATACAATAAGAATGCATGGAGATAACACATAATTTAAGGGAAGTCAAGAAAACTACAAATATTTTGAAATTGGTTTCAAACTTGTAGGTAATAAATTTCTCAGACCTTCCATTGAGTCTTGCAGGACCTAACTTCGCCAAAGCACGCTCCACTTCTTCACTCACCTGTTTCAACCAGTACCATTCATTTATTTGAGCATCAAATGCAGAAACTTACAAGTTTAACAAAACAAATCATGTTAGTTTTATTTCTTCTATGAATCAGATCAGATGCATTTTCCACACAAATTATCAAATGAATGATGTCACACCAAGATTGGAAATAAAAGAACTAAATGGAGCACTGAAATCAAAATGTATATGCAATATACTGTCATGCTGTGAACAATAGGTCTAATTTAACTAGCAAAATTGTTGTGATTTTGATTCATTTATTAAAACAATAGGACTTAATAAAAACAAGAAGCAAGTACACACTCAAGTAAAAAAGTACAATACTATCAAATTGCACAGAAGACCACAATATGACATGGCATTTAAGAAGGGACATTATGTGGAAAAATGACTTTTTAGTTGGAGTAAAAAGGCAAATAATTTCATAAAAATGTACATATCCAGTCCCCCACCCCCAAACCAAAATGTTACTGAATCAAAAAAGAAAACAAATAGCAGAAATCAGGGTGAAGACAAGTGTCTTACAACTCTACGAAGAATAGGTTCTAAAGATGAGCAAAGCTTCTGCAAACTGTCCACCTTGAGTGCTTCAACAATTACACTGCAAACACACATGCATCAGTCACAGTAAGTAAACTAAGAAAATAAATAAGTTACAACCATTAAGAACGAAAATTCAAATTAAAAAGGAATAAAATTAGTGAAGAAAAAGAGTGATGTACACAATCAAATATCAAGATTTTCTCCTTAGAAAAAAGCAACTCGAGTAAAGCAGATGAACCCAAAAAAAACTAAAGCTAGCCAAATGCAAAATTCCTTAGTTGACCATGCTATGCCATTCAAATAGCTATTACAGTCTTCAGATGAATTTTGAAATATCAGAAAGAATCTTCATAGGTGCATTATACAACGATAATCAAAATGGAATCACAACCATTAAGAAAAATTCACACGTGCTTCAACAAAAAAGATAAAGAAGGGTTTCTCCAACACCAATAACGAGTATTATTAAAAATGACAACTGACAACAAAAGGTTTGACCACGGTAATCCAACTGATTAGTCATTAAAGACTACAAATAAAGATAAAACCAACACGACAAAACATCTCCAGAAGCAAACAGATACAAATAAAGATAAAACCAACACGACAAAACATCTTTGGAAGTAAACAGATCGATTAATTGCAATAACAATGACATTCTTTTCGCCTACTTCCAACTGGGAAATAGTATAATCATTTGAAAACTCACACACACAAAGGGAAGATCTCAGGTTCGATCCCAGGTAACCAAAACAAATGTCCAACCTAACAATCTCGGTATTGTCAGCTGCGCTAGGTCTTTCAGACTTTCTCATAATTATTAACTAGTGTAAAATAGTGATAAAATTGAAAATAAAATACTAATTATACTAAAAAGGTTAATTAAACAATTGAATAAAGAGCTGCAAATGAATTACTACCTAGCAAGAGCAGGCCTCTTTCGTTCAGGCTGATCATCATCTCCACCACCACCCTCAAGGGCCCTTTTCCCCATACTAGCTCCGTCGTTAGTTGGTCTCTGCATATACACTCTCTTCACAGTAAAACCCTACAAAACAAAATTACACAAACATATCATATTCCAAAACCATATAATAAAATAAGATAAAATAATTAAATCACCATCATCACCTACTCTAATCTAATCTTAAAAAATTAAAAATCAATAAACAAACAAATTAACCCTAATAGATACAGTAATTCAAAAGAAAACTCAAAACAGATCTAGAAAAATTGGTAACAAAGAAATTAAACAGGAATTAGATGAAAACCTTGAAATTAAAGGGTCAAGAGAAGTCCAATAAGCAAGAAATTTGAGGTAAAAAGAAGTAAAAGAAACGAAGTGTAACGGAGTGAGACGGAGATATTTTATGGTGGAAGTGAAGAATTGAAGAGTAAAGGAAAAATAACAGAAAGCGGGAAAGTGACGGGGATTTTAACGGTGTTAGTACCTGAGAAAGATAACTTAGCAGTGTTTGGTGAGAGAAAGAGAAGAGAGAGAGAAAGAAGAACGAGAAAATCGATTATGTGTAATGGATTTTTTGCCTCAGTTGGAAAGTCATTGGGTTTCTCTTTGTATTATTTGTGGTCTACTCTGGCGACTTTAACCTTTTTTTAATTTTTCTTTTCTATTTTTTTTAAATCAAATATCTCTATACGCAATCACGAGTCTAATCGATCAAGCTTGTAAGACTTAAATGAAACATTTTTTAGAGTTTTATTAATGTTGAATGTCCAACCTCATATTGAAAAATAACATATTTTATCTCGTCTAAACGTTCTTGTTCAAAAAGTACAATGGGGTAATAATTATCGCATGTGTGAGGGAGCACAGTTGTCTGTTGTTGTGTTGACCACTGAAATGAAAAGAAGGTGTTATGAATGAAACAAGATAAACGGTTTTGTTTTATTGTTAGTAGCTGATAGGTAAACAAAAGAATTATTGTTTGGATATGGAAGGGTGATCTTGGCCGTACGTTTTATTGAGTGCTTGGATACTTGACATGTCACTAGAGTAGAGACACCTTGTTGTATTGTACAACAAAAATACGATCACGTCACTTGGCGATTAACAGCTGACATCACTTCACTATTTCCTTTTGTCGTGTCGTTAGTTAATCAAATAAATATATTTTTTAGGTACAATTATGAATTAATATTTTTTTTTTACATCAGTTCACTATTTCCTTTTTGTCATTCTGATGGGGGAATGAAATAAATTGGAGGAAACAAAAAATGGAATGATTGATTCTGAATTAATGATAATAAATATTCTTTTTAATTACGGATATAGAGTACATGATGTATATTGATTATTTTGATGATAGCGGTAAGTCTTTGAATTAAACGAAAGAATTCGATGAGATTTGATGTCAAACTAATTTTGATATCATGATGTCATTTTTTATGGTAATCGGGGTTTAAACCACGGACCTTCCATATATCATGCATTGTCATCACCGTATTGTCATTTAATCATGTTTGTGTGCGCATAGAGATAGTCAAGTAGGTACTAAACTAGTGTTTTTGATTAAATAAGTGTTGCATTGTTTTAAAAAAAATTAACTAAAAGGTTACATCTAATACAGCCAAAAAACATAATAGTTGATAAATGTCCACTTTCATAAATAAATTTTAATTGCATGTTGGTACTTGTTCACCCGTTAAAAAAAAATCGCAGCTTGCAAGTATAGACATAGAATAGGTTGATTTTAGAATGAATTAAATTCATCCTTATCAAATTAATTAATTCTAATATGCTGGCGGTGGGGGCTGTGATGAATATTTGTTTGTTGAGAGGTTGAGCAAAATAGTTATTTTAGACGCCATTGCTCATATATGCAATTTGATAGCCATGGACGGACGCAGCTGACAAAAAGGGAGTATGCCCACTTGAACAAGATTGTGAAACATAGCAATTGTTTTTGAAATACAAAAGTTTAGTATTGAAAGACCCAAGTTTCTTAGCAACATTATTTTAAAAAAAAAAAAAAAGTTTCTTAGCAACATTACAAATTTACAATCAACAACTTGCGTGAAGAAGAAGATGATGAAACAAAGGAATCACAATCGCCACTGACCCCCAATGCAACCTCCTCCACTACCAAAAAGTTTCAAACATTTGCATATATAACCATAATAATGTCCTTTTCTTCCCCTTAAGAGACCTTTTTGTGCTCCCATTTGTCTTCTACTAAGGACCTGTGAGCTGCCGCGCATCTCAAGTTACATTGTCATGTGTGGTCATCAGATATTCATTGATTTACATGTCTACAATTTGAACTTAATTAATAGTCGGATTTATTGTTAAAATTTTATGTTAAATTTGTGTCAAAATAAACAATTAAATTGTAGTTAAATTATTAAGTGTATATCAAAAAATTGTTATGAAATATTTGAACTAAACCAAGCTCAAATCGTAGACATGTAATGCAGGTTAACTTTATTTAATTTAATAAATAAATAAATAACTACACTCGAATGTTTTCAGTTAGTATAACTAGCTACCCAACAACAAAATGAAAAACCTAAGCTACAGCAAATAGTAGACATGTTACATTTTTCATTAGGCAACTCACAGAATTCTCACTTGCATACATCAAATTCTTCAAGCCTCTCATAAAGTTTGACGAGCAATTGATTGCAAACTTCTGGAGATGTGCAGGGTCCACACAAAAGATAAATAACGTTACCGAGTGGTCGCATGTACATGCCATCTTCCCGAAGTTTCTGAAGAAGGGGCCTTGCATACAATGATCCATACCTGTACGAGACAATAATTTAGATGAAAACCTATTCGAGTGTGAAATGCACTGTTTTTTCAACTTTGCAACCCCTTTATCCCCAACGAACCAAAAAATGCATCAACAAAATGATCGAAATTAAAGGTTTAATTGCACATTTTTCAACTATATGTAAAGAAGTATGCATAATTGTCTACTGAGAAATGCTAGCAACACTCTCTAACATCCACTCTCTTATTGGATGAGACTCATGTCGCTCTCACACTTTCGAAATGGCTTAATAGAAGTTTTGGCCCCCTATGTTTCAGGAAGTTGCGATTTTGGCCCCCTAACAAAATAAAATACAAAACCGCCCCCTAAGTATTGCCCCTTTTGCAGTTTTGGCCCCCTAGGCCAATTTTGACCAAGTCAAAGCTTGCGTGGATGTCACGTGTGTATTTTTTTATTTTTTTATTATTAAAAAAATTTAATTAAAAAAAATTATTATTATTTTTAATTAAAAAAATAAAAAGAATTACACACGTGGCATCCACGTGTGCATTGACTTGGTCAAAATTGGCATGGGGCCAAAACTGCAAAAGGGGCAATACTTGGGGGGCAATTTTGTATTTCATTTTGTTAGGGGGCCAAAATTGCAACTTCTTGAAACATAAGGGGTCAAAACTGCTATTAAGCCCTTTCGAAATAGATCTCACATAAAGTGGTGAGACTCGCATATGTTTCACCCAATAAAAGAGTGAGTGTTAGAAAGAGATTGTCTATAGCACTCCTCTTGTCTAGTAAGTCATCTAGTACTAAGAGGTACATCAATCTACAAGTAGCCAAAATCAAAAAATAAAATAAAAAAATTGTTACCAAAAGCTTCCTTTTAGTTCACTTATAATAATTCTATAGGGAAAAGGAAAATGGACATCACAATTAACAAAACAACATTTTTCCAGTACAGTTACCAAAACTACAGTATTAGAGGTTCCAGCAAGCAAAGCAGTATATACACTTAAGGTATCATATATAAATATAAGAAAATCACTTGCAACCACCCCTTAATATAAAAGTTTTTTGTTTAAGTTAATTTGAAAGTTTCTACCGAATTCAACATGACAATTACGCATATTGCTGATCAAGCTGCTTAAGAATGGAACTTCAGAATATTATTAGGTGCAGAAAATTATCAAAAAAGAGGAGAAAGGGAGAAAGTGACGAAATATTACCCAACATTATCGCCTTCTGCTTTTAATTCCAAAGCAAACAGAGTTCCTAAAACCACTATTCTTTGAACGGCAGAGTGTGACGAAATCTTTTGAACCATTTTATCATCCCATAACTGAAAATCCACAACAAAAATTAAATTTAATGAATATTGCTGCTGTATATTGAAAAACGACAAACTCTACTAAGGCGGCAACACAGCATTAAATATTAACATTCACAACAATAATTTTGTTAGACCCTGTCATTATATATCAAATTATGATTGAACCTAGAAAGATATATCTTATGTTTGGGGTAACAACCAGCGCGAAAAAATTAATAGAACAGGTATATCTTATGTTTGGGGTAACAACCAGCGCGAAAAATTATTTATTGTAAAAAAATAAAAAATAAAACTTTCATTGTGTAAGATGTTTACTTTTATTAATTCCTTGAACTGTACTTTTTCGTTGAATACAAAAGGGGAAAACAAGAGTTAAGTGAAGAACCAAGATGGAAAGCACTGCACATTGGTTCAATTTGTAAGAGCAAAATACTGCAATTGTAAATAAAGAAGCGGATGACATTTTGTAACAATTTAATGCATAATAAAAGATAAAAACGGAAAAAATGGCTGGTATAGTCGACCCTTATCCCTTGTAGAGCTAAGAAGGACATTCCTTGAACCCTAGAATACTATGACAAAATATAGATTAAATATATATTCTTATGGATTTTGATATATTATGAATTGAGAAACTAAAGAGTTAAGGGATAAAAAATACAGCAATCATACTCATACCTCCCTAAGTAATCTTCCTTCTGAAGTGATGTTAGGGTTGGAAAAAGGGTCTTTAAACCATTGGATTGATTTTACAGCGGCCATGCAGCCCATAGCATGTGCAGAGTAAGAATGTCCGTGCAAAAGGGCCTTGAGCTAACAAGAATAAGAGGATAATCACTTTATTATGCCATCAAAGAACTGTTTAGGAACTTTGCTTTGCATAAACACAAAATACAAGTAGGGCCAAAATGGAAGATCAAATATCCAAATACAGTTGAAACTAAAAAGAGTGGAACAGTCATGATCGGCTGCATTTCTTTCTACTACAACAGACAAAAATAATATGGGTCCGCTCAATCTCAAAAAAAGTATGATTTGCAAAAATGAGAGGTAAAAGAAAATCACATTATGTGTCATGAGAAATAGTGCAGTATACTCTTACTTCTTAGCCATTATTTTTAACATTTGTTAATCCAATCAATGCCAGATACTTAACAGTCTATATGGGTTATTTATCAACAAAAAAAATAAAAAATAAAAAATAGTCTATATGGTTTGATGAACAAATCAAGAAGTCGGAGATTAACAGACGAATTATATCAAAGCAACTGGCAGAAGCAGATGAAACCAACAGCAGTTTCTGTGTCTATCAACTTAAAGAAAGAAAACAATCCAAAAATTATTTATATACCTTTGAGTCTCCAATAAATGAATCAAATATGGCATCTGTTGCTAAGGTGGCAGCCAAAGGTATTATCCCACCAGTCATCAGCTTCCCATAGCAGGCTATGTCAGGTTCACAATGGATTAGATCCACCGCAGTCTGTGAGAAGAAATATCATAATCAAATAAATGAAGAAAACAAAATGCAGTTCTTTTTGTAAATTAGAAAAGAGAAAAGTCATTAGGGGAAATTACCTCTACTCCCAAACGCCAAAAACCAGTAAAAACCTCGTCAAAAATAACTGGAATTTTTCTACTTCGACACTCATTAACAAGTATGCGCTGAAAAAGTGGATCCACCATATGCATTCCACCAGAACCTTGTATGACTGCAAAACAGCTCAGGCCCCAGACTAAATGATCAATCTCAGGAAAAGGTGCATCAGTTAAATTAAATTAGAATATAATATTGCTGAAACAACTTCAGAAAGAAGTGTTTGTGATGAAGTGAGTTAAGTAGGAAAAAATTTCTTCAGCTTCAAGCACTGGACGAATAACATACAAGACTGTATTATTAGGGTACGGAGGAGATAGTAAAAGTCAAAATGGCACGATTTAATCTGCAAAAAAGGGACCACATAAAATATCTTGCCTGGCTCCATAATCAACGCAGCAATCTTGCTTGACCCTCTAAATCCAGATAGCACTTTTGATATATAAGATGAATAAACTGGAGCAAGCTTAGAATTGTCTCTGCTCCTGTGAAATATTTCATCACGTGAAACAAAGGCTGTGAAACAGTCAGCAAATAAAATGATGATATTCTAAACAGTAACCAACCAAAGAATTAAAATTGAACATTTTGAACTTACTGATACTTTCGAGTTTCTGATTTTCCTGCTGAAACTCTTCAGGAATGGAAATGTTCCATTTATTGTTGTACATAGAGACAGAAGGAGGATTCAGGAAGAGACCTCTACCGGTGTACCTATGAATTTGAAAATGAAGCTTAGAACGGTTACATGAGTATTAGCTAGGTTCTAGAATCCATTCCTGAACATTAGAATTCAAATGAAGGGTAGTCAAATCACTAGAGGCAGAGGAAGACTTAGAAAAAATATAAGAGAAACTATTAAAAAAGAACTAGAGATTAATGATAGACAATATGGTGTCGTTTAATCCATGTATCCGACCCCACTTAGTGGGATAAGGCTTGGTTGTTGGAAAACTGCCAATCTGACAGAAGTTGAACAGAAGTTTACAAACAAAAAACTGTTTGTATCTATTTTTGTCCATTTCCGACACCCTTTATGTTGTTTCACAAGTATACAGTAGAAGGAAATGTCCATACCATGGTTGCTGCAGGAAGCCTGTATAAGCTGACGGTGCCTGTGCTTCCATAGCACCCAAGGTGTCGCCATGATAAGATCTCTGAAGTGCAAGAACCTGAAATAATTGAATCAACACAGCACAAACATCAACAAGTGTGTGTATTTCTTAAGATATTTTATTTACTACTGAATGCTATTTTCCTCTTCTTTTGCTTTTTAAAAGAAAACAACAGCATTGCTTTATAGAATACCAGCTTCGTATGAAGATTGAAATCTATACAACGAGGCAGAAAAGATTAAATAAAGGACCATGGGTACCAACCATTAGCTCAGTAGATCTTTCATTTGTAGCGTCGTCGTGACAGTCAGGAATAAGCCCATGTTCAACCGAAAATTTACGAAATGCCATCTTTAGAGCAATTTCAATTGCTGTAGATCCATTGTCTGAAAAATATACTCGAGAAGCCCAGCCTGCACAAATTTTAGCGTGGTAAAACATCAAACTGAAATTGAAATTAACATAAACTGAGCAATGATACAAAGAATCAGGGATAGAACCAATACCCCTTATTGAACTACATTGGTAAAATTAGAAGGCTGTGCCAATTGCCAATTTTTAGCCCTATGAACTTTGGAGAAAAGAGACTGTTTTTTTTCATTTTATATCAAACATTCAACTCATCAATTACAATTTGCATGGCCTTCTTAGCTTGACCAACGCCTAAAGTTGGGAAAACTATTTAAACGTCGTTATGATCCCTTTTATAAGTTGGAATGAATCATTAATTATATTTATTACCCCTTCTTCTTTTTTTTGGTACAAAAGAGGGCCAAAGGCCAATATTTATTACCCCTTCTAGTCCTATTTATAAAAAAAAAAAAATATTATAAATCACAAAAGGCAATGAAGCACATTCAAGGATTTAAAGATAACTTTTTTTTTTGCCTTTCGCACCGGTTTCCGACCCACCAATGTGGGCGACTAATTCGGCTCGTGTGTAGAGGCATGCGCACTGGCCAAGCGTTGTTCCCCCTGGGAATCGAACCCGGTATTCCCCGGGTACGTCCTTGGAAGGAGCTCCTTGCCACTAGAGCCCAAACAACTTGGTGGATTTAATGCTAACTTTGTTTTCTAAAAATATTTTTAAATCTAATTAAATGAAATTCAATTCATAGGTTTAGGTAAAATGAAATTCACTGTAAAATAGGAGCATAAAGAGAATTTCAATAATTAACGGTTAATATAAAATCGGGTAGTGTATTTCTTATATTTTGGCCAAAAAATAACTTAATTTTCTGAGATAAACAGGTGTGGAAGCAGTAAATCATACTACCCTCATCACTAAATATTGAACCTTAATGATTAATGCAGATGTTTTTTAATAAAGCAGTTGAAAATTTGGTAGTTATATAATAAGGCACAATGAAATTTGTTAAGACTGTCTTATATTTAGAAACAGAGATAGCAATATAATAGTTTAAATTTTCCAAAGGTTTTAAGCAGTGAAGGGTTAAGTAATGGAGAAAAATTGGCCCTGCAGAGTATGTCGTATGCCTCCGCCACTGCAAAGAACTGCAAACTGCTCACAAATATAACATAGCAATAACATCATGTCCTTAAAGAAGTAGCCCAGTGTTTTGGGTTGGGACACTGAAGGATTTATATGCAGGAGACTCATGGTTCAATCCCTGCTACTAACATTTTCCCCTCCCACTAACTAATTACTAACATTTGCCTATAAAAAAAAATATTAATTACATCATCATGTAGCAGTAGGAATTGGAATAAAAGGAAAAGCAAATTTGCATCCAAAGCATTCAAAGATCAAATAGCCTTAAGATTAGAACTTAGATCAAACATTAAAACTATTTAAAATGGGAACCATTTGATAAATTCCTATTAGATAAAAAAATTAATGGTTCAAATATGAGAGTAATAAAACAGGAAACTAACCTTTCCCCACACCTTGAAGCAAAAGCTCAGCACTATCCAAGGCTGGCTCATGAACATTTTCGGGGAACATAACATGCCCAAATCTTGCAGCAGTGTATCCCATCTCCCTAGCAAGCTCAGCCTGAAATCACCTAAATGGAAAGATAGCATTAAAGGAAATCATCAGAGATGTTGTCATGAAGGGATGAAGGGGCATTCACAAAACAACTAAATATGCAATCTATAATGTTGATACAAAATAACATTATATTATGTATCGTTGATACATGCCATAAAGATCCCTTAAAATATTTGTTGCATTGGCTACTAATTTCTAAACGCAATCCTTTTTTTTATTTCGGTTTGGAACCAGCTACGTAAGTTTTTAGTGCAAAAAGGCAGTATATATGTTTAATAGGGCAGACCATAAATGAAACCAACTTGAAAATAGTTTGAGACTCAGCTTGACAATTTAATTTATAAAACTTGGCTCATGAATCAGCTCGATATATATATGAATTCTAATTAAGTAATATATGATATTTTTTAATTATATATATATATATATATATATATATATATATATATATATATATAAATTAAGGGAAATGTTAACCAGTGCCCCCAGGGCACTAGTTAAGGAGACTAAACTAGAAATTTTGCATTGGGAAGTGATGAAAAGTGGAATGTTCTACTTTATGAAAGTCAAAAGTTGTTATTTTTAAAATAAAATTTCTACTTTTAACTTTCTTAGCTAGTGCCCCGGGGGCACTAGTTAACAAGACCCTTAAATTAATGATACTGTCATTTTATCTAAAAACAAAGTAAATTTCTATTGAGCTGAATTAAGCTAGAGTGGAAAGCTACTTTTAGTTTGACTTTATTTATGTGATTCAAGCTAACAAGTTCAACAAAGTTCTTTGAAAACGGATCATGTCAAAGTCAAGTTTGAAGTTGAACTGATTCTTATCGAGTCAAGCTTAACCAAGTTCACTACTCATTTTCAGCCCTGTTAAGTGAAATCGTTAAGCATTGAAAGCTAAAAAAATTGAGAATTTTTGTTAACCATATTCAACAGTTGAAGAAAGGAAGAATGGCATATTTTAGTATATGGCCCTTAATCAAACAGTTGATATGACTATTAATAGTTTGAATATCAGAATTAAATACTCAACAAATAATGAGGATGACCTGCAATATAGCATCGGGTCCTTGAGTCCACCAACTAGCACATGCATCAAACAGTGGTGCTATGACTTCTGTCTTCTGAGCCTTTAAAAAAAATCATGTGATGTTGCATCTAAGCATCAGCATATAAAAAAACATGAATAAAGTAATCTAAACTCTTGAATATAATTCCAAAGTAAACACGAATACAGTGCTCAACATATCCCTAATATTTGTATTGAAATGCGTTCAGAATATTATTCATTTTTTTAAATAAAATAAAATATGTAACAACTTTACTCAAAACAAACCTTGAAGACTGCAAAATTTTCACCACAGCGTGAATCGATCACTGTAACCCGTCCTTCTGGTACAAGTTTATGTTGAGTGAAAGGCCACCAGATGATATCCCTTGCTTTAGTTGGCATTTCATGCAACTTCTTAATTCTCTTAAAATAAGCAGATAGCATTATTTCCTTTAGATTATTAAATACATTAAAAGAACCTTCAAACCATTCCATTAGATCATTTGATGGATCTTTTGGAACAGGTGGAAGCACTAAAACAGGAACCCTACATGAAGGCAACAGTAATATATAAGCACGAAGAGCAAACATATTCCAAAACAGCAGAAAAGTCTAAACTAAAAAGACAACTGATTGACTGGATCGTAAATGCAGCTATGAAGGAACTTTATATGTATGTATGCGTGAAAATATGGGATGATACTTTGTTCTATACTATTGTACAATTAGGGTTATTGTAAAGTCTTGTATTTAATATTTGGCATATATTATAATAATATTCTCCGCTATACACTATGCCATTGGCACGCATGAATTTATTGCATGCCTTTTTTTTGACAAATTATTGCATGCCTTTTGTTTCTCCTATTCTTCGACATTGTATCTACATCTTAATTAAAGGCGACCTTGATCCATGCTTACCCGCTTGCAGGGTGTGCATTTACTTTTTTCTATATACCAACAACATTGTCATAACAGGTAGTTATGCAAAAGACCCAGCAAGATTTTAGTAGAACTTGCTCAATGCCTACCAAAAATGAATTTAACTAAAAACAAAAACTGGTGAAACCATTCAGCTTGCATGAGGTGACTAAACATCGGGCATAAACCTTCAACCCTTTTCTTATTTAATGAAGTAAATTACAATATTTACTTTAATGAATACTTTACTAATATTAGTTAATTCAATTCCAATGCTTTGCTTAGTGCTTGGTAGTTATCTTAACCAAAACTCCTCGTTACTACAAATATTATTACAAATTTTTCCGTTCTACCAAAAACACACAGAAAAGGAATGTGGGTATTGTAATCCTTTGGGTAAGCAGAATTTTGTATCCCATGTCACAAGCAGAAATAGAAAATACTAATAAGTATAAACATCTTACTTCTTTCGCACGTAAGACAATAAGGGACCCTCATTTAGAAGGCCGTGATCTTCAAAAACAATAGCAACAACATCATAACCACGAAGCGTCAAGCTCTCATAAGCCGATATTGTTCCAGAAATACCTCCTAGCCGGCCATCTCCAACAAGAATGGCAGGAATACGGAATGGCCTGATATAAAATGACAGAAGGAAGATATTTAACATCGAGGATCAAAATCAAATGGATCAATATATATATATATATATATATATATATATATATATATATATATACATACATATAATTAAAAAATATATATATATATTATCAAATTTATAGCATTAGTAATTTTTTTACACTAAATTTGAGTGATTTGATTTAGTCCTTCTCTTTTGACAGAAAATTTGATTTAGTCCATTACTAACAAAATATAAACAAAAAAGTATCTAAATCTGATTCAAATTCAAACCAGATACATATACTCTTTTTTTTCTTATATTTTATTATGGAGTAAATTGTATAACCTAAATTATTGACAGCCTGACATTATAGATTCTAAAACTGTTGAGAATCTGAATATGTAGGCCCTTACCCTCTAAATAGGGGTTCATAGTTCATACTCAAGAAAGACATTTGGGGTCATATAGATGGTGTAATTTGCACAGTACATGACAGCCTCGAAAGTGCATCAAATTGGAGTCTCTTACCCTCACTGGTAATGTGCTTTTGTCAATGCCCATTTACCTTATTTTGTGCTTTCACTTTATTACATAATGAAATATGAATTTGTAAGATCTTAGCCTCCAAGAAATCCCTTTTTCACCCACATGGTACGATATATGTAATATACTATTATATATGTAAATGTACATGCATGTATATACACTCATATGGACACACATATTGTGATGTTTGGGGTGAGATATTGGAACAAATAGCTGCCACTCTTCTACCGTCATTCCCTTATAATGTATATATTATATGTTCGCTTCCTTCGCCCAAATAGCTAAATATTTGAAGTTAAGCACGAAATTCTCATGATTACACTCTAACAAAGATTAACATTAATCAAACAGCGGATGAATAGTTAAAAGAAGAAAATCCAACTTAAACAAACTGGCAAGAACCTTCATTATCATTGATAATTAACAGTAATCTTCACTAAAAACGTCAAAACCCAACAAAATTATAGGTACCTGGATACATAGAGGCGGCGTGTTAATATTGTCTTATTTGAGTTTATCTAATTCTACTGACATAAGCACAAGTGAGACTGTTTGGAAGAACTCGAGGAAGCAACTTACAACATGTCCATCGGCTTATTTCTATAAAATCTCCAAGATAGCTTAGGAAAATAGCTTATAAGTCATAGCTTTTATGAAAAGACAGAGTCTGGCTTCATATTATCTTTAGCTATAGATATAGATTCTAAATTAGCACTTATAAGTGTTTGCTCTATATAAGTGCTTAATCAGGGTCATTGTCCATTTGTCCTACAATTTTCGACGAAAACACTATCACAATTGATTTAAACAAAATTGGAGGGATAAAGTACAAACCTATACAAGTCACATTGAAGTGAACCAGAAGGACCTGGACTGGCAACTCCACCGGCAGTTTCCACAATGCACAGAACCTCCGACCTCTCCTTCCCAACACCGCTTTCAACCACCTCGCAAAAACATCTATGCAACGTTTCCAGCACCGCGGAATCCTCCACAAAGAAACCTTCCCTCTCAGCCGCTAAATGCGGCGACACAGCCCCTTCCCATGCATACAACGTCTTACATAACAACTCCGAAGAGTCAGAACCATCTTCACCGACGAAACCGTTAATTTCCTTCACCTGGTTCGTCGATGCAGCTGGAGAGAAATTGAGAACGCGGTTTGATAGGGAAATTGAAATGCGAGAGTTGTAAGGATTGCGGTTATGGAGGTGGCGGAGTTTATTGAAGATGAAGCGGGAATCGGAGTCGGAAGGGAAACCGGTTTGCAGAGGTTTGAGGTAGTGGAATTTGATAGGGGAGGGAGAAGATAGAAGAGAGGAGGCGGCGATACCGGCAGAGACAAGGGTTTTACCGACGGCGGTGTTGGAGCCCCATATGGTGTAGATAGGGTGAGATAAGGGGAGTTCGAGTGGTTGCGAAGTGGTGGAGGATAATTTGCGGCGGTGGAGATGGCGAGAGAGAATGACGGTGGGGAAACGATACATTTTGCGGAAGAGATCACTGAACTGTCAGTGTTGGTGTGACGGTGTAGCTGGTGTTTTATGTTTTATTTTTCAGCAATGCTAAATAACGAATGCTCCCTTCCTATTGCTTTACTTCAAAAATAACAAAATTAATACTAACACTCCCACTTTACACAATAAACGGGTGGTTGGTTGATATTAATTAATTTTAATAAAAAATAAAAAATAATATGATGCTCCCATTGTATGATAGACATGATAATTCTAGTCTAGTCAAAAAGATTATTTCACGAGAAATATTTGGTTAGACACAACACTAAATATTACATGTTACGTGTATACATATGAAATTAAAAAGAAAATAATTAAAGTGATATTAATTGATGTGACTATTTTATGAGTATTGTTATATTCAGCGAAAAATCACTCATGATAATTTCACGAATTAAACAACTTGTCAATCAAAATTTGTTTTATTGCAAAATACAAGGAGAACTGGAGTAAAATACGGGAGCCAACAAATTCTTTTTTTTTTTTTTTGGTCTAGACTTGTAGAGCCAACAAATTCTATACATGTCAATTTAGTTTTGGGAAATATTTGCATTAATAATTTCGTTGTATATATTAGGGGTGGACAGTGGCCGGTTTCGGTCCCAAAATCCATAACCGACCAGACGCGATTTCCTATTTGTCGCCGTCCATTTGAGGGCTTCGGTTACGGCAGTGGTGGGTTGTCGGTTTTAGCGGGTGGTCGGCCGGACTCCATTGGTTGTGGATTAAACAAGATCTCGTGAAAAAATTACAACATAAAAACGGAATCAGAGTGTGTTAAGCGAGGAAGAAATGGTTACAGATTCGTTGGTATTCACACCTTATAACATACATGTGAAAGAATGAAGAAAGATTATGTTGTCTGTAATTTGGGAATGAGTATAAAGGAATAAGTATAAGAATAAATGGTTGAGATATGTGGAGCTGAGAGAGGAAAGGCTATCAATCGAATGGAATTGAAGTTGTAGTATTGGTAGACTACTAGACTTTAGTTCTAGCAGGAGTGTATGATGTTGGGTGTAATGACTTTGGTCCTAAAGTAGAGTATTAATAATTGAGTTGAAGTGAAGACAATGAGTCTCTGTAGCCAGCTTTATCACTCCTGGCAATACAAACAGTCGGTTGTTGGGTACCGACGGATTCATATTTGTAGTCCAAACCCAACTGTTGTAAACCGCATACAACCGAAAAACATGAAGCACCAGCATGTGACCCCGTATATACCGACCCAAATGGCCATGGGCTTACCGGTTTGGATGGTTTTCGGGCGGGTATGGATATTCTGTCCAGCCCTAGTATATATCATTATCCTTATTTATCTTTTAATTTTTTTGATTCACGTGTGTGCGCCTAAATTTTATATCTAAATGTTTGTGCTTATGTAAGACTATCTCTTATTCCACTCTAATAGAACCATAGCATTTATATGGGGTTCTTACTTAACAAGGATCACTCCCTATTTTGGATTAGAGGAAGAAAAAACAAGTTCTTATTAAGCAACAGACAATTATATAAGGATAATCTCTCTCCTCGACAACTAACAGGTCCCACATTTAAAATAAGTAATAAAATATGTATTATTTCGTTTCACTTGCAAAAGAAGTAATAAATTATTTTTGTTTAATGATGTAAAGTTAGTATGATATATTCAAGAACTTTTCATTAGAGTCCTTATTAATGTGTTGTCATTAGAGTCTTTAATAAGTACTTTTATTAAAAATTTATAAATAAATTATGTGTATATGCGGGGTCCATTTAAGGAGTTCTTATTGGTGGACTACCTTAATTTGTAAACAAAAAAAATCTTAGATTTTAACAATTAACCATTTGATAAATTTCATTATTGATTTTCCTATCACGTGTCAATTTAGTTTCTTTAAAAAAATGTTATTTTTTAATATAAAAGTTTGTTGATTTTAGTTGTTTTAATATGTATAATAAATAAATAAAAAAATAGTTGTTTTTTTGTCAAAAATGTTAGTTGTTTTAATACGTGTAATATTGCATATTGCCCATCTTAATTATATTTCTTTCATTTATAATTTTTTTTTTTTTTAAAACTGTTGTGAATATAACAAGTGGATGTCCACAAGCCCTTGTATTTATCTATTAAGTGACATCATATCACTTATCTTGTAAGTTACACCTATTTATATTTACCGCTTAAGTACTTAACTCTTAAGTCATATTGTTGTACTTCTCTATAAATAGAGACCACGTGTAACATAATTGTATATCACAAGATAATGATATAATCCTCTTTCTTTTCTCTCTATTCTCTCTTGTTCTCTTTAATTTTGTTCTTCTTGTTATTATTCTAATAGTTTCATAACACGTTATCAACGCGTCGCTCTAACCAATTGAGGTATGCAATTCTTCTTAATCTATTTTTTATGAAAATAAAACTTAATTTTTTTATCGATGATTATAGGTTATACTGTTACAATTCCATCAATTGGAATCAATGGCTTATAGATACATTAAATCATTATTATGTGAATTGTATTATATTATTGTATTTATTTATTCCATTTAAATTCCTGAAGTATTTCATAAGGATCGATCTCATATTATAAAATTAAAGAGATTTATTATGTAGTTCCTGTAGAACTCAATGTTATTCTTTATGAATTCCTGAATAATTCAAAAGCGCAGTTCCTAAATAACTCAATATATTTTTGGCTTAAACACACTTTTTACCCCCTAAGTTTTCAAAAGTTGTAATTTTGGACCCCTATTAAAAAAAATGGCAAAAGTGACTCCCATATTTACCCCCTTTTGCAAAATGTCAATTTTGACTAAGTCAACCATATGTGGCACGCCACATTTGTATTTTTTTTATTTTTTATTCCACGCGTATAATTAGCTAATTAAAAAAAACAAAATTTGGCAAAAAAAAGGGCAGGCACGTGAGGATTATCATCATCATTTTCATAAGGCATCAAACCCAGAAGCTCATTTCATAATTAAAAAACCAGAAGCTCACCAAACCCTTACAAATCAAACACTTAAATTCCTCTCTACTTCACCCTCTATCAAACTCAAAACATATCACACCCTTGTTCTCTCCCCAATCCTTCTTTCCTCTTTAAATCCCTCCAATAAACCATGCATCGGAAACTGCTGCAAACCCACAACCAAATCACAAATCATTGAAGTTGCACCAATTTGTTTAATTAAAGATTGAAAAATTAACGGGTTAATGGAAAGAAAATGAATGAATTAAGATGAGGGGTTGAAGAAAAAGAGGAAATGTCATGTGCACATAACAGCCGCAATCACAAACGTAAACTCCCTATTCACTATCAGCGTATTCATCGGCCTCTTCTTCAACCCAAACGACTCCTCCAACACTCTCAACATAAACCCGTCCTGCATCCCCACCACCGCCATCGCCGAAAACCTCGTCCCATTTCAATACTCTTTGAGAGTTGGGATGCTTGTTTCTGGGATTGGATCTGTTTTAGGGTGTGTGTTTCTTATGCTTGCTCTAGTGAAGTTGTGCAGATTAAGCTTGAGATTGTAGCTTGTGAGAGTTAACATGTTTTAGTTGTTGTTGTTCCACTTTTGTTTTTGTTCCGATTTGGCTTTGTGTTTATGTTATTATTGTTTGCTGTTCAATTCAACCAGAGTGTTTTGTTTGTGATTGAAGATGATTTTCTGGGTTTGTTTGAATATGAGTTTGTGGATGTTGAAGATGATTTTCTGGACTTGTGTAGAAGATGAAGATTTATGAATTTTATGGGTTTTGTAAAAAAAAATCATTTATATAATTTTATAAACGATTAATTGATTATATGACTTTTTTTATTTTATTAAATTAGTAATTACACACGTGGTATGCCACACAGTCAAGTGAGCTGCCACGCAGGCATTGACTTAGTCAAAATTGACATTTTGCAAAAGGGGATAGACATGGGGTCACTTTTGCCATTTTTTTTAATAGGGGTCAAAATTGCAACTTTTGCAAACTTAGGAGGTAAAACGTGTGTTTAAGCCTATATTTTTTTATGAATTTTTAAAGAATTCATCAAAAGAGTTTACTTAGAGAATTAATTTCATTGTTTAAATTTGTTGTATAGTTCCTGAAGAACTTAAACAACTCGGTTTTAATTTATTCTCCATGAATTCTTGAAGAATATAGTAGTGATGCATCCATGAAGGATCATACAAACAACGTATTAGATCTATTATATAGTTATTGAAAAACTTAAAAACCAACAAATTTTATTCTCCATGAATTCCTGAAGAATTCAATAATGATGCATGAATTGCACAAATAATTGATTTGATTGTGAGTAGTTCTTAGAGAACATAAAAAAAAAAAAAACTTTTTTTGTGTGTTAATTGGTGCGTATTATTTTCACCTAATTTTCATGTTTTATTGATTTATGATTCAATTAAAATTATCCATTGATTTTTATTATTATTATTTTATCTTTTGGTTTAATTTTAAAACACATCTCTATTCATTGAGATTGTTTCCTTTAATTGTTGATAATTTCCAAATAAAATTTGTTGAAACCAGTTTTGTTGGGTTTAAAATAAATCAACTTGTTTTTATTTAGATCTAAGTTATATATATATATATATATATATATATATATATATATATATATATATATATATTATTAAAATTGATTTGAAATAGATCTTTACGTTTCAGTAGTTTCAATTATAATATTAAATTAAAAATCTAATTTTTCTTTCTAAAATTAAGGATTCAAATTATATCAATTATTTTTTATTTGGAGATTTGATCCAAAATTCTTTTCTTAATTCTATATATTTTTATTTTTTCAAAATAAGAAACTAATTCAAAAAGATAATTTAAGTAATTCAATTTTTTCTAACTTTATGGCTCGTGTTTGTCATGGATCCAACGTCAATTCGATTGGTAGACACCTATTAAAACCATGTATTTTATTTTAATTAATTGTCACAAATTTTTTGTTGTGAAGAAAAGTTGGTTAAAATCATTTTTTTCTAGAAGTGAATTGATTTTATAGTGAAAAATTTGGATCCATCGTATTTGGAAATTTTAATTCGTCAACCACCAAAATCGTGTTTGGCACCTAAATTATCATGTTTTAACTTCTTAAATTTTGGCACACACTTTTCTAAATTATAGTTGGTCAATTTTTTGACTATAATTTTTTTTATACTTTCGAAAAATTGAATTTCAATATAAAAGAGATACTTACATCAATTTGGTATGGTCAATATGTCTGTTTTCTTTTGATGACAAATAAGTATTTAAAATTCATCATTGATATGCCCTTGAATATCTTGTATACAAATATTTGTTTTTAATTATTAAGTATGGTTATTTGATCACTGTAACAACAAACACAAATATGTTCCTAGCAAATAAAGATTTGAATTTACTTTAATTTAGGCTAATTATCAATCGATGAAATGGGAGATAATAAGCAGCTAAAAATTGTGAATATGATTTCAAATAAATTATTTGAAAGGAAATATTATTGTCTCATTTTGATCCTCAAAATATAACTCATTTGCAAAGTTAAACAAATTGAATATCAGTTGTTAATGTTCCAAATGAAATAGATATTCATGTAGGACAGTCTAATATGAATCTCAAATGTGTCTGAAGCATGGTAGACATCTTGGTTCCAAATATACAAAATCCTCGAACAAGAAAATAAGCTTAAATGATAGATAACCCAAACAAGGATATAGAAACTCTAAAAGAGTCGTCTTACATAATTGAGTTTTTAGTTCCAGAAGATCTGGTTAGGTACATGAATTTTATGAAATATCGATAAATTATGTCATGAATGAAATATCTCAATGAAATGAGACGGTACCGAAATAAAGTCAATGTTGACGTGTTTTTGCATATAATATAGCGCTATATGTGGTAAGTGATAATGAGGATCATGTGTTAAAGTCTATTAAAGATTATAGATAAAGAAAACGTCAGCAAAAATGGATAGAGACAATTCCAGTGAAATCAAACTTGCTTCATAAAGCAAAATTTGTTTGGACTTGTAGCCCACTCACTTGAAGGTGTGAAGTTACATGGATATATATGATTTTTCGCGCGAGTAGGAAACTAGAATGGTAAGTGGATGTACAAGGAGGAGTGTTGTAAATATAATAAGTAGATGTCCACAAACCCTTATATTTATCTCTTAAGTGACACCATATTACTTGTCTTCTAAGTCACACTTATTCGTGCTTATCCCCTAAGTACTTAACTCTTAAGTCATATCATTGTACTTCTCAATAAACAGAGACCACATATATAGAATAATATAATCCTTTTTGTTCTCTTTAATCTTGCTCTTCTTGTTATTATTCTAATTATTTCATAACAACGTTTTGATTATAATTTTCCACTGGTGTAAACATAATATGTTTGTGTGAGCTTAACAGTTAGTAAGAACAATGCTCAATCTATGTAAGGTCCGGGATTCGAATCTCAAACACCGCAAAAAAAAAAAAAAACATAACACGATTTTCTTCGTTCTAATATTGACATTGCAGGATCATTAGTTTTGTGTAGTTTTTATAAACTATAGAATATAACTTATAAAACAACTTATTCATAACTTACATGAAGTTTATCTCTATTCCATCTTTGATTATAGAAATAACATAAAAACACGTCTCACTTAAATAACATCTTACTGCATAACGTAAAAACACATATACCGCACAACAGACAACAAAAGACCATCTCATCAATTATTAGTTTACTCAAATTGACCAAGTCTCAGTTATAACAAATCGTTAAATTTATTTTTTTATTTGCATTAAACAACTCGAAGATATACATTTTGTTGATAAGAAACTAGTTATTATTTGCAATATTTAATTTTGTTGTGAATTTATTCACAACTTACTTGAATCAACTAACAATGATATAATATTTTATCAATTTTTTTATTACAATATTTATCAATTAAAATAAAAGGATAATAAAACAGTTAAAATACATTAATTTTTAATTAAAAAATTATTTTGAAAATATAAATGAATCGCACGAAATTGAGTTTCTCTCATTGTCATAAATTGAACATGACTTTTGAAATCATGTATGACAATCATAAACAACAACGTCAACTGCATGAACAAACTACTAATATATTATGTAAATAATATATGTTTTTCTTGTTCTTCAATTAAATCTAGTTTTTGAAGTCATACATTTTCGTTTGTTTAGTTGTTCAAGGAATGTATAAAGTAGCTTCTCGTTGTCAAGTGATGGACAGAAATATGTGGGGTCACTACATGTACTTGTGGGTAAAAATACTAATTATCTTACATAGTCTATCTTCCTAGCTTTGCATTTTGACTTCGCAGTAGGAGAACATGATACAAATGTAGTAGATGTTGCGGCATCAAAGCACAAGTATATTTATGCTAAATATGATCCACCAATGAAACTAATACATGGATTGGAGTCAATCTCATTTGTTATCGTTGTGTTTATAATGTGGTAATCATATTGGTGTCTATGTGTAATGCTCTTTTCTTATAGCAAAAGAGTCACATTGTGAGCATTCCATATATCTAAAGCAAGTTTGAAATAATCATATTGGTTGAGTATAGAGCAAATCTCATGCTTATTCCATTTACCTCCCCAAAAATCCTTATCATTTCAAAAAATATTTGGCCAAGCAGTGTTAAGGTCCAACCTCATACTATCGATATGTGTTAAAACACTTGTGACACATGGGCAACCTGAGGGTTGGGGTTAGTTAGAATCACACTTATTTTTGAAGACCATAAACCATGAATGGTAAATAGC
This sequence comes from Medicago lupulina, assembly GCA_958299785.1. Taxonomy (NCBI): domain Eukaryota; kingdom Viridiplantae; phylum Streptophyta; class Magnoliopsida; order Fabales; family Fabaceae; genus Medicago; species Medicago lupulina. The sequence continues at coordinate 2,771,196 of OY283143.1, read as the reverse complement.
CTTGTAACCACTCTAGTTGCGCAAATTCCTTTGCCATATAGCTTCCCGATGCCCATTGCAATGCAAGTTTGTAATTGTCAAATGGAGGCTGCGTCAATGACGACGTAAACAGTAGGAAAATGACTAAGGGAACGAGGATGCCCCTAACAGTGACGCCAAATATATACACACCACCAATATACTTTACAAAATATATACATATCCTCAATTTTAAAGTGTTATATATATGACAAAGTGGTTGAAAATTTAACACATGCTACACCGGTGTATTAGTATATTTTATCTATTAAATAACTAAATTTTATTTTATATAGATATTCACATAAATGCATAAATATTTATCTAATTATAGCTCGTATTATAATTATATATTGTGAATTTAATATATGATTCAAAAAATATTAACAATCTTTTTAAATGGAAACAAACATATTCTATTTCTTATTTAATGTGAATTCAGAATCTGAAAATGATAAAAAAAAAATCGAATTATATATATTCAATATTAAAAAAAGTTTTATGTCAATAAACACTACTGAAAACACTAATTTTTTATTCTTAAAAAAAAAAAAACTAATTTTTCCTCCTTTTTTTGGCATGGTTATAATCTTTGAGTTCTATAATGTAATTATTAATCTTATTATTTAATATAAACACAAACTTACAATAAAAAGGTACATGATTTTTAGGTATAGTATATTTCAATATATTTTAATTACAACATGGTAAACAATATTAAGAGGCTTATAGAGTGGTGGTTATCAATTTGTTGGAATATGTTGAAAAGATTGACAATATCTTTTTTTGAAAACTGAAATAATTTGGACTTTACGTATATGTTAAAGATTTAAAATAGCTATACAAAATATCTAATTAGGCACTTTCCCACATCAACTTGTGCTGGGATTTTGATAATTTGTTGCTCCTAAGGGAGTTGATTTTGAGAATTTGTTGTTCTCTAGAAGAATCGATCTTGAGTAGTTTAAGAAAATGACGAAGATTTACTATCAATTAGGGAACAATTTGTTAGGAAAGTTCAAATATCATCTAATTTAAAGAAAAAATTGCTTTATAGAATACAAGTAGTGTGACTATGACTATAAAATAAAGTAAGATACAAAAATTTGTTTTGAGGAAATTGATGAAAATAAGCGTTACGTCGGAATACCTATTAAAGTGGGATATACATGTTTACTTGTATCAAAAGATTGTATTTACACAAATGTATCGGGTTATATACGAAACATAAAACACGAAATCACGATAATAAGTTCAAGAAAAGATACGAAGTCGAATCGCCTTACTAATGAGCTGATTAAGCTGTTTAGCAAAGACAAAAAGTGAAGGTGACTATAAAAAGCGTAAAAAAAAAATTCATTTTAAGGTATGACCGAGTATGCCTTGTTGTATCACTCGCCTATTCGCGTTTGACTTTCTCCCCACATTAGACTTCAATTTCCTCGTATACAATGTGACAAAATTGTCTTTTTCGTATAACGACTTTTATATCAAAAAACACTACATTCCCTCTTAAATCCTGAGCGTAGGCATTTTTTATTTTCTATTGTTATCAAACCAACCTAAAACGTTCGGAGGGATAGTAAAAAAACAAAGAGGGTGGAGTCATATTTTATAATTTTGTTTGTAATCTAGACTTTAACATGCATTAGTAGACATGTAAGTTTGCATTGTAAATTTTTTTTCATAATAATAATTGGTATTAAAGTTCAACTGAGTCCTGAACGTCATAAAACAAATAATTGTTGTCTACTTTTCGGTTTCAAAATTAGTTTTACGCGCAATCCCACAAAACACTACTTCAATATGTTTATCACTCGACAATGGTAAAGTTGAGCAACTTTATGCTGCCAATAATTTCAAGATCCAATGGTTTATATGATCACCAGGTAATATTGATCGAAAACAATTTTCGATCCTAACAATATTAAAGTTTAATTGAGAATTGTGTAGTTGTTGAACCAATAGGAGCAACCGAAGAACATCAAAAGGCTATATATGATAGCATACTGATAGTTTTGAAGGAAATTCGGTCAAGACAAGTGTCAATGATTGCTCCAATTTTTCCAACAAGTATTTTATAAGGATTAGAGAGATAAGTAAATTTCATTATCGACTCAACAAATGTCAACAATCCATAAACACAACAAAGTAAAATAAGTAAATTTCAACATCAACAAATTCTTGAAAACTCAACCATGAAATGAAAATCACATCGGAAAGCTCAAAAACAAAAATACCAGATAAATTTAAAATTTACAAAAATCGCAAATCTACTATTTGCAACAAAATACTTTCAACACATAACTTTTGGTTCCATAATCTATCTATCTATCTATATTTCCTTTGAATTCTAAACTTGAGTTATTCTTATGCAAGAGTTGTGATGATGTGACATGTCTAAATGAGCTTCAATTCCTCATTCTCTATTGAAACATTTTCACTCTCTTATTAACTACAATCTCTAAACTATTAACAATTTCACATCCTCTCTTATTCTATTAATTTTTGATTTTGTAACTATATTTTTGGCCAATTGATTAGCCACTACTAATTCTATCTCTTTTAATTCATTATTAGTATAGTAATTCCTCCACTAAATTGTTTTAACGTGAGATTTTACTAGGCTGTTATAGTTGATTGAAATTCCTTGGCTTACAAAATTCCAACAAACATACATTCATAGTGGCATAAATAGTGGCTACATATTTCACTATATATAGTGTCTTTTGCAAGAAGAATCACACATGTTTGGTGTTCATCTTCTAGGTTTTGTTTCATGTGTTTGAGAATTAAAAATATGTTGTTCCAATTTAGTTTCTCCCTCCTTGAAAGAGGGAGAAAATATGTTGTTACAATTGAAAGTATATTGTGTACTATATATGAAAGAGGATTTTATATTGGGTTGCTTTTGCAAGAAGAATCACAAATGTTTGGTGTTCATCTTCTAGGTTTTGTTTCATGTGTTTGAGAATTAAAAATATGTCGTTACAATTAAAAATATATTGTGTACTATATATGAAAGAGTAATTTTATATTGGGTTGTTGCTAATGTTTTGATTGGTGTATTTAGCAATTGACAATACATGGTTTGAGTTTAGTTTCTCCTTGCTAAAATTAAAAGAAAAAAGAAAGTATGCAAATTTGAGGATTTTACTTTTGTGTCTTTCTTTCAGTTTCTTAATTTAATTATATCACATAGATTATTTGAACAACTGTTATTTTCTTTATTTTGCACTTTTTAGATTTCCATCACATACTATAAAAAACAAATAGTTGAATCACAAAGCATCACAACTATTATTAAGTTAGAATTGTAATTATGTGAAACTCTTAAAAAAAACTTTTCGCTTACTCTTATCTAATAATCTCTAATATTAATATAATTAAACTTGAGTTACATTCTTTTTGAAAGAAAAGCTTCAGTTACATAGGTTTCAGTTACATAAAAATAACTGAAACCTTAAATAAGATATAAGACAATAAAAGTAAGCAATTACGTCACGTTGCATGATAAAAAAAATGAAGAAAAAAACCACCAAAATTTAATCATATAAGTTTACTTCAACCTTTATGAGTAATATTAACAAAAGGCATGACTACACGATTTCGATCTCAAAAAAATAATGCTCTTATATGATTACACTATTCGAATAAAATATGACATATCTTTAAACTTATAAAATATTACAAGATCCACCAAAAACTATGTTCATTGTCCTTAAAATATTTAAATAAACCTACGATATAAATTTATATAAATTCTCATATTTTTAAACAACACTCATATTTTAATATAAATTAATATTACACATAATCATATCACTACATTTGAAAAATATTTATAAATTATTTGATAAAAAAATATTATGAATCATTGAATTGTATAGGACAATACTTACACACTTTTTATTTTCACATTTATAAATACATTGCAAGCACTATTTCAATCAAACCCGTACCTGGTTATTACAATATTATAGTAACACCAACGTCATAAATCACATCAAATCCTTTTCCCTTGCTTTCAAGTAAACCACACAAAACTATCACCAAAAACCTACGGGAATATTCCCACTTAATTACATAATTGAACTCCCTCTCGGCATGCCATAGAGAAACATTATGTGATCCATACAAGACGATACCAAAAAGCATAAAAGTCTCATTAGTTCATAAGTAGACATAAACTATACAAAAACATGTTTGCCCAACTATGCAACATTTTTTTTAAAGACTTGTAAAATTGAATACCACATGAGTCAAATTGTTTCTCATGTAACCAAATAAATTTACTTCCTAAACAATTATCGCAAGGTTCATTGAGGATAAATGTTTTTCTGTAAATTATATTCAATTTTTTTACACGAGAATGAAAGATAAACAAAAAATAAATTGTGTCGTTAATTTTTTTAAACGGTAAAATCAGTCTTAAAAATGAAGAGAAATTTCATATTTACGTGAAAGTGAGGAGAGGTTTATTTGAGAAAAACATAATTTAATTAACAATTAATTGATTGGAGTTATAAATTTATTATTTAATTGAAAAAAGTGAATTATTACAAAGATGTAATTATACTTTTTGTAGTAAATAAAAAGAATTATATATTTTTATATTTAATTAATCAATTAACAGAAAGAGAGCTTTTTATCATCATCTGCCACATAGTATCTCTTTCCTATCTCTCTTTTCTTTACTTTCCCTCGTTTTCCAGCAGAATGATGCTACCCATTGAAATCCGATATGTATAGAAGAAAGATATAGACAAAAAAAGACACAAAAAGAGAATAGATTAATCCGATTACACAGACACAGTCATCAATGGCCTCTCCCACCGAACCTTCTGCTTCTCGCTCTGTTTTCCTCGGCGTCGACGTCGGCACCGGCAGCGCTCGCGCTGGTCCATTTCTTCTTCCAATTAATTTTCAACGATTTCATTTCATTTTTCGTTTCGTTAAATTGGATTATGAATTGTGTTGCATTTTATGCAGGCTTGTTTGATGAGGAAGGAAAGCTTCTCGGTTCGTCTAGCAGCCCGATACAGATATGGAAAGATGGTGCCTTTGTTGAGGTAACTTGATTGTGATTGGTGGTTATCAATTTGTTGGAAATGTGTTGGTGATTTCCATTTTCGTTGCCATAATAATAATTAATAATGTTGATTCATCCTTTTGTTCTAAACAGCAATCCTCTACAGATATATGGCTTGCAGTTTGTGTTGCTGTAAAAGCAGCTTGTTCTAAAGCAAAAGTTGCACCTACAGAAGTACAGAGTCTAGGATTTGCAGCTACTTGTTCACTTGGTATGCATTTTTGTTGTTGTTGTTGTTGTAATTGATGTATATATTCACGGAAGATTTAATTCATTGTAAAGTAATCGATACTCGTTGTTTATGAATTAGTTGCGGTGGATTCTGACAGCTCACCTGTTTCGGTTTCTCGGAGTGGTGATTCAAGAAGAAATGTGATAGTATGGATGGATCATAGAGCTGTAGACCAAGCTGAAAGGATTAATACAAGTAAATCACCTGTATTGGAATACTGTGGTGGAGCTGTTTCACCCGAAATGCAACCACCAAAGGTACCATCAAAACTAGTCCCATTATTTCATCTCCGGTTACCATCGTAACGTGGTATCTGTTCAAGGCAGTTTTAGACTTTTATGGTAATGGATGTTCAACAGTTAATGGAATGATCCACAAAAGCGTTAATTATTACATCCGCAAGCAAATGGGACAGGGAATCATAATCTGTATTGAATAAAATTACGGACATCATAGTTTATTTGAGTAGGTGACAAACACAGTTGATAGGATTTGTAGCGATACGTATTGATCAATTATTCTTTCACAAAAAAAGAGTTTTTGCTCTTTATGATTTTTGTTTTCCTGACTTGTGCCATTATACATAAACCTGTCTATTAGAAAATTATATTCCCTACGAGTTTCCTTTGAAGCTACTAGACTCGTTTGGTGCTGCATGACATAGTTCATATAATGTTTTGTACTTTTATTTTAAATTTTGAGTATTATACTCCTTTATGGATTCAATTATGGCTTTAGCTAATCTTTCCCGATACGATCTAACTTTCCAGCTTCTATGGGTTAAAGAAAATTTGCAAGAATCTTGGTCAATGGTTTTCAGGTGGATGGATTTGAGTGACTGGTTGTCATACAGGTACCCTATGTTGCTCAAGTCTTCTTGATGTTCAGGATCAGTTTGGTGTTCGAGTCTTGTTGTATTTGGATTAATTTGTGGCTGTTTTTTAGGGCTACTGGAGATGATACTCGCAGTCTTTGCACCACAGTTTGTAAATGGACATATCTTGGTCATGCTCACATGCAGTATGTCAATGATACAGATTCCCGAGATATGGAAGCTTGTGGGTGGGATGATGAGTTTTGGGAGGAAATTGGTTTGGGTGATCTTGTTGAAGGACATCATGCTAAAATAGGTATTCATTTTATTAGAATTGTCCCTGTCAAGAACCATCTATCAAAAGCTTAATTGTTAGGTGCTGGGACTTGAATGAATTTATATTACTTCTCAACACGCTGTCTGTGCGGATGAAAGTGCCTCTTGAACTTGAAACGTTATTGGTTCATAGAGATTTTGATACAAACTATCTCAAGAGTTGAAGTGGAAAGCTTTTATATTTCATCTCCAGCATCTACTTATATTTATTATTAATGATAAACTTTGGAACACCTACACGAGCATGCATCTGCACCCTGCTAAATTAATAATTTGAGTCACGACCGTTTTTGTAATAAAATGCAAATTTCCTGTTAAGTAGGTGATGTACTGGGACTGAATTGAAAAATTTGTAAATGCTATAATGTGTAAATGAATTTCTTCAACTTGAAATTATTGATATGGAATAGAAAGTGTGAAAAAACAACCTTGTTGACCAGTTTATATCAAATTTTTGTTACTCGACTAGCAATGTTCTTTACTCCCTATGGAAAGTCCACGTCTTAAAACAAATGTCATGGAGCGAAATGATTAGTTATGATTATTTCTTGATGAAGAACACACACGCACACACACATACATATATATTCTTTTCATGCTTGACCGGTCGAAACTTGGGGAATGCTTATATTTGCGTTGCGTTCCATTCTTTGCTATTTATTTCTGTCTTCCCACTTCTTATCTTGATACTCAAACTCAATCAATTATAATAACAGGGCGAAGTGTCGCGTTCCCTGGCCATCCTTTGGGTTCTGGCCTTACTCCTACTGCAGCGAAGGCAAGAATTTTGTGATGAAGATTATGCATTATTTTGAAGTTTGAACTGCTGCTTTCTTGAGGTTCATTAGAAAATCAAACATGTATTTGAGTGGAACAACTTTTTTTCCATTTATGGAGATTGTTTCACTTTGATGGGACAAATTCCTGTTATGCGGCTGGTTTTAATACTATTAATGGGTTGAAATTTTCAGGAACTGGGTCTTGTGCCAGGAATTCCTGTTGGGACATCATTGATTGATGCTCATGCTGGTGGTGTGGGGGTAATTGAAAGTGTGCTCCCATCAGAAACTGAAGGTTGTCATGACTTACCCTGTATTTATGCTTGCAAGTCAATCTGATAAAGCAATAGTATTCTTAACTCGAAGAGCTTATGTATCCTCAGAGAATGACAAGGAAGCAATTTGCAACCGTATGGTGTTAGTTTGTGGTACTTCTACATGTCATATGGCTGTATCCCGGAGCAAGTTGTTCATTCCTGGGATTTGGGGGCCGTTTTGGTCAGGTAGACTACTATTTTATCAATTAAATCTAAATTCGGGATGTCATTGTACTTCTTTCTTTTGTGACATTTGAAGTTATTTTAGCCCATGTACTATTTACTCTGGGCAGCTACCATGGAAAATTACGCAGTTTAGACGTCAGTACCACAATGGTTGAAAATTGTAGCTTCAACTTTCAATTAAGTGTAACTTTCCTTTTCGATAATAACTTTAAGTCAGATCACTAGAGGCAGAGGAAGACCTAGAAAAACTATAAGAGAAACTATTAGGAAAGACTTAGAGATTAATGAGTTGGACAAAAATATGGTTTATGATAGAACATTATGACGTAATTTGATCCATATAGCCAACCCCACTCAGTGGGATAAGGCTTGGTTGTTGTTGTTGTTTGTGGTTGATAATTCATCAATAGATCTTGCTATGGTTTATGCTAGAACATTGGGCTGAATATGTTTCATTTTGCATCGATTCTTTTGTAATTTTTTGACTTTATTATCACAAATGTCATTCATATGGGTGTCTTTGTGAACATATTTTGCATGGTTACTTATTGTTTATCCTTTATGGAACATTGATATTGGCATAGAAAGTAGGAGGTATCTGACACCAGAGTTTACATTCAACCTGATAACCTGTTCAGTGTCCATTCTCCTCTATTGGACTTAATATTAATTAAAATATTCATAATTGTTTATGTTGGATCTGCTATGTTGTGATGCATTTTTATCTGAATTTTCAGCAATGGTACCAGAATATTGGCTTACTGAAGGTGGGCAGAGTGCTACTGGTGCATTATTGGATCATATAATTGAAAACCATGCCGGTTCTATACACCTTGCAAATAGAGCTGCTTCCCAAAGTAAGGTTTTTTTCCCCATCATTTGGATTTGGAATATACTAAATCTACATTAACGACTCTGTGACTAATGTTTTGACAAGGTTAATTTTCTGTGCTTAATATTTCAGAGATTTCAGTGTTTGAGCTTCTTAACAAGCTATTGGAAACAATAATGACTGAGCAGAACCAATCCTTTATAGGCGCCCTGACTGAAGATTTACATGTTCTTCCTGACTTTCATGGGAACAGGTAATTTGGCAACCAACATCTTTCCTCTGTTTTATGCAATATTTGCTTGTGAATAATATGCTGCTAATATATGTTGTCACAGGTCTCCCATTGCAGACCCAAAATCAAAAGGAGTTATCTATGGTTTGACACTTGACACAAGTGATCAACAATTGGCTCTTCTATACCTAGCAACTGTGCAGGGCATTGCGTATGGCACACGTCACATTGTAGAGCATTGTAATGCCCATGGTCACAAAGTAAGGATGCACAATGCCATGACACATATTTGAGATTATTACCAGTTCTTTGGGTTGGCTATTTTTTAACATCCATTACACATATTTGAGATTATTACTGGGTTGGCTATTTTTTAACATCCATTACACATATTTGAGATTATTACCAGTTCTTTGGGTTGGCTATTTTTTAACATCCATTTCACGTTTACACCCACTGAAATGTTCCTTACTATGAAGGTGAGGATGTGCTAATTAAAGCCCCCAAAGTTACTTGTATAATTGTTGTATATTCTTGTTATGTTGCCAAGCCATTACTCTTGGCTGTTGATGCAGCGTTGATGGGTTTTGATATCATAATAATTTTTCTTTGCTCACAGATCCACACATTACTTGCATGTGGAGGCCTATCAAAGAACCCTATCTACATTCAGGAACATGCTGATATTATTGGTATGTATTGAGGAGGGGTGGGGGCAGCGAGCAAGTGTATGTGCATGCACAGTTCAGTGTATAGAATGTCATGGTGTACAAATCAGTTTTAAAATATTAACAAAATTATGCTAGTATGCGTTATATAGGGTTGCATGGGATCAGTCCTGTCTAGTTTGGTTTGATAGTCAACAACCAAGGCTTAAACCAATAGGTGGGGTTTGCTACATGTATCAAACAATACCATCATGCTCTATCATATATCATATCTTTATCGAAACCATAGACTACAAGGTCTTTCTTGATGGGTTTTTCTATAGTTTTTCGTTGTCCTTTGCCTCCGGAAATTGGGTTATCCTCCGTCAAATCTACTTTCCTTACTACAGAATCTCCAGGTCTACCCCACACATTCCCAAATCACCTAAGACGAGATTCAACCATCTTTTCTACGATAGGTGCTATTCCAACTCTAACTCTAATGCTATCATTCCTAATCTTATCTCGCCTAGTATTTCCGCACATCCAACGTAGCATTCTCTTCTTTGCTACACTGGTTCTTCTCTCATGATGACATTTTTCCACCCAACGCTCCGTCCCATACAACATCGCTTACAGTTGTGAGATAAAACTTTCCCTTTATCTTGAGTGGTACCTTTTTATCACATAAAACCCCCAAGGGGCTCCTTCATTTCATCAACCTTGCCTGAATCCGATGGTTTACATCTCTCTGTTTCTGTCATTTTTGTATAAAGGACCCAAGATAGTCAACCCATAAATAAATCATACTTCATTCTTCCGTGTATTTTACGAACCAATCCACAGTTCAAGGTTAAAAAACCTAAAGTCAAGAAAAAAGTTGAACACCCTTGTTAGCATTTCAGACTTTATACATGGCACAGGTATTCGAGAACTTGGTTCCCTGCAAAATATAGCTTGAAATTGTTCCATGATTTGGATTCCATCTTAATCTATTTTGTTTTAATTCATCAATAAAAATCGCTGTAACTTCCTATGCATCCAAATGATGAGGAATCACCGTGGATGGTCAAACGAGTCTATGTTATGCTTTTTATTAGTATGATATTGTTGTTTAAAAAAGAAAGAGTATGATATTGTGTGTGATCAGCTTTTTGAAAATAATGAATCACATTTACAATTTTCCCAGGCTGCCCCATAATTCTTCCAAGGGAAAGTGAATCTGTGCTCTTGGGTGCTGCTATTCTGGGTGCTGTCGCTACAAAGAAATATAATAGCCTTGGGGAGGCCATGAAAGCCCTGAATGCAGCTGGTCAGGTGTGGACACCTTTCTTTCCTTCTATCTTTATTTATACTTCATATAAAAAGAAATTATTTTATGATTAGAAATTAAGGGCATTGGCATAAAGTTACTCTTGCCTGTAATGGCATAAAGTTACACGTTAGGATGGGGTTTTCAAATAGTTAATGCCGTTTCATCAACATTTGCAGTAAATTGAGAATGAAGTTGGAACCACCAAACTAGTAGGATCTGAAATATGTAGTAAATCGGCCTAAATAACGTAGTATCAGATCATATAGGGGTAAAGAAATTAAGAAACAACCAATTGTTACAGACTCTGCACATTCTTGGTCAAATTCATTCTGAAACTATTACCAATTTGCATTGTTTTGTGAAGCATGTCCATAAAATAGTTTGGGATGTGATACTTCCTCGTTACTAGTTTAAAAAACATATGATTTGTTACACTCCATAGTCTTGTAAATGCGCCACCAGGCAGTGCAAGCCTGAGAGGCTGCATTAATTAATCTTCTTGTACGCGTCTTAACTTATTAACCATCTATAGATGATTAGGCGAGTTCCGAGCTACTAAACTCAATTGCCTGTGCACTATCGACATATTTTGCATTTTAACGGCTTCCTTTAAATGCTTTCTCTACAAGTCAGGTGTTTCAGTTCATGAAATGAAACTCTTCTCCCGTATTCCCTGAACGACTAATAAGGTGCATGGATTGTTGCAGGTTATTCATCCATCTAATGATCCAAAAGTGAAAAAGTACCATGATGCCAAATACAAGATATTCCGTGACCTTTATGAACAACAGCTCTCTAATCGTTCTGTGATGGCTCAGGCGTTGGCATAGCAAAGGAGAATGCTTGGACAGTTGGACTCAACTTTCAACTACGATTAGATGCTCTTTATGATTTACAAAGCTTATATTAATGCCTTGTGGATGCAAAGATTTATATTTTGATGCCATATTGATTTTCAAGGTTATGTTTTTTGGTTATATATAAAGAAGAAAGAAAAATACATTCGTGCCATTTTGACACATATTTAGCAACAACACCATAGTGATTCTGTATGGTCCTGTTCACATAATGCCATATGATTAGTAATTAGTAAATATTTGCTTAATTTAATTTAGTTTGATGATGATTATTTTTGCATCCACCAAAAAGTACATGGTTAGTGCCGTACAAATAATATACTTGTTTAATTCAGTTCAAATTCGGCACATTAAGTAATTATTGAGTTATTTTGAAACTGTATCTTTAACAATCCGCTAAAAAGATAATTTTTTTTTTGTCAAAAAAAGATAATGTGTAAGGACTTCTACATTTTCGGTTAATGGTTTATTTTATGGATTAATCAATTGTTAATAAGAGGACACTTAGACTAACATAGCATCCCACATTGGGTGCTTAAGTGGGTCTTTTATGTCCGCATCATCAATTTTACGGTAATATTTATTAAGCATCAATTTTCTCCAACCTAGTACCTTAAAATAAATTATTAAATAAGTCCAATAAATAATTATATATCATTACATTTCTAACAAAATTTATTGATTTTCCTAAGATTTATTAAATGGGGCCAATGAAAAATAAAGAGAGAGAGGTGCTTTTATAACCACCCTCCTCCATAGGCATCCATATGCTACACTCTATAATAGGGGTGCCTATTTAATATGGTGCTAAATAGGTGAAACATCACTATTGTGGATGGTCTTAACTAATTAAACTCGTAATTTTTTTTTCTTCCCTTTTTAACAAGTATCTACTTATTATGTACATCGCAATTGGTTTAACAAATTAACGTGTTCAATACAAAGCTAAATCTAGTTAGCTAGATAATGTAATTTTTAGTTACGCGTTATTTTTAGGGGAACTAAGTTATTAGTCATAATATTCTCCCATATTTAATAGTTAATAAAATATTTTTTATAAGATTAGTATAATCATTCATTTATTGGAACAGATGGAGTAGATTGCTATATCTAATATCAAATAATGTTAGATCAAGAGTTTGAAAATGATAGAGTAGGTAGATTGAACTTGTTACATTAAGTTAAAAAGAGAATGATATAGTTATATTAATGAACGGTGCCAGTAGTATAACATGTCAATTCATAATAACATCATCAAATCAAGAACATGAATTTACCAACACAATTTATGTCGGGGAGAATCTATCTGCCGAAGACAATTTAGCTAAGGATTCCTTAGATTGAGTTACATAAAAAAAACAAATGAAAATGTTTTTGTACCATAAAAAGATGACATGAACAGCAAAAGTTGATTTAGTTGAGAAAATGTTAATTTGTTTAAGGGTTTAATTTTCATTATCAATACAAAAACTTTATATTTTTTTAGTCGAAATACAAACCTCAAACCTTACATATATTATACATTGTATATATTAAATGAGCTAAATAAAAAATTTTATCTATAAATCAAAGTATTTTTATAAACATTTTAAAAATTGTAAAGTTTAGACTATGTAAATTGGGAGTATCATGAATAATAGAAATGGTATATGCGAGGAAGATAATATAATATTCGAAAAAATTGCCGTTACGAGAACGTGCCACGTGTGACTATACATGGCAACTTGCCATAGCATCTTGGAGGAACAGGATTCCCTTCCCATCGCCACAATCCCACTCTTCTTCTTCTCCTCATGGTGCTTCTTCTTCATCATCATCATCATCACCATCACCATCACCATCTTCTTCTTCCTATTCAATTCAATCATCCATGTTAAAATTCCATCTTCAACCTCTTTCATTTTCCTTCTCTCAGCTCAAAACTACTCTCCACAATAACACCCACTTCCACAATCTCATATAACTAACAATAAGTCTCTTTGGGATAGAACAAACCCATCAAATATTTTTTAATTGGGTTATTTTCCACTAATAAATTTCAAATTTTGATATCTGGGTCATTTCATATTCCCTTTATCAGGTATCACTAGTTGTTCCCTCAAAATTTGGATCTGTTTTTCATAGGGGCTTCTTTTTGTTCCTATTTACTATTAATATAATTATTATTATTATTGGTTTGTGGTTAATTTTGGAAACGTGTTTTTTTTGTTTTTATTTTATGATGTTAACGTAATTTGAAATCATAAACTTGCAAAGAAAAAAACACTGTGTGTGTGTGTGTTTGTGGATTGTGTTGGAGATTTGAGTGAAAACATTTGAGAGTTGTGTATGATGTGATGTGTAATAAAGGGTTTCAATGTTTGAGCGAGTCTGAGAATACTGTTATCGATCATAGACAACAACACTTTCTGATGATGGATAGTCCCACAGCCATTAGATCACCGGCCACCACTGGTTCCGGTCCCGGTTCGAACGATGATGGCCGGCGTGTTAAATTTTTATGTAGCTTTTTAGGTAGCATAATGCCACGTCCACAAGATGGGAAGTTACGTTATGTAGGTGGAGAGACACGAATTGTGAGTGTTTCTAGGGATATTAGTTTTGAGGAGTTGATGGGGAAAATGAGGGAGCTGTATGAAGGTGTTGCTGTGTTGAAGTATCAACAACCTGATGAAGATCTTGATGCACTTGTTTCTGTGGTTAATGATGATGATGTGGTTAATATGATGGAAGAGTATGATAAGTTGGGTTCTGGAGATGGGTTCACTAGGCTTAGGATTTTCTTGTTTTCGCAATCCGAGCAAGATGGTTCGGCACATTTTATTGACGGGGATGATCCAGAGAGGAGGTATGTGGATGCATTGAATAGTTTGAATGATGCTTCTGAGTTAAGGAGGTTGCAACAAATGGAGTTTCCGTTGATTGGTACTGTTGAGGATATCCACGTGGGTGATCAGTACATTAGTCCGGTTGGTATGGAAAATGGGATTCTTAGTCAGAGAAGTGGGGAGCTAGCTATGTCACAATATGGTTTGCATCATATGCCTATTCAGCACCAGCAACCTATGGGCCAGAGGTATAATGAAATCGATGCTCCGTGGAATTCTGGTTATTACTCTCCTAGGCATCATGGTCAGTGTCACCATGATTCTAGAACATCATTGGTTGAGTATCCGTCTTCACCTTCTGGTGCAAGGTACCGAATGCCCTTTCCTGAGATGCCAGATAAGGGAATTGATAGAGTGTCGGATGAGTATGCTCGACATCACGTAAACCACCATCCTGTGTATGATAATCAACCGCAGTATCCGGAAAACGTTGTTTGGTTGCCTACTGGACCAGCACATGGTGGTGATAAGTCTGGTTTTCCAGGCAACGTTCTTCATGGCTCCCATGCTCTTGATGGGAATAATATATGCGAGCACTGTCGTATGAGTTTTCAGAGGCCTCAACCACATCTGGAGCATCCTAATATGCTTCCACCTGTTGCCATTCCATGTCCAGAATGTCATTCAAGCAGGGATGCTCTCATAGTGAATGCTGATGCCAAGTTACAACCTCCTATGTATCCCAATGATACTCAGAATCATGAGAGAGGATGTGGTTTGCAGCATCAGAATTCTGGAAGAGTGGGTGATCATTATGTTGGTGATGTTCCTATCATTAGTTTCTCTCCCGGACATGGTAGTATGATTGATGGACATGCTCTTCCTTCCAATCATGTTCATCAACCGGTTGGACCTGAATTGGGGGTTGAACTGTTCCCTGACCAAACCATGGCTGCTATACCACATCTAAAAATTCCTCCACCGGAAGAATCCAGTGTTCAGTATGGAAATGCACCTTCTCCTTATGGAGTAGATAATAACTATGCCATGCCTCGTGGACAAGCACCTGGTTATACTCTCTGGAGAAACGGGCCGACTCCGGTTCATATTGGACCACCGCATGAGGCAACTACGCTACCTCAGCCGGTTGATGGTGTGATAAATGCTGGAATAATCAGGGGAGAGGGCAGTCCAGGATTTTTCGTTGGACCAGATAGTCAAAGTCTTTGGGTTGATTCGTCACGGAAATTTTCAGGTCATGATGGGTCAGCCACCCCAGAATACCCTCACGCAAATGCTCCAAAGTTGAACCCAATGGCTATTGGTCAGGAAAATCCACACCCGATTATTGTAGATGCCATCCATCCTCCACAGGACGTAAACGCTAGTACCTACTTGGAACCTGTGCAGCTGCAAAATTCTTCATTTCATATGGTTCACAATAATGGGGTTTTAAAAAATGATGCTCATTTGACTGAAGGGATTAGTTTGCAATCTATAAGTTTGCTTGGAGAAAGACAAGAAGCAAAAAAAGAGGATACAGTTGAAAAATCTAATCTGCAAAGTATATCTTTTCCAGAACAAAATCAAATTGTTGAAGATGTATCCAACACCGCTGCTTCTGTTGTTGAATGTAATAATTTATTTTCGAAACCTGCATCAGGGTGTGAACATGGAGAGAAAGTGGCTGATAAGGAATGTTCTGCTCCTGAAGATTCTAAAGGTTTAGCTGATCAATTTAATATCTTGCCTGAGTTGATTGCTTCTGTTAAAAAGGCTGCGTTAGAATGCCACGACGAGGTGAAACCTACAGGTAAAGAGAATGCCAATTGTCAGATGGACAATTCGAATACCAAAGAAGAAAAGGCAAATGAAGTTGAACCAGTGGTGAGGAAGTGATTTTGTTTTCTTCTTTCAAAAGTAAAATGTGGTTATTTTTTTCGGAGAAGTGTGGTGTGTCACATTGGTTTATATGTTATTTGTGTTTATTTGTTATGTAGAATGTTCATGGTGATTTAGAATTGGACTCTGAAAATGACCGTGTTGATACTTCTAAAATCGAGCCTACGAAGGCTGAGGCAGAAGCAATTGCCAGGGGATTGCAGGTTTTTATCCTATCTTCCTCATAACCATTATGTTCATATCACTTTTTGTTTGAGGTCTTTTATGGTCTTTCTTATCCCACATGACTCAGTTTTGATTGTTGGCGGATATTTTTTCAGACGATTAAAAATGATGATTTGGAGGAGATCCGCGAGTTAGGTTCTGGAACTTATGGAGCTGTTTATCATGGGAAGTGGAAAGGTTCTGATGTCGCCATTAAGAGAATAAAAGCTAGTTGTTTTGCTGGAAGACCATCCGAAAGAGCAAGATTGGTAAGATTAGTATCTAATAGCTTTTCATATTGTTAAAGTAACTGTTGATTGGTGATATTAGAATGCTTAATATTTTGTTCTATATAGAAATGCACTCAATTTGTGTTGGATGAAAACAAAAAAATAATCTGAATTTCCCCATTTTAAGTATATTAAAAATAGGGAAATGATAAAACAAGTAAAAATACTTACAAGCAGTTTTGTCTATATTAAAACATTCAGTGGATCCCCAACTCTGTAGTGACTTCATTTTGGTTGTTGTCCCAGATTGCCGATTTCTGGAAGGAGGCATTGATGCTTAGTTCATTGCATCATCCAAATGTTGTCTCTTTCTATGGTATTGTTCGTGATGGCCCTGATGGCTCTTTAGCAACAGTGACAGAATTCATGGTTAATGGATCTTTGAAACAATTCTTGCACAAGAAGGACAGGTAACGTGACTCATGCGTGAGTTTACATTTCATCCATAGTTGAAAATATTTTCAAGCACTGTAGTATGTATGTACCCTCCCATCTGAGAATTTTATGGACTGGTGATATATTATTTATGTTGTTTTTCTCTGAGGAATTTAACAGAACGATAGATCGACGGAAGAGGCTCATTATAGCCATGGATGCTGCATTTGGGATGGAGTATTTGCATGGAAAGAACATTGTTCATTTTGATTTGAAATGCGAGAATCTATTGGTAAATATGAGAGATCCACAAAGGCCTGTCTGCAAGGTACTCACAAGCATTGCAATAAAATAATTCATTATCTACTCTAAATAGACAAATTTCATATGGAGGTTCACACACATACACAACAACCTGCTAGAAGAGATTGAGACAATGTCTGTGTGTTTTTTCAGATCGGTGATTTGGGTCTATCAAAGGTTAAACAACACACTCTAGTGTCTGGAGGGGTACGTGGAACTTTGCCATGGATGGCACCTGAACTTCTTAGTGGGAAAAGCAATATGGTGTCAGAAAAGGTATTATTGGCATATCTGTTTGACTTTGCGTTTCTAATATCCCTTTCATCTTTTCAGATGATCTTCTTACATACATACATACTTGCTTGTGCTGCAGATTGATGTTTACTCGTTCGGGATAGTCATGTGGGAATTACTCACCGGTGATGAACCTTATGCTGATATGCATTGTGCTTCAATAATAGGTGAGAACCAATTAACAAACTAAATGCACAGAGAAGTTTGTTTTGTTGCAAATTATGATTTAGCTTCGTCTTTAGGCCTTAAATTGATTCTACCATATATTCTGAAATTCGAACCTTTTCCTGTCCTTTTCCTGTTCAGAAGAACATCTGTGTATCAATGTTCACTGCTGTCTTATTTTTGTAGGAGGAATTGTGAACAACACTTTACGTCCACAAATCCCGACATGGTGTGATCCTGAGTGGAAATCTCTCATGGAAAGTTCTTGGGCCTCTGATCCTGTAGAAAGACCATCATTTTCAGAAATTTCCAAGAAGCTGAGGAGTATGGCTGCTTCAGTGAATGTGAAATAGTCAATTGAACTTGAAACACTCAACCACGCTTCTTACATTATACATAGCCTATGATTCGTAATCAACGGGAAATAAGGTGAAGCGTGGTTCTTCCTGTTCAAGGCGCCAACAAGCTTATCTTTAAAAGGGAAAAATATATATTTAAAGGAGCCTTCAACCTTATACAAGCTTGTGTTGTAATATCAAATCATGCCTTGGTTTAGTCTAAACAGTCTTTTATATTATTGCCTTTAATGGTATTTACCTTAGTGCAGTTAAGTGCACTTTAGTATGGATTTTCTCCGGTGGTAGCAGCATGGTGGGAGTACCAGTATGTCACATTGTGAGTGATTTTGTTAATATGCAGTTTCAAATTACCGGCTCAAAATATTTTTCTTTTGGTAATGAAGGTAATTCTGATTCTCCTATGCTGGTTTTTTGTGTGCAGTTTTTCACGTGATAATCAACTGAGGAGGAACCATGCTTTCTGGAGGGATGTGTATATAATTAACCAACATGTCTCTTTGTGTTTCATATGGAGAGGATAATGATGAATTATGCTTTCCATGTGCAGATGGAACAAATTCATTTGGTCATCTTCATTTTATTGAATTGCTTCATTATATTTATATGATACATATTTTCAATCATATGAATCTGCATACTCAATTATGTGCATTGGCTCTTGAAGCTGTATAAATAAAGGTATTTTTTATATAAAGACTTGACTATACAACTTTAGTGAAGTTTGCTCGACTTGAGGTTTCTCTCTAAATCTAAATTGGTCGTTCCTGTTAGGACTATACGTGTGCCTTTTTTGTAGCTTGAGTACATGCTTTGAAAGTTTGTTTATTGGATCACTGGATATTTGAGAAATTTGGAGGATCAATTAATCTGTTTAGCTGGGTGTTTAGAAATTTAATTTTGGACGAATATTATTTTAACAGCAATTAAGTTTTTTTCCCCATGATTATGGTTTTATGATGCTATAATGCTCTATCATGTATTGAGTTTAAAGATAAATTATTTACCTTTTCCATTATTTTTAATTTTTTTATCTCTACTTTTTTTATTGGATATGTCTTGAGTGGATATGATCTATCTGGCCTTGAACAACCAAGGACAATTTTATATCTTAAAATCTCAATTATGTAGTTTAAAGTTAAAATAATAATATATCTAACAGCTGAGTAAATCCTTTTTATAGGTCTCCTTATTGCTGGATGGTTAGACTTTCTCATTATTATTTTGTAGTTAGTGTAAAGTTTTATGTTCAAGTCTTTTTGTAATAAATGAATTCAATTTGAGTATGCAATCTCACCCTTGTTTGTTATATACATTAATATGTTTGATAAAATAAATTTTTAATTTAAATGTGTTTAAGATTTAACTTTAATAATAAGTTTAAGATAAAAAGTAGGAATCGTTTATTTGACATATGTTTTCTCTTTCTGGAATGGGAAAGTCTAGCTCATTTCATTAGCAATAATATAATCAATATAAGGTCCTTGTGAGCTTAGCTCAGTGGATGATTTGATAGAAAGGCGAGCACTAGTTACACATGTGGTAACCCCTTCTCATAAAAAAGAAAAAGGTGTGGCAACCCCTTTTACACTGATCTAACTTAGTTGCTTCACAAGTCACAACAAATCATGTCCGGAGGTAATTTTTTTATCGCTGGTACAATTTTTCATAAAACCAAAGACGTCTTTCACAAAACTAAAAATCATCAACCATTAGTTTGACAACATCTTGTTTCAAATCAACTTAAAGATCTTTAATAATTGAAAATAGTATCACGAAATGGAAACAATTTAAAAACCATAAAACTTACCTACTATATTGACCGATTTAAGCATACTTTTTTGATCGTATTCCAGCGGTCCTTCCGGACATATACCATATATGTTTAGCAAAAAAAATGCGCGAAAGATAACAATGACAAAGGTTTTAGTCACATATACGTGTATTGAAAATCAAATTTCGCGAAAAAGGTCGAGTGATTTTGAGTTAGTGTGTTGAAGTTTTATGAGTTTCAAAATTCTTATCAAAATAAATATACATAGCTACCAAATTCGTCAACCAAACAATCTCCATTCAAAAGGGTCATTTAAATGAGGGCGGGGAAAATTAAGGGCCTCTGAATATACCTTGGGGTAGGAGTGGGTGAGTGGGTATATTGAATTTTTAGATAGAACAAGATAGAAGTTTTCCTAACTCAATGGTAAGAGTTTAATATTGTAACTTCAAGACATTGTGTTCAAATCTGTTTGGAGATAGTTATAAAATGATCGTTATTGATACTTTGATAAAATAAATAAATTCACTTCTCCACTATTTTTTAAAAGATGGAAGTCATAAAACTACAAGTCCTTTGCAACCATGTTTTAGTATGAAGTATCCATCCATTATTAATTTTTGGTAGAAAATCTGATTGACCATCTTTAGTGAGTCCCCCTTCAATCTCGACCACTTGTTTGTTTCTATCCATAACATTTGAATTCAAGATCTTGCTTAAATGATGCGAATTTAATTCTATTCGGACCAACGTAATGCAAGTAGTTTATGTATGTGATTTTCTATTGACAGTTTTGCAAGACAAATTATCATATACACATAAAAGACTTCACAATATACATGACAAAAATCACAAATTTAACATCTCGTTGACCTCGATCAATCAAAAGGTATAGATATAATCATTAATTGGTTTGAATAAGGTTTTCCAATGATTATATAATCAAAGTTTTAAGTAAGATGGATGCTGTCCTGTAGCATCACCCACTCTGATACGTGAAGAAAATCCACAAAGTCAATTTGAGTGACACAATCATCAATATCTACTCCTCTGCCCCTCTATTAGTACTGCTTACTTCATACCTAACACACGCAGTAGACCTTTGTTTTAAAGTCAAACTAATTCAGCTTACTTTATATGCATATCTATTATTCTATGAAGTTGAATCACCAACAAAAGCATTCACCTTCCCCACAAAAAAAAAAAACTTTAACCTTACATTTTACGTTTTACAAAAGAAAATAGTTAACATGACTATCAAATATACCCGAATTTTAAATAAATATTTACGACTGCGATCTGGAAGGACTGTGAAAAAACAATTTTTGATATTGATATAATCGCAATGCAGCTACAATTGTGGTCGCAACAATCATATTTGCCTATGATTCTTTGCAACATCAAAGATTACGATACAACGACAGTTGTTTAAAATTATATGATATATGTGATCCATTTAACAATTGTAAGGTTTACGAATATTACTAAAACAAGTCACTAAGTTAGGCATTTGACATTTGTTGGGAATTTATACCTATGTTGATAATATTATACAAAAAGTGCTTGAAACATAGATAATATAACAATTTGATTTTTATATATTTAGTCCTTTATACATACGTGTTCGTTGGACTCCCAGCAATTAGTGGTGATTAGTGTCATGTTAAATAAGAATTAATATCAAACTATGTTAATGGAGTTTCAAGTCTCCTTGCAGCATCTTTGTCAACCCTGGTGACGACATACACAAGAGTGTGATCTTCTTGCTTAATCCTTGCCTTTTTTTTTTAATTAAAACGACTTTATTTCATCAATGCTTATCTTAATTCTTCTAATTAAATGAATAAATTATACTAAGTGAATTACAGGTGTTATGATAGGAATGTTATCCTTGCTCAAATTGATCACCACATACATAAAATTTAATTAATCATGTGTGTACCAAAAGCAAATATCAAGTAATTTGGAATAAACCATTAATTTTTGTCATAATGTATAATGACTTATCCCTTAAAAAAATATAAAATAACTTATAATTTGAGACAATTTTTTTCTCCAAAAATAACTTAAAATTTGGAATGGAGGGAGTATATTTTTTGGTTTATGCTCTTCATGTTTATCCTCTCATATCAAAACTGTGTTCACTGATTTTTTTTGGTCTTCTTGATGATGCATTTTTTTTTTGACTAAAAAAATATGCACTGTTCTTTTTCCTAATAGTCACTTTTTTGTATAATATGAAAATTAAATAGAGTGTCAATGCAAAGATTCTTGGCTAAGGAGAAAGACAAGAAGAAGTATGATATCTTCTTCCCAAAGATCAGAGACTATTCGTTGATAAAGATATTAATGTTTATAAACTTGGGAGCCAATTGCTTTTTGAAATTTGATGGTTTCTCCTTGTTATATTTCTATGAGGGTGTGGTTCCAAACCTTTATTTTCCTGCTTCTTGATTAAAAAATTAATAAGGTAGAATATTTAATTAGGAAACCAAGGTCAATGAGTGGTGCCTCTTCTGAAAAAATATTGAATCTCAAAGACCTTTCTGTTTGGTTTTTACTCCTTTTCTAGTTTTGATACAGTTTCCTATATATTGTCTTTAACACGTCCTACCCAACTTGTCAAATAGGAACAAAGAAGAAAGTGAAAAAATATAAATTAATTGGGGGGTTTTGTTTGATGATAATAACCCAACTAATTCCTTGCAAGAGAAAAAAAAGTTAATGATCAATATTGTAACAAATGTTTGACTTTTACGTTTAATATTTTTATATTCTCTTAGCTACATTATTGTACAATCAAGCCCGAATGCTCCTAGGCTTCTCAAAGATATTTTCTATGGATATATATATATATATATATATATATATATATATATATATTTTGACAAATTTAAAAATATATATTTAGAGAGCTAGTATTTTTTTCTCTATTTTTTTATGGAATGTTTAGAGAGCTAGCTAGAATATGTTTTATTTTAGAACTTCGGATAAATGAGGAACAATGCATATTTTAGAATTTCGGATAAATGAGGTTCAATGCATATTTTCACAAGTGATAGTTACTTAGAAATCTCATTATTATTAAGTTTTTAAGATTTTTTTTAAGTATTAGTTTAAATTTTGTTAATGGAAAGTTCTATAGGTCAAATTACAACTTGAATATATGTCTATGAAGCCCGCATATGTAGTACGAGTGCGATGTGATACAAATACATGAATAAACGAAATTTCTAAAATTTAAGATACGATATTGCTAAAATATTTTAACAATTTTTTTTTTTTAATAATAAAACTCATGTCTATGTCACTCTCATTCAAGATATAAAAGATTTGATCATTTACAACAATACTTCTATCTTGCACACCTTTTGTGAGGAAAATAATTGCGCTAATTTTCTAGTAAAGATGGGAGCTGCATCAGACTTTGTGATGACTAATCATGCTTCTCCTCTGAAGTGTTGTTACCGCTTGTTAAGGATGATGCTTGGGGAACCTACTTCCCCATAGGCGAGCTAACTTCACCCTTTTTCTGATTTTTTTTTTCTTCTTTCTTTTTTGTTTCCATTTTTCTCCCCTTGTAACCAAAAAAAGAGAGTAAATACTTGAAAGACATATGTATTAATTATTCTTAATGAAATGAAGACTAGAGATTTACTCCGTTTTGATGACTCATGTTGTGTTAGTATTGTATTGATTGATTGTTCGCTATGTATCCAAGGGGTGGGATCCTCTCCATTTCTTAAATAAAATGAAAATGTTCATTACTAAATTTTTGAAATAATTAAATGATATAAATGCATACATCTTTAGAATTGTAGGCATTAATTGACTATTTATACACGAGAACTTTGGTAAAAAAAATGGGTTCTACTAACCGGTGTTTCTAGGGCACTGATTAAGCATACCATACAAGGGAATTATTACCATAAAAGAAAGTTGTTTTTGACATTATTATAAATTAATTACATAATTTCAATACATTAACTACTATATAATTTCCTTTTTCATATCTTTAACCAGTGCCCGGGAGCACCGGTTAACATTTTCCAAAAAACAAATAGAGAAATTCCATCAAAATAATAATAATAATAGAGAAGATAAAAAATGGATACAATCTTAACTCGTATCTAAGTGGGTTGAATTGCCACTTATACTCCTTTTTAGATATAATCTTGCTTTTAGAAAAAGAAATCCCAAATTTAAAAACGTTAAATATAAATGTTTGTATACAGTTCATATATAAAATTTGTTTAAAATAAACCTTTGAAAAAGAGATGAATCCTTACTATTTTTAATAAATTTTAATAAAATATGAAACAAGCTCTTCTTTTTATAATTATTATAAATTCATAATTTTTTTTATTAAAAACGATAAGAGTTCACTTTTAAACTTTTTTTAAGAGATTCAATTTAGACACTGTCTGTCGTGCTTGTGTACATGTAATGTCAAGAATTCTATCCAAATTATAACTTTGGTTTCTATAGGTCGGAAGAGAAGGTACATGACTCTTGACAACATAAGAATATGAACTTAATTTCGTACAATTTAGTCATGACGGATAAGATGCTAGATTTCATTGGTGTGTGGTTTCAAATAAGAATCAGTTTAGTTATGATTTTGTGGAGACTGAAAACAAAAAAAAGGACAGACACAATTTCAAGGCATTGACTCTAAGCTAGTTTTTCTAGCTTTCATCACCTGCTGAACTTTAGTCAACAGAAATCCAAACACAAACGCAGAAGTTTCTAATAATGTTCACTTTAATTGAGTATAATCTTTCCCATTGTATCATGTGAATCTTCCATTTTTTTTCTAGAGAGAAAAATGTATGACCGTACAAGGCCATGATGGACCAATTCATCGCATTATTATTTCAGTTTCAAAGACAATGGTCATACTCATATGGAAATGGAATATATGAATCAATTCACTGCTAACTTATAAAGGAAAATATGTCCCACTATTTTAATAAAGGGGAAGAGCAAAAAGCACGCAATAAGCACATGGATATACATAATACAAAATATATTTTTACTTTGACTAAATGCAAATGTGTGGTAACTAAGGTTGATCCAATATTAATAGGTAATTATGCAGCTCTATTTTAGAGGGTAAGTTTCATATCTCTTTGATGTCTAAGACCTAACTCACATAAGTTTTTCCATTAAGTCGTACATTTTCTATCAATACAAAAAAATATATAACTAATTAAAATGGAACATTTTCAAGGATAATGCCGACAAAGTAAGAGGATGGAGGGTTCTTTTGATCAAATACTATTGTAGCATCATGTTCATCAAGTATTAAACTAATGGAGCTTGTGAAAAAGCAGTGTATTATTTTAATGAAAGAAGAAGAAAAGAAATTTATGTTACGTTTGTCTCGTTGCATGCATAATAATTAAACGCAAACTAATCCAAAAAGGAAGACATAGAAAGAGATAGATGAATAAAACCCTAGCTATATTAGAAGAAAAATATAAGTTGAATTAATATATATCTAATGAAGGAAAGGAAAGGGTGAGGTGTGCAAGACTTTTTGTCCTTTTAAGCATCACATCAGCCATTCTTCTTACCTATAAATCATTCTCTTCCTTCCAAGTAGTTTCCCAACAATCTTACAAAGCCATCATCATCATCATCTCAAGGAGAGAAATTAAACCTAATTTGAGTGAGTGAGAGAGAGATATCTTAACAATACAAAAAAGATGGGTAGAGCTCCATGTTGTGACAAGGCTAACGTGAAGAAAGGACCTTGGTCTCCTGAAGAAGATGCTACACTCAAATCTTACATAGAAACAAATGGAACTGGAGGAAATTGGATTGCTCTTCCTCAAAAAATTGGTAATTACTTTTTTTCTTAATTTTTGTTACTAAATTCTTCTTAGATTATATGTATGTATTGATCACCGGAATTATTATTTTCTCTTTGTCTTTGTGATTGTAGTATCTCCAGTACTTTTTTTCATCTGCGTTTGAATAAAATTATTTGTTTGTTGTTCAAAAAAAATTATATACTATCGAAAAAAAGTTAATTTAGAGACAAAAAAAAATGAAATCTATCTCTCGTTTTGTATTTGGAAACTTGAAACTATTTTGATTATTATAGTAATCATCGATTAGTGCAAACTAATTAACGGATAATTACAAAAAATTCACAGGGCTCAAGAGATGTGGAAAGAGTTGCAGACTTAGGTGGTTAAATTACTTGAGACCTAATATCAAACATGGTGGATTTACTGAAGAAGAAGACAACATCATTTGCAGCCTTTACATTAGCATTGGAAGCAGGTCCTTGTCTATCCTCAAATTCCTCCATCTCTACAACATACTACTGTTTGTCTTTTTTCTTTGTCATAGAATCTCACCATGTTAGAGTTGTTTCTTCTCAACTAATTAAATTAATTGTATCTATATAACTATAGGTGGTCCATTATTGCTGCTCAGTTACCTGGAAGAACAGACAATGACATCAAAAACTATTGGAACACAAGATTGAAGAAGAAATTACTCGGAAAGCGAAAACAATCGAATAACAACAATAACTTGATGAACCAAAAGGACACAAATGGAATAGATGAGAATTCTTATTCAAATTCATTAAGTAGCTCAGCTCTTGAGAGACTTCAACTTCATATGCAACTTCAAAGCTTTCAAAACCCTATGTCTTTTTACAATAATAACCCTGCTGCACTAGTTTGGCCAAAGTTGCATCCTTCTCAAGAAAAAATGATCCAAATTAGCCTTCAAAACTCTCATAACAACCCTATGATGCAAAATGCTTTTTCTTCACCACAGGTTGATCTTTTGGAGAATATTATTCCTTTGGAGAATAATAATAATTCAGTTACCTTCAATGCTTCTGGAAATAATTCAATCATGCATTCAAGTGTTGCACCAAGAGGAGAAGCTGTTGAGAAGAGTACTAACAATGAAGGAATTCAGGAACTGGAAAATGAACTAGATGAAATTCTCAACAACAGAAATATAATTACTATGGATGATGATGAATATCGTGTGGCTGAATTTGATTGTTTCAGAGATGTGAATAATAATGGTTCAAAGGATCAAAACTTGATATGGTGGTCAAATGATTCAGGTGATACTAGATCAGGATCCTCAAACTCATGGGATTCATCAACTAATCTTATGCAAGAAGGGATGTTCCAAGATTATGAACTAGGTTATGGTCTGTAGTACTAAATTAAACATATATATGTATTTAACTTTCTGGTTATTCTAATTTGTTGCCTTGTTTGATCATAAGTATGATGAGTTGTAACTGCAGGTCTTGTAAACAATGTCATGAATATATATTATATAATAATGTACATTGATGCTTGAGTAATATTGTTTTATATGCAAATGTTAGTAAATTAGTTACCTTTGAATCTCTTGTTCTTGGAGTGTATGAGTATGTGGTAGGCTGGTAGCTCCTCTAAAGTGGTTATGGTTGATAAATAAGAACATGCATGAGCTTTTTGAAATTTGCAATGAAAGTATTAAGAAATCATTCAAAATACTACTCAAAGATAAAACCATATTGAAACTCAAAGATCAATGTTAAAATAGAAGTTAGGAAAAAGATATCTAGTAAGAACACGCATGTTGAGGCAATCTAAATAAAAATTACAAAAAACATAAGTCTCAATCACACTCTTGGACCACAAGTTTCGCAATTGTGCGATTTTGTTTCCACAAATTTAAAATAGATTTAAGCCCTTTAATTTTAACCTCTTTTACATCTATTAGTTCCCATGTACATTTTGAGTAATATATATTAATAAAAAACGCTGACGTGACTAATTTTAATAATGGGATATCTTAACTCACTTGAGTTGACCTGATGATATTGACTTAGGACTTGAAATTTTGTTCCTTCTTAAGGTCTCAGGTTCGATTCTCTCCGATGTCAATTTGAGTGACCTAATTTAGATTCTTTAAAAATATAAAATAATGTAGTATCTTTATGTGTTCTACAACCAAAGTTTTTGCAATTGATGACACCGATATATTTTTGAGAAAGTGTTAGAAACACACTCTCTTTTCAACATTTTTTCTAACACTGACTCATTTATTGGGTACAATCAATACATGTCATACACCTTTAAAAATGGGTCTCACATAAAATAGTGGCACCCATATGAATGTCACTCAATAAATGAACGAGTGTTAGAGAAAATGTTGAAAATAGAGTGTTACTAACATTTATCTTTTTTAAAAAAACTTGGCCTTTAGTTAACCTTTCTTCCAATTTCTACAACGTGTTCTATTTAGTTTATATATTGGTGATCGTTTACCTTTTCCCCTTGTTTTAAAAAGCTAAATGTAGAAAAAATTTCTTGGAAATTGTGCATTCAATGCATTAAAATTTTTAAAAGTTGTATTTTCTATATAAAAGTTATTTTGAATACTATATTAACATGTTTTCTTTATTTAATTTATGATCATTAATAATGGTCGTGGTCTAAAGTGTATGAAGTATGATGACAAGGAGGAGTGGTTTCGTTCAATATTTGCCAATTCTGAGAAAGACAAAGCAATTCAAAATGTGAACAAATTTTTCTTGTTAATTACTTTTTATAGAAGATATTTTACTTGAATATAATGGAGATTTAATGTGAATAGAGTGTGATTTTGAAAAAGAATAGAGGTTTGATCTCGAGTTGAAAGAAGGATGAGGATTCGGATGGGTGGCTATGTAATTTCTTTTTTCTTTTCAAATATGTTAACTTTTATGTTGGCGAACACACGTAGATGCCACATCATTAAAATTAACCACATCAATATTTTTGAGTCATAATTAGTTAAAATGTGCATGAGAGACTAGTAAGTACAAAAAGAGTAATGTTGAGGGGAATCGTTCATTTTAAACATGAATTCAAAAATTGCACAACTGTGAAAATTGTGAGCCAAAATTGCAATTAAATCAAAACATAAATAGGAGTTAACGAAAATATTAAAAATTAAGGAAAACTCTTAGTGGCATTGCCAACATTGCCTTTAGCTCAATTTTCAACCGTGCATGTTTGTTACTAGAAGCATTTCAGTTTCGTCCACTCTCTCATTTGTTTAGATGAAGCTCAATTTTTAAATGATAAGTTTTTCAGTCAAATGCTCCAAAAATATATAGAAACAATCAATTTCTGTCTTCTATGGAATGAGCTCAGTTACAATGCTTCCATCACTTCATGCATCAGTGACTCTCAAACCAATGTAGTGAACTTTTCACATAGTCTCACCATTAGTTAACAATAAGAAAAAATGTGATTCACTTTTTAAAATAAGAAAAAGAGACAAAAACAAATTGATATTAGATAGTATTGAGATGTAGAAACTATAGGCATTACGTAAATAGCAACGTTAGCAACAAATTGATAGTTATTAGATAGCATGAAATGTAGAAACTAATTGATCATTTAGGGCATTCAATGGACCATTTAATGGCAATAGAGGACTACAAATATTATGTCATAAAAAATGTTATTTTTATGGTAAATTTAACATGTGATGTAACTTTGTTTTCTTTCATGGGAACAAATTTTATGTCCGGTTTATTAAAAGTTGCTTATATTGTCTAGCACAAACAGATCCACTTAAAATTTATATCTTATTTAATTTGTATTAACCAAGAGGATGGGCTGTAGTTAATGAGCCCTCCCCTTAAAGACAAATCCTTCTGAAAAACCAAATTTGAACTCGAAGTTATTGGGGTCTATTTCTTCTCAAAATTGGAGGGTTAATAAAAAAAAAAATCAATTTGCATTAATTTTGAATGAAATTTTAATTTTGCCAAATTTGTGTGGTATTCATAGCAATTTCCTTTGCCATATAAAAAATGTTTGAATGATGAGAGGGTGATCCACATAATTGTTGTCCACAAAATTGTATCAATTAAACATTTTCCAATCGTAATAAATTTCAAATAATTTGGAACCAAGTTTAAAACATGAGGTTCGAAGAAATTCTATAATTCCAAGTCTTCCCTGCTTATTCAAAGTCTTGTAGTTTTGGAGCTATTTTATTTTTGTAACAATGAGACCCCATTTGAATGTTTTGCACATACTTACTTATCAAACTTTTTCCAATTAATGTTTTTTCAAGCTTTCCTATAACCCAGCATCTTATATAAAACCACATTAAAATCTCATAACAAATCATAATCCCATTTGAATTAGATCTTTTTCTCTGATTCAAACAATTATTCATGATGACCATTCTTACTTCACAAATATCACTTATTTTGATTCCACAAAAGCATGTGCAACAATCACCCTGTGGTTTGATGCAATGAAAGAGATCGCGAGACACTGTTAACCTTCAAACAAGGCATCAATAATAGTCTTGGTATAATCTCAACATGGTCTGCTGAAAAAGATTGTTGTGCTTGGAAAGGTGTCCAATGTAACAACATTACCGGAAGAGTTACAAAACTTGATCTCAAACCTAATTTAGAAGATGAACCAGTCAAAGTTTTAGAAGGTGAGATGAATCTTCGTATTCTAGAACTTGAGTTTCTGAGTTACTTGGATTTGAGCAACAATAAATTTGATGTGGTTAAAATTCCATCCATTGAACACAACATCACACATTCATTTATCCTTAAACTACAATCATTATCTGCACATGGATAACCTTGATTGGCTTTCTTCACTTTCTTCCTTGAAATATCTCAACCTCAGTGGAATTGATCTCAGTAAGTATTGAGTATATTATGATAAAGAGTGTGTTGTAATCATTTCTTTTCAATGAATCCTTAAAGTTCATCAAATCTTTTGAAATCTTATAAATCCATAAAATCATTTGAAATCCTTTAAAATCTTATGGTGTAAATCCATTGAAATCCAAATTGTAAATCCTGATAGTCTTTTAAAATCCTGAAAGTCATTAAAATCCTACAAAGTCTTTTAAAATCCTCGAGACTTTTTTAAGCAAAAATTGTCCTTTAAAATCCTAATCCAATAAATTATTCCTTATTATGGTTGAATAACAATAATTTCACAGGAGGACTCCCAAACATATCCCAAATGGCCCAGTTTGTTGATTTGTCTTACAACTCCTTCTCGGGATCAATTCCACATAGTTGGAAGAACTTGAAAGAACTGATAATCTTGAAACTATGGAGTAATATGTTGTCTGGGGAAGTTCCATTAAACCTCTCTGATTGGAAACAATTGCAAATCATGAATTTGGGAAAAAATGAATTTTCTGAAAACATACCAATTATGATGTCACAAAACGTAGAAGTGGTCATATTGAGAGCTAACCAATTTGAAGGAAATATTCCACCACAACTATTCAATCTCTCTAATTTGTATCACTTAGACCTTGCACACAATACACTTTCAGGATCTTTGCCACACTGCGTCTACAACTTGACTCATATGGTTACTTTTCATGTGCATTCATGGTATTCTACCGAAATTGATTTATTTACCAAAGGTCAAGAATATGTGTATGCAGTCCGTCCGATAAGACGAACTATTGACCTTTCAGCCAATAACTTGTCCGGAGAAGTGACATTGGAATTATTTCGACTTGTTCAAGTTCAAACATTGAACTTATCTCACAATAATTTGACTGGAACAATACCCGAGATGATTGGAAGCATGAAAAATATGGAATCTCTAGATCTCTCTAATAACAAATTTTTTGGTGAGATTCCTCATAGCATGGCTCTCTTAAACTTTTTAGAGGTTTTGAATTTATCTTGCAATAATTTCACCGGAAAAATCCCAGTTGGAACTCAACTTCAAAGTTTTGATGCATCGAGCCACATTGAAAATCTAAAATTATGTGGAGCTCCTCTCAATAACTGCACTACGAAAGAAGAAAATCCTAAAACGGCAACACTCTCTACAGAGAATGAAGATGGTGACTCTATAAAAGAATCATTGTATCTAGGCATGGGAGTTGGATTTGCAGTTGGTTTCTCGGGGATTTTTGGTTCTTTGTTTCTTTTTAGAAAATGGAGGCATGCATACTTTCGGTTTATTAATAGAGTGAGCGACAAGCTCTATGTTACTTTAATAGTAAAGTTAAATAGCTTTCGCCGAAATTAAACTCCTGCTAGTTAAGGTTAGTGAAACCTGCTTCATGTTTTATTAATCAAACTATAGAGTATTTGTTCATTATGTAATTCTATTCAAAACTTACATCCATTTCATTTGTTTCATATTTTATCAGGTGATTGTGCACGTGACAGATCATGTATTGTTATGCAAATTGTGTATATTATTTTTCAAACAGAGTCAATACTGTGATATAAACAATTGAGTTGTATGAGATGAGATCATATCTGATACCACTGTGGCTGCTGAATTTAGGTTTCACTTGTTGTAATGTTTTTGCTTCCTTCCTCCAATTCTAAATTATGATCTCACACTAGCATCAAGCTATAATTTACATTTGGCTCTAAGTAACTCCAGAATCTTGAACAGACAGTATAGGCAATAGCCATCACAATAGTTTTACAAGTTTAGGCATTCACTAATCAGGGTAATGCTAAAAGCATTATTGATCAATGTAATCAAGATCATTCCATAGAAATTCTTCAAGCATCAACTTGTGATCAGAGATAAATGTACAAACGAAAGAGGTGAGTATCATTCCAATCCAACGTATAAAGAGAATAAAAGTTTTTAACTAACTTGAAGAACCAAGGGAAATATCAATTTTAGAAGGTGAGGGTTATATGAGATGAGTCCTGTGTTGTTTTTCTAAATAAATTTAACAAAAGCTGGACAATATCAAACGACATGGGAGGTTTGTGCTAGGTAAGAAAATAGAAGGGTGTCTATTACATTTGAATAACCATTAGGGAAGGTAGTATGTGTATATTTGTTAGTGTACAATTTCAACCGTTAGTACAAAACTTTCCAAAGCTTTCTTAGTGCACATTCATTCATTAGGCTATTGTTAAGAAATTTAAAACCAATGACAAAAAGTGTAAGTATACGAGACAAGATAGCTAGTGGTCTTTATGTGTGTAAATGAGTTTAGTTGGCTGGTTTTGGTCAAATACATTATACAGTGTAAACAAGTTTAATTAGTTTGGATTTGGTTGATGATTTATACATTTTCAATCTAAAGTGAATCAATTGAACACCTTTATGAGCAAGTTATTTTGGGTTGGAGCATCCAGTCATTATTTGAACTAATTGAAATACTTCTAGATCAACCACATAAAATTTTAAATTAAAACGCCTAAAAAGTTCAAATTTTATTTCAACAGACCGGGTTTCCAAGTTCAATGGTTCAAAATCATAAACACGCGACTCAAACCAAACCAAACACTTTCGGATGAGTTGGGTTATTGAATTGATTGGATACTCTCGTACCCATGAACACCCCTATGTGTTTTTTAAAACTTCAACTAGTGACTATTTGTATCAAAGTAGTGAAATCCAATGCAGAGGTACCATTTTGTTCAACAGCTTTGAATGCCGACTCCTTGAGTTTCACAATCTTCTGGCGCATTATCCCTCCTTTCTCACTTGACACGGTCAATTCCAAAGCTTTCTTAGTCGACTCTTTAGTCAAAACTCCATTGTCAACACCCACACCAATCTCCAAAACACTTTCTGTAAGTATCGTATTCAACCTCTGATCTCCGAAAAAAGGTCTACTAATCATTGGCACACCACCAACAATGCATTCCAACACAGAATTCCACCCAGAATGTGTCAAAAACACACCAACCGATGAATGTTTAAGGATTTCAACTTGAGGAGCCCATGCAACAATTTTACCTTTTGTTTTTGTTCTTTCCAAAAACCCTTTTGGCAATTTTTCCTTAGGATCACCCCTAAAGGACCAAATAAATGGAAATCCACATTCCTCTAAGGATTCTGCCAATGCAGTGAGCTCATGAGGTGGGGGTGTTACCACACTTCCAAAGCTTATATACACCACTGAAGAATTCTCATGTTGGTTCAACCAAGCTAAGCACCCGTGTTCATCGGAAACCTTACGCTGCGGTGTTGTCAAGTTGAATGGACCAACATTTAATAGCAATTTGAACTTGGAATTTAACTCATTCTCAATAAGAGGGTGTATTGTAGCAAATGAGTTTATGGCAACTGCATTTGCTCGTGGTAACTCTAGTCCCATTTTGTGTAACATTGTTGCAAATGGTACATCTATATCTTTTATTACTCCTTCAGGCAAATCAGAAGCCTTTAGCTCGGGAAAACCAGGAAGAACATCGATACTTTTGACATCATGGACTACAAGACAAGAGCAATCAAATCAAATTCTTATAGATTGAAGATTAACTACCCAGCTGGTCAAATAACTTTTAGCTCTATACATAGCAAAAAAGAACTTTGAAGTTCATGTATTAGTACATACTCCATTAATTTGTACAGTAAATTATTATTATTTTAAATGTCTAACTAGGTATTCGATAAGTAATAGTATAAGATATTAATAAAGTTTTTTTTTAAATTTTATTAGGTCTGCAGCAACTTAACCTATTGTTTCTGTAGATATATTCTTTTTTGACAAGTTTTTTGTTGTACACTTATTTAGTACGTTTAAAAACAGAATACCCTAATTTCTATGCAAACTCAGTTACCCTAAATAATTTGTTAGGAACCATGAACTGCATTAATTTTTTATGTTTAACTATAAAAGTAATAAATAAAATTGACATGTGCAACAATATAATTTTGTATTATTTTTATCTTTTTTCTTTATAATTTTTTTTATTATCATTTGATTGTAATATTGTACCTCTAATAATCTAATTTACGTTTATTGATCGACCCATGATCTTACGGGTTAAAGATTATTTATTGGTCTCTATTATAGTCGAGGAAACCCGTGCGTTGCATGAGTCAAAAGTCTAGTTATTTATTAGGTATGCAGCAACTTAACCTATTGTTTCTATAGATTTTTTTTGACAAGTTGTTATACACTTATTTAATACGTTTACAAACAGAATACCCTAATTTCCATGCAAACTCGGCTATCCTAAATAATTTGTTAGGAACCATGAACTGTATTAATTTTTTATGTTTAACTATAAAAGTAATAAATAAAATTGACCTGTGTAACAATATAATTTTGTATTCTTTTTATCTTTTTTCTTTATAAGTTTTTTTATTATCATTTGATTGTAATATTGTATCTCTAATAATCTAATTTGTGTTTATTGATTAACCTATGATATTACGGGTTAAAAATTATTTTTGGTCTCTATTATAATCGAGAAGACCCGTGCGTCGCACGGGTCAAAAGTATTATAAGAAATTAATCAATTCAAGATTTCTGTTTCGTAAGTATAAAAAATTGAACTATAGAAAAAAAATTGAATTATAGAAAAAAATAGAATTTATATATACTCATGATGTATAATTTGTTTATAAATACATTTAATCAAATCATACCATATAGATTTTATTAATATATTTCAAACACACTTCCTTTGACATTTTATATAAGAGAAATATAGATTAACAAAAATTGAGGTATTAATATATATACTACCAAATACACAACTTTTATTGACTCTTGTAAAAAGGACAAAAATGAGTATAAGATAGAGTTGCCAAAATGAGTTAGTCCTTATAGATCAGCCCCTAGCCCGGTGAATTGTAGAATAATTTAGGTCAAATGTCTCACGGTCCTTTTAGTTAAATGTTGGCAACAAGTTAGTCTTTTAATTTTTTTTATGTAACAAATTGGTGTTTCTAAGTTATAAAATGCCTGCATCATTACTCCATTAAGTCATAAAATGTGTGCACCATTACCCTCTTCTCATGAAACTCGAATAAAAAATGATTATATATTTATTTAATGTTAAGTTGGTGGGTCTAAATTTATCGCTCTTAATATTAAGTTGTTCAATAGTCATGTTTAGTGTCGCAGTTTTTTTCTTCCGAATTTGTCACCTCAATGTTAAAAGGTCTCGTAAACAGTTTTTAAGGTTAACAATATAACAAATATCGTTTTGTCATATAAAAAACTTGATAAATTATTCTATCCCAAAATAAGTGGTATTGTTGACCATTACACAATATATTCATCGATGCAAATCCAACAATATTTTATACACTATTATTTATCTTTATATAATAATGAAAAATATAGTTTTTTTTTAAGGGAAAAAATATAGTTAAAATATGTTACGTAAATAGTAACTTATACTAAGGAAGACCGAGTAACTTGTTACAAATATCTTAGAGGATCCTCGTAGATATTTGACCTATAATTTTAATTTGATGTATGTACATGCATGATTGTGAACCGCACACCCTGTATTTTGTTTGTACTGGATCCAAAGACTACCGGACTAACGTGGCTATGTGACTTTTTGCTTTTTAAGTGTAGGCAGTGCCAATGGTTGAAATTTTGAAATCGTAACCTGAAGTTTGTGATTAATGCCCCACATGGTTAGTACTACTTTTCTCATGTCATGTCCTACTGTTGTTTCCAACTCTTTTTCTGTTGTCTATCAAAACTATACAGGAAATGTTTCCAACTCTTTTTTTTTTTGTCTGTTTTCAATTCTTTTAGTGATTGTGTAATTAGTTTATTGGAAATTGAAATTTTTTAAATTTTAAAAAATTAATTATTTTATTTAACATGTTTAAAGAGTGTCTTCGAGACACTCGAGATATTCATTGATAAGACTCAAACTATAACGATGTTTTCCTTTTAAACTCCTAGCGATGATAGCTAATTTGTCAAAAATAATGAAAGTTCTACAATTTTATGTGACTATTTGGGAAAGTTCAGTATATGCTAAAAGAATCGTTAAAAGTACTATAAGAATGGCAAGTTTTATAAATTAAGAAGAAAAAATTACAACCCCAAGTTTAGAATTCCATATATGTATAATTTTAATTTTTTATTTGTATAAATTATAATTTTGTACTAAAAGATGGTTCCTGAATCTCTGTCATGTCACTGTATGTAAAAAGTAAAAATCCATATAAACTAATATCATAAAAAATATAAAATCTATTTCTAATTTTATTACGAAATATTGTGACGAATTAGATTTTTTTTTTCTTCTTCTAATTATAGCTAATTCAAATTCCTTGTAGTAATTTCTAAAAAAATACAAGAGTCCAAGATATAAATAGTTAAACACCAATAACTTTAAATAACAAAAAAATCAAGAAGATTTAATGATCAAATTAGCAACTTGTGTACCTTCCTTGGAGCCTGTCTTTTCTCTGATAAGATCTGTGTAAACATGTGTAAGAAGAGAGTGAGGCCCTGCAGTCCAAAGAGGAACCCATTTGGCATGCATTTCCTCAGCTAGATCCGCACCAAACCAAAAAAATGCATCAGTAATCAAACAAGTAATGTTCTTCCCTGTCTCTGCCACAGCTTCATCAATAACATGCTTAAAGTTCTCTTGCATGGCCTTAATGAAGATAAAAATTGGTTCACGTGGATTCCCAGAAGATACGTAACCTTCTGGTAACCCATCATGAACATTATAATGCTTTATGTTTGGAAGAAACTCATTTGACCTAGAAAATAAAGCATCATTTGTTGTGGTTGTGCAGAAGAATGAAAATGTAACTTTAGGAGCCTCTGTAGCAATTCTTTTCACTAGGCTAAGGAGTGGAGCAGCATGTGTGCCAAATGGGAATGCCAAAACAGCCACGTGTAATAAGTTGTTGCCATTGATTTCACCGTTGAAGCTAGACATTTGAGAGAAGAGATGAATGAATGTAAGAAAAAAATAAAGTTGGAAAGTTCAATTTAAGGAAGAAGAAAATGCCAATACAGTGGGAAGTGAGAAAGAAGACGTGCCCCAAACAGAGCCTTAAACTATGGTATGTTTACGGTCTATTTTATCCCCACGACAATAAATGTTTACATGGAAATGCCAATGTTTGTTTAAGGTCAATTTTATCCCAACAACGATAAATGTTTATGCTAACGACACGACACAAGTTAAAATGTCAGCACAATACATTATTATATTAGGAGATTCTAACCTCGGACACCCCATTTATCCATCGTGAATTTTAGCCATTAGGCAACCTGACAACAACAAAAAAATGTCAATGTAAAAATTATGTTTTGAAAATTGTTCATTCAATTTTTAATTTTTTTTTTAATGTAAAAGTTCTATTTTTAATATCCTTAATAGTATTTTTTTTCAAATAAAATATAAACAAAAGTGGTAATTAAAAGATAAATGAATATAGTTAAAAATTTAATCCACTTACATCAACTTTTCATTTTTTTTTTGTTTATACCATATTTCATTGCAAAAAAAAGTACATGTCTTTATACCTTCTCCGTCTTAAATTGAGTGTATCTTTTGAATTTTACACGATTATTCAAAAAAATATTTATAATGTTTATGGTAAAGTATGTTCTATTATTTATTAAAACAACCTTATTAATTATAATTATTAGAATGGTTAAATAATTAAAATGTAATATATATATATATATATATATATGTGTGTGTGTGTGTGTAAAAAATAATAATGAGACTGAGTAATATATATTCTGACCGAAAGAGCGCAGTTCCACAACAATCTGTGTCCACAAGTTTATTTTTGATAAATTGTGTCCTCCTATTTTACCAACCAACGAAAGAGAGTCGTATGGTATTTTTTTCTTATATTTTTGATCAAATGTGTTCCCCAAACTAACCAACCACCGATTTATAACTTCAATATTTTAGATGCAACAAACATTTATTTTAAATAAATCATTAAATTCATCTTTGTCTTTAATGTCATCGTCAAATTAATTACTTATTTGGTTAATATTTCAATTTTTTTCACAAATCGAGACATATATTAAACACAGTGTGGATAATCCCGCACAAGTTTGAATTATTATTAATATTTCAAATTATTTAATTAAATTCATCATCATATAATAAAAACATATAGACAAGAACCTGATTTTTTTAACAAAGACAAGATTATTATCAGAGTTAGTGACTAACAAATAAAATTACCATAAATTCATACATCCATGTGCATCTCTAAAAAAAATTATTTAATAAATGAAAATACTTTTATTTATCATTTAAAAACGGGTTTTCATCCTCTTTCGCACCAAAAAGGAAAAACAACTTTTCATTTAATATTTTTATTTTATTATTGGTAATAGTTGTGGTGGTAAGAGGGTAAATTGTAGTTTTATTTTTATTAGAGACTAAATCAAACAACAAGAAAAGGACAACTTAAGTTACACTCATTTACTTGATATAAAATCCCCTTTAACAAGTACAAGGCATATCAAAAGTCAAAACATTAGAAAGGATCGATCTGCTACCAATCCACAACCGGAATGGTGAGTAGTGGACGGACACAAAACAACAGGAATTGTGGGTAGAGGATGAACAGCAACAAGTACAACAAACCATGCCCATACAAAGACAACTCCCTCTCAAAAATAAAGGGTAAGCACAAAAAGAAAATTGTGAAGGAATAAATTAAATTTTATTCATTCATTAATAATATCCTTTTAATAAAGGGTGCATTTAACTAGGGAAAGTCTATAAGTGTGTTTGGATGAGAGAATGTTTTGAGGCAACATAATATTTTAAGCAGGGTCACTCCTGTGAAATTGGAGGCCCGTCTCTCTTAATAAAAATAGGCCCTTAAAAAATAAAAAATAATTAAAAGAAAAAAATGTTTTATTTTATTTTATTTTCTTAGAGAATAGTTATAATGTTTATTGTTAGAACTTTGCTATTTTATACGACAAGTATATGCCAGAAATTACAAATACTCTAAAAAAAGTAATATTATACTTTTATTTGTAAATAAGTAATTAGAAGGAGAAGAGAAAATATTGATGAAATATAAACCTCAAATACATTAAAATTAGGCCTAAAAAAAACCCTATCATGCTGAAAAAAAAATACAACTAAGAAAAATAACATATGCCATCATTGAGAGTTGAACTGCAGTCACTAACCATTACAATTAGACTACAAAATTTTACCACTGTACCACACGTTTTGTACTATCAATACTACAATAGTACGCCTATATTTTTTATTTCAGTGCATTATATATTAAAAAGATAATAATAATTGGACCACAAAATTGAGGAGGCCGAGCTCCATTGAGTTGTTTGCACCTTCCTAAAAACGGTCTTGATTTTGAGAGAATTTAAATACTTGCAAATTTGGATAATAGTTTAGAGAATTTTTAAAATCATAAAAAATTATAATTGTGTCTATAGGCAAGACTTACTATGTCAATGAGTTGCATCAATAAGATTTTGTAAAGCAAAACTATATACTGAGATAAAAACCGTGTGCAAAGCACAATTAGCACCCTAGGATTCATGATATTACATGCAAAGACTAGTGTGCGCGAGCTTAAGATGTCGGATATACGGTACAACCTCATCCCTAGTATTAAATAGGCTTTGGGCAAAGTTTGAGAAAATAGTCCCTTTATATAATTGTATCATAAATTTGTTTTTTGATAAATGATTAATTGGACAAGTATTGATCATGACGGTTAACATCTCAACTATGTTGCTACCTTAAAACATTGTGTTAAATACACACTGTCTTATATTTATTAATAAAAAAGAATAAAAAAATTAAATTTGAGGGGTCGAACCAAACCAAACAAAACTAAGTAAAACGATATGTATACATACCAAACTTCATATATGTTTTCTTATCTGATTTGATAATTCAACTAATTTACTATCTCTAAAATTTCTCAAAGAGCTTCATAATCATTTATCACCATAAATCTATAATAGTATAAATTACATTTCTCTCAAACCCAGTAAAATGAAAATCTTTTATCATTTGTCAATAGAATATGATATGCTACTTATGAAAAGTCACACAAGCCCAAATTTGGTGTTGCAAGCATGAAACTTTCATGAAAGTCATATTATATTATGTAATCTAAATACAAATTTAGGTTGGCTTCAATTTGAAACAATAAAAAACATCCTCAAAATAAAATAAAAAAATAGTCTATAGAAAGGAGTAGAGATTTTATTTTTTTATGTGTTTCTTCTGCGTTTTATGTTTTAATTTTAAGTTTAGCGTTTTAGCCAATGCTGAGGAGTGTGAAAATAAAAGCGTTGGATTGAGAGGAAAAAAATGTTGTTGAGTTGTAAAATAAAAAGGGTGAAGGGCTAATGGGTTGAAAGTCTGATAAATAGTTGGGCCTTCTTTGCAATTTTTGCTATATATAGACCCTATGAAACAAGTATTTATGTATACACCCCTTATTATAAAATGTTTTTTCAGACCCCTACGGGCATAGGCCCTACACCGCCGCACCCCCTGCCTATGTCTTGGACCGGCCTTGGTACAGTACATTTTTAACATTTTAACTAAGCTTACACTACATACTCGTTTGGATTCAACATGAAACTGCAAGACAATGTAGCTTCTACATTCAATGGAATTGATTCCAATCTTGCGATTTCAATGAAATTGATTCTAAACTTAGCTTAGGACCCAACAATATACATTTTTTTTTAAACAACAAAAGTGATAACTATGACATCTCAACTATATAGATCCAATAGTACGCATTCATTAAGCTATTTTTAAAAATTGTAAAGAAATCAATGAAAAATGTATTAGTATAACTAGATAATGAAGTTGCTAGAACACTTAAAATCTTTAACTAGTGACAATCTTTATCAAAGTATCGAAATTATTTGCAGAGGAGCCATTTCGTTCAACAACTTTCAATGCAGAATCCTGAAGTTTGACAATTTTGTCACGCATTATCTTTCCTTCCTCAGTTGACATTATCAAATTCAAAGCTTTCTTAATTGATTCTTTAGTTAAAACTCCATTGTCAACACCCACACCAATCCCCCAAATGCTTTCCAACATTCTTGCATTCAACCTTTGATCTCCAAAAAATGGTCTACTAACCATTGGCACACCACCAACAATGCAATCCAACACTGAGTTCCAACCAGAATGTGTCAAACACACACCAACAGCCGAGTGTTTAAGGATTTCCATTTGAGGAGCCCATGCAACAAATTTTCCTTTTGTTTTCGTTCTTTCCGTAAATCCATTTGGCAACGTTTCATCTGGATTACCCTTAAAGACCCAAATAAATGGACATCCACATTCTTCTAAACACTCAGCCAATGCAGTGAGCTCATGCGGCGGGGGAACTATCCGACTTCCAAAGCTAATATACACAACTGAGAATTTCTCACATTGGTTCAACCATGCTAAACACCCATGTTCATCAGAAACCATAGGTTGCGGTGTTGTCAAGATGAATGGACCGACATTTAGTAGCAATTTGAACTGGGATTTTAACTCATTCTCAATAAGAGGGTTTACCGTAGCAAATGAGTTTATGGCAACTGCAGTTGCTCGTGGTAACTCTAGTCCCATTTTGTGTAACATTGTTGAAAATGGTCCATCTATATCACCTATCACTCCTTCAGGCAAATCAGAAACATGAAGCTCAGGAAAACCAGGAAGGAAATCAACGGTTTTGGTATCATCAACTGTAAGACAAGAAAGAACAAATCAAATTCT
The DNA here is from genome assembly GCA_958299785.1 of Medicago lupulina. Classification (NCBI taxonomy): domain Eukaryota; kingdom Viridiplantae; phylum Streptophyta; class Magnoliopsida; order Fabales; family Fabaceae; genus Medicago; species Medicago lupulina. The sequence goes on along the minus strand of OY283143.1, from coordinate 2,728,553 downwards.
TATAAATTGTAGATTAATGATCCTCTACTCAAATGATTTTTAGCATACATTTGGCGAAAAAAGAACATTCAATTTTATAAATGTACATATTTGTACATTATATCCCCCCAACTCTTTAATTTTATTCTATTCTATTTAGGGTGTCGTTGATGCATCTGCATTCTGCACCCATTTACTAAAAATATAGTTAAAAGATTCCACATTAGGGAAATAAATTAATTCATTCAAGTTTCATACGATAAAGTAATCACTACTAGAAAATTGAATTAAAAAAATAGATTTTAGTTTTTATAAATAACAAATTGTTTTTACATATTCATATAATGGTAAAAAAGAGTGTATGAACATTTAATATGTTGGGGTGCGAGTTCTAATAAGTAATTTTCCACTTGCTAACATATGAAACCTATAATTTTTTATTTTAAATTTTTTCTTTATGAAAAGCCCTAAAAGCTTAAATGAGTAAATTTAAGTAGATTTATTGATCAAATTAGCAATTTGTGTACCTTCTTTGGAGCCTATCTTTTCTCTGATAAGATCTGTGAAAACATGTGTAAGGAGAGAGTGAGGGCCTGCAGTCCAAAGAGGGACCCATTTGGCATGCATTTCCTTAGCTAAGTCCGCACCAAACCAATAAAATGCATCAGTAACCAAACAAGTAATGTTCTTCCCTGTCTCTGCCACAGCTTTATCCATAACACTCTTATAGTTCTCTGGCATTGCCTTAATGAAGATGAAAATGGGTTCAAGTGGGTGTCCAGAAGGCACATAACCTTCAGGTAATCCATCATGAACATCATAATGCTTTATGTTAGGAAGAAACTCATCATGGTCATTTGATCCAGAAAATAAAGCAGCATTTGTTTTGTTTGTGCAGAAGAATGAAAACGTAACTTTATGAGCTTCTGCAGCAATCCTTCTTGCAAGGTTAAGGAGTGGACCTGCATGTGTTCCAAATGGGAATGCCAAAATGGCCACATGTAGTTTTTCAACATTAACTGATTCACCTTTATCTCTAGACATCCAGTTTTTCAAACGTGCAATTGAAAACATGTATTATTAAGATCAATCTTTGATGTTTTTGTGGCCAAAACTACTTATTTTTGGGTGGTCTTTATATGTGGAAGAGTTACACATATGTGGTTGGAAAATAATAGTAACAAATTATAAATGTTAATATAAAGAGGTGCAATGAGCATGATGGCAGTTAGGTGTTTCATGAATAAATGTAAGTGGAAAGGAAAGGTAAGTAAGGTACATATGGGATCTTGTTCTACCTCATTAACTTCTCAATGCTATATGGAAATGTACATAACTTATAACTAATCTATACACATTAGATTTGTTTTGTTGGAGAGACAACAATGATTTGTATGTTTGTTTTCCATTTCTGTGGTTTGGGAATAAGCAATACTATTTTTTCTCCGAATATGCATAGTTGCGCATTTAACGATAAGAGTCTAAATATAGCTTAGCCATATTCACCATACAATAATATAGTAGTAAATACTAGTACCTTAAAGTTATCTCGTTCTCAAGTATTTTTTATTTTTTTTCGTTTTTTTCTTTTCTTTTCAAGTTATAACTTATAAGGTTTCATGAGATTTTGTAACTTAAAAGTAACCACACTAACTGACAATAGTTTTAATATTATGACTTGGGGAGCCATGAAATAAACGACCACTTTCCCATTTGTTATCGTCCTTTTCTATAATCCCCTTAACTGAATATATGGTTCATTAGACGAGCCAACTCTTGTAACAACCATGTCACCTACATCCCACAAGAAGTTCTGGGGACCAATTAGGTCTAGCAAATGTTGGTAATCAAAGCCAACTAATTGTTGATTCGGTAGGACCTCAATAGATTTAATCGATACTTATATAACATGTAACTTTTACTTCTTATCATTTTCAACTTGATATAATTTTAGGTCAAATATCACTTTTAGTCATTTTAGTTTGACATAATTTCTAAGTTAGTTCTTTAAGTTTCGAAATTTCAATTATGTCTTTTTTGTTTGACAAAATTCCCAAGTTAGTCATTTAAGTATCAAAAAGGTCCTTTTAGTTTGACAAAATTCCCAAGTTAGTCCTTACCCAAATAGGTCATTTTAGTTCGAAACTTAAAGGACTAACTTGAGAATTCTGTCAAACTAAAAATACCTATTTAAAACTTTTGAAACTTAAAAGACTAATTTGAGAATTCTGTCAAACTAAAAGGACCAAATTAAAACTTTCAAAACTTAAAGGACTAACTTAAGAATTCTGTCAAACTAAAATAACCAAAAGTGGTATTTAACCTATAATTTTACCATTGCTAACCTTAGGGGTATTCAGTGACGAGTGATACATATATTCAAGCTAACCTTTAAGTTCGACAAGTACATATGGCAACGAGGCCATCTAACGCAATATGGCAAATTGATATGCCGCAAGTTTTGCCTTATGGTAACACTGTGCAGCCCAACAAAATGTCTTATGCAGGGAGACAAGCCTTCTTAAAATATTTTATCATTTCAATAATATCATAAAATGATAAAATAATTTAAATCAATAAGAAAAATGGAAGAAGAAAAACAACACAAAAGGGTATAAAGGGCACAAATTCAATGCGAGGGAAATGAGGTCACCCGACCCCACTTGCCTCCACTCGCTTATTGTGTTTTTAATCTAAAATTAAATATTTATGCAGTTCGACCTCACTTATATAATATTATTGTTTTTACATGGTTTATTTATAACACTACAAAAAGTTTACAAAACTAAGAAGAGTCCTAATAATGGGTGTTTTAAGAACACTTGTTAAGAACTCAAATGAAGTTATATTTTTACAAAAAAGTTGTTATAATTATTATATCGATAAAAATAATGCTTATTTTTAAAATAAAATTTTCTTTTATGAAATATTTAACCAATTCTCTTAGAGCATATCGTTAGCAAGATCATAAAACTATTATTATATTCTAAACTATTCTCGTATTTGTCGAAAAAGACTCTGTGATTGACGCTGGTGGTTGAAAAAATAATTAATTAGGGTTATCTTTTTTATACTCTACTAAAAATGGGAAAATATTTTTAAAAAATCAACATTTTAAAGCAATTATAAACATAACTTATATAATGTTTGCATGCTTACGCATTTATATAATTTTATATAAATTTTTATGATATAACCTCGACTCCACTTATTAAAATTTCTTGATCCGTCATTGATGATATATCCCCTTTTATATATTGTTATAGATGTATAGATAAACAAAGATGCTTTAGAAAGGAAATTACAATTTAGGTTCTCTCCGGCAACTATTTTTCAATTTTCTACACACTTAATTTCAACCGTTTGATTAATCAAACTGTAGAGATATTAAAAGCAAAACATAGAAGAATGTAGGTGATTAAGTACCCATGTTTTTTAATTAATCACCGTTGAAAATCACTTGTTAAGAATGCATGTAACAACAACCCTAATGCTATCTCTTATCACCCCCTCCCCTTCTCTTGTCAAATTTCTAAATTTCAACAAATATTGAATTGGTAGGATAATACATTATTATATATAGAGGCTAGATTTTGAACCACAGACACCCCACTTATTCACCTTATAAGATAAATTTTAGTCACTAGACTACCTAACAAAAAAAAAACCATATATGAAAAGGAAAACATTAAAATACTTAAAAATTTAATGATAATTATAAAATTTGGTTTCGCCAATTTTGTATGAATCGGAACATTTTTTAATGACGCAACAGTGCTAATTAGGCATTTTTTTGCTAATATAAATAATAAGTATAACCATATAATATAAGCTTCACATCACTAATGAATATGTCACTTCCCCTAAAAAAAACTTCAAACAAAATATGATGATAGTAGAAAATTCAAAAAAGAAAAGAAGTTGGGAGATAAAATAATCGTTTTTTAAATGAGGGCTTGTCATCGCGATTTTCGGGTGTCAAATCATTGATTAGATTTGAACCTTTTAATCATTGATGTCTCTATTTTTTTTGGGGAAGGTAAAATTGAGAAAACCTTAGAAATTCTAAGCTCGGGGCTGATTTCACTACGGGAAGGTGTTAGGCACCCGCAATGACTATAGTATCCTATAGGAACCGCTTTACTATGCCTTACGTATACGCTTTGCTTTTATTGCTATTTGTAAAGAAGATTGATTTTAAGAATGAGAGAAAGAAGATTGGATTTTATTTTATTGGACTTGGAGAGATTTTGAGTCTCTTGCCTACATACCCTTTTAAGGGATCAAAATTCCATGTAGTTCTTTTCCAAAATGTTTTTGTGAGTTTTGTCCAATTTTAGTTTTGAAAATGGTTTTGAAGAAAGGAAAGAGGCCGTATAGGCATTAGAATTGAAAAGAAAAAAGGAAGCATTTGGTTGGTTCAATTGTTAACGAAAACGGTTTAAGTTGGAAATTAATTGCATTTTGATTTGATTAAGAAAGTAAAGGAAAAATCCTTTGGAGTTTTGACTCCAAGGTTTATTTGGAAAATATTTGAAGTGATGGAAGTTATTTGTTTCTTAAAAGATTAATTTTCTCTAAGTATCGCGCATCCTAAACATACAACGTGTGTGCGTGTCGGTGCATGTGTCGGTGTACATCATTATAGTCCATAGTCCTTTACATCGGGTCCTATTTTACATTCTATAGTCTTGCATGAAATTAAAGAAAAGTAAACTACCTAAACATTGAGACATTGGATGGAACCTAGACTTAGAGAATGAGGATGAATTGGAGCTTTCAAAAGGCATGAAACACAAAATGGTTAGTGAAGCAATATGCAATGATAATGAAATGTTAGGCAACAAGAACAACAAAATATGGAGGGATGTGAAGAAAAAATGCATGCTAACTAATCATAACTTATGGAACAAGAATTCAAAGGCTAAACTTTGCAAAATTAGGAAACTAGCACTTAAACTTGCAAGATAAAAGCTAACCTATTAACAAGATTGAAGGTGTTGCAAAATAGTAAGCAAAATCCACTAACTAACACAATTATCATATTGCAAAAAGAGTAAGCAAAATCAATTAACTAACACAATTAAACATATTGCAAAAATTGTAAGCAAAATCAATTAACTAACACAATTATCATATTACAAAAAGGGTAAGCAAAATCAATTAACTAACACAATTAAACATATTGCAAAAATTGTAAGCAAAATCAATTAACTAGCACGATTAAACGAATCAGCACAACATCAGGGGTAAACTCATCATAAAATTAAATGCCAAACATCAACATCGCATGACAAGTTCCGGATCAAATATTGCACGAGAAAATCCACGCGAAAACGCGCAAAAATGTACGAATCAAAGAGTGAAATTTACACGTACTATTTCCGTCAATCTTGAATATGTGAAAATATCGCAAAACAGTAAAAAACATACCAAGAACGCATAGCAATTTTTGGAATTTTTACAAGAAAAGAAGTAGTGCACAGAGGTTCAAATAGCAAGGAAAAACGATGCAATTAGCAACAAAATTTCAAGAAATCACCAAAACCCAAGGCCCAAAGTCACAAGACCCAAACTCCACGGATCTGATGGATCCGGATCAAACTAACACTCTGGGAGCGTTGGATTGATCCAGATCCATCAGGATCTTGATCAAACGGCTGGTAAGAAGAGAAACTGGACCGGGTTTCGGGTCAACCCGACCCAGTGTGCATATAAAAAGGCTGGGAACCCGGTTCCCCTCATTTTCTTGGATCATTTCTCTTTCTTCTTCTCTCTCACCGGCCGCTCTCTCTTCTTCTTCAACCCTAACCCTAATTCGTTTGAATCTACCCAGGATCGGTTCGTACATGGCCTAAACTGTTCCTACTCTCAACCTAAGCATGAATCCATCAAGAACGAACGGTTGTGGCCGTCGAAACGGCGTAAACCTCCGTGCTTGCTAACGGTTCAAACTGTTCGGATCTTTCGTGTTTTTTTTTTGGATGAAAACGTTGTGAATCGCAAGGATTCGTTCCGGTTCGCACTCGTTGTGGATTTTGGAACGTTTCTTTGATTTTTTTTGAATGATTCTTGTGTTAGGGTTAGGGTTTTGATCTGAACAGTTCGAACTGGCTATGGATTCATACGGTTCTGGATTTGTGATGATTCTCAGTGAAATAGGATGGAGTTTGAGTATTACCTGAGTCTTGCTTGGGGATTTGAACCGTTTCCTTCGATCCTTGGTTCTGAATCTTCACTGGTAAGGCAATTTCGCTCTCTCTTTCTTCTTCTGGTTCGAACCGGTGAAAACCCTCACTTCTCCTTCTTCTTCTCTTCCAATTTGAATGCTGCGATCACACTTGCAGCGCGCCGCTTCCAGTGGCGTGCTCGTGTTCGAATTGCAGGTGTTCTGGTTCAATGATGAAGATTCACTCCGAATCTCTGAGAACCGTGTGAAATTCCATTGAATTTGCTTGCAATGTTGCTTCTGTTTGCCTCTGTGAATTGAATCCGATGATGATTGCAAGGAATTTGTGTGAATTTGGTACGAAATTGCTCTGAATTGTGCTGAATTCGATCTAGGGTTTGTGTGTTCTTGAGCTTTTCTGTGAATTTGTGGATTTTGATCTGTAACTGAATGGAGAGAGAGTGTGAACTCTGTTTGTGATGTGGCACTGAGCTTTTTTTTGTGATTTGTCCTCTGATTCTGTTACACGTGGCTTTATATAGCCTGCCATGTGGACTCTGACCCAATGAGATGGTGACACCTGTAACTGGACTGCCTGCGTGGCTTTGGGGACCAATCTGCAATTGTGTAAAAAAAATTGGACTGTTTTTGCAAATTTGAAAAGTTTAAGGACTGAAATGCAAAAATAAAAAGTAACTGGACTGGACTGTTTTCCTTCAAAAGAATCAAAAGAAAATGACCACTAAAAAGGAAAAATTGGACTGAATTGCAATTTCTAAAAGTATTTGGACTAAAATGCAAAAAGTTAAAATAAAATTGGTAAAAAATGTAAATTTGAAAACAACGTAAAGTGAAACAGTTAAAATTGACAAAATGGACTAAAATTAACAAACTACCAAAAATGAGGTATTCCAAAATACCTCTCTGCCCAAAATTTATTTGATGTGAAAAGACTGAAACGCCCCTGGGGCAAAAACAACTCAGACTGACTCAGATGCAAAACTAAGATGATTTTTGTACAAAATTTGATTAATGATTCATGCAAACAAATTGAAAAGGCTCAGGGACAAATTGTAGGGACTAAAAATGGGTTCCTTTGTGGGAAATGACCAAAATACCCTTTTGTATGATTTTATGCAAAAATTTAAAAGACTGAAGCGATAACGTATGCAACTGAAGCATAGTAGAAAACACGATGAATTTGAAAGCATTGGAAAATAACAGAGGAATTTGAGTGAGTATTTTTAGGTCCAAAATGAGGGTATGACAGCTGCCCCTATTTAAGTTTCTTCGTCTGGAGAGTCAAGAGACGGAGTCTTTGGCTTGACGCGACGAAGATACTTAAATATCGACATTAGCACTGATTTTGGGCGTAAAAATACATTTGTAAATGCTATGTATGCCATGCAACATTTGTGTTATGAATGCAAGACAAACTGAGAATTGAATTTAACATAATATGTCGTATCCATTGCGGGACTGATTGACATTAACAGAATAGCAGAAAGGAATATGTCGTATCCATTGCGGGACTGATTGACATTGACAGAATAGCAGAAAGGAATATGTCGTATCCATTGCGGGACTGATTGACATTGACAGAATAGCAGAAAGGAATATGTCGTATCCATTGCGGGACTGATTGACATTGACAGAATAGCAGAAAGGAATATGTCGTATCCATTGCGGGACTGATTGACATTAACAAAATAGCAGATAACAAAATATGTCGTATCCATTGCGGGACTGGTAGACATTAACAGAATAACAGATAACAAGACTCACTGGGGAGACTCGATAGCAAATTTGACAGGTACAAGCTGTTCTTGAATGCGAACTAGCCACTTGACCGGGAATATTGACAAGAAAGGGCGCAAGCTGCTCTTGTATTTGAGCTGGTTACTTGGCTGAAAGAAAATATAGAAAGCACAAGCTGTTCTTGGACACAAACTAGTTACTTGGCTGGAAGGAAAAGTAAGAAGCACAAGCTGTTCTTGGACACGAACTGGTTACTTGGCTGACGGGAAACAAAGTAGAAAGCACGAGCTGTTCTTGGATCTGAACTGGTCGCTCGGCGGATATCAAAAGGGTAGGTACAAGCTGTTCTTGGACGCGAACTAGCTACTTGACCGATAACAGAAACAAATTGATAGGTACAAGCTGTTCTTGGATGCGAACTTGCCGCTTGACCGATAACAAGAGTGAATTGGCAGGCACAAGCTGTTCTTGGATGCGAACTTGCTGCTTGACCGATAACAGGAGCAAATTGATATTTGAAAAAGAACTGAATTTGATTGACATAACTGCAGGAGCTTGAATTTTGACAAGAATGTTGACAAGACTGTTGAACTTTGAAATTGACATGACAGTAGACATTTATTGTTAGCAGAAGAAATTTGAAGTTGACAAGATTGATTTTGATTGAGATTAACATGGGAATTGAGAATGCAGATGCGTATGAATAGCATAACAATTTTATCAAATGCATGGACACATAGGATGCATGATTATGCATGTATGAATGCTCTGAAATGCATGATGATTGGCAATTTGTAGACAGAATTTCGCAGAGACAGACGGAACATTGGAATATTGGGCACGTAATGGCTCGCGCTCGGACATATATTTGCAAAAGTTCCTCTTCTGGGGATGCAGTCGTCGGGAGATGCATCATGACCAACACTTGGAGGTAGGAAGCTGTAAAATTGTAGAGAAAACAGTTTGAATGGTATTGCTGCTTGTTGGAACAGTCTTGCAAGTGCTTTGGACATCGCATTTGTGGTCAATGCTTTTACATGTTTGCTTTTTCATTTCATTTTTCATTTTTCTTTCATCATCCCATTTTTGCCTGGATCGCCCTTTCGGGTTTTCGACCCACCTGGGAATAGTTTTTTTTTGTGTTGCCCCTGTTTTTGCCTGAATTGCCTTTGAAGGTTGTCAATCCATCGGGGTGCTCATTTTTGCCTAAGCCGCCCTTTCGGGTTTTCAACTTAGCGAGCATATTCATTTTTTCATGCTTTTTATTCTGTTTTTTCATTCTTGCCATTGACCACAGACTGTCACTGGGAGGAAGGCTTGCTAGTAACTTGAATTGGAACTGATTACCAATGTAGATTTGTTCATGCATGTTCATTTGAATGTACTTAGCTGTTCAGGCTTGTTTTCAAAATACTTAAAAAATTTCAATTTTCATAATGTTTATTCCAGACATGCATCATTACCAACATAGAAGAAATCTTTTGTACAAAGTTTTGAAAATAGGACGGAAAATGAGTGCCGAACAAAAGCATAGGCTCAAATTGATGTATAAGGGTGGTAGTCGGCCAAAGGCGCGACCCCACAGATTTACAAATCTTGGAAAATGGTAATTTTATTGGTTGGTGGTACATTGAACACAGTAACTGCTATGGTATCTGAAACTCTTGGATCCGCAGGCGTCGGAACCTCGGATGAGAACAGCCAAACATCAATTGCAAGGATCCCAAGGGGAACGGTAATTTGCCAGATAAAGTCAATTGTCTTTTATTTCAATCTCATTTTTGCATGAACCGCCCTTTCGGGTTTTCGGCTCATCGAGACGCTCATTTTTGCCTGAGTTACATGTAATCTCAGCGAGCTTTTACATTTTGTTTCTTGTCCCTTATTTTGCCTGGACCGCCCTTTCGGGTTTTCGATCCACCGGGAAGCGCATTTTTTCCTAGGCCGCCCTTTCGGGTTTTCGACCTACCACGCTGTTCTTTCCATATCTAGACAAAGTATTTCTTGACTATATCGGCATTCACAGGATTCGGAAGTTCTACACCATCCATGTGTGTGAGAATCAAAGCACCGCCAGAGAAAGCCTTCTTGACAACATAAGGTCCTTCATAGTTAGGCGTCCACTTGCCCCTTGGGTCGGGTTGCTGACTCATTCTTCTTTTCAACACGAGTTCACCCTCTTTGAATACCCGAGGACGAACTTTCTTGTCAAAAGCATTTTTCATCCTCGTTTGATACATCTGGCCGTGAGCTAAAGCGTCTAGGCGTCTTTCCTCAATCAAATTCAGCTGGTCGTACCGACTCTGGCACCATTCAGCCTCAGACAACTTGGCTTCCATAATCACACGGAGAGACGGAATCTCCACCTCCAATGGGAGGACTGCTTCCATGCCGTACACCAGAGAAAAAGGCGTTGCCCCGGTTGAACTATGGACGGTAGTGGCTGACCAAGCACACATCCCATGGATTCATCCAACACTGACAGATACATAATCAATGGCCTCCCGTCCACGGGCGGTACAAGGATCGGCGGCTCTAGCAAATAGTTCTTGATGTTGTCGAAAGCTTCTTGGCATTCATCATTCCATACCACAGGCTGATTCTTCCTGAGTAACTTGAAAATCGGCCCGCAGGTCGCAGTCATGTGAGATATAAATCTAGAAATGTAGTTCAAACGTCCGAGGAACCCTCTGACCTGCTTCTCGGTTTGCGGAGCCGGCATCTCGCGGATGGCCCGGACTTTATCAGGATCTACTTCAATGCCCTTCTGGCTGACAATGAAGCCTAGCAACTTCCCTGATCTAACACCGAACGTACACTTGTTTGGGTTCAGCCGAAGCTTGTACTTTCTCAACCTTTCAAACATCTTAGCCAAGTATTCGACGTGTTGCTCTTCATCGCTCGACTTGACAATCATGTCATCTACATACACCTCAACCTCTTTGTGGATCATGTCATGGAACAAAGTGGTCATCCCCCTTTGATAGGTAGCACCAGCATTTATTAGACCGAACGGCATTGCTTTGCAGCAGAAGGTTCCCCATGGAGTGATGAACGACGTCTTCTCCCTGTCCTTGGGTGACATTTTGATTTGGTTATAGCCAGAAAAATCGTCCATGAAGGAGAACACCTTGCACTGGGCAGTATTGTCAACAAGCACATCAATGTGAGGCAGTCGGAAATTGTCCTTCAAGCTTGCTTTGTTCAAATCTCTGTAGTCAACACACATCCGAACCTTGCCATCCTTCTTCGGCACTGGCACGATGTTAGCAACCCACTCGGGATATTCAACTGTCATGAGAAAACCCGCATCGATCTGTTTCTGCACTTCCGCTTTGATCTTTAGAGCCATGTCCGGCCGAGTCCGTCTCAACTTTTGCCTGACAGGAGGACAGTCTGGCTTTGTCGGTATCCGATGTTCCACAATCTGAGGATCCAAACCTGGCATGTCTTCATACGACCATGCAAAAATGTCCGAGTACTCCCGGAGGAGCTGAAAGATCCTTTTCTTGACCCCTTCCTCCAATGCAGCACCGACTTTGATTTCTCTTTTGTTATCCTCGGTACCCAAGTTGATTAGCTCGATCTCCTCCTGATGAGGCCGAATGGTTTTCTCTTCTTGCTCAAGCAGTCGGGCAATCTCATCTGGTATGTCGTCACTATCCTCATCTTCGGTCTCGAATACCGGGGATTCAACAGTTTGGAGAAGCATAGGGTTACTGTGTTCAACGGGTTCGTTTTGGTTCGATCTGCGTGACATGATTGGATGATTTTTAGAAAATAATTTTCATGCAGATCTTTGGAATTAATAAGAAAATGCAGATGTTTTGGTTTTTTCTGGCATTACCATTATTTCCAAGGGAAAAACACTAAAGAATGAAAAAGAGTCGTGAAAGAAACGACGTTTTTTATTGATAATGGTGATGTCGGAACAAACATGCCCTTTGCAAAAGAGTCACTTCTGCCTCGGGCAAGACGGAAGGATTGTTATTTTGAAAATAAAGCCTAAACAGCAAGACATATTACTTAGAATCATGCACAAACACAGGAAGATTGATAACGTTCCAGTTCTTTGCAATGCCTCCTGGTATCACAAATGCGGGTCTGACCCCTCTTTCAGCAGCACCATCAAGAATTGCATTGGTAAATCCAGCACTACGGAACGTTCCAGTTGACATGCCTGATGTCGGAGAAAAACCGAGACCCTCTTTGTATTTGTTGTCCTGCAGCTGTATCAATTGGCCCCAACCAGCGGCCTGACCCTTCTGAACGGCTCTCTGCGCATCTCTCAATGAAGCCATGGCAGCATTAGCTCTCCTAGGCTCCGTACCCTCGATAGTCAAACCCTGGAATGCAGTCCCTTCGGCAGACTTAGCTTCGATACAAGAGAAGAATGATAACTGACTGACCAGAAAAGCTTCTTCTCCATGCACTGTCACAAGTTTACCATTCCTTACGAACTTTAGCTTCTGATGGAGAGTAGAGGTGACTGCCCCAGCCTCGTGTATCCACGGTCTCCCGAGAAGGCAACTGTAAGAGGCATCTATGTCCATAACCTGGAAAGTAATCATGAATGTTTCGGGACCAATAGTCATGGGGAGATCTACTTCTCCAAGCACAGTTTTACGAGAGCCATCGAAAGCCTTGACTAGAAAAGTACTCCTCCTCAAGGGAACTCCTCGGCAACTCAACTGATCCAAAGTCGATTTAGGCAACACATTCAACGACGACCCAGTGTCTACCAACACGTTGGACAGCATATCTGTTTTGCAGTTCATGGAAATATGCAGGGCCAAGTTATGGTGCTTTCCTGCCTCTGGAAGTTCATCTTCACCAAACCAAAGGTTACTGCAAGCAGTGATGTTAGCCACTATTCCGCCAAATTGTTCCTCTGTGACTTCGTGGTCAACATAGGCTTGTTCCAACACTTTCAATAACACATTCCTGTGAGCCTCCGAGCTGAGGAGTAGGGCCAAGATGGATATCTTCGAGGGAGTCTGTAGCAGCTGATCAACGATCTTATAATCGCTTTTCTTAATTATCCTCAAAATCTCATCCAGATTGGAGTCTTCAATGGAAAGGCCTGGACGGCTGGTACTTTCAACAACAGGAGGGATTGTCAATGGAGTAGTCTTATCAGCAGGAATTGTAACTTGCACATCATCTTTCTTCTGAAACAAAAGGGGTCGGACCTTGCCGCTCCTCAAAGCCGTCACTTCAGCGATACTGCCTACTGTGCTTGAGGATACCAGAGGTACTTCCTTCCCGTTTTCCAACATAGTCGCACTGTACTTGTACGGGATGGCTTTCGCAGAGGTATATGGTATTGGACCAGGCAACCGTATGACCAATGGTTCAACGTCCTTCCTGACGGGCGTGCTCTTGACTGGAGTATCGTGGAAAATCGGTACTATCATGCAAACATCACTGGTAGTCAAGTAGTTGTCATTCATCAATCTTTGGATATCAGTCTGGACTACGCTGCAACCCCTAGGGTTCTGAAGACATTCACAGCAGGCAGCGTGGTCGTGGCTGAACAGAGCAGCTCGGCACAGCTTGATATGTAGCGGTACCAGGGGTGTAGCAACATTACGGACACTGAGATGAGGGATTTCTTCACAGACTTCAATCATATTTACAGCGGCATGGTTGGGGAGTGGATTGTCAAGTACGTGTGGGACATTGTTTTCAAAAGATAGCTTTCCCTGGTCAATCAACTTCTTTACAATGTATTTCAGAGCGTAGCAACTTTCTACGTCATGACCTAGGGCGCCTTGGTGGAAATCACATCTGAGATCGGAGCGGAACCTGGGAGGCAATGGGTTTGGCGGAGGCTTGCCAGGCCTAGTGGTGCAATACCCCTTATGTAAAAGAGTTGGGAGTAGTTCAGCATACGCCATTGGTATCGGCGGGAAAGATGGTCTAGATTGAGGGCCTTGTTGTTGTTGTTGTGGTTGTTGTTGAGCTAGTGGTTGTTGTTGCATCTGTTGGGCGATGGCATTAACAGGGACCTGAGGCTGGCCCGGTAGAGGAGGGTATTGATGGTAGAACGGTGGATAGAATGGGTGCTGGGCATACTGTAGGTACTGATACGGTTGAGGTAGTTGTATAGCATTGACAGGAGCGGCAGTGGCAGACTGATTGGTTCCGGCGGACACCATTCCAACCTCTGATTCCTTTTTCTTATGGTGACCATTGCCGTACTTCTTCGGTGCATTCGAGGACTCACCTTTCTCAAACACGATAATTCCCTCTCGAACAGCTTCCTCCAAGCGGGTTCCCATAGTGACCATCTCAGAGAAGTTGCTTGGGGCAGCAATAATCATTCTCTCAACATAATCTTTCTTTAGGGTCTTCAAGAATGTTTGAGTCATTTCTTCCTCGTCCAAGGCGGGGGTGATACGGGCAGCTGCCCCTCTCCACCTCTGTGCGTATTCGCGAAAGCTTTCGTCCTTCTTCTGAGAAAGAGACCGGAGGAAATCTCTATTCGGCTTGAGCCTGGTATTGAACCCATAGTGGTTCTTGAAAGCAGTAGCTAGATCATCAAAAGTGCGGATATCATCCTTGCTCAAACCGGTATACCACTCCGCGGCGTCTTCCATTAGGCTGTCCTGGAAGCAATGGATCATAAGTGAATCATTGTCTGCATGGTTAGCCATCTTCCGGACGTATTTGATGATATGGTTCTGGGGGCAAGTCAGCCCGTTGTAGCGGTCAAATTCCGGGACCTTGAATTTCTTGGGAATATCCACCCTTGGCACCAAACAAAGGTCGTGGGTTCTGACGAGGTCACTGCTCCCACGGTTGGCCTTGATCTCACGACGGAGTTCTCTGGCAAGTTCTTCCATTTTTTCTTCCATAGTTCCCAATACAGGAGTTTTTCCACGGTAATCATTAGCATTGGCGCCCTGAGGCGTAGAGTGCACAATCGGAACAGTGAAGACCGTTGACTGAGGCAAGGTAGTGTGGAGAGATGTGGAATCTGGTGGGGGTATTTGACCAACATTAGCGGCACCTGAAGTCGCGGTTCCTGAAACACCGGCTGCAGTATTGGGAGCGTAATAAGGTGGGAGTCCATAGGGGTATCCCCTCGGCATAACAAGAGATGCGGCGGGAATCTCTTCGGTAGCTGCCTGAGTGGACACGACCGGCTGTTCTTGAGCGGCCATCAGAGCAGTCATGGCGTCGAGAGCTTTGGCTAACTCTTCTCTCACAGAGGCTAGTTCAGTGCGGAGCTGTGCATTCTCTTCTTCCATAGCTACTTGATTTCTCCTTCTGTACTGTCTGGTCTGATGTACTCTGGTAGGTTGATCAGTCCTTCGAGCACGAGCCACTTTTCACTCTGCGGCAGAAGAACCAGGAGGCAATGAGCACTTGGAAGTTCTTTTTGTGACCGATGAATGATGCATATGATGCATGATATGCAAATGCGGATGCAAAAAATGACTCTTTTATTACCAAAGGTTTTTTTTAGACAAATTAGGATTCTTTGCAAACATTTTTGGACTAACAAATTATTCAAAGCAAGTTGTCTTGATACATTGAGTCAAGGGAGTAGGCTTCTGAAACGTAAACTGAACAAACAACATAACCAATAGCAATCCTATCATCCAGAACTAAGGAGTGACCGGGTAGTATTCGGAATCCGAGTCTGAAGCTGAACCACAATAACTGGCGAAGAAATCTCGACGACCTCTGACTCTCCTGGAGTCTCTCCTCAATAGATCATCCTTTTCCTCAAGCTCCTTTCTAACTCTGGCTAGTTCCTTCTTCAACATTCGGTTCTCATGATCCTTCTGCTCGTCCCTGCCATCCAAAGTCATGATCAAGTTCTCAGCCTCACTGTAGCGGGCTTTCCATGCTCGCTTCTCCTCACTCTCCATAGCTAGATGCTCCTGATACATCTCCTGAGTCACGGGAAGCAACGGTAATGGCCTAGATGGAGTAGATGCAGATACATGCCTCATAGCAGGGTAAGGCATGCCAATCTCCTCAGCTCGGTCTATTACCCACTGCGTATAGGCTTCATGAGCAATACCGGATCTCACACCCAAATGTTTCACATCTTTCCGGCGAACCTTAGACCAAGCATCTGTAAAAGCTTTCCTTTGCCCGGCGGGAGCATTGGAATAGTAGAAAAACTCCTGTGATGTAGCAAGGTTGATGGGCTTCGCTCTCATAGGAAAACCAAACTGCCTCATGGCTAACTCGGGATTGTAGTTGATTCCTCCCCGGGTACCGAGAAGAGGCACATTGAGGAAATCTCCACAACCAGTGATAATCTCCTTGACTCGAGCTGCTGGAGTGATCCAAACCACCTCATCGGGAGTAAGAGCCATAATCCGCTGCGAATAAGACCAATTCTCCGTGTTGGCATGGAAAGAAGCTCGGGAGGTGAGAAATAAACCACCTATAAAGAAGAGGTATGCAGCAAAGAATAAACCCACGACCCTTGAGAGTCCGATCATGGATGGCATGGTATGTGTCAGCTAACAACGTGGGAACCGGATTCCTGGAATGGAATATCTCAATAGCATTCATGTCCACAAAGTCGTCGAGATTCGGGAAGAGAACGAGCCCATAGATGAGTAGTGCAAGAATAGCCTCAAGGGTGTCCTGACAAGTAGATTCGAGATTAGCCTGCTCAAGTAAGTACTTTGAAGTGAAACCCTGAATGTGAGACTTGGTAGCGAGATTTTTAGACACCTCGGAAGTCTTGAGATAAAGATCCTTAGCAATAACCAGAGGAGTAAGAGAAGACCCTGGGCCCGTGAATGGTACCCTCTCAGCTATAGGTAGACCCAATAAACAAGAATAAGCCTCAAGCGTAGGAACCAACTGAAAATCCGGGAAAGTGAAGCAACGGAAAATCGGGTCATAGAATTGTACTAGAGTGTGCACCAGCTTCTCTTCTACATTAGTCCGGAGAATACCAAGCAAACCACCGTATCGGAGACGAAACCCAGTCGGATTCTTAACTTTGAGTGCCAACTCCCTTAGGCTAGCCAAATCAACTTCTTTGAACTTGTAAGACTTAGTCCTCTTCATGCCTGTTGTTGTATTTGTAAAGAATTTTAGTTTGTCTATACCCTTTGATAAATGCATCTAGAAAATTTATGCATGAATGCATGTATGCATGGTTTTAATAAGGAAAGCACGGTGGGCTAAGGTAACAAGTGGACACGGTGTCCGGTGAAACTAAGGCTTTTGATAATAGTGACCAAGGTTCTACAAAGTTCCCAAACCACAACCTCTCTTGCGTATATCATGGTAGTACAAAGCAACGCTCGTCCATGATTATCCGTAAGAAGGTTTAGTTTGGGTGTAGTATCGCGTGACGACTAAATTTCGAGACAACGCTCGGTTTAGCCACCGCACTACGTCCTAAGAAAGGCCAAGGATGGGTTTGGTAACTACGGTTCATAGCCTTCATCGGTCAATTGGAAGTAAAGTGTCTAAGCATGACAACACACGCCGACAACATCACCTCCAAAATGCCTCAGCTATGTGAGATTGATCGCGTAATCCAATGCACGAGGCAACCCTCGGAATAGATTGTCGATTATATCTCCCCTAATCTTAAGTTCACTCAGCCCGGGTATAGGGCTTTTGATATTCTCACCCCACACGTACACAAGAAAATTTTACATGTAGCAATAAAGCAAAGCATAAATATAAAGCATGAAAAACTAGGTGTAGCCCTAACTCCCCAGTGAAGTCGCCATTTCTGTCATCGCGATTTTCGGGTGTCAAATCATTGATTAGATTTGAACCTTTCAATCATTGATGTCTCTATTTTTTTTGGGGAAGGTAAAATTGAGAAAACCTTAGAAATTCTAAGCTCGGGGCTGATTTCACTACGGGAAGGTGTTAGGCACCCGCAATGACTATAGTATCCTATAGGAACCGCTTTACTATGCCTTACGTATACGCTTTGCTTTTATTGCTATTTGTAAAGAAGATTGATTTTAAGAATGAGAGAAAGAAGATTGGATTTTATTTTATTGGACTTGGAGAGATTTTGAGTCTCTTGCCTACTTACCCTTTTAAGGGATCAAAATTCCATGTAGTTCTTTTCCAAAATGTTTTTGTGAGTTTTGTCCAATTTTAGTTTTGAAAATGGTTTTGAAGAAAGGAAAGAGGCCGTATAGGCATTAGAATTTAAAAGAAAAAAGGAAGCATTTGGTTGGTTCAATTGTTAACGAAAACGGTTTAAGTTGGAAATTAATTGCATTTTGATTTGATTAAGAAAGTAAAGGAAAAATCCTTTGGAGTTTTGACTCCAAGGTTTATTTGGAAAATATTTGAAGTGATGGAAGTTATTTGTTTCTTAAAAGATTAATTTTCTCTAAGTATCGCGCATCCTAAACATACAACGTGTGTGCGTGTCGGTGCATGTGTCGGTGTACATCATTATAGTCCATAGTCCTTTACATCGGGTCCTATTTTACATTCTATAGTCTTGCATGAAATTAAAGAAAAGTAAACTACCTAAACATTGAGACATTGGATGGAACCTAGACTTAGAGAATGGGGATGAATTGGAGCTTTCAAAAGGCATGAAACACAAAATGGTTAGTGAAGCAATATGCAATGATAATGAAATGTTAGGCAACAAGAACAACAAAATATGGAGGGATGTGAAGAAAAAATGCATGCTAACTAATCATAACTTATGGAACAAGAATTCAAAGGCTAAACTTTGCAAAATTAGGAAACTAGCACTTAAACTTGCAAGATAAAAGCTAACCTATTAACAAGATTGAAGGTGTTGCAAAATAGTAAGCAAAATCCACTAACTAACACAATTATCATATTGCAAAAAGAGTAAGCAAAATCAATTAACTAACACAATTAAACATATTGCAAAAATTGTAAGCAAAATCAATTAACTAACACAATTATCATATTGCAAAAAGGGTAAGCAAAATCAATTAACTAACACAATTAAACATATTGCAAAAATTGTAAGCAAAATCAATTAACTAGCACGATTAAACGAATCAGCACAACATCAGGGGTAAACTCATCATAAAATTAAATGCCAAACATCAACATCGCATGACAAGTTCCGGATCAAATATTGCACGAGAAAATCCACGCGAAAATGCGCAAAAATGTACGAATCAAAGAGTGAAATTTACACGTACTATTTCCGTCAATCTTGAATATGTGAAAATATCGCAAAACAGTAAAAAACATACCAAGAACGCATAGCAATTTTTGGAATTTTTACAAGAAAAGAAGTAGTGCACAGAGGTTCAAATAGCAAGGAAAAACGATGCAATTAGCAACAAAATTTCAAGAAATCACCAAAACCCAAGGCCCAAAGTCACAAGACCCAAACTCCACGGATCTGATGGATCCGGATCAAACTAACACTCTGGGAGCGTTGGATTGATCCAGATCCATCAGGATCTTGATCAAACGGCTGGTAAGAAGAGAAACTGGACCGGGTTTCGGGTCAACCCGACCCAGTGTGCATATAAAAAGGTTGGGAACCCGGTTCCCCTCATTTTCTTGGATCATTTCTCTTTCTTCTTCTCTCTCACCGGCCGCTCTCTCTTCTTCTTCAACCCTAACCCTAATTCGTTTGAATCTACCCAGGATCGGTTCGTACATGGCCTAAACTGTTCCTACTCTCAACCTAAGCATGAATCCATCAAGAACGAACGGTTGTGGCCGTCGAAACGGCGTAAACCTCCGTGCTTGCTAACGGTTCAAACTGTTCGGATCTTTCGTGTTTTTTTTTTGGATGAAAACGTTGTGAATCGCAAGGATTCGTTCCGGTTCGCACTCGTTGTGGATTTTGGAACGTTTCTTTGATTTTTTTTGAATGATTCTTGTGTTAGGGTTAGGGTTTTGATCTGAACAGTTCGAACTGGCTATGGATTCATACGGTTCTGGATTTGTGATGATTCTCAGTGAAATAGGATGAAGTTTGAGTATTACCTGAGTCTTGCTTGGGGATTTGAACCGTTTCCTTCGATCCTTGGTTCTGAATCTTCACTGGTAAGGCAATTTCGCTCTCTCTTTCTTCTTCTGGTTCGAACCGGTGAAAACCCTCACTTCTCCTTCTTCTTCTCTTCCAATTTGAATGCTGCGATCACACTTGCAGCGCGCCGCTTCCAGTGGCGTGCTCGTGTTCGAATTGCAGGTGTTCTGGTTCAATGATGAAGATTCACTCCGAATCTCTGAGAACCGTGTGAAATTCCATTGAATTTGCTTGCAATGTTGCTTCTGTTTGCCTCTGTGAATTGAATCCGATGATGATTGCAAGGAATTTGTGTGAATTTGGTACGAAATTGCTCTGAATTGTGCTGAATTCGATCTAGGGTTTGTGTGTTCTTGAGCTTTTCTGTGAATTTGTGGATTTTGATCTGTAACTGAATGGAGAGAGAGTGTGAACTCTGTTTGTGATGTGGCACTGAGCTTTTTTTTTGTGATCTGTCCTCTGATTCTGTTACGCGTGGCTTTATATAGCCTGCCATGTGGACTCTGACCCAATGAGATGGTGACACCTGTAACTGGACTGCCTGCGTGGCTTTGGGGACCAATCTGCAATTGTGTAAAAAAATTTGGACTGTTTTTGCAAATTTGAAAAGTTTAAGGACTGAAATGCAAAAATAAAAAGTAACTGGACTGGACTGTTTTCCTTCAAAAGAATCAAAAGAAAATGACCACTAAAAAGGAAAAATTGGACTGAATTGCAATTTCTAAAAGTATTTGGACTAAAATGCAAAAAGTTAAAATAAAATTGGTAAAAAATGTAAATTTGAAAACAACGTAAAGTGAAACAGTTAAAATTGACAAAATGGACTAAAATTAACAAACTACCAAAAATGAGGTATTCCAAAATACCTCTCTGCCCAAAATTTATTTGATGTGAAAAGACTGAAACGCCCCTGGGGCAAAAACGACTCAGACTGACTCAGATGCAAAACTAAGATGATTTTTGTACAAAATTTGATTAATGATTCATGCAAACAAATTGAAAAGACTCAGGGACAAATTGTAGGGACTAAAAATGGGTTCCTTTGTGGGAAATGACCAAAATACCCTTTTGTATGATTTTATGCAAAAATTTAAAAGACTGAAGCGATAACGTATGCAACTGAAGCATAGTAGAAAACACGATGAATTTGAAAGCATTGGAAAATAACAGAGGAATTTGAGTGAGTATTTTTAGGTCCAAAATGAGGGTATGACATGGCTTATATGGTGTAGTCTAAGAAAATGACTTTTTTGAAAAAGTCATTTTGTTTAGCCAATAGCATAGTTGTTGATGCCATGTCAACTAGTGTATTTGTGATGGACTACTGTAACACTAAATTTTACTTTATTACAAATTAGTCCTCGTACAAAATATCAATAACTTTTAATTTATTTAAAATAAAATCATTTTTTGTTCTTCATCTTTTCATTTTGTTTGTCATTTCTTCTTCATCTGCAAATTATTCATTTTTCTTCATCTTTGTCCCAAAATTAAAAACATGTTCATCACCGACAAAGATCGTTCGAAACCCATTCAAAATCGAAACGCAAAGATTGAGATGAGGTTCAGTTGAACCAGTAGTTCCTTGATCATTCGAAATCCAATTCGAAATCGAAATCCATTCAAAATTGAAAACATGCTCTTCCGTGCAGTTTGAAATCGAAATCCAATTCCCAAATATTTTCAAATCGGTAGGTTATATCTATGAACAGATCAGAAGAGACAAGAACATATATTAGAATTCTAGCACTCATAGAATTCTAGCAAATCACCTAATTTCATTATCAAAGCAATAACTTGTAAAGAAAAATGGATTCAAATTTGATAGTAGTTATCGTAGAGTCCAAACGAGAAACTAAGAAGAAAACACATTAAACTGTTTCAATTAAACATATATAGGAAAACAATAAACTGTTTCAATTAAACATAAGAAATTTGAAGCATGAACTTTATATGAAAAACTACAAGCTAACCGTAAAAATCATGACAATTATTGAGAAAGAAAATCTGAAGTATCCAAAAAAAAAATTGTTGTAATGTCGTATCCAATTTAGAAGCATAAGTTTTAAGATTAAAAAATAAAATAATAATAAAAATGTTTAATTTTGATTTAATCAGGAATACAATTGCAATAAGGAAAAGTACAGTGACACACTGTATTAACAATTGTGCAATACACCGTATAATTTGACATGATGTGCATTTAATACACTAATGCTCAATGATTGATGACTTCACCAAAAAAGTCATTTTAATGACTTCACCATAAAATTTTCCTTTTTTTTAAATTGGGTATTTGGGAACCAAAACTTAATTTTTATTTTCTGGAAAATAAGGAGACCAAACTTATTATATCTAAGCTTTATTTCCATTCATTCCCTCTGCATTGTTTCAAAATATTGAGCTGATTAACAAAGTTTTATTAAAACTAATTCCCTATCTTTGCTTCCTTATTTTTCCTCGACCACCATGTCATGTACTGCTACTCTTCACTACAAAGCACAAAATTGGTCTTCACTCTTCACCCCCAAATTGGAGTTCATCGAGAAAGAGATCAGTTCTAGGCCCACATCAAACTACCAAGTCCATGATTCCTTGGTTTTCTCTCCATTCCCACCTCCTCCAACGGTACATTCTGACGTAGTAATAAAAAAGAATGCAATTATTACTGTGTGGTGGGGTCTGTTTTCTTTCCTTGTGCGATAACTTAGGCGGGAATTGAGGTTTATTCCGGGGATCAAGACAATTCTCTACTTTACGCTATTGACATTAATCCTTATTCAGTTGTTAGACATTAAATTACGAATTATTAGTCTTAATTTTCAACGTTTGGTTTGGAGTGTGGTGCTCTCAAATTGAAATTGTTAAATTAAATTTATATGTATCATGTTTAAGTCTTAACCGAATGACAATGCAGAGATTTAGTCACAAAAAGAAGACAACATTAAGATTGTTAAGTTAAATATTTTCGATGATTATTTTGGTTCTAATATCGTATGAGATGTCCCATTTGTGTTAGTTTTTAAGTGGTGCTTGTCACCTTAGATCATCTACAAACAATAAATAAATAAATTATACCATATTGGGGTTAATTATAGTTTTTATGTGAATGTTTGGATTAAAGTTTGCAAATTACTAAATGTGACATGAATTGATCTTTGTGGTAAGAGATTTTTATCTTTTAAGTAAGTTATTATGAACTCGATCTTTATTTTTGTATAGGAAAGAAATTCAATTGGAATGGAAGAACTCAACTTATGTGTCTCACATGTTCTCCGTCAAACATTAATCACCTATAAACGACGATGAAATTTGATATCAATCACATGATTACCCAAAAAAAATGCAAATGTGTGTATGAATCAACTTTATTTTCTAAATATGAAATGTACCTCTAATTTTGATTTTAAACATATACATGGTAAATGTAGTTTATTTGAATGACTCTGAATTTTCCAAAAAGTTTGCATGACAATATTGATTACAAGACTTATGTTCGGCTACACAACATTCACCATGATATAGTTAAATTCGACAAACAATCGAAGAATCTGATTTGATATATGTTGGATTTTGGGGGTTCTATTAATTTGGAAGCATGGAAGATTGCAGTTTAGATTGGATATATGGCTAAATAATTTATCGTTGACATTGTGGTTTAGGGAGTTAGAGTGGCGGAACCAGAAATTTTAAAGAGTTTGGGCAAAAAATTTATCGCAAAACGTTACTTCATTCCTGCGAATAGTTTTACATTTTCTGCAGATAATTTCACATTTCCTGCAGATATATCTTTCTTGCGGATCCTAAAAACCGAAGGTATTACCTTATATGGGAACCTAAATCCTTGGCAAAATTTGCAACAAACATCCGCAGGAAAAGCTAAAAGTTCTAGTAATGGCTGAGCTTGTTACAAAGAAAGTTGGAGCTGAGCTTGGGCTAGTGCCTAGGCTAGCTGGAGGGTGGCTCCGCCCCTAAGTTAGGCAGTGGTTCATCGTATGCTCTTAGTTTAATCTGTCCAGAAGGTCAAACAAACATATGAGACCGATTTGATTTGAAGCACATGCATTTATCACTCTCATTTTCCTTCATTTGTTAAACGGAAGTGAGGTTTAAATAGTGAGTTGTGGATATAGAAACACTTGCTATTCTATGCAGGGGGCAGATGACTTCTAAGTATTTTTTATTTACAAGAATCAACGGGGTATCGTTGGGAAAGTTTTTTGTGATATTGTTAGGAAGATATTTGAACGTCTGGGAAATATTCAGGACATCAATGACGCATTTATTAGCTTAATCCTATAAAAGAAGACCAGCCACTTGCATGAAATTTGTCGTTTTATTAGTCTTTACAAAGTGTCTTACAAGACCATTACAAAAATAGTTTTAAAATAACTAAAAAGATGAATGAAATTTTTTTTAGGCCCTTGTGAAATTAGTTTTGTTTTTTCAGAAAGGAAGACACTGCATTTCATCTTCTCAAATGGGGATACTTTGGATTGGTGAGTTCTTGAAAAAATTTGGTCTAATCGTAGTATTCATTAGATTGAAATGCTCTCATCATATTTATTTGTCATTTGCATTGAAAGGCTCTTTCACATGATATCTTTTGTTGATAACCGTATGGCAATTCGTCCTAGTCGAGGTGGTCCAAAAAAATTCACCTAGCTTGTGTTGATGATTTCATCCTCTATGCATAAGCTTCCATTGACTAGGTGCACATTATTAATTCTATTTCTTTTTGTGATAGATAGACTCGACGTGCTAGAAAGAAAAAAAAAAATTAAATCTTGCTTGAAAGAAAGTGAAACCCAAAATACTTAAATCACGGCCGGTATTCAGTTTGATAAGAAATGATAAAATTCACGGACATTATCCAATCATAGAGAGAGTATAAAAAGTAGCTTATCCCATGTGCCAAAAGAATGTGAATCTCAACATCATTTGGCCTACTAAAGGGGACATTTATTAATACCAACCAATAAAATTTTGAACAGAAAAAACAACCGATAACTGTTTCAATTAAATAATCATAACAAAAAAAAAAGTAAAAATAGATATGATAATCGAACATGGATGCCACTAAGGCCAACCAAAAATAGTTGACAATGCAGGCTTTCACTCATTTCAAACTCTCCAACATTTTTGCTATTTATAGAGTCCCTACACACACCATTTTGTACAAGTAACAAAAAGCAATAGCACAATAAAAAAACATAGAACATCCTCAAAATGAGCCTTAGGTGTTTCAGTTTCGCCTTGTTTCTGTTACTTCTCACATTCATTTCCCATGTGAGTGCCAATTATATCCCAAACAGAAAAAGTTTCAAATCCAGAAGCTTCAAAAACCAATTTCTGATCCCTCAGAACATTGCTCGAGCCGCGGTGGGGTTACGACCATTAGTGTGGGATGATAAACTAACACATTACGCGCAATGGTACGCGAACCAAAGGCGTAACGACTGTGCTTTGGAACATTCTAATGGTCCATATGGTGAGAACATTTTCTGGGGTAGTGGTGTTGGGTGGAATCCAGCACAAGCAGTGAGTGCTTGGGTTGATGAGAAACAGTTTTACAATTATTGGCACAACTCTTGTGTTGATGGAGAAATGTGTGGACATTATACACAGGTTGTTTGGGGTAGCACTACAAAAGTTGGATGTGCTAGTGTTGTGTGTTCTGATGATAAAGGCACTTTTATGACATGTAACTATGATCCTCCTGGGAATTACTATGGAGAGAGACCTTATTGAAAGGAAATGCCTAAGAGGGGATTGAAGAAAGCATTAGCAACAAGACAGACACAGCTCAATAATGTGACTATAGGTTATTAGCCACACCCTCTTTGTCTGTTTGGCATGTGGTCTTATTGATTGGATACTGTCTGTCTTTATTGTTTGCATAATGTATTAGTTATACTTACCGCTCCTTCCGTCTTTAAATTATAGTCGTTTAAGGTTTGTGCACAATTATTAAAGAAATGATTGATTGTGTTGATTTCAATAGTAAAATTAATATCATTTACTAAAATACTCTTGTTAATTATAGTTAGTGGGGTAGTTGAGTTGGATGGAATTCAATAAATAAGGATATAATAATGGAAAAAAAATAATAAATACTGCATTGATATTCTAAAGTGACAATTATTTTAAGAAAAAGAAAAAATGCTAAAGAGACTATTATTGTGAGATGGAGGAAGTACTTTTTATATTTTTTTAGTTCCAAACCATAACTGCATTTTGAAAGTGTTTATGGTATGTTTTTTTTAGATGTTTTTCTAAGGATTTGTCCAGTGTAAAAATACTGGTCTTCAAGATTCTGAATTCGAGCCTCATTAAGTGTTTTACATGTGATTTTTAACTTAACTAACGATGAGTTTTTAAATCCATAATTTTCCTTAAATTTGTGATAAAAATAAAAGGTGTATTTTTATATTTTTAAATAATAAATTTTTAAGCTGAAGAGATTATGTGTTAGATCAAAATACATAAGACCTTAAAACTCGAAACACACCTGCAAACTGAAGTGTCTTTAAGATTTATAGTTGTGTTCAATATAAAAGGCTCAATTATTGCCCAATAAATCGATTGTTCAACTCATCTAGTAAACAATTTATGTGAATGTTAAACATATTTACACTATGCTCAATTGTTACAAGATCCTTAATGTCTAGATTATATATTAATCAAGCCACAAAATGGAGAGGATTTTTTTTTGTTGATAAACAGAGGGATTAGAACAACTTCACTATTACAAAAAGATATAAAAGTATTTAGAAGTGAGAAAATGAGAAAAATGAAGGGGATAGTATTATGAATAACCACAACAATGAAAGACATAAATAGATACATGAGTGTTAATATATTTCATTTTGGTTTGTAAAATAAAAAAAATGGACACATGAGAGGAAATAAAGGTATCCTAGCGTTGGCTTATGAATACTTGATCTTGCAAGAATTTTGACATGGTTTTTGAACACATTTTAGTTTTTTTTTTTTATTTAACTTTGGGATAATGAATGTGTGAAAATAAGCAAAGTATAAGATGATACCCACTTATTCTCTATCGTACCTAGATAGATAAATTTGTTAGTGCATTGCTTTTGCATAGAACTTAATTTCACGAATTGCTCACCAATGGATTAACACACCCTTAGATTTTTTTTTTCTCCCTGCAATACATGGATGGTTGGAATAATACATGGGTGTGTGAATAAAATTCAAACTCGGATACAATATTATATAATACACGTCGTGATAAAAAAAAATACATGTTTGTGATGTCATTGTAAGCTAATTTTTCGCTAAAATACAAATAGACTTCTAAAATACACCTACTATTTTTTATTTAAAAGTATTTTAACAACAGACTTCTAAAAACAAATAGGTATATGCTTCCTTAAAAAAAAAAAAAAAAGGTATATGCTAGTAATTGCTTATAGAAGCTACTACTAACTTACATTTATTTAAAGAAATGTATATGATTTTGGTACATTGGCAAATCCCACAGATAAATAATGCGTATATATTTTGATTGAATAGTATTTCGGGTGGGAAAAATGAACTCAATGATGACTATTCTTGCATGAAGAAGTCTCCCTTACTCACATGTTTTTTAAAAATAAATGTCGTTTAACTTATTTTTTTCTCTCTTTCTATTTTCTCTCAA
The DNA here is from genome assembly GCA_958299785.1 of Medicago lupulina. NCBI lineage: Eukaryota > Viridiplantae > Streptophyta > Magnoliopsida > Fabales > Fabaceae > Medicago > Medicago lupulina. The sequence goes on along the minus strand of OY283143.1, from coordinate 2,700,986 downwards.
ATGTGTACATGTGCTTAGAAGAGTGCTCAAATACTTATGACCAAACAAGTATTTAAAACATAAATTAAACACAAGCAAGATCATGAAGCCTTGATTTCTTCATCAAGTTCAACCAAGCACTTTTTTATTTTTTCGAATGTGTTGGGACGAATAAAACTTGTCTCAATAGCATGAATATATCTCACTGAGTTATCATCTAACATAACATGTCCTTTTTAACTATACCAAGCAAACATAGTGAACATGATTCACACATCGCTGTCATTTTAAAGTTTCGTTTTGTGTAACCGACAATGTTCATCTGAGTTGATTGATGGACGGCAATATTCAACACGTACAATTTTTCTTGCATCATCTTAGTTGAGAAGACCATTCAGACGGTCCTTCAAATCACATAGGTTAACATTATTATTGATCCTAAACAAATTTGGTCTGTCACTATTATAGTAAATTATGACTAAGTTAGAATTTATTTTGAACGGGGTAAGTTGGTTTATGAATGATAATGAAACAAACACATAAATTTGCGTAAGTTTTAGTGTATTGTAGACCACATAAATTGTTGATGTGTTTTAGACCACACAAACTGTTGGTACGTTCTAGACTATATATAAGAAATTATAGTATTTTACGCATTCAAATTCTACAATTTTGGATGTGTAAAACACAATTTTAAAATAAATAATTTTGTAAATATGGTGTTAAATAAAAGAAATAATTGCAAAATATTAATATAGTGTGTTAAATAAAAGAAATAACAATTAAATATAAAAAAAATTATTTGGATTTTAGGTATTTGATTTTGAATGACGTAAAATCGATACTCAAATCAATAAAAATAGAGTTTGGTTGGTTTGGTGTCATTTTGATTTGAACATAGAAAAAAGCCAATCAATTTAATTGAATTGGATGTGATTGTCGGATTTATCTAATATTTGGTTTGGTTCTTTCACCCTCCGTAAGTATCAGCAAAACTACTTCTTTTACCACTTCCATGTTAATATATTTCATTTTCAATTTATGATAATAGCAAAATCAATAATTGATCAAAATAAATTTATTTAAATATTATTATCTTTCATTCATTTCTACGCTTTCTTTGTATCTGTTAAATAGTCATTTGAGTTTGAATTGAGAGACTAACACTTGTTATTAGACTAATAATTTTGTATCTATAAATTAATAATTAAAAACAAATAAACCCAACTACATGAAGAGAACCAGTACTTCAATGCAAGCAAGTTTGTCTCGTGTTTTCTATTTGTTTCCTTCTAAAGTATAATACCAAAAATCTTTCTTCTTGCCATCTTTCTTTTCCAATTTCCTGCAAACAATAAAATTGGTTATGTTGATCACTTACAAGTTACAACAGACAAAAGTACATCAAGAGTAGTTGGGTTGGGCATCCTATGCTTCTCTTTACAAAGGAGAATACACCAATAAAACGTTTTCTCTTGATAAAACCATCATAAGTTCCAACATGTAACATACCATCTCAACTTCTCTAACAACTTATCACCATAACTCACCTCCTTTACTAAAATCATTCATAAGCACACATGGTTTCATTTCCTTCATCCACTAAGGAACATCGTTCTTGTACATTGAAACCAGGAGACAGTGCAAGCTCCTTTGTGGAAGATGACTTTTATTTCTTCGTTATACAAGAAATTATTTGTTCTTTGTTTGCTGGTTCATCAATGATATTTTTATTTCTTTGATTAATAATAAGGCAAGGTCACAAAGTTTATACCTGAATAGTAGCTATGAATTTGTGTCTTTTTTTTTTTTTTTGGGTGTAATCTCCCCATTTGTTGAGTCAACCATGAGAGTTGTTTTTGATAATGGTTTCATTTTTATTTTATTTTTTCAAAAACAAAGAGGTTGCGTGTTTTAAACCTCTTTCACCAATTTCTTATTTTTATCTTAAATTTTGTATTTTTTTATAGTCAACTTATATAAGATCTGTGTTTTTTGGTAATTTTTGTTTTGACCGATTTCTTATTTTGTAGGAACGTTAGCATGCTAATAAATCTGTGTTTATTCGCCCAAAATCCAATGAACTTTACCATATGAGCACAACATGTTAACGTTGAAATCCTAATTTCGGTCGAGAGGAGGACAACTATTCATAATTCTCTTTTTGTCAGGGTTAAGAATCCTTTTGGTTTTGACTGCAGTATGGTCTTGTTTAATTTTCATGCTGGCACATGCCCTCACACTTCAATTGCATATTGAAGCTTCTACGTGTCCTTAATAAATCATTGATGAATAACTAACTATAATATCATCAATAGTTTAATAAGGAGCTGGAGGAGCTTAAGGATTTAGAACATGAAGTGTCGGTGCACGTGACAAAATGAAATCCAACGAAACAACATCTCAAACAAACCTAAAAGGGTCAAGAATCCGGAAAATAAAGAATGATGAACAAATTGTTTTTCTCTCAACAATAAATTAAATTAACGTGTTTAGTTCAGATTGTCATTAACAAATAAACTTTGTGACTTTAAGAAAGAAAAAAAATCACATTTATTAAGAAAACTAAAACATGGTAGTTTGTAACATAATTATTGTGTTATTTTTAAATAAGTTTTATAGGAAGATGTAAAAATAATTTCCATTGGTTGTTGGTTATTGAGAAAATGAAAAAGAGAGCAAATTGAATGCACTTTACATTTAGTTTTCCTTTGGAAAACATAATTTTTTGAAACAATGATAAAAGTTTGTCTTTTTTGCTTATAATTTGGGACAAAGAAAATGAGTATTTTTTGCTTATAATTTAGGACGGAGGGAGTACAATGTTGCAAGTCATATATAAACATTGCAGTCATAGATTACAACTCGGCATGGCAGCAGAGTGGGTCGGGTTTAATCATTATCAGCCTCGCCCCCGCTTCCATGTATCAGACCATCCCCAAACCCTATCGGAGGTTAGAATTGAAAACTCCAACCCCGCCCCTAATGGGGATGGGTTTCTCCGACCCGCCCCAGCTCCACCTGCAAAAATTGTATTTTTTTAAAAAAAAATAAAAAAACTGCATGTTTTTTCATTTTTTTTTTCATAGCAACAAAAAACAATAATAAAATTAATAATAAAATATCTAATAAAACTCTTTCAAAAAAGCAAGATAATTCTAATAAACATGTTTTTAAAGAGTGACAATATATTTAAAGAGCATGGTATCTATTTAACAAAAAATGAGAATAAGATTATAAAATATAATAAGATAAATTACAATAAGCAAGACGAGGCGGGGTGAGTGTGGGGCGGGTATAAGCATACTCGGTTCAACCTCTATATTAAAAAATCAGATTTTCCCTACACCTGTTACCTGTATCCACATTCCATTAAATCAACTTTCCCTCGTTAAATTTGAGACGGGGGCAGTCGGGTCTGGACATGGGCGGTTTCTCAAATAGTTGGACCAAACACACATTTGGGACAACACTAGAGCTTAGTCTCACTTTTTTTTTGAAGGAAGCTTAGTCTCACTTGTATCTGCCCACTTTATGCTGCTTATAAGCCAAATTCAACAATATTGTTTTTTAAATATTTTTTGAAGACCAAACAATTTTATTAATATAAGAAAGTGGTGTAGAAATTATACACTTGTTTAAAAAAACAATACAACTTTCCAATGTTAAAACACAGAGAGCTAAAACTTCGTAAACAATGTGAACAAGAAATACAAGACAAGAACCAATCCGTTGAAAAACAAAACCAAACCCCCCAACGAAATCGCTCCTACACTAACCAACCGATACTCACTAAGGCTATGTCTGTGCATTCCAAACTCCCTACACCTAGAATGCAGGACCATAGCCTCGACTATGAGGTCTATGTCTGTGCATTCCAAACATCGTAGCTCTACTATGAAGTCTGGCCAAGCATACAAGCATCCTAGGACTAACACCCCACTCAAAGCACGAAAAAAATATCATGTCACCATAGGCAAGGGTCCTAAATCCATTCATAAAAAAGGGAATTTTTCACGAGAGTTCTTTAAATTCATCCAACACCCATAGGATCATGCACTTTATTCTAAAAAATGAGTCATCCATTGCTTTCCTAAGAAGCCACAACGGTGTATTCTAAATCAACGAAATCACCTTCCCTTAGTTTTTCGTAAAGGTTACGCCACTTAAACATTCTAACAATGTAATTGGAAGATACGAGGGAAGTACGAGAGTTGAACCCAACCATCAGATCACTATGTACCAAATCATCAAACCAAATTCCAAACAGATGAGTTGGTGTTTCCACTCTCTTACCATCCATAATAACTTGTTGGAATTCTATTAAAGAGTCTCCATGAAAATGTGGCTACCTTCGTTGGGGCTGCAGTCTGCCATATATTTTGAAAGACAAAAGACTCAGAATTACTTGATGTCGCGTCCTCCAGAATTTTCGGTGCTAGTAACAAATAAGCCAATTTCACTAAGAAACCTCCTCGGACATCTGGATTCCTTGCATAGTTATCCTCTTCGGTTGACAGCCTCGATGCTCTCAGCATGTCCAAAAGCTCCTTCAGCAAGTTAATTTTTCAATCAAGGTTCTTCTCCAAAGAAACCCCCACGTCCACTATGCACCATCGGAAGCCTCCATATCCGCTACCTTGTTGTCTTGTTGCTAAGAGATTGAAACCGTTCCACAAATCTTTTCATGAAAGAATTTGATTACCTTTACCAATTATTTTAACTAGTGAACCTGAAAAACCAATTTGGACTTACCATATATCATCCAAAACACTAGTCTCCTTCCTTCCACCATGTTGATGCAAAATACGGGATATTCTATCATTTCTACGCACCCTGACTAGCTCTATTCAAAATCGATTCTCCATATTTCCCCGCCAACACCTCCTTCTGTAGAGGCACATCCCTTTGCAACAAGCTCCACCTACACTTTGTGGAAAAAGTTTGAATCAATTGACCCAAAATCTCCACCACTTATAAACACTTAAATTTTTTTCTTCTTTTGGACTTGTCCTCAACGAGGACAGACTGCTAGACTACTGTACAATCCTCTTTTCTGAGTCTGAATGACCAGTTCACTACTGTTAGACTACTGTACAATCCTCGATGGAATGTGACACCTTAGAAAACTATAGTTTGTGTTATTAAAGTGTAGAGGCTTATGCTCCAAAGTTCGAATCAATGGACTCAAACCGTCTACCATGTATTAAAACCTTAGTTTTTCTTTATTCACTTTATGTAAATCTTCTTAGTTTCCAACAAATTTGACCAGAAATCCAAAGAACTCAAGTAATATACATGTTTGTGAAATTCACATTCTGTGTTACCAGAATATACATAACCGCATACAAGTACATACAAATCAACACAAAAATGGCATATATACCCTTTCAGCTAATTTTTTTTGTTGACTTTTTGTCCCAAGCACTAATCAGACATCAAAGGCAATTTTATAACTATACTCACAAGTCATAACCATATACACACACTCGCTCAATTTATACCAACATATAATATACTCATATTGCTAGTTTAAAATCACTAAGGATATGAATTCACACTACCATATATAACCAATATACATAATTATATGATTAATTAAATTAATACGGTCGTTCTCCAACATAATTACCAACAGGGTCATAGTTACAAGTCATGAACACATCTCCATCATCACACACAACTCGTGCACAACCAATTCTTCTAGTACTTTTCCACACAATCTGAGTATAATGTCCACACATTTGACCAGATACACATGAATTAGTCACATATGTGTAATATTTCTCTTCATCAGCCCAAGCTTTTACAGCATCCGTTGGTGTCCAATCAGAGCCACTACCCCAATATATATTCTCTCCTAATTTGAAACCATCTTCAGGAAAAGAATGTTCCACTTTGCAATCTGGTTTTCTTTGACTAGCCCACCACCTTGCGTATTGTTCAAGCTGGTAATCCCACATCAATGGAAGTTCCCATTTGGATGCTCTTACTAAGTTGTGCCTGAACAAAAACTCTAGTGACTCTGCCATGCAGTTCCAACAAAGCTGTTTTGATACCTTGTATATGGTCTCATTGTCTGGTTTCTTCTGTTGGCTTAAGTATTTGTTATATATTTGAGTAGGAGAAGAAGAAGAAGAAGAAGGTTGGGGACTGGTTGAGAGAGTTTTTGTGGTAAAGGTGACAAAAATGAAGAAGCAGAGTAGGAGCAAATGGGATTTCATGATTTCTAGTGTTTGTGTATAGAACACTGAATTTTAAGGTCTGATACCTTAATTTATATATGAATTTGGTTCGGGAATATGTGGTTTGAACCTGACTATGTGTTTTAAAAAGTTGAATCACATGCTTTAGTAGCTGTGAGGAACATTCACCCGTGGATATGTTATTTATTTATTTTGATCACGTAGTTCAGCGGCTACACTCACACATTTTAAACGGATAAGTAAAAAATTTAAGGTTCGAAACTCAGCCCCTACATACCAAATCGCACTTATACGAGATACATTTTTAATATTTTAGCACCAGGATACTACTAATACATCCAAATAATATGTTAAAGATTGTGGTTGTGGACTTGTGGTGATGTAGTGATGTTGAGCTTTAGCCAAACGCATGGGTAGGATGTGGGGATGAAAAATGTGCATGGCAACAACAGAGATTATACTTGAGTTGGATGATTGCATTGAAGGTTCTCCCGTGAATCATACCTCTGTTTTGCCCGTGAGTTTTCTTGTCTGCATTATAGGACGAGTTCCCACCATAATATGTTCTAGAAATGACAACGTGTCATGTACAAGGAAGTCAATGAAGTCTAAAATCAATAGTCGTGCTTGTGCACATGTCTTAGTGTAACAAAATACTAATAACAATTGGGAAGTGTTCATGGACCAAAATAATCGATCCTTACAGTTTTTAAAAATAATTATGACACATCTTATGATTAAAAAAATAATTATTCACAAAGGACCTGTTTAATTAAACAACAATGGTTAAAGTAATTGTGACACATCTTTCTGACACTCAGCTTGCACAAGATTAAAGTTTAGAAAATAAGAGTTATTGGGTTGATATGAAAGGCTGCTTCCATGTGCCATAACGAATTTCAGATAGATTATTTGAGTATATGAAGATGTGATTCGCAAGAAGGACATGAAAACTGCATGTCTTATAAGCACCTTTGTTTGTTCTTACTTATCAGGGAAGTATGTCAGACGGACTTGGCCTATTTAAGTTTGGTCTAGTTTATTTAGGCCTGATTTGTTTATTTAAAAGGTTAGACTTATGTAGTTTAAAAAGTTTATTTAAGTAAATAGGTTGAACCAATCTATTAAAAAAGTCTACGAATTTTAATAGAAGATTTAAGGTCTTACAATTAAATATGTTTTTAAGATCTTATAGTGATAGACATACCTTACCATATATTATCTACAAGAGTTTTGAACTATGATATCTTTCACTCGTGTGTTCAACACTCTTCATGTGAACCTACTCACATTTGATATATCAACACTTTCCTTCTCCTATATATGATAGTTTTTTAGTTAATTTCACATTTTCACGTTTTGTCCATACTTTATTAAATTTGCAGAACAGGTCTCCTTTTTTTAAAATGGAGAATTTATATTATTCATTCAATAAAAAATGTTAATAAATATCTTTGGATATTGTTTAGGCTTAATTGCAGTTTTAACCCCATGACTTTCACAAAGTTGCGATTTTGGCCCTCTAAGAAAAAACTACAAAACGATCCTCTAAGTTTTGCATTTGTAACAGTTTTGGCCCCCCAAGACAAAAATAAAATAAAAAAATAACATGTGGCACTTCCCTTAGGGTGCCACGTCAGCGTAGACCGAGTCAAAATTGGCATTGGGGGCAAAAACTGCCACAAATGCAAAACTTAGAGGGCCGTTTTGTAGCTTTTTTTTCTTAGGGGCCAAAATCACAACTTTGTGAAAGTTAGGGGATTAAAACTGCAATTAAGCCTATTGTTTAAGCAACCAAAATTAGTAATTTTTACATAGAAACTTATGTATTTATTACTTTTACATGTGTTTGACTTATGTTCTAAAGAACTTATTAGGATAGCCCTTATTCAATTATCATATTTATCTAAGAGGAGTGATAAGATGAGTATTGATAACATTCTTCTTGATGCAATTTTGGTCTCATTGTAAAAGTGCGATTAATTTTTTTAATTAATATATGGTTCTTTTTGGCAAGTACAATAAGTTGGCCGATAGTATATTGAATATAAACTTGCATGATTAAAAAAAGCAATCTTTCAAGTTAGACAAAATTGCAATAAGTGATAAAACTTTCACTTAAGAGATTTAACATAGTTGCATGTCGAAAGTAGATTCGAACCAAAGATTTTTATTTAAGCTAAAAGAGATCTCCTTTATCATATCATCCAAATACTTTTGTATATGTATGCTATCTTTTTTTTAAAACAAAAAGAGAACTAAACCCAAAACAAAGAATGAAAAAACAAACTAATCTATGGAGAACTAGATTCCCCACATATGCATATGACAAAAGTGGGTCCGACAATTGAACCAAAGAGATGGAAGAATGAGCTCCATCTTTGCTATCTCAACACATGTTACCATCTCTAAGACTTTGTGAGCTTGGAGGAAAAAAGATGGGAAGGTTTTGAGAGAAAAAGTAACGAACAAGTGAAAGAAACATAGATGATTTTATAATAAAATGAGTTTGATGATTATTTTTCTTCATAATATAAAATCCTTTTAGTTTAGAGGAACAAAAATATTGTAAGGAGAAAAATATTGAAACATAAATTTTTTCAAATTTAATCTATATTATTATAATATTCTTAAAATTAAAAATATATTAATCACAAATATTAATATATTTTAGAAAATGTAAAAGAGTTCGTTACTTTTTGAATATTTTAGACCTCTAAAGTCCTTTGTTCTACTTCCCGACAAAGCCACATGTTCAGAGTGACAATCCAAAATCCTTGGCAAGCAAATAGTTTCTTTTATTTAAAAAAACATAAGTAATTTATTTATGTATAGATATAGATAAAGGAAATACTTCATTCGGTCACTATTATAAACAAATTTTGACTTTTTAAATTTATTTAATAAATGATGTATGTGGTCTATATTGTAGTCCACATACATCATTAGTTGAATGAACCTAAAATGTAAAAATTTGTTTATAACAGTGACGGGAGGAAGTAAGAAAAATGTTAACAAATGTATTTATTAAAAAGATTAAAATGGAAACTTTACATTGAGAATTGTCTAAACATTAAAAAACAATTTAAACTATATAAAATTTATCGATTGTTTATATTATTGAATTCTTAACAAGTATAGTAAGGGGACTCGTTAACTAACCCAAGAAATAAGAAATAAAGAAGGCTGAGTTGATTTGAGAGAGAATTTATTGAGCAGAAAGAAGAAACGACAATAACTGAAAAAACAGAGGAATGAATTCGTTTCTGGTTTGGGCTCTAAGCTTTGCGATCATTATCGCGATTGTTCGTTTCAACTTCAACCTTACGCCATCATCATTATTATTATTCGGATCTCTTCTCGTCGCTTTTTGGATTATCAAAATGAAATTTCATCATCGACGATTTCGAGGAACTTGTTTGTACAACCCCAACCCCAAAGCAGATGATAATATTGATGCTAACAATCCCATTGCCCCTCACCTTGTCATCATGGTTAATGGCATCGTTGGCAGGTAATCTTCACCTTCACTCATAATCATCATAAACTATAAAACACGACACCGACACGTCAACACAGTTAATAGTATTATCATTGAATTGAATGTAATCACATGTGTCGGTATTTTCAGTTCTGCTGATTGGAGATATGGTGCGGAGCAGTTTCTCAAGAAGCTTCCAGATAAAGTCATCGTCCACCGTAACAAACTCTTCCTTTTTCCTCTCATTACTTTACTCACACTCAAACAAAATCTCTGTGGATATAGATATAACTGTATATGTAATTCAGAAGTTTTAATTCATTGAGATTGAGATGACACAACTCTCTTCTAGCTTAACCAAGGTCTCTGGTTCAAGTTCAAACCCAAGCTTGGACAGACAGCCACCTTAAAACTCTTATGGAGAGTTTGCTTACTCTTTGGGTCCCATAAAACACGATGAATTAGTCTATGCAGTTGCGCGCGAAGGATACATTGTTTACACAAAAAAAAAAAAAACTTATGAATGTTTAAATGAGCTAAAGTTTTGCATATATGGATTTAGGCTGACTATTATTAGTTAGTCTGGTCAGTTTATTGATGCTCAACAAGTATGAAGGTCTTAATGATGATTTTACATCTACATTGTGTGTATCTCATTGGTGGTTATAAAAAAAGCTCGTGAATTGACTTGGTTTGAGGGTGTAGTTTTGGCAGTGTTGAATACATCCTTTGTTATACCATAATTTGACAGTTGAATTGGTTAATTTACATTTAACAAAATATTTTTTATAAACAATATTATTGTGAATTTTAATATAAATGGTGAGACGATGAAATTAGTTTCTCAATTTGGTGAACGGTGTACACAAATATAAATGACAGCAACAGATCGAAAAAATTTATCTACTGTGTACACCGATTGTTGACTTTGTCTTGTGAATTATTATAAAAGAACATAATCATCTGTGATTTTAATGATATATTGTGGACAGGCAGTGAATGCAATTCTTCAAAATTGACATTTGATGGTGTTGATACAATGGGTGAGAGGCTAGCTGAAGAGGTATTTTGGTACTTGCAATTCGATCCTTTTGGTCTCTTATACTTCCCTGAACTTTAAATTCCTTTGGAAAATGATTTTTGTTGTTGTTGACCTTATGATAATTCATTCACATTTGAATCTCCAGTTTTAAACTTAATTTATGCTTACCTAGGTACTATCTATTGTCAGACGCCGGCCTGGGTTGCAAAAGATCTCTTTTGTGGCACATTCTTTGGGAGGCTTGGTGGCACGATATGCTATTGCGAGACTTTTTGATTACTCTAAAACATTAGAAGCTGAAGTTACCTGCAGAAATTGTGACTGCAAAGAGGAGACAGAATGTACGAAGAATTGCATTGAACGACATTATGAAGCCAGAATTGCTGGTTTAGAGCCAATGAACTTTATAACCTTTGCAACGCCGCATCTTGGTTCAAGAGGACGTGGACAGGTAGCTTTAAGTTTTCTATGAACAGTATTGTATCACGTTTCAGCATCATGGATATATCATACACCTACTTTTATTTTGGCCTTCATTAGACATCTGATATTTTTCTTATCGCTGTTACTTTTGTTTGCTGAATTCCATCAAAGTCATCTATGCATTTTGGTTGGTTAATTTGTTTATCAGCATTTTGCTGTTAGCTTAAAATTGCATACAGGAGGCAGGTCAGTTCAAACACAGTGGCATCAATGAAGTCATTAATGAGTCCCTTCTTGTTTCCTTAGAGATTTTTGTTATTATGTGGAGGAGAGAAAACCATAAATCATAGGGCTAGAAAAAAGTACAAGCAAGACAAAAAAAGTGAATAATTTCCTTCGCAATTAAACTTTGATATGAAAGTTGCAAACCGGTTTTCATGTCACGGAGCATTATCCTTCTCAAAAACCACTTAATATGATATGATCCATATGATTCCAGAACCATCGACTGAAGATTAGTAATTAAATACTGATATATATTAGCTTCTGAAAAAACTCCTAAATTGTTTTCGTTGTCAAATGAATTTTGCCAGATATCTTCATAGGCCTTCCTGTGCAGGTATGGACATTTGAAGACAAATTTGAAAGATTAATGCAAAATTGCAAAGCAGGCTCAATTTGTAGCCCAAGGATTTATTTTAGAAATTGCTATAATATCTTACATAGACTTTTCGGATGTCACTTTTCATTTTATTAAAGGGAATTAACTTTCTTACCATTTGAAATTATACAAACAACGGAATTATATTCTATTTGTTTTACCAGCTAAAAATGGTTTGCATCTTTTTCATTCTCTGTAGAGTTTCCATCATAGTCAAGCTATTGGGATAGGTTTCCTACGTTTTTTTTTATTATTTCATTTGTAGCAGCTTGGGCACTTAAGTGTGTGGTGCATACTGGAACACCGTCTCTTATTTATGCTCCTTAATTTTCCGGTTCTTGTAGCTTCCATTTCTTTGTGGCATTCCTTTCCTTGAAAGAAGAGCATCTCAAACTGCACATTTAATTGTAGGGAGAACTGGTAAACATCTTTTCCTTATGGACAACGATGATGGAAAGCCTCCTCTTCTCCTCCGAATGATTGAGGATTCTGATGATTTAAAATTTATGTTAGTATTACCGAGTCATTTAAGTTTGTTATATCATATTAACATTCAATTCTTCACCAATTCAATTAAATTGTTAATGATTGTGCAGGTCAGCTTTATGTGTGTTTAAGCGTCGAGTAGCATATGCAAATGCAAACTTTGATCGTATCCTCTTTTCAAATTAGATGTCTTTTTGTTTATCAATTTCAAATTGTACAGAAGCTTAAGCCTAATGGATGATAATGATAGAGTGTCAATGGCCCATGTCAAAGTCAGCACATACAGCTTTTATGTGTATTATGAAGTGGATCTCGGACAAAGACTTGATATTGAAATTATCTCAACTGAGGTTTACTATTATTATGAAAATCAGAGTTTATTGACTGCCCTGCAGGCCCATGCTCCTCTGCCACACGAGCTAATTATTTTCTTGAAACCATACATTGTTACAAACCTACAATGATGTAATCTAAATTCAAGATAGAGCAATACTTATTATATCTTGTAAATTTCTTGACTTATGTTGAAGATATGGTTGGATGGCGCACCTCATCAATTCGGCGTCAACATGAACTTCCAAAGGTAAAGACTTTCTGATGATTCTCAATCTTAATGTTTTACATGGTTTTACGAAGAGTAATTTTACATCCCTTCTTTTGTGCTAGTGTAATCTTCTAGTAATTGATGAGAAATACCCACACATTGTACACGCTGAAGGTGGGACTGTTGATGATATTTCCAACGAAGAAGCTATCAACATTGGAGGCCAAAAAATTGACATGGAAGGTTTGTTTCGTTTTCCTGTAAGAAATAAAAACCGTCTGCTTTGCAATGTAAACCTCCTTTCTGTCTCTGGTATTTGTGAAAGAAGTATGGAGAAGAAGTTTACTTAAGATGAGGAAATTTTCATATCAGGTTTTATTTTGCTTTTAGGATAGTCGTGCATATTTTTGGTAGGATTATTAGTAGTGTCTATTTAAAGAACATTCAGTAAGATAAAGAGAAAAAAATTATAAAGTGTAGGACAATCTCCTTTCCTATTTTTTACTTTGCTCTTCATGTTTATAACCGTTTGCACCTTCATATTATATGTTTCTAAAAATCGTACTACACTAAACACTCTAAGTGCTTGTCTATTTAGACATACAAGAATATTTAAGCAGTAAGCACAAAGAATGTGTTATGTTGATACTTTTTTTATAGAGAAAAGGATATTTTGTTAACAATGGCATAAGCTTTGTAAGATACAAGACAATAAAATTTCCATTGAACCTTGGGTGGTTGGTATGGTACGTTCTTCTTGTAGGAGCTAGGAAAAATTGTTTTTCTTGGCAAGATTTTTAACCAAATGATCTCCTACTATTATTTAAATTCATAGTAAGTAATGGTGGTAGAAGATAATTATATTTGTATGATTTTAGTTTCTAATGGTGACTTATTCCGACAGCCTAACTTTGAAACAATTAACCTACCTCTGTGCCTTTCTTTGGAAGTTTATAGCTTACTGGTACAAATATGCAATTTAAATTGCAATTTTGGGTTTCTGGATGATGAACTGATTCTTGCCACGGACTGATTTGTAAAATCTCAATGAGTTCTTTTATTTTATTGTATCTGGTAGATTTATGATACTCTCACAAGCTTCCAATCTGAATTTGACTACCCTACCAAATTTTAAATATAGCCACTTGGATTAGTCGGTCCTTGGGTCAGGATACCGAGTTTCCAAAAACAAAAATAACAACTTGGCAGCTCATAAATTTTTTATAAACCAGATAATTAAAAGTAAACAAAATCAATTTCGATAATCATTAATCTACTGGAATATTATTGTATATTTGAATTGTACAAGCTACCCTAGCATACAATTTATAGTCTTCAATATTATTTTGTCAAAGAATTTACATAAGATTTCATTTTCAAAAGTTGAATACATATACTTTTTGTAGAGGAGATGATAAAGGGTCTCACTCAGGTTCATTGGGAGCGTGTGGATGTTAGCTTTCAGAAGAGTAAACAGCGGTATACTGCTCACAGTACAATCCAGGTAAAGTTTTTATCTTATAGCTTTCCGGCAAAACTTGTTGATACTATTTTAAACTACTTCATAACTCCAGCTCTAGATGAAGGGCATTTGTTATACAAAAATAAATGTATAATATGAGATAGTATTATTTTAAGATTACCACAATTTCAGCTAGATGTTCCGTGATATTTTATTTGTCTGTTGTTAATCTCAGGTGAAAACCTACTGGTTGCATTCGGATGGTTCTGACGTGATCTTTCACATGATAGATAACTTCCTTATCTAGTCTCGGGCAATGTCTTGTATTGCAAATTCGCAGCATACGGTATTTTGTTATGTCTTAGCTAGCTGATTACTTCATTGTTGTGCAGCTTCATTCACATGAGCACTCATTCCTAATAGATTGTCCATATGTCACACTATATATTGAGAATTTTACAGACCTAATGACAACAGATATATTGGGTTAATTGTTTCTTGTACTGGACAAAATGTATACACACCATTACTGAGTTGATTATTTATGTTCCTTCGGAAGTCCTTGTAATTGCCCTCTTTTTCTTGCACTTGACATATGATTTAGTAATAATATAGTTTTGCAATCAATAAGGCTATTTAAGAGCGAACAATTGACTGAGTCATGATTTTAAATAAATGAATATAAGCATATGGATAAGTTGAAAATGGAAAAGTATTATCTAGAACACAAAAGAACTAGGGTAAAATAAATATATGAAATAGATGATGTCATGGTTTCTATGGTGGTGGTGGAGGTAGATTTTGTGGTCTGTATTGTCGAGTTTGATTGAAAATGGTATCGGTATCAACAACACTACCTATAGTACTTGTGCTTGTTAAGGAAATTAAGGCAGCAACTAGTCCTGCATTCCCAGCTAAGGTTGGCTCAGTATAGCTGTTATTGTTCCTTGAATCATAGAATTGGTCAAAACCATTTGGCCCTCCAACCATGGCACCTGTAATGTTGTTGGGATTTCGGTTAGGGTTGTCACGCCACTTCCAACCCTCAGTGCATGAGTAATGTTTGTCATCATTTGGAATTGATGCACCTCTATGATGAACATGTCTTGGAAACTTGTTGCCATACCCAACTATGTAGCTCATATTCATTGGATTTTTACCCATGATGTAATCCATCTGTTTTAAGGGAATATATATATAAAAAATTAACAATATTATTATTATTTTCAATATGATAAGTTATAAATCTAAAATAGAGAAATGATTTTTGAATAACTTAATTTAAACAAATTTTGCGATAACATGCTAAGTGATTAATGCAGTTCAAATAGATGATTAATTGTGTTCATTAGATGGTTAATGAGTAAATCATGTGTCGAAATTCATTAATCAATGATGTAACTTCCATCAATCACAAATTTGAATGTCGATAATGAAGTTATGTTTGTTTATTCATTTAAACTACATTAACCACTCAAAAAATAGTCTAAACTCGGATGTTCAAATAAAACAACTTACAAAAATATTTGAATCAAAAAGAGAATGAAGTGAAGAATACGGTACCTAAGAAGTTGCAAATGCCTTTAGAACAGATATTGAAAAGTAATTATGACCACAGTACTATCCAGGAACACCTTGGGCTTTCATATAATCAGCAAAAAGAGATGCCAGAAATGCAGCATTAACAACATATTGGAGAGATTTTGCTTGTCCATGGTTCAATTGTATCAATCCCCCTACATATTTTCATGTTAACATGCATATTATGATCTTGTTTAACAATAATGGTTTTAAACTGCAGTTCTGATTACACTACAAATCTTTACACTGCGGGGAAAATGCTGTTAATGTGATTGAAATTGTGGTCACTTGGTCGTTGGGAAAACTTCAAAACTTTTTACATTGCAACGACAATTGTGGTTGTAGACAGCAATTTTAAACCCTCTCACAACACAATTTTTAGTCCAAATAATAATAAACAAGGCAAAAATCACATGTTAATTATTTAATTACCCCAGTTGAAGACATTGGATTGATGAAGATAAGAGCACATGGTAAGGCTAGTAGATTCATGGTACATACTCAGCATTTCCTCGTAAGGGTAACCAGGATTAAGAAACAACCTCACCCTTGTTAGCAACAACATTGCAGCAGGTAACTTATTATCCCAGCTCAATACATTCAAATCAGTAATCTTATCAAATGCATTGGCATTCTTAGGCACAGAAGGATCGGTTGCCAAAGAAAGGTAGGTGTTGTTACTAGTGGCCAAAAACAACCAAACACTACCCCACATGTACTCATCAAAGTAACCAGTTGAGATATAATAAGGTTCTATGTAAGGTTGTCCATTACTGTAGGGTACCCTTTTACTAGAGTCTCTTGCAAATGCAAAGACAATTTCAGCTCCCTTGACTAGTTTCTTAGAATAAGCAATGTCATCATAAAAAACTATCGATGTTGCTGCTAACGCTGCTGCCATTTCTCCTGCAAGATCAGGTCCTTCAGATATAGTCGTTGTTGGGCGAGGATATTCCATGTCTTCTGGTTTTTGCCAACAATAAGAATCATCTGGTGTTTCAGAACCTTTTAGAGATCCACCAACCTAAACATGAAATACGTTAAAATGAGTAAAACACAGATAAATAAAATATATACAAACAACAGTTAATTTACCTGAGCATGAATTTGGTTTATTTCAGAGGCAGAACTATCGAAGGTTAAGAGCAGGTAATGAGTACCCCATTTAATGAGTTCACGGACATGATTATACTCATTAATTTTCTTGTATTTTGCCTTATATTCAAGCACACTCCAACTTAGCATTGTAATAGCAAAGGACATGGGAAAATGGAACTTTATATTGTCCCCTGCATCATAATAACCACCAAGTCCTTCTTTATCATTGGTGGCTTTCCCGTCTTATAACCCTGAGTCCCCTCTCCATGAAATGTTATTGCTCTTTGGTAATGTCCCAGCTTCATAGATCAAAGGTATAATAAATAATGAATTTATAGTCCTTAATTTTTCACTTGCATTTTACTCATTAGATGATTCAAATTTATTTATAAAATACTGCTAAACTTATAAACAGATAGTACAGTTGTTATCTCCCAAGAGGGTAGGTACTGTCGTGCATATACTTAATTTTATAATTGAGACAAATTTGTTAAAATTTCGAGTGTGTTTTTTTCTTATCTAAACAAAGAAAAAATAGAATGTGTCCCTTGAGAAAAATGACAACAATAAATTTTCAATAAGATTTTACTTAAATTCTAGCCGAACTCTAGATTACCCAGTTCTTTTTTTTTAAAGAGTTATAAAAAAAATATGACACTATTTAACCTAGTGTATTTTTTTTATAAACAACCCTAGTGGTTTGTTAATTCTAGATATAAAGTAATGAATAAGTTTTTTTTTTTTGTTGTTACAAAAGGTATTTTTATTTATTAACATCTATCTATCAACTAAAAACTTGTATTTCACCAAAAACCGTAATCATCAAACCAGTTTTTGAAAGAATAATCATCAAACCATGTATGCTCCCTAAACAAACAAAAATAAAAAAAAATAAAAATCAAATATGTCTATTGAAAAGCATGTGCATGTGCATATGCATATGAAATGTGAATGCAAACACCCTTTTCAAAAAGGAAAGGTCTTACTACATACTCCCTCCGTCCCTTAATATAACCACCTATTGTTTTTTTTCACATTTCTTAAGAAATGTTGTTGGTGTAGTTAATGTGTCTGTTTTATAGTACAATTTTACAAAATTAACCTCATTAAAGAGATAAAGTGAAAAGTCAATTTATTGTACTTTTAGAATTAGTAGTAGTATTAAATAAGAGTATCTATGGAAAAAAATAATTAATGTGTGTTGTAATTTGAAAAGGGGTTATATTTAGGGACAAAAAAAAACAAAAGGGAGTTATATTAAAGGACGGAGGAAGTATTTTTATAGAGTATATCAATCATCTAGAAATATATATGAATGTTGGTTACTAATTGACATGATCATGAGATGGTAAAAGATACATACATTTCTGTGCATTGAAGAAAAGCAGCGCTTTGTTCAAGGCAAGGGTGTAATCGTCCGGTGGTGTAGGCGAATGACGTTTGTGGAAATATTTAGGAATGATGATGGGAAGACCAACCAAAAAGAAAACCACAAAGATTGAAAAAAGAATAGTCCGTCCTCGAACCAGACACAGAGTTCTCAAAGAAATCATTTTGGTGAAACATCCAAAATTCATACAATTGAGCTTCTTCTTTTCATTAGCTGACATATGTGTCTCGTCCGATTTAGGCTGATCTAGCAACACCACCTTGTCGTCCAATGACACTTCGCTCATGTCCATCAACTCAGTTGATACTCCAAGTTGTTTCGTATCCATTGCAACCAACTCAATTAAATCTCACTCTCACTCTCACTCTCACTCACCGGTATTGTTATGATGGAATTGAGATGAATTTGAAACTTGACGACGGCTGGTGTATATTTATGTGTCACGGTGTGGGCTGGAATGAACATTTTAGAAGAAATATTGGCGCAAATTAATGAACCATTTTTAGGAATTATATTTAGAAAATTTTTGGAGAAATTTTTTGTATCTATATTTGTACGTGAAGTGGAAATTAACAATTTATTGCACATAATAATAACATTCGAATTTATAACGCTTTAAAATATGATCGCGAGAAATACAATTGAATGTAAATTTTTACAATATATTTTTTGGACATATTTATAAAGAACCATTGAATATAGAGTAAATTACACTCCTCTCCCCTCAAAGATGCTTGAAATACACTCTCCTCCCCTCTTATGTTAAAATATACAATTTCCTCCCTTGAAAAATAAAATTTACACTCCCCTCCCTTATAAGATACTTGAATTACAACCCCCTCCCTTGATAATTAAATATACATTACACTTTAATCTATTTTAACATAAATAAATATTTTTATGATATATATTAATTTTAAACCACCCTTTAAGAAAAATTAATTCATTTCTTTATAATTTAAATGTTAATGATAATTAAATTTAAATATTTTGCTATTGATTTTATAATTTAGAGTTTAAAATTAACTTTTAAATAACCATGGTTTATTGTCGTTAGTAATTTTTCACATATTTTAATTTTATTTTGGCTTGTTTCATATTTTATAATAGGGTTTAAAACTATATGTTAATGAAATTGTGAATAAAAAATAGCAAAAAAATATGTATTCAATTTTTTATTATGTTAAAATAGACCTGCAATACTGTTATTTTCGAAGTGTATTAGATTATTATTTTTTTGCTAGATTATTAAAAATAAAAAAATATATATTGAGGGAGTAAAGTGTAGATTTTAACATAAGAGGGGAGGGGAATGTAATTCAAGCTTTTCTTAGGGGAGGGAAATGTATTTTTCTCTAATATGTTTTGAATAAGAGGGGAGGGGAATGTATATTTCAACATAAGAGGGGAGGGGAGTGTAATTCAAGCATCTTTGAGGGGAGGGGAGTGTAATTTACTCTTGAATATAAATTGGAATTCACCATAAATAAAAAAATACTTATTTTAGATCAAAAAAATAATAATACTTATTTAATATAAATTGGTAGGGTGTGTATTAACGATTCTTCTGCATATATTTCGGTTACAGACATTTAAAACAGATTATACATTGTAATCATTGTATATTGTTACAATAATTAGCAGCATTTAGGGATCATTAATATTGTACACATATGGTATTGTATAAGTTAGTTTAAATCACACTGTGCTAGAGAAGCTTTTGAATAAGTGATCTCCAATACTTGTGCTTTTCTCCTTTGTTGTGGTGTTGAGGGGTGTTTGGGGTTTTTGATGGGCGAACAATTTGGTTTTTGTTGTTTTATTATGGTGTAGAGGTCTTTTTTGAAAGCATTTTGTTGCCAGATACCTGCAATTTTTGTTCTAGTGTTTATATCTCTTTTATACTTTTCCCTCAAAAAAAAAAAAAAACTTGTCAAGAGTTGTCAATGTATGAAAAAGCTTTAAGTGATTTATGAATTACAAGTCAAGTGTTTTAAGTGATTTATGTTCAAGCATCAAAAGTAGTAGCAATCATGCATGTGATCGATGTATGCATGAAAAGGATGATGAAGCAATCACCAAGTTTGTAGAAAATTGAATGTGTCTTGAAGAAAAAGAAGAAGCCGTGATGGAAGAGTAATGTAGCCATGCAATGACATGTTATTTATTTATGTAATAAATTACGTAAGAGATAAATAGTATAATTGTGAATAATACTATGGTAGAATAGTAGTAGGGTCTTTATACCTATAAATAATGGATCTAGGAGAATAGAAAGCAAGCTATAGGAAAACTTTTCTAGTATGAAGTTTCTCTAAGAAACTTAGTCTAAGTCCTTTAAGATTTAGTTTTGGTACTTGGGTGCTTTCTCTTGTAACCATTTTTGTACTAATAAAAAGTTTTTATTCCACTCATTCTAAAATTTATCATCTCACTTACTTTCACATATCCATTCAACAATTATTTTACTCAAAGAAACGGAAGCAATGGTAGTTTTCTACCCTGAATATATTGAATTGCAAATTTGCAATATGATGTTTTCTTATGGGTTAGCTTGGAAAGCTGATTACCTCATTGGTGTGCACCTTCAGTTACAGTTACATTATTAGTATTCATTCCTAGTTGCTTGTTCATATATTCATGGTATTGAGAATTTTACATCAAAAAAGTGTGTAAATTGTGATTACTTTGTAGTCAAAAGATGTTGAAACTACAGTAGATTCAGGCAGCAGCTTGTTTAAAATTCAATGAACAAAATTTGACCTTGTGACATATGATATGTTTGGTTAATTGTTTCTTCCATTGGTGGACAAAATGTTGCAGTGATATGATATGACCAAGCTTATTATTGTGCTTTCACTTCTGCAATTTCAGTCATTAGTTGGTTTCTCAAAGCACATTTCAACAAGTTTTTTTACCTAAATGATTTCAATAATATTAAACCACAGACTTATCTAAAACCTTGGCAGCAGTATCAGCCAATAACATTTTCCATCACCTGATATTGCTGACTTTTGATTAGATTGTTGTTCTAGCAGATTTATAAGCTAGTTAAAATGAGAAAAGAAGAGATACATCAGTCAAAAACAAGCTTTAGGGAAGTATTTTGTTTATAGGTTTTTCATAGCTGAAATAGACAAATGAAAACCACTTATAAGAAAATGGTGGCTATCAAACAAATACCATCATCACCATTATGTAATATAGGTTTTTACTACCATTCAGCGTCTTGTTTTTCTATGCTGCCAGTTTCGCATCGATCCACAGAGTCTTGGCCGTGTGGTGGAATACTAGATTCGTCTTTCAGCAGATTTGATAAACTTTCACAAAACTGATAATCAAAATTAAATCAGTAACCATATTTACGATCTTGTGAATATTTAATTAACAGGATATGTTTTCTTACTTCATTATACATTCTTAGATCTCCTACAGATTTTGATACTTGTACAACACAATGAGCTGGAGCAACTTCTATCACCTGACAATTTCGACGCATATCAGTACAGAAATGAACTTGGTTTAATAATAAAGCAAAATAAAAGGAAAAGAGGGAGAGTATGTGATGATAAAATGAGTATGACCTCAGCCGATATGTCAAAGTATGATCTAGAACACCTTGTCATTGTCTGTTTCGAGTGCATTTTCATCTGATATGAAGAGTCAAAGTTCATTTGTGTTGCAAGTCTCTAGAAAAGGTTAATATTTTCATCAAGAATTTAAGAATCAAATAATAAGCACTGTTTTAGACCTTAAAGTTGTTCATTTTCTCTACTGACAGTCTAACACTTGTTGCAGCAGCTTCTATTTTTTCGACGGTTTCAGTGATTGTATGTTGGGATCCAAGCCTTGTTGTCTGCTTCATTTGATCCTAAACACCAAACTCATAACATCAGCATTTGTAATTAAAGGATCTGTAGATAATTTAAATACCCTTTCAAATTTGTAGACTTGCCTGTTCTTCAAAAAGGGTGGATAAATCAAAGTCCTGAAACATGGCTATCAGTTGAAACGCGTTAATGAAGCTTGAAGACTTGCTCATCGTTGGCTTTGTAGTTTTCTGCTATAGCACGTATTGTTAGACAATTTGGTCCATAACTCCAATTGAGTGTTTTCTATGACTGTTATTTGGTAACAAATTACCTCGATTGAATCGAAAGCACAACTATCATCATCCAATTTATTGATCAGATCAAATTGATACGCGCAAATTGGCTTGTAATCTGTTTGAAACCACTCATCATCAATAATACCCGAAATAGTTATCCGCTGTGAGATATTTGGAAGGAAGCCAAACAAATTAGTAACTATCAGTTACGCTTTTAAGTTTAAGCACAGTGCAATAGTTCTTGAATTTCTACCTTTCCAGGATGCGGTTCAAGTATTTTCGCAATTAGTTTCTTTTGACTTTGAGTAAACCATGGGGCACATACATATTCCGCTCTGCATATCTTTTTTAACAAATGAAAGTTACAAGAAAATGAGAATTAGTTGAATCAAACACTAGGTGTTTTCTTTGTTATCTTCATGATTATATGGTATACTATATTTGCATATATACCTTATGGTATAAATTCATCAAGTTCTGGTCATCAAATGGTAGAAAACCAGCAAGTAACTCAAAAAGAATCACCCCACATGACCAAACATCAGCAGCTGCTCCAGCATACCCTTTGCTCATCAGAAGCTGCACATGAGGAAACTATAAGGGTCACAGAATCAATAATAAATATATCCCATAAAAGCGGTCACTAGCGCTCTTTATATTGGGGAGTCTGGGGGAGCTCTTTAGCACGTTGCTCTCAGGTACTCCCTCGGACTCCCCAACACTTTCCCTCACTCGATCTTACCTCGGGAGCCACGTAACACGGGGATCCACACTTTGTGTTTAGGACATCATTAGGCTGCCAATGTATCAAAATTTAATCGTTATCAATCAAAAAGACTTACAATTGAACTAGTGATTAGGTTGAAACAAATTTTTTACCTTATTCAGTGCACTTAATCCAAAATCAGACACTTTTAAATTTCCCTTGCTGTCTAGGAGCAAGTTTTCTGGCTGTATTGTCACACAGATGTAAGGTTTCAAAATTTGTTTTTCTAAACAAAGAAAAAAGCAGGATTAATTTAACTTACCTTGAGATCGCGATGATAAACTCCCTTGTTATGGCAATAGTCGACGGCGTCAATAAGTTGTTGGAATAGTTTTCTTGCCTCACATTCATTCAATTTATTGGAATAGGACTACAAAAATAATATTATCAGAATTATTGAAGAATTATAATCGTAAGTGCACAAAATTTGAACAAGAGATCGTTGATATGATCCTCACTATTTTGTCCAATAGTTGACCTCCTGATACATATTCCATCACAATGTATATTTTTGTTTTTGTGCCAATAACCTGTTTTACAATGAAATTCATTCAAAAATTAATACTAGTGAGAAAGGGATTATGAATTTTCAAGACTCATAAGAATTCCAACACCAGTAGGTATAATATACCTCATGAATTCTAACTATATTTGGATGATGTAGAAGTTTCATTGTTCTAATCTCACTTTGTACCTGAAACATGTTTTGGCCTTAATATTTGATTGTTTGAAGTAAAATACCTACTTTTTGAAGGGGAAAAAGAAGGACCAAAATGAGGTTTACCTGATGTTTTAGATTGTTTTTCAAGACCATTTGTTTGTCGATGACCTTGATTGCTACCTTCTCACCATTGTTGCTATTGAGAGCAATCTTAACCTTAGAGAATGTACCTTCTCCTATGGTCCTGCCAAGTCTATATTTTCCTATGTTTTTGGGAGACACCATTCCCAACAAGTTGTTTCTCAGTCTCACTATGCTATCTGTGCCTGCAACTGCAACCTATTTCTCACTTTTGCTTTTAATCTCAATCCATTTTATTTATAGAAGGATTTTTTCCCCCTTTTTTCAGAAAAAACTTGTTGGTCCTTTATTCATATAGATCAATTGTAACAAAAAAAAGTTATATGGTTGTTATAATTTTGTTAAATATATGATAATCAGTGATATATGATAACGGTGTCCGAGTACTAGTTAAGGATACTAAAAAAAGAAAATTATATAGTTTTTATTGCATTAAAAACTTTGTAATCAATACATAAAAAGTCAAAAAAGTTTCTTTTTATGGTAATAATTACTCCCTCCGTTTCAAAATTGATGTCCATTTTGGAGATTAATTCTGTTTCACAATACTTGTCCATTTCAAGTTTCAATGCAACATTAATTATTGTTTTGTCAATAATACCCTTATGTATTTATTATAGAGAGAGAAAAAATAGAATGAAATAATAAATGATTAAGGGTATTATAGAAAACACACATAATTTCATCAAAAGTAACAAAATTTATTTGTCTTCTTGGTTACAACAATTTCTCCAAAATGAACATGTATTTTGAAACGGAGGGAGTATCTTTTTTTGTGTCCTTAACTAATGCCCGAAGCACCGGTTAACATTCCCTTTTGTTAAATATATGATAAATAGAATGCCACTTGATAAATGTTATCCCGTAAATTAAGGAAGTGGTTGATTACAAATAAAAAGTAATTATTGAAGGATTAATGTAAAAATTTATTGTTATGTAAGTTAATATTTAAACATGTAGATTTTGTCCAAAAAAAAATGTAGATTAATCAAAAAAAATTCCAACCTGTTTAGTGTCCACCGGCTATACTATTAGATATGGTTAGGTCTATGGACTAGGGTTCAATCTTCATAAAAACTAGCTTTCTTAGAGAAGTTTCACACTTGTTATTTTGTTGGTTTCAAACATGAATACCAGATATATGTAAACTTTGTTAACAAATAGAGATTAGGCGATTACATGTGTAAGAATGATACATATATTTTTAGGGGCATAAGGAAGTTATACTTATAGTGAAACAAATATGGAGGAAATGGATGCATGCATGCATGCTAAGTGTTGCATGTGTACCAGACTGCAAACAAAAATGGAGGAAATGGAAACTACCAATGTATTTGTATTTTTATTTCCCTAAGCTTCAAAGCTAAAAAAAAAAAAATTGCTTCAATGTAATTATTGATTGTTTTTTGTTACCATATGATTAGCATCAAATTTTCATCATCATATTCATATAGTTATAATCGATCTCCGTCGAATATAAGAGTCAAAAATTAAATTCATGATCACTTACTTATAAGACACAAGTCTCTTACCAATTAAACTAATTTATTGTTATGTAGTTTTGGTATCTATCTATATGTGATATTATTATATTTTTGGTACAAAATGACTTGATAATTTATTTACGACATTATCTAAAGAAGTATTTTTTTTTTAGGGAACATTATCTAAAGAAGTAAAATTATGGGCTTAGGTCCGCTTTTATTCCAAAAAATAAAAAAATAAAAGAAGTAGAATTATGCTATACATTTGCAAATGATAGTATTAAAAAGCACAACCAAACACAATTAACAACTAATTAGAACTAATCCCTCAAAAAAAACTAATTGGAACTAAAAAATATTTTTTGTCAAAAAAAACTTAAAAATAAAAATATTAATTAATTTAAAAATAAAAAAAACGTTTAATTTCATGTTAATTTCCATTGTGTGGTCAATCGTGGTTGGTCCTCTCCAACCACAAATTTATTTATTTTTTGAAAGGTTTAATTTCCATCCACAAAAAATGTCGAGCTATGGGTTGACAAACTAAACAAAAATTTAGAATGTCGAAAATTTGTGACAGTGTGCTATCAAAACTTCAAATATTATGCGAAGTAGTTAGAGCTACTGGTAGCTAGCTTTGTTTGCTGGTTGTTTAGAATGAAGAACGTGTGTTTTGACTGGAAGTTGGATAATTAGTTGTTGAAAAACAAAATTATTATTTGGATGTACTACGTATCACCACAAATGCTGGAATTATTGGGATATCGTTTCTAAGTTTATATGGTGATCACATAATTTCACATTAGTGTGTTTCATCACCATATGCGGTGTGTATCAATTCAGCAAAAACAAGAAGAAAGAAAGGTGCCCTTTTTGCATTGGGATGACTACGAAATTGTGGCTGCGTTGATTTGTTAAATGACTGATTTGGACAAAATTTTTTTATCATGTTTGATTTAGAATTTGTCATGAAATTAAACAAAACAAGTAAGAAGGGCTAGGTTTATTAAAAAAAAAAATAAAAAGAAGGGCTAGGTGAAAACATGAATTTTGGTATGGTCGCTAACTAAATCATCGAAATACTTTTCGTTTAGAGTAGGTAAGTATACATTATCATTTTTTCAAAAAAGAAGTATACATTATTGTGTTATATTGTTATGTTTTATTATTTATTTTTATTCTCAATACTTATCGTTTTACGAAGAAAACACACTCTTTGATTATATATATATATATATATATATATATATATATATATATATGTCAAACACCACCATCACTTAACAGAATAACTACCTTTTTTGTAACTAATTGTGATCTTATTTCATCTTAGTAGTAGTATTATTCAATTGATTAATGATTGTTGATGCGAAAAAAAAATGAATGTGGCCCTTTATTTTAACCAAATTTTATACCACCACTATGACTTTATTCCACAAAATCCGAAAATTACATCCACTTAACTTAATGCATATCAGCATTCGTTGGTTCAACGAAAATATGTCTCGCACTAAATAGCAATGTTGTATTCAATGGAGTATGTCACATGAATTAAATTTTAATTGTGGTAAAGGTGACCGATAATGGTGTCTCTTGATATTTTTGGTTTAGAAGTTCAATGTCTAACCTTAACAAAAAGATGCTGAGAGTTGAGATTGTACCTATGTGTATTGAAAAATATGCTTGGAGGCTAGGACCAACAAATAGTTGAAGGGAACTCTCCAAAAAGGAATGGATTACACGATTGTGTAACTTGATCAAATGACTGAGCCGTGCAATATGACTAAGGATTCACACTTACGGGTGGGATACCTTTGTTACGAAATATTTAATAATTTCTTTAAAAAAATTAATAATTTGTTTATAATCAAATGAAACCATAAAAAAAATAGAGAAAATAAAGTAAGATTTTTTTTATTTCTGTGAGTTTGACTCGGTTGATAGGGATATCGCATGTTATATGCAGGGGTTGAGGTCCAAACATCAGACACTCCACTTCTCCACAATTAAATTGTGTGAACTCTAGCCACTAGACTACTTTACCAAACAAAAAGTAAGATTTTTTTAATCAAATGAAACCAAATATATATATATATATATATATACACACACACTATGAGAATGACTAACTTATATGAGAATGATGAGAATGAATATCAACTATTAGATCAAGAATAAATGATTGATATTAAAAAGTGACGTATATATCGCACTTTATTATATCATTTCTCATAAACACATTTCCCTCTTCATCTTCTTCTCACCACAATCATAGCTAAACAAAATTAAATTAATACTCCAATCTAATTAAAACATCTCGAATGCATAACCAATTGAATTTGATTACAAGAACGTTGCTGAAAGTTAATTTGTAGATTGGGAAAAATCAATTTGCATATAGGACAAATCAATTAAACGGAATTAAAAAATTGTATATAGAAGTGAATTTGTGAGTTTTGCGATATATACAGGTGAATTTGTATAATGGGATTAAGCAGAATTTTAAAATTGAAAATATTCAGAGATCTAAGACATGAAGAAACATCATAAGGAATGAATCGAAGGAGATAAGAGAGTAAGCAAAATTTGATTAGTTTTAGGGTGGAGAAGAAGAAAGAAGAATCAATCTTCACCGGAGATTGAATGGTAACAGTTGGAAAGAGAGATGGTAGCCGGAAGAGAGACGGTTGTGGAAATTCTGATTGTGGGGAGAAGAAGATGAAAAAGAAAATGAGTTTATGAGAATTGAAATAATAAAGTGGGGTGTATGTGTGACTTTTTAATCTCAACCATTTATTTTTGATTTAATGGTTGATGATTATTCTTATATAAGATAGTCATTCTCACAGTATACATCATCTATATATATATATATATATAAATTTTAGAAGGAAAAAAAAAGTAAGAAATTTTTAAAGGAAAAAGAGATCTTGTATTGAATAAAAGTCATATCTAAAAAAAACTAACACTCCAGTATTATCCATAGTTTCCTATTTTTAGTGTCTTTTATGGTAGTTTTATAATTATAAAATTTATGTAGTAGATAAACACATAATAGCTTCTGTTTTTTTTATAATATATAATTTTTTTGAGGGGATAATATAAATTATTGAATACCAAAATCAATAAAAAGAATACCAAAATCATTAAAAAAATTTAATACATATATCAAAATAACTCTAAGTGTGTGTATTATATGAACTTGAGAGTCTTCGTGTTTCTTTTTTACAGAACAAGCCTTTTTTGGGTGTGTATAGCAGATAATTTACTTTGTTTGCATTATTATTAATTATTGGATTTAAAAGCAATTATGTGATATATTTTAAATGACGTGTTATACGATCATCAAGAATGATCAATACCTATGTAATTGTTTGAATTTTTTTAAAAAACTTCAATTCTAATACGATATATCACCATTTTTATGTTCAAAATTCTAAAAGATCAATAGTGTGAGAGATTGGAATTTTTATGTTCAAAATTCTAAAATAGGGACAATAGTGTTAGTGATTGAAAATATGGTGACCAACTTCTAAATGATTACGTTATATTTATTTCTTATTTTTCTTCCGGGTTTGGACCTATGATCTCTAACTTTTAATATCTTAATTTAAATTAGTTGAACTATTTAACCTTTATTCTGGACGAGTTTATATTTCTCTATGTGGTTTATTTACTATTGTGTAACTCTTCATGTGTCTTTTTCTTGAAACATCTTAAATTAGATCAGACGTTTTAATTTATTTTGACGGTTTTAGATATTTTTCTTTACACATCTTAAACTAGATTAGACGTTTAGATCTTTTAATATTTGAATCATACATAAGAAGGTGATGTTGATGCTTTCACTATTAACATACTAAACCCACTTACATATTTATAAGTTGTAGGTATCACTAAGTTGAAATAGTATGATCAATAGAACTCCATTACTTACGATTAAATTTAAACATAAATAATTAAAATTTATTTTTGAAAATGAATAAGTAAATGTTTGGACTCTAACTAATACATATATTATGCATTATTCTTTAGTGAACTAAGCTCACGGGACACATCAATATGTGTTTACCTTTCAGACATAATATTTTTTTTACGGATATAACATATTATTATTTATCTTTCAAAGAAAAACATATTATTATTTTTAAGGAAAAAAATATTATTATTTAGTTTTGTAAAAAAATAACGTGGTTTTATAATCTTAGGAATATCCACAAGTGTCACAGTCCGACACTATGACACGTGATATCGTTCTTATCAACACAACAGCAATACATACATTATCGTAGTCGTAGCAATCAAGAACTCAAATTTTGGATATTTTCATCATATATAAACCGATTTAGAGGGATCAGCATTTCATATCGATCCTACTCATTCGCCAAACAAGGTTTCAATTGCTTCCACTCTTCACTGCTTCTTATTCTCATTTTCACTTTGTTAACTTCTTATTTAATTTAATTCAAGTCTTGATTCACGATCGCAGGAATTAATAGTTAATCAATGATCATGAAATCTGGGAAACTATTACTGCTTCTTCTTTCTTTCAATGGCTTCTGTTATGCAGCAGTGGTACTCAATCTACGTTTTTCCTATGTATTTTTGTTCATTCGCTTTTTTATGATTTAATAATTTTGTTTGATGCCTATCAGAATTCTGCACCTCAGACTTGCCCTGCTACCAATGATGCTAAATGTGGTGATTCAGATGATTGGAAAGGGGAATTTTTTCCTGGCATTTCCAAAATTAAATATGAGGTACTTTTTTTTTTATCACCGTAATAATTTGAAAAAAGTTGACATAATCGAATGCAATCACGTGTTTGACAGACACTGTAACACATGTAGTTACATTTAATTACTTACTCTGAGTTTTTTAAATTATCATCACTGTCAACGTGTTGGTGTCAGTGTTGTATCCTGTGTCTGCATCTATGTTATGTTAGTGCTTCGTAGGGGGAGAAAAGATGTAGATACTTCTCAACTGACACGACACTGACACCTCTGACACCGATAGTAATTTGAAAAAACGACATAATTGGATGCAATCACATGGCTCAGTGTTGTGTCCGTCCCCGTCCGGTGTCCAACACTGATACCATACTAGCACATTTCTAAAATTATCATAACTGTCAACATGTCACTGTTGTGTCCGTCCGGTATCCAACACCCAACACTGATACGACACTAGCACGTTTCTAAAATTATCATAACTGTCAACATGTCACTGTTGTATGTTGTATCTAGTGTCTGCATCTATGTAGTGAGAAACGTTAATGAGTTTCAATCTCTTATTTTCATCTGTATTCCATAGTAATGTGCGGCATGTCCATTTATTAATACATTATTTATGTAATTTTCAGGGGCCTTCCAGTAAGAATCCACTTTCATTTAAATGGTATAATCCAGAGGAGGAAATTCTTGGGAAGAAGATGAAGGTTGGTTTTCCTTTATATTATAAGTGGCGTTTTTTATTCAACCTAAACTTGGATTTTGATTGAATTTACTCTTATGTAACTGCAGGATTGGTTCAGGTTTAGTGTTGCATTTTGGCATACATTCCGTGGAACAGGTGTTGACCCATTTGGTGCACCTACCAAATATTGGCCATGGGAAGATGGTACCAATTCATTAAGCATGGCTAAAAGAAGAAGTGGGTTAATTCTACACTCTCAAGTTTGATATACTTAGATACTTTTATGTGCTACAAGATAAAATTGTTTTAATTAACACAGTGAGAGCAAATTTTGAGTTCATAAACAAACTTGGAGTTGATTTTTGGTGCTTCCACGACAGGGATATAGCTCCTGATGGGAAGACTATTGAGGTGAGTCAATCTGCACAATTTCTCAGCTTTACTTAATTGCAATTCTTAGAGAGGATTGAAGTGTGAGATATAGTGTGCATGCTTACTTAACTTTTATATCTGGAATATTGAAATTGAACAATGGTCATAGGCATAGTTGATGGAATGTGTTTTCTTGATCAATGCGTTGCTGCTACATGTATTAAGGTTATTATATACTCTTTCTAAGCTATTGAATTTTGCACTTGTTGTTTTTGTCTTAGGAATCGAATGCAAACCTGGATGAAGTTGTGGCCCTTGCTCATGAGCTTCAGAGTCAGGTAATTTGACATCACTGAATCTTTTAATATAGAGTATTATTAATTTTCAGATAATCAGCTTAAAATTGGAAAATAAGCCTCTCTGCTTTGAAGTCAGTAGAAAGTTCCTGTAATTATGCTTCTTCAGTACAAATAAATGATATGAAATATTTGACACTTGGAGAATGCATAAATCTAAGATTTTTTTTAGTGAATTGTGGTTTTGAAATGTTGATAACAAGGGCTTCTATTTTCTTGTTTTCATATTATAGAGTAAAAAGAGAGTTTTGTGGGGAACAGCTCAGTTGTTCGTGCATCCTCGTTATATGCATGGTGCTGCTACTAGGTAAGATCTATACCAGAATCTCCTAGCTTGCCTATACGGTCCTTATGCCCATCGGGTTCATGACTCACAAAATGAACTGTTTTACAGCTCCGAGTTAGCAGTGTATGCATATGCTGCGGCTCAAGTGAAGAAAGCCTTGGAGGTACACTTGTGTAGAATGTAGATATAGTACAGTAGTAACAAGGTCGGTTGTATTTTCAGAATCATTGTTCATTTTGCTAAGAAAATATAATATTGCAGGTGACACATTATTTGGGGGGAGAAAATTATGTGTTTTGGGGTGGTCGAGAGGGTTACCAATCTCTTTTGAACACAGATATGGAACGAGAGCTTAATCATTTGGTGCGTGAATCATTCTATCCTTGATTTAATTATCTGATTGTGCTCTCCTTTTTGCATCTTGTGTTAGTAAACAATGTACATGAAAATAATATCCTTGAAAATAAAGAAATAACTGCATCAAATTGCGCACAACATCAACAGTAATAACCAGGTCTCAATGTTAATGCTAAATTATTTACAAAGCTAAATATTTACCTGATTACAGGCTAGATTTTTTGAAGCTGCTGTTGCACACAAAAAGAAGATCGGATTCAATGGTAACATTCTCTGGAATACTAACTAGCTGGATCGTTGTATAGAACTAAACTATGAAACATAGGAGGAGTAGAGCACAACTATTATTTTATCTCTATGCAGACTACACCATAATTGTTTTCTTTTTCCTTAATAAATGAATTTTTCTGATGTTTTTCTTTTGCTATGTTTTTAGGGACATTTTTAATTGAACCAAAGCCACAAGAACCTACAAAACACCAGTGCGTATCTTACCTATTCAATCAATGATTTTACAGCGCCTATTATTATTGTATAATATTGCAAACTTGTATTCCTCCAGGTATGATTGGGATGCTGCAACTGCAGCTAATTTCTTGCGAAAATATGGACTTATAGGTAATATTTACTTGTATTCATCATTCAAATGTCTCCCCAAGAACCAAAAAATGGGCGTCATGTCTTTCTAGAAAGAAGTTTTTATGCTGTCAATAGTACACCATTAAATTTTGAACTGGATATAGCTTTCTAATTGTTCTTTATCTTTTTCTAAACCAATAATTTACTTTGCCCTAAAACATGAAGTCTTGTATGCGATTTTGTCCTCTGTGAAACTGTATATTCCCCCTTTTCTTGAGAGTTAGAAAATTTTCTTTATACTTGAATTTAATGGCCACATTATCCCTAGTATGAATGAATTTAGGCAAAACAATACCAACAAAAGCAGGATGAGTCAAAAATTTCTCTGATTTTCTTCATTATGAATTGCACTATTTCATGTGCACAAATTTCCCCCTTCCTCATTTTTGCTCCTTATGTAGGGGAATTCAAACTCAACATTGAGTGCAACCATGCCACCCTATCTGGTCACAGGTGAATCTTTCATTGTGTATTGTTTCACATGTGAAGTTATTGATCATACTTTCCATTTCAATTTTGATGTTCATTACTGAAACTATACTTTTCAATGCCTGTCATAGTTGCCATCATGAGCTTGAAACTGCAAGGATCAATGGCTTGTTGGGTAATATCGATGCAAATACTGGTGATCCTCAAGTTGGTATGTGCAAATTCTCTATTATGTAATAGATAATGTAACGTCTAATGTTGAAGACTTTGTCTTAACTTGTCATGAGATAGGAAGTTGTAATATGAAGCTCTTATCATTATTGCAGGTTGGGACACAGATCAATTTCTCGTAGATATCCAAGAGGCAACAATGATTATGCTCAGCGTTATCAGAAATGTATGAAAGTGCTTGTTTCTTGACTAGTGTCCCGAAGTGGCACACTCCTCTCTGTAGACACACAATCTTATCTGATAGTGTTATTCTTTTTTTCTTTTCTTTTCAGGGTGGAATTGCACCAGGTGGATTCAACTTTGATGCCAAATTGTGAGTCCTTCACTAACTTTTTGTATAATATTCTTTTTCTGGCTTGCAATTTTTTTACTGAGTGATATTTTAGGCGGAGAGAGAGCACAGATGTTGAAGACCTGTTCATAGCTCATATTGTTGGAATGGATACAATGGCCCGAGGTCTCAGGAATGCTGCCAAGTTAGTTAAGGTGATACATTCTATCCTCCCTTACATCAACCTTTATCCTCATAATAATTCAGATCTGTAAAGTCAATCTGAAAACTTAGTTTTCAATCCGTAATGTCAATCAAACTAATAATTTCTCATTATGTTTGACCAAAAGGATGGTTCTCTGGCCGAGCTTGTCCGCAAGCGATATCAGAGTTTTGACACAGAAATTGGGGCACAAATAGAGGTAAAATTGTACCGATTTTTTGTTCTCTTCGTCTATATTTAATGCTTTTTTCAGTTTAATTTGATTGGAATGTATGTTTCCACAGGCCGGAAAAGCTGACTTTGATTATCTTGAGAAGAAGGTCAAGGAATGGGGAGAACCAAAGGTCGCTTCTGCAAAACAGGTAACTAAACCTTTATATCTCCCTTGTAGCAACAAGGGATGGAATTACCTTGCAATGTATATAACACATGAATTTTCACTCTCCCAACTCATATGGGACATATTAAGATATATGATTATTGATTATTTTACTTTAAGTTAAGAATAAATCTTGACCCCAGGATGAGGATCTGATCACCTCGTGTATCATCTAAGATACCTACACGCTTTGTTTGGATAAACATCTTAATTAAACACTTACAGCATAAACACTTATGTATAAGTTATGTTTCTATAACAAAAGATAAAATAAATTCAAAATGTTTTCATATAAGCTATTAGCTGTTTCTATAAACTCTCTTAAACAGTCACAAGTGTTTATGCCAGTAAATAAGCTTGAATAAGCCAATCCGAACAAGCCCTAATTGTTGGATAGCATGCAGAAATAATTGTATTCTGTTGGAAGACGACCATTAGAGGAAACTATGTTCTCTAGTGTGTAGGACACATTTCCATGTGGGCATTTTACCTTATGTATACAATAAAGATGAAGATCATGAAAGAAATTTGTTTCTTAATCAAGCTGTTATTATATTTTATACCAGTTGAAGTTTTAGTCCGCTGTCAGTGTTTTCTTAAGCAACTAACTTAGATTCTAATAAATGTCTCTGTTTTATGTTTTACAGGAGCTAGCCGAGATGATATTCCAGAATGCTATGTAGAAAGCAACATCAAGCTCTGCGTGGAAGTTATATTTCTTCTTTTTTATGTTAGGAGTAGTCTACCATCATAGCTTTAGCTGTATAATAAATGGAAATCCAGATTATATAGTACTTAGCTGCTTAATTTTGCTTGTGATAAATAATATGTGGAGCCAATATCGGCTGGCTTCCTTGGTGCATTTGAAGTCCGGTGAAGTGCATGTTGACTTTTGTACAAAAAACAATGTGGCGCATACCTTCCCCGGCCATGAAAGACCGTTTATCGGGCAGAGTTAATAATTATTTTTACTTTCATTTATTTATTTTTATTCTATTTACCTTTATTTATGATTGACGCGTTGGGTGTACCTAAGCGATATTATTATTACAGACACCATGCTGATGGTCCAAGCCTTTTTTTATGCATTGGAACCTTGTGACAAGATGCATATAGTGAAATCAAATCATATGTCGGTACACAATGCAACCACTTCAGAATAGTTAGATCTAATTGCAAATTTGCAATTGAATTTGAATCCATGTATCCAACAGTTTTGCAGGGCTTCATTATGTGCAGTGCTGGATGAATTAGACTTTCTAGAAAATACATTGCATGTATTATTGTTATTGTTAATGATACCAAAATTATTTGCTTTCTTGCACTAAGATTTAAACTTCTTTTTACAAGAAAAGGAATAGGACTAACACCTTCAGTTGTACAAATTCAAATATATTAAATGGCCGTTTAGATGTTATAATTCAATAGAAAATTAAGTTAACAAATTGATATATGCATGTTTGTGTTTCTCTCTCAAGCTGTTGCGGTTAGGTGTGTTGCTAGGAGGCCTGCCAGTTGGTTGGTGTTGTTTGGTTGTTTTAGTTCCTGTTCTGTCTTGGATTAAGGATTATAGGGTTTTTATTATTGAGTTTGTCTTTTTCCTCCTATGCGGGTTAAGTGTACTTTGTGCTAGCTTAGCTTAATAATATTTGCCGATTCAAAAAAAAAAAAATACTTCGAAACAAATTATTTATTAAAAAAAAAAAAATTACTGGAAATTTCAATTCATGGTCTGATCAAAGACAACAACTTGATCGGTTAATCGTATGACCAAGATGTGAATCAACAAGTTTACAATAATCAGTATCAACAATAAAATTCACTTTTCTACCTCATGCATTGGAAATTTCAACTCATGCATGCTCTAATAAACGATGATATCTAAGAAACAAATACTTAAATAGTAAAAAAACTTCGGAAAATCAAGGATTAAGAAGTTGATTTGAGAGTACTTACGAAAAACAATGTTAGTAGGGTTCATAGCAACCCGGTTCTTGGCAGCATCACCTATCAAACGTTCTGTATCAGTAAAAGCAACATAAGAAGGAGTAGTTCGGTTGCTCTGATCGTTTGCTATGATCTCAACGCGATCATGTTGCCAAACACCCAGGGGCGGAGCCACCCCCCAGCTAGCCTGGGCTAGTGCCCAGGCTCAGCTCCAACTTTCCTTGTAGCAAGTCCAGCTATTACTAGAATTTTTAGTTTTTCCTGCGGATTTTTGGGCAAATTCCGTAGGAAACACATTTCCTGCAGATTTTGCCATGGATTTAGGTTCCCAGGTGAGGTAATACTAGGATTTTAGGATCCGCAGGAAAGATATATCCGCAGGAAATGTGAAATTATCCGCAGGAAATGTGAAATTATCTGCAGGAAATGTGAAATTATTCGCAAGAAGGAAGTAACGTTTTGCGATTTTTTTTTGCCCAGGCTCTATAAAATTCCTGGCTCCGCCACTGCAAACACCAACACATGAGTAAGTTGTTCCCAAATCGATTCCAATTGCAGGTCCTTCACCTTTTCCATCCATAATATTTCAACAAATTTTCCTTCTGAATGAATGAAAAGTGAAAAATGAGGGAAAAATGAAATGGGAACCAACAATTATTCATGAAAAGCAAATGATATATAGACTAAACACAGTAAAATAGAAATATAGATAAACACGATTTTTAAAGATATATCATTTTTTTAAGGATTCAAATTTTTAAAGATGATACTACAATTTACACAAACTACAATTTGCATGTTATTTGTCAGCTGCCTTATGTGTTTTGTTGAGCATTGAATATGGTCATTATTTGAGACTTTTTTAACTGGCTATCAACTCTGTCATCTCACTAGTTTATGTACTTTTCTAACTATATTTAATTTTTATTTATGAGCATTAAATATTTGTTTTCTTACTCATGTAAAAACCCTTTTTATACACGTTTATAGAATAGTTAGATGAGGGGCTTCTAAAAAAGTTGAAGTGCAGCAGTTGATTTTAACTTATGCAGGAAGCTATTGTTTAGAAGATTATAGTCATTGTAAGACTAAACCTTTTTTCTCGTTAAATGCTTGTTGAAATACTCCCCATGTGCTTGACCAAGAATATCAAAACAAATAGTACTAGTTTACTGTTTTTATATATAACATATGACATAACACAACAAAGTAGATTTGTGTCTGTTTTTTTTTTTTTTTGGTACAAGATTTGTGTCTGCTTTACTAGTTTGTAATGCTACTAACATAATTAATATATGAATCCAAACTTTCATCGTAAATTACATTCCATACTTGTGAAGTTAAAACTGCATCAATGTAAAGATTGCTAAACCATTCAAAATTTTGACTTACATGTGTCTCCGCTTCTAAAATTCTAAACTCCCAAACTTATAGACCTTAAACTCCACTCTTAAATATGGATTAATGTTACATTCTCTATGTTTACCACATAAATCATAAGATACTGCTCAACAGTTAGCAAACAAGTATTCATTATTGATGCATGTCATAAGAAAAATTATTTATTAAAGGGACCAATTTACTTGATTTTTATCAATTTCGGAAGACATTTTGTACAAAAGTATAAAATTTTAAGGAGTATTTGCCCATAACCGAATAAATTAAAATTCCAGATTTTTTATAAATTAAAATTTGTAAAAATAAAATAAAATTGACCCCTATGACGTGGCATGACATGACATGTCAGGCACATATCAGTGCCACGTAGACAGTCAAGTTTCACGTTATGTTGACTAATGAAGAAATTGGTAAATTAACTAATGTTTAACAAATTCAGAGAATTTTCGATGAAAGTTACAATTTCGAAAGGTGATCGACTATTTACTCCTACAATTGCATGAGTTAATCGATGTTGAGGGTATTTTTGTCAAGTTTAGCAAATATACTAGCCTAAAAGCAATTTTCGAAAAGAAGTAACAATAGATCCCATTACTGAAAGGTGGAGGAGAAGAGAGGGTGAGTGAATCCAAATCCAAATCCTGATTCTCATCTTCGTTTCGTTCTTCCCTCTTCTATTCGATTCTTCTATCTTCTGAAACCTAACCTTAATCCTTGAATCGCATCACATGCACTTCCTCTCGTCGCTTCTGCTTTGAGATCCGATCCGATTTCAGAATAATCGAAGAATTCTCAATTCAAATCGTTTGCACCTGATCGATTCATGTTCTTATCATAATCCCTCTGCCGCCGAATCGGAAGATGGGATTAGTATTTACAAGATTGTTTTCATCTGTTTTCGGTAACAAAGAAGCTCGAATTCTCGTTCTCGGTCTCGACAATGCCGGAAAAACCACCATTCTCTGTATGCTTCTTCATACTCTCTGCATCTTACTCATCCAATTCGCTATTTTTCTTATTAATTTCTTTCATTTTTTTCAGATCGGCTTCAGATGGGAGAAGTTGTCTCTACCATTCCAAGTTCGTACTCGATCTCGTTTTACATTGTTTTGAATCTTAATTTTGCTGAATTTTTTAGTTTTAGATTTTCAATTCAAGTTATTAGCAATGCTATTTTGTTCAAAAAAATTGTTACGGCATGCATATTTTATTTTTTATACATGCATGTATGGATGAATGGCTGACTGGTTTATTTGATTATTCATACAGCGATCGGGTTTAATGTTGAAACTGTGCAGTATAACAACATTAAATTTCAAGTCTGGGATTTAGGTAATAATTTTAATTAATTTGATTGTATCACGTGAATTCTTTTTGTATTTTATGTATGTTTTATAGTGTATGTGCTGTTAAACATATTTGAAACTGACTATAGAGTCGTAGAGATGACCATATTATCTTTCCTTGTTGAGATTTCCATGTTATCTTTACAAATTTTGCATCTTTTGATCATAGTGTAGTATAGGGATGACAAAGAGTAAGGTACATTCACACATGTGCTTGTACGAGCTAACTACGTTTAAGAAATAAACAATGAAATATGTTTTCCCTTTATTTTATTTCAAAGTTGTAAAACAAAAGCACTATATTTTAAACATGTAAAATACCAGCAATAAAGAAATTATTTATAAAAAATGTAAGATCTAACTCAATGTGAAATTTTTCAAACTGTCTTGCAAATCCTAATTATCAAACATAATAGATAACAATTTTTTAAAAGGTCTTGCAAATCCTAATTATTAAACACAATAGATAACCATAGTGTGGTAAATTACCTATGTCCTTACATGTTTAGTGGTAAAAACTCTACCTTTAGTGGGCAATTTTTGTAGGTAGTTATTGTGTCCTGCGTTTTAGTCCAATTTCCATCTCTATGTAAAGTAGGTGACTTACATATCTTAATGACTTGTGGGTTGCAAACAAAACAGAGTTTCATGTCACACCAAGTTATGTTTTATTAGTTTTCCCGGACAAACTAAGGCCTTTTTTCTTAGAGGTAGGAATGAAATTTGAACCTGCGTAGCTCAGGTTTGGCTTAAACATGAACAAGCAGTACTTTTTAGGAAAGTTGGCCTTTTTTTTTTCTTTCTCAAGCTCAGATAACTTGCTCACAACAAGTTGCTTGAGCTATCCTATACAACAACCACTGTTTTTCCTCACTAAAATCCTGTACTCAATATTTTGAATTAACGTGTGAACCTGGCTTAACTTGCCTCCATCCCTACACATAGGACTGTGTCAACTGTCATGACATTTCTGTCTCATGTTAAATACTAGCAAGCATACATGGGCTCGTGTTTTAAACTTAAAGTTTGCTGGTCTCATTTTTGGCTACTGTAGTGATAAGTGAAACATGTAACAAAGCGAGTTTGTATAATTTTGTCCTCTTCTGGCTGGTAGTTATTTTTTAAGTTTTGAATTTTGATATAGTGCAAAGGAAGATAAAAATAAGCTGAAACCTTTGACAATAACATTTATTATATATTTTCCTGTGTCGAGCTATTTTCTTAGTATGCATGAAAGAAAATAAACAGGCATCAAATCTTAAAATATAGTTTATTACTTACAATCATTTGAGCTTATAGTTACACGAAACTTAATATGATTTAACATAGTGCTATTGTAATAAGTCCTGGCTTGTTTCAATTTATAATTTCTAATATGCAATTTTTTTTTTTTTTGTACAGGTGGGCAAACAAGTATCAGGTAAGCCTTATGGTTTCA
Organism: Medicago lupulina; assembly: GCA_958299785.1. Classification (NCBI taxonomy): domain Eukaryota; kingdom Viridiplantae; phylum Streptophyta; class Magnoliopsida; order Fabales; family Fabaceae; genus Medicago; species Medicago lupulina. The sequence continues at coordinate 2,660,383 of OY283143.1, read as the reverse complement.
TTCTTGCATCTTTTGACTGATGGAAAATGTGTATTTTTTTTTTTTTTTTTAAAACTTACTTTAACAACAAATAGCTGGTGACTTCTGGTGTGTTACAATGTCATACCAATAGTATTTTTTTCTATCCCCTATTCGATATTATGATCTAATTCAATTGCGGCTACTCCACCCATCATGCAATTCCTTTTATTTTTTAATCCTTTAACTCTTCCATATTTCTGTTTAGCTGTAAATGGACCTACTATAAAGTCCTTGATGTGTGTATTTCTAGTAAGAAGATACCAATCCTTCTGCAGTTGATTAGTGTGAGTATATGTGTGTGTGTGTCAATGTGTAGGTTTCTAATAATAGAAATATACATGCCTAAAATCTAAAAGAATAAAACGTAATTGAAGAAAACCAATGCATAATGACAATCTCATGCGATATTGTAGGTTAAGGTCCAAATATAATGAGAAGTTTCAATATGCCGTTTAATTTGTTAAGAAACCTGGTATTTTATTAGGAAAAAAAAGACTCCCCCAACAACAGAAAGATGCCGCAGAACTTAGAGGGTTTGCACCTCTTTATGGCCTAAGTTCTTAATTCTCTCTCAAAATGACAAGGGTTCTCTCTTTCAACCCCTCCTTTTGTTTATAGGCAACATTTCTTATTTCTTCTGACCATCTTGGTCCAACAACTAACGTAAGTCACTCACTCTATCTTAGATATTATCAAACGCCTAACACAATCTTATTCATTTTTGAAACTGCGGTAGCTCATATTGTGGAAAGAAATGCTTTGTGGATTCAAAAATGAATTTCTCTTGTATTAATTTATTTATAGTGTTAGACCCAAGCAGTCTTGCTCAATTCGGATGTGTCCCCCTATGATTTGAGTTTTTTTACATTTCCTTTAAGGATCGTTTTGCTATCATATACTTGTCTTTGTCCCGTTTAAACAAAACTGCATGTTATAAGCATGTGCAGCACAAAAATATGTCATTTCAAAAAATTTCAACACCCAGAAAATATCACATACATTACTTCTCAGTTCTGACATGTCATTTCACTTGTAAATGTGGGAAAAAATGATATGTTAGTAGCATGATTAAAAGAACAAATCACGGGAAAATTGAAAACCAGGTGTACCAAACCACAAAATGGGAAAATAAACTCATCCCTAATATATATGTAGTAAATTTCTATAACCTTTACTGTCTTTGATTATTTTTTTTGTCCATAGGCCATATTGGAGGTGTTACTTTCCAAATACTCAAGCAATAATCTATGTTGTTGATTCAAGTGACACCGATAGGCTTGTGATAGCTAGGGAGGAGTTCCATGCAATTCTGGAGGTATACGTTCCTGATACAACACACACACCCCACACACACACGCACACTTCATTTAGAACTTTGGTACAAGAATTCAGTTTGTTACTCTTAAAATTCTCTTGTAGCTTATATTACAATTTACAAGGGATTGGCTGCTCTAAGTTGTATTTCTAAAGTATATAGATTACGTGAAGCTTGAACGTTTTGAAAGAGTACTATAGAAGAATGATGTAGGCGTTATTTGTGATTATAGGCGTCTCCTAAGCTACGAGGAATTAGTTTTTGACTGAATCTAATTCTGGTGTCTGATTCATCCTAGTTGGAATAGGCTTTGATCATTGTTTTGAATGATTGGGGGCCTGTTTTGTTTGATAAATAATTTTGTACTTTCTATTCCTTATTTTTACTGGTAGTTATAAAAATGCTGCTTTGTTGCAAGAGTATTTAATGTTCTAAAGGATTTGTTTACAAAATGGTGACTACATTTTTGCGTTTTCATCATTTCATGCACTCCTTGATAGTCAGAAACAAATTAAAATTATGGTGATGTTTTGTATTTATCAATAAAACAAACTGAAATAGTGTTTTCTCGAAAAAAATTGAATCCTTAGCAATTGTAATTTTATTGTGGAGGGGTTTTCATGAATCAGAAATTTGATTAAAAAATACGCATCTGCCTACTTGTCAATTTCATTTCTTGAATCATTATAATCTAATGCATTTTTTAATTTATTTGTGTGTGTGTTAAAATCTGATGCCTAATTGATTTTTATCCGTTTCTCCTTTGACTAAATTTTATTTAAGGCTTAATTACTGATGTGGTCCCTTAAGTTATTTGTTGGTTACATTTTAGTCTCATAAGTTATTAACGTTACAATTTGGTCCCTTCAAGTCATCTTCCGTCAACCAAATAAATCCCCACCGTCAAAACTGTTAACCCAATGTCTAAGGGGGATACACATTGCAAGTTGTCACGTCACCGTTCACATGTGCCTATTTAACGTTTTGGCAAAAGACCGACGATGAGGATTTATTTGGCTAACAGATAATAACTTAAGGGACCAAATTGTAATGTTAATAACTTATGGGACCTAAATGTAACCAACAAATAACTTAAGGGACCAAATCATTAATTAAGTCTTTATTTAACTATTCTCCTTTGACTATGGTTTTGTTGTCTGATGTGGATTGTGATTTCAGTTTTACAAAAAAACAAAATTGACACTAATTATTTTCTGTGAACCTTTTTTTCAGGAAGAAGAACTAAAAGGTGCAGTTGTTCTCATTTTTGCAAACAAACAGGTCAGAATTTGATTCATAATTGTTGGATGCTCATATTTTCATTAGGGGGATAAGAAGTAAGGGCTGGATATAAGAGTTATGAAGCTGATATGATCGGGCTTAACTAATTATATGCACATGTACATGGATAATATGGCAAATATAGTGTAAAACTAAATTTTGAAGTTTATTTATGCATTTGTCTCATGTGTGTCCCGTTCCATTATGCAGGACCTACCAGGTGCCCTTGATGATGCTGCAGTGACGGAGTCTCTTGAGTTGCACAAGATTAAAAATCGCCAATGGGCTATTTTTAAAACTTCTGCTATAAAAGGCGAAGGACTTTTTGAGGGCCTTGACTGGTAAGTCTAATAAAATTGAATGCTATTTCAAGGTAGTTAGGATATCAAATATCGTAAATAAGTAGTGATGCTGTATTGTTAATTTATACTTTTTCAGTTTCTCAGTATTTAAAGGATATTTTTTCCAATGTTATCAATCATCAACTCAGTGAGGACTTAGGATACTGATTCAATAGTATATGTTAAACAATTTTTTTTAAAAAATAATCATAACCTGTAAATGTTATTTTTAATTTTTTTTAAAAAATATCATAATTTTATAATTCGTGCCATACATAAGTAGAAATTTGTAAATTATTTTTAACATTATGAATATCAGTTATAATGTTTGGCAATTTTTATAGAATAAATAACCATTAACAAAACTTGTATCCACTATCCATAACAGATAATTTTAATATCATATATCTAATATATCAATTCATTTGATATAGTATAGGAATGATGCAAACTTGAATAAAAATAAAAAACGCAAAAAGGAAAAAAAAAAAAGACTTGGCCAGATCAATGTTGAATTGGGTAGTCACTGTTTTTTTAATGGGAATTAGACTTAGTCAAACTGATTCTGATGGTTTTGATGCATGTATAATCCAATTAGTGGCTGCTACTAATCATTTGACTTTAAAGTTTTTATAGGATTAAATATGTTTGTAGTCCATATGGAATTCCAACTTGTAAAGTTTAGTCCCTACATAAGTTTAGTCCATATATTTGAAAAGCTTTTTACAAAAAATGGGTTCTTTTAGTTCTTCTAGTCTACTAAAATATAGCCCCTATAAAAGCACAAATTAGAGACAAATTTTCATAAAACTTATGCAGGGACAAAACTTATAATGTTGTGCTTTTATAAGGACTAAAAATACATTTAACCCTTTTTTATATCTCAAACAAAATTTAAGGGCAGTTATTCTTATGGCTACCTTACATAAGTATGAATGTGCAGCGATCTTGGTGGTTTGGAATAGTTTCCTATTGACATATGCAAAAATGTAGAAATTATTATGGTTTGCTGATAGAAACCCTATGTAATAGAACGAGATTTAACCTTATGCTCGTTTGAAATGTGAAGGAGGTATATCTTGGTCTACGAAATATGCCTATGGACTTTTATGTTGTGCAGTTATTAATGGGTCTTTATTGTTGCTAGTTTGATATTTACCAATGTTGATATCTCTTTGAGATGTTGAGTTACACTGCTTCGAGCTGAAAGTTTGATATAACTTTGCACTTCCTTTTTGTTGCTCACTGGGGTGACCTGATGCCACATGTTAATATGTAGGTTGAGCAATACACTCAAATCTGGAGGTGGCTGAAGGCGCAATCTTCAGTGAATTAGAATTATTTAGATCGATTGGTGAATTCAGAAGGATGGTCGACATTTGTTTTTTTGGTATCACTTTCACTAAGACGTCATAATGGTTATTGTTATTGGGCTCACCTATTTTATTCCTTTTTTTGTTTTCAAAGATTAACTATGAATGTTTGTCTTTTTGTTGCTTCTGTTTTTTTAAGTTCATTTCTTGACCCCTCTGCATAGAGTAGTTTCGAAAGAAAAATTTGTCTTCAAATTTGTTTGTGTAATCGAGCTACATGGGGTTTATATTCGAGTTATGTGTTTTCAACGTAACCTTATAGCAGTCCAGTAAATGACAATGGTTGTTGATGAAGGTGGATTTGACTTTCTCCCAATTGAGAGATTGCATTTTATCAAGCAACAACACCGTTGCTAGCAATTGATATATATAGCGGATAAATCTATGAAATTTCTTTGTATAAATTATATGGAAACTTAAGTGGTCAGTTATCAAATGTTTTATACAAAAAACTTGTTTGCTGCATTAACGGTTAACCGCTTCAAGTGTTTACCCAAAGTCAACATGTTAACAATTCGATTTTAAGCAACTAGAAACGTATTTCGAAAGAAAGTATCCAAGTTTTCTTCGGTGATTGAAATTTCGAATTCAAGTAAACACTTTAATTTCTTATTCATTCTTGATGAATGAGCCTCAGCCAATAACAACAGTCAGTATTCTAGCTACTTATCTGGTCATTGGTGCAGCGAATCCGATTAATTTTACCTCTGCTGTAAGAGTATATTAATTCAGTCGTACTTAGCAGCTGTCATGTAGGATTGGGGTAAATTAGGAGACAATATAACCCAATTAATAGTTGCTAGGCGATCATTGAAAATCTTGCCTAATCAAAATTGATGAAGGAGAACTTTTGTAAAATAAAATTTAGATTATGAAACGGGCAGAAAAGGTTTACTAGGAATTAGGATTGTGGAAGATCAATCAACTAATTGAACGGTTATTTAGAGATTTAATGCCGAAAGGTAATGCCCTTTGGGGAAAGGGAAGAGCAACTAGCAAGGTTGTCACAAAAAGACGAGCGCAGCCTTTTGGAGTCTCATCACGTTTTAACCCACTCACATGACTATGTATCAATCACACTCGCAATCGTGATGCGTTTTTGCCACCAATTTTCCTTTCTCTATTGTCGTTTTGTACGCATTTTCCTTTCACCATGCCTTATTGCCACCGCCCAACAAAGACTCAAAGTGGACCAAACTAGGACACGGATTTCTTGCTCATTAAAAAACATGCAGTTTTACGTCGTAGTCAATCTCAGTTATTGATTTAAAATCAAACGGTTAAGATTTTAAAATCAGTAAAACAATCTCAACTATCGAATGAAAATCGGACGATCAAGATTTGTTACGGCGTCTTACTTCTAACCCTCCATTATAGAAAATATTTGGTGGACACGGTGGCGAAGCTAACCAAAATTTTAAGAGTCCAAATATATATATATATATATATATAATCGAGACTCAGTCATGATTACACCATTATATTTGTTCTCCTTATCTTTTTCTCTCTCTTTATACTTTGAAAGCGAAAGAAATAAGGAAAACAATGTAAAAATAAAAAATGTGATAAATTGATGTGCGATACAGAAAAAAAAATTATATAGAAATAAAATAAGAGGTTGAATGATTGTATGAAAATGTTCAAATACCATGATTAAGCAATTATTGTTCTCCACATTGTACCATGATTACACCATTATTGTTCTCCGCATTGTTTACGTAGTACTCCCTCCGTCCCTTAATATAACCCCCCTTTTGTTTTTCTTTTTGTCCTTAAATATAACCTCCTTTTCAAATTACAACACACATTAATTATTTTTTTCATATATACCCTTATTTAATACTACTACTAATTCTAAAATTACAATAAATTGACTTTTTACATTATCTCTTTAATGAGGGTAATTTTGTAAAATTGTACTATAAAACAGACACATTAACTACACCAACAACATTTCTTGAGAAATGTGAAAAAAAGCAATAGGTGGCTATATTAAGGGACGGAGGGAGTATATATTACAATCCCTTAACTTTGAACTGAATACTGGTATATAGTAGTAGTATTAATTTACCAAAAGAAGTGAATACATTAAGATATCATGACCAAATGCTCACAAGTCGGAACCGTCTTTCAAATTAATAAATTTATATATTTCAGTTGCAACCGTCCTAATTGGTTTAGTAAAGAAATGCTAATAACATACATTATTTAAACATACATTTTTCGACATACTATCTCAGTTTAGTAAGATGTTGGAGAATGATTCAAAAAATCATATATACCAAAGTTAGCGGAGGACTCTAGTAAGGGGAGTGGACTATTTCCTTTTATATTAAGGGGTTTCTTAACATTTTTCTTTAGGTCATTCATTAACATTTTTCTTATATATTTTCTTGTTGGTAATCGGGATTCGAACCTCGAACCTCGTATATATTATGCATTGTCCTTATCAACTGAGCTAAGCTCACGAGGATAACATTTTCCTTATTTTTAACGCACTTTTAGAAGAGATACAAATAGTTGAGTGTATGTTTGCTAATCCATAAGTTTGATTTTTCCTATTTTAAACTTATTGTCTTGTAAATATGATCTTGATTAAAAATGACATAACTTCGTACTACTTTAATGTGTGTGTGTGTGTGTGTGTATATATATATATTAAAAAATGACATTTTTCAGCGTTTGAATGGACGATGACCCACCCTAGCCCATGACTGCCTCTGCCACTACGCCATGGGTATAAGGATAATGAACCATAAAATCTTATTCCTATGCGTTTTTAACACATTAGTCTTATCATAAAAAAAAAAAAGTTAAATATGCAATTTATCCCTACAAATATAACGAACTTGAGTTATTATCCACATAATTGCCAATCCTTTCAATTTAACCCTTTAATTACTAACTACTTTTAATTTGATTCATAATTAACTTTTTTTCTGAAGTGGCAGGTTTTCAGTGACATAACAATGAGTCATATTTCAATGAGGCTGACTCATTAAAATATGACATGCTAGGGCGTATACGCTCTTAAGGATTAGAGAGCAACTTAAAATAACCTTAACACCCTTCTTCTTCAATTGAATTAACATAACCAGTTAAAGCATCATCATCTTCACAACAAGAAACATAACCTTTAGAAATCGAGAATATAAAAATAGATAAATGACAAAATTGTTATTAAAAATTAAGTTAATACTGGTAATTTAAAAAGAATATGTACATAGGCATAGCCACAAATTTATAAAATAATATAATCCAATTTTTGTTGGTGTGTTGTGCATGTGCAGAATGCACACTATCACCTTAGCGTAGGTTCGCCTTGTGCTCCGGGTGTAGCCAAAATGTTTTGGATATTCATGAATCTTGCCTACCTTATCCTTGGTTTTTTCTGGGTTAAACCTAACTAGTCCTTGGTTTGGATGTAAAAGAAACACAAATGAATAAAATTTTTATTGAATTAATATATTTGGGTAGAGAAATTAAAAAAAAAACACATTGATTACGAGATTTGCCTAAAAACAAAAGTCGAATACTAGATTATTACGTAGTATTTTTTTATTGTGATATTAATACAAAGTTTTTACCGTCGTTGTTTAATAGTGAGTAGTGACTAATCTTCGTCGAGGAATCTGTGAGACACATAAGATGAGTTCTTTCCTTCTAACCAGATTTTTTTATATGTATTATTCAAAAATCGAATCCCTGGTCACATGATTAAGAGGTCCATATCTCTTACAACTTGGACCAATCTATGATTGGTTATTAACGTAGTATTTTATTAATTTTTCCAGTTAAAAATTAAAGTCGACCTCGCATATACACGATGCAATCAATAGAAGAGATAAACTAATTGATAATATTTTTAAAATTAATCTTCTTTTTTTCAATTTTGTATTTTGTTCATTGATTGAGACTAATTTTAGTTCACGATAACTTTTTCCTGTATATACATTCGAGACTTATGCAAATCATAACCTCATAGGATTTACAATGAGCTGAAAATAAATATAAAATAGCAACAAACTAATTTAAAGATGCAATCAAGTTAATCAGCAACTATTCTACTTTTTTTTTAGGGAAGCAACTATTCTACTTGTTGATCATATTAGATATATTTGGATAATCATTAGAATTAGTTGAATACTATTTAAGGTACTAGTTAGCTATAATTAGTTACAAGTTGATTATATTTATTTTTTTACCGAAGTTACAAGTTGATTATATTAGTTACATGTTATGGTAATTTATATTTTATAAGGTTCATTCTACACTCGTTGTATCAATTTTTTTCATTCAATCAATTCTAAAATCAATCAATCTTTTTATCTTTTTATCATTCATTTTGCTGGCCTCTATCTTCTCAACATATCTTCCCCATCAAACTCATGAAGGCGTAAATAGAACCAATTTGAGATTGGATACTAAGGATCAAAATATTATTGGATGATGTTGCTTGATAAAATTAGACTAGCAATTTCAGAACAATATGCTCGTAAATGAGATGACAGTTCCTCTCTACATGCTTTATATGCTTAAAAAAAGTATGAGTGTGTGCTATATATGGATAACACTTATACCATACTACTAACTATGAGTACTGATTAATTATAGGGTAGTGGATTAACCGTTGAGTAAAGACCAATTCAAGTAGACATTGAATGTAATTGATTTTAAATGATATCAACAATGAATTGGTTTTAAACAAGTGATTATAAGGTTTCGTCATTGTTAAATGTCGGCGAAATTCATATCAATAGTACGTTAAAAATATGATTTCAAATGTAGTATTGTCATAGGAACGTTACTCGTATTTTTTTTTTAAGAAAGAATTTCCTCCGTCTCATATTAGATGATCTAGTTGATTCCGACACACGTATCAATGCATGTGTTTTATCTTTGATATCTTCAATTTTCTACTAAAAAAAATTATGAAAATTTAATATTTTAAAAATATTTATCGAGATGAATCCAACAACATCTTACATAATATTATTTTATCTTTATAAATTAGTAAAAAAATATGGTTAAAATTTGTTAAGTCAATAATGTATATTATCAAATAGGTCATCTATTGATGAACGGAGAAAGTAATATCAAAAAATGTTTATTACTTAATTAAGAAATAGTTCAAATCTTGGTCATTGCAAATGAGTGATAATCCAAGATTAATAGGGATATTTATGTCATTATATTTATACTTCTTTAAAAAAAAAATTCATTATTTTCTTCATTATGTGCTATTTTACATTCTAACATGGCCAGATGGCTACACACTCCTTCAAAAAATTTCTCCAAAGGCAAAGAAAATATCGGTCCCCACTATCCCAAGCAGATCATTTCCTATCCCCCTTGCATCATTTGACTTTTCCTTATAGGTCCCTCGATCTAATTTGATAGAGACACCCACCATTTCACATTTACTATGTATCTCTTCCTATAATTAGTTAATAATACCTCCCTCTTGTGTAGAATACATGCAAACGTAACTATGTTTATTTCCATTTTATTTGATATTTTCTGAAATACTTCTCAAATAATCAAAGTGAATCATCGTCATTTTGAAAGAAAATATTTGAAAATCGGGAAAAAGATAAGTTACAAGTAAAAACAAGAAATAAATATACCAAAACTCCAAAACACAAATAAAAGATATCAATTGGAAGTGGAAATAATAGAACACTGTTTACCAAGATCAATAGTATTGTATCAAACTTGGAATATAGGAACCAGATTGAGCCCGTTCTTTCTTCAGCCTTTCCTCTTGATATTTGATGTAAACTTGATCAAACAACATTTATATAAGTCTAATGCGAAGACAACTCTTGCATATGCTTTATATCTTGGTCCTGATTTTTATGTCTAAGATCCTCCATAATGTGATTAATCAAATACAATTATTTAATATACACTTTAAAATTCTTTAAAACTATAATAATAAAGATAAAAAATAGAGAAATCCTAAATCCTTAAGAACGGAGTGGATGCATATTATATTTTTTTGTGTTTACGTATTGAGTGATGATATCCTATGAAATAAAAAAATATTTAGTTATTTTATATCATAATCCCTTTATATTTCATTTTCTGAAATGCTACTTTCACATATTTTTACACGTTTTTTTGTCAAGTTTTTACACGTTTTTTATATCGTACAAAATTAAATATTTACAAAAACTTTTAGCATGCAATGATTAAAAAAATAAATTATTTTAGGCATTGAAGAACATACTTTTAATTTATGAGAATAATAATATCTGTTGTGTTTCGTTTTATCCCATGTGGGCTGGTTGTTAGCTCTCAGTGCCAGCTTGAGCGTGTTGCCTCTTCTCAATCGTGTCTCCTGATCAATGTTTAGGTCTATGATTGATAGAAATAAATGTTCATTAGGTAACGTGAAGAAAATATCAATTATTTTTTGGTATCATGTAATATTTGTTTTGTTTGATAGAAAAAATAGTAATAATTATTTGAATACTCGCGTATATAAATAGAGAAGTTGGAATTTAAATTAAATCATGACGTTCAATTTAACCATTATTGTATTTTTGTTAGTTTAAATATGTTAAGTTTTTTAAAAAAAAGAAATCCATGTACAAAAAAATGGCATTAGACTTTTTGTATATAAAAGAAATCCGCTTTAAGACATAAAATTCTAACGACAATTGACAACACTCTTTGTTGTTCTTTTTTTTTAAGACTTAACTCATTTGTTAATATTGGTATTGTTAAGTTTGACATTTAAGTTATAATATAATTCAAGAGTTTGTTGCTATATATTTAAATTTTTTGTGATAGATATTGTTATGACAAAAACAACAAAAATGAATCTATGTTGAATATTGACATGGGATATGCACAATGGTTTGAACGGTGCCAAGCCAATTTTTAAATGAACTTACTAGTAAAGTTAACTCATAAGAAAAATATTCACGATAAATTTACTTATATATGTAAAATAAGCTATATATGCAAAATAAACAAGTCTTTACAACTTAACAACGATCGATTTGTGGTTGTTTAAGATACTAAAATTGTGGAAATGAGACAAAATAAATCTATTAAACAAGTAATGATTTTTATGGATCTTATTTATTTTCCCTTCTTCCATCATTTGTTTATATCTCTTTTGATTTTCTCTCTAAATTTTAGAGATAAATAAATTTAATTTATGAAAATATCAAATTTAATTATAGTGGACTACTGTAGTTTTGGCAACTGAACTGAGTGACAGCAAACATGTACTCCTTTTCTCTTACTCAGTCGATAGTTGACAGTTGAAGATAAGAAGATGAAGTTGATCCTCGTGTCCTTTATGTTTACTTTACTATTTTTATTACTGCCCATCTCTTATAAATAAATAAATAAATAAATAATAGCTTAGCTTGATTGCATCTAAATGTACATCCGTGGAGGTCCCACGTCGGCACAGACAAAACACGATGACAACTACTACTCCCCAATACATATCTAATAATCTAATATTTTAATACTTCGTTGTTTTGAGCGAACCATTTACATGGCCAATACTCACCCACGTGTCCCCTTTTCATTCGTCATTACCTAGATTTCCTCTCTATGACCAGTCACTTGACTATACATATTACAAAAACGAAATCAAACTCTTCATTCAAACAACAACATTATCCTCCTCCCATTCTTCAAATAAGCTAAGCTAAGCTAAGAAGCGCGTTTGTAACAAAAATAAATAAATAAATAAATAAGCGATTTCATTAGTAGTGAGTGGAACATAACATGGGTATTGAAAGAGGAGCACTGAAGAGTTTTCGAAGCGGCTGGAGTGTGCCACCTAAGCTATGTGATTCTTGCAAGCTTACTCCCGCCGCGCTTTTTTGCCGTTCTGATTCTGCGTTTCTATGCATCAACTGTGATTCCACCATTCACTCTGCTAACAAACTCTCTTCCCGCCACGACCGCGTTTGGATGTGTGAAGTTTGTGAACAAGCACCAGCTTCCGTCACGTGCAAAGCTGACGCTGCTGCTCTCTGCGTCACGTGCGATTCCGACATCCACTCTGCCAATCCACTCGCTCGCCGTCACGAACGTGTCCCCGTCGAACCTTTCTTTGACTCCGCTGAATCCGTAGTCAAATCCTCCACCGCCGCTGCAGCAGCAGCAGCCGCGTCCTTCAATTTCGTTGTTCCTACAGACGACGGTTACGGTCAAGATGATGCTGAAGCAGCTGCGTGGCTTATTCCGAATCCTAATTTTGGATCCAAACTCAATGAAACTCAAGATATCAAAACTAGAGAGATGTTCTTCTCTGATATGGATCCGTTTCTCGATTTTGATTACTCAAACAATTTCCAGAACAATAACTGCAGCAACGCGATGAACGATAGCGTTGTTCCTGTTCAAACTAAACCTACTCCGGTGCCGATGATGAATCATAACTCAGAAGGTTGCTTTGACATCGATTTTTGCAGATCGAAGCTATCTTCCTTTAACTATCCATCACATTCTATTAGCCATAGCGTAAGTATTGTTTAATCTAGTAATTAATTAAAAGAAATAAGTGCCATTAGAAGTTAATTAATAATGATTTGATCCGTTATTAGCAGGTTTCGTCATCTTCACTTGACGTAGGAGTGGTGCCAGACGGAAACACCGTGTCAGAGATATCATACAATTTCGGATCGGAATCGATGGTTTCAGGGGGTGTGAATAGTAACCAAGGAGCAACACAATTATGTGGAATGGATCGTGAAGCGAGGGTTATGAGGTACAGAGAGAAGAGAAAGAACCGAAAATTCGAGAAGACTATTCGTTACGCTTCACGAAAAGCATATGCAGAAACCCGGCCTAGAATTAAAGGCCGGTTTGCTAAACGAACCGAAATTGACTCGGATGTGGACCGTCTCTATAACTCTGCTGATCCTCTCGCAGTTCCTGCATCTATGCTAATGGACTGTCCATACGGCGTCGTTCCCACGTTTTAGTAAACAGAGGAGTATGAATCTCCTATCATATGGTTTCAATGTGTTAGAATAATACTAATGATGATTCTGTGGGAACCGTTGATTATTTTGTTTTTATTGCTAATTAAAAGTTCAGATAAGTTGAGTCCCTCAGATTAGGGCAACATCAATGATCAGAGACAAAGACAGATATATTTACGCATCGCCCACTAATGAGGCCTTTATAGGTCGACTTCTTATCAACTGGATCAACTGATTTAATAATGTTGATTATTATTATTAGGATGAAAAGTGGCGAATTGGTTAGATTTGGCGCGAGCATGGTAAAGAAGCTTGCATGGACTTGAATTGAAGATTTGTCTGGAGTAAAAAAGCCGGTTTTTTACTTTTGCTTGTTAAAGAAAGGAGAACTACTTTAAGGGCTTTTTTAGTAGATAGTATTATTAATCTGGTGTAGAATTAGAATCTGTACTGTAAAATGAATCATATTTCACTGTTTGATTGAAATCTATTTTGAGAAAAAAGAAGTGTCTTTTTCTAACGGGATCACGGATCTCTTTCCCCATTCCCATTGGATGGGGTGCCCCTCCTTTTCTCCAGCTGTATCTGTATCCGTGTTTTTCTTTTCTTTTTTGTCAAGTATATATATTAACTTTTCCAGTCAATTTTTTATTTTTAAAGGCAGTCAACTTGTTTATGTCAGCGTATATTATATACTTCCTTTCTAGTTTCTTCCCATCATTTTATTTATTTTACACTATATTCCACTGGTCATATATATCTATAAATAACTTTCTTCTTACCTTCATTAAATAATCAATGTATCTTTTAGATACATTAATTATCTATTGAATCTAAAAAATAAAAAAGAAGGAGCATATAATAGAAAATTTTTGGAATAACTTTCTCATTCTTTGCTATATTCTTAAATTAGAAAAAAATAAGTTTTGGGGTTTAAGTTCCGACCACCACCATAAAAACTAGGAAAAATACTAACAAATATGCTCATGATATTGTTTAAACAAGTAAAAATTGTAACTTTTGCATTAAAAGTTGTATAAAATATACTTAGAAAATATCTCGAGGACTTATACTAACAATTTTTAAACAAGATTTTTTACGATAGATTCTTTAAACAATGTACTTAAAGAACATGTTGCCATGACTTTTAAACTAATTTGTCTATAACAATGTTATATTATTGATGCCATTAAAAGTATAAGAATTTTACTTACAAAAAAATAAACTTTATATTATATTTGTTATATTGTTGATGTAATTGAAAAAGATAAACATTGTTAATTACAATTTGAAAGTAACAAACATTTACATTTATAATTTTAATCAAACTTAAAACTTCATTAAAAAAACCGTTTTATAGTCTACATGCATTTGCACACTAAAGAAATGTGAAGACGAACACGACGTTGGTTAAAGTAATAATAGTTGTAAAACAAAGGCAACAATATTTTTTTCATACTCTCATTTGTATTTTTACTCTCCCCATATTGTTTTTTTCCTAATTCAAAAGAATAAAAAAAGTCAATAAGAAAATTGTTCTAAACTTGTCAGAAAATAATTTGTTCAAAACATTGTTATAAAATGATTGCACAAATATTATTATCCTATTAGGGAGGTCATTTGAGATTTGTACACTTTTAGAAAAGATTACCTACAAATTTAATATAAAATGACATATTTACTTGTTAGGAATAATAGAAAGAAAAAGATAAAAAGAAAACAATACGTTAATTGAATGCATGAAAATAAAGAGGTACACATATCATTTTGTATTTTAAATGAGACACATAATTAGGAAGGAGCAGGTCAATGATCGTGTTTGGGATTTAATTTTTTTTCCCTTCTCCCCATCATGAAATATTTTAGGACAATAAAGTAGAAATGTCATATATGGTAATCTATCCACAGTGCGATTAGGTTAAGGAAGTTGAGTTCTCAATAAAAATAAGAGTTTCGTTAACGAGTATTCTAAAAACACTCTTCAACGATTCTCGGTTATTATTCGTTATAAAGTTAAATACTTCAATTTAAAATATATTAAATATACAAATTTTAAAGTTTCAAAATTTTTAACTTACTATCTTAAATCCTTAAAAAATGTCATTAGCACACTTGTTAGCATTTTCTTAAAAATAATTTATAATATTCTAAAAAATTATACACAATTAGCTAGTTCAATCAGTTGAATTAGAAATCAGTCTATTCGCCCAAATTCTATTTCCTTTAAATTGTAGTACCTAATTGATTTTTTTTTTTGTTACAAAACCTAATTGAATTGAACAAGTTGAAATTAATTTATTTATTTTTTTCATAAAGAAAGGGGCTAAGCTCAAACCAAGCTAAAAGCCTCTAGAAAACTCATTTCTATCGGAGTTAGTTCAACTAGTTTTTATGTTTTTTCTTTATCTATTAGTCATTATTCAACTGTTGATTTTCTTTCAGAAAAAATCGCTGAACTAATTAAATCAAATTAAGTGTGAAGATTTCACCGTTATTATAAATCTTGTTTGGTATAGATTGTCAAAAAGAAAAAAATCTTTTTTTTTTCTTGAAAGGAGAAAAAAATCTTGTTTGGTATTGATTTTGTTCTAAAGAGCATGCTGACAAAATTGACAATCATTAAGTGTTTTTTTTTTCAAGGGTGCGATCATTAAGTATTAAGAGGTTAAAACTTACGTTTTTCAACTCGCATTTTAACGTATCAAATATCTTACATTTTTTTTTTAATATTGATAATTATGTTAATGTAGTGAATATAAAAAAGTTCATCTACTAAACTTATCAACAATGACTACTCTATGCTTTTTCCCTTTGAAAGAGGCATTATTAACTTACCTAAATAGTTCAATGTTAAGAAGTTCTAATGGTTTGGAGATGAAAACTATGTTTTTAGTTTTAAAAGAAGTTTTAACAATTTTCTATTTTTTAGCATGTCTCACCAAGAGCATCTTCGTTAAAAAAAACCAAAGCATTAAGTATATGGATATGTTTGCATATATGTAGCCCAACATTAACTTTTCATTTGCTACGAGTCTTCGAAGTCACACATGATACATCGATCCAACAATCTCTCTTTCAAGTGTGAGACTATTCACTTCTTGAATCAAGCTTTGACACCACTATTGGGACATATAAGAGAGCCTTAAATCACTTTGGTGAATCATCGTATTGAACTAATGGCGTTGGATTATGACTAGATCTTGAGAGATCATACACATTGGAGTAAGAGCAATCACACAAACGAGTTAGACACAATATATTAACCTAAAACCTTAAGGCTTCAAGTTTATGAGTCGTCTCACTATTGTCGGCCTTCATTTTTTCAAGTAATGTGAGACTTCTAAATCACCTTACACTTGCCACAACAACCTCCCCTTCAAGTGTGAGTCATTTCACCTTTCCTCAAAAGAATTTTTTTATCCACGTATACTTGTACTACCATATGAGAACCCATGGTTAGGAAGATGTTCTATATAAAGAGCCAGTCACTTGTTGATACATTGTTGGGTCGTGATTTGAGCTTATGGGATCACCACACTCGATAAGAGTAACCACACAAGTGAGTTGTCATCACATCTTAACCCAAAATCTTAATGCACTAGAGTTAATTATGGGTCCTCTCATTTATATGTGGTTGAACATCCATTTTTTCAAGAAATGTGGGATTTCTAACTCGTCTCATACATTCCTTAACAAATAGCATCTACACAGATGAATTTATGCACCACATGTTTACCCAAATCTTAAGACATTAGATATATGCATCTTATCTTCTCTTTCATATGTTGCTCAACATTCACTTGGCAATTCATTGTGGGTTCAGACTAATAGTCTACCCAATGGGAGGGCTGCTAAAATTTATGTAGAGACTAAAAGATAAAAGTAGTAAATTTTATAGGAACTAAAATATATTTAAACTAAATAATTACACCCTTCATAAATCTAAAGACAGAAACGATTTTTATAGGCACATTTGACCCATGGAAGATGCAAATGTTTGTTGATAAACTAGATACAATTGTGTCTCATTCAATTATAAGCATCAAAACAACCAAACTGTCTAAATATTATCTGATTTAAGAAAACAGAAAAACTGATATGGATAGCATTGCTGCATTGGTGTTTGTTTATCTTCTTTATGCGACGCAACACGGAAACGCGAAAAAGATGTCGATTGTTTTGTATCACGCACGCGCTGTCATAATCAAATGGGCTACAATGTGGGCCCAAGCCCATGCTCACTTCACGTGTCCAACCATCTCATGGTGGGCTCGGGTTGTTGTCGTGTAGCACTGCTGTCTCGTGGCTGTGTGGTCCATTCCAGTTATGTCCAATCCATTATCAGTCGTATTACCCCCACTATGGAAGGAGCCCACCAAAGTTAAGGTATGAGTGAATAGTCAACACAACACTTCAAGGTCATTCACCACCAATACAGTAGTAATAATACTATAGAATAATATAAAACATGTAAAACAAAATAAACACTTCAGAATAGATTGGATCGACTCAAGTTTTACATAAATAGGTCATAAATAAGTCTAATTTGTTTAAAAATTTCAAAGACCAAGTTTTGATATATCATAGACTTATTTTTAGGCATTATCTAGCCTTTGTTTCTTCGGAATTAATTGATGATTAGTTGAGGTGCAATGAGCTAAAATGCGTTTTGGTGACATGTAAATTGAGCTCTTGAGCTAAATAGTCTTATACACAAGTCTTGGTATTGCCTATTTATAACAAAAATATTATCTAGGCCAATCTAGACTATGCCAAAGGCAACCTTTTCTAGCTATTGCTCATAGAGTCATAGTAAATAATTAAACAGTTCATAACATATGACGTCCTGACAATTTAAAATTGAAAACATATTCGTATTGGATAATGATATTATATGGCTATGTACTTTAGAAATATAAAAAATATTTTACCATAAGATACTTTGTGAACATACACAAATATGTATCTTAGGAACGATGAAATATATGAAAAAGTGAGATAAGGTTGATATAATTGTCTTTCAATAAACTGAATCAATTACCAATACACATAACTTGATTTGACTTTTTTTTGGGATACATAACTTGTTTTGACTTCGTTTAATTATATTTTTTTATATCCTAACATAGTAATTAAAATGTAGTGTCTGTAATTTGAGTCAGTTTTGATTTTCGTCCCGGAAAAAAAAAAGTTTGAAAAACATTCATGTAAATTATTTTTTGTTTGAAAAAGGTCCATGACCCCACCAAAACATTGAAGTGACATGGTTTTTGCCACGTGACAGTTGCTGATTGTGCAACTTTTGACACGTGGCATGCCACGTAATATTAAAATTTTAAAAATATTTTTAAAATTATGAAAATTGTTTTTTAAAAAAAAAAAATCTGAAAAAATATAAAAAAACATTTTAAAAATTCTGAAAATAAATTTAAAAATATCAAAATAATTTTCTGAAATTATTTTTATTATATAATTTTAAAAAAAAAATTAGTTTTTTTTTTTAAATTATAAAATCTGAAATTTATGAAAATAACTTTTCGAAAAAAAAATGAAATGATTTTTTTAATTTTTTTTAAAATATGAAGAAATAAATATAACTTTCAAATTAAAAAATTAATGGTCGAAAATTTAATTTTAACAGTTTTTTTCGGATTTTTAAATTTATTTTCAGATTTTTTTAATTTAAAAAAATAATTTTCAAAACTTTAAAAATATTTTTAATCTTTTAATTACGTGGACTGTGACATGACAGAAGTTGCACAGTCAGCAACTGTCACGTGGCAAACCATGCCATATCATCAAAAATGTGGGGCCAGAAACCTTTTTCAAACAACAAAATTTTTGTAGGGATGTTTTTCAATTTTTTTTTACAGGGACGAAAATAAAAATAGACCCAAATTACAGGGACGAAAATCATATTTAAACCTAAAATGTATTATAATTTATACGAAGACTATACATTTTATGTTTTGATCACAAACATTATATCATGAAAAATGTCGCCATTAAAATTATATACTAATAAAGAATGATCGGTGGATCTTTCAAGAGCAAGTAATTTACATGTGTATACATGTTATTATAAAAATTTGTTAAAGTATTTGGACTATATCTTATCCAAAATTTAATTATTTTTTACATATTTCCGTATATGTATTGTATTGCACCTATATTACGTATTTAAACCTCATATTTCCAACCTAAACATACCATCTCTCACTTAAATATTAGAATATATAATTCATGTTTAGTGGGCTCAAATTCAATCAAGTTTAACCAACTTCACAATATTTAATATCAACATTTTGGAAACGATTTTTACTTAATGTTCCCCAAAAACACATTATAAAAACAATGTTATCATCAAATAAGTTTTCATGTAAAATTAAATAAAAAATAAATGTTAATATAATCAATTTTTTATTACATAAAAAAATAACTAATGTTTTTAATTTATATGCAATTGAATATTTTGTTTATACGACAGTCAAGATTCTAGAGGATCCTTCAAAAAAAAGAGATTCTAGAGGATGGTACTGTATCCATGTTCAGATTTTTGTGTTAATAAATATACATGTTTAGATTCGGGAACTGGGGAGTGGGACTGGACAAATTTAGTGAAAGAGAACGTGTTAGGGGTTGGTCTCCTCCTCTTGGTATAATGATTACCCTCAATTTGGAAGGGTCATTCTTCCATATCTCACAACTGAATGAGAATTTGGAAAATAAGTTGTAAGAAAATAGCAAGTCAAGTTTGAGGGGAATGGTTTGCAGAGATTGTTTGTTTATAGAAGTATTTGGATCCATCTGTGCCTGTCCTTTTCAACCTTACAATAAGGTAAGCCTACTTTGTTTAATAAACCTACCATGTGGCCGGTGGTCCTTTTCTTTGTTTTATGCATGCTTGCATTATTTTATTTTGAAGTTTGTTATTTTTCTGTAAAAAAAATAAATATTGCCATTGAGGAAAAAATACTCTACACTGATGAAAATGATGCAGTTTGTCCTAACAGAACATATTTTGCCTTTGTAAATCATACAAGCGAAAATGCGTTCTCATATATGCAAGAAAATTTAGAGAATATTAAAAAAATAATTGGGGATGAGAGAATTATTAATAATGGTGACGCTAATTATCATTTTAGATGCGAGAAATATTAATAATGGAGATGAGAGAAATATTAATAATTCGTTCTCTTAAAATTATAAAGTCAAATTCTTACCGTTCCGTTAATAATGGTGACTAAAGAATATATTTATAAAAAAAATATAATTTTGAAATATTGAAGCTATACAAAGTGTGAAAGAAAAAAAGTTTACAATAACGTCCCATTTTCTATTAGGGCGGAGTGTGGATATTAGATATTAAATTACTTTCACAAATTTGTTGTCTCATTTAAAGCGTCATTAATAGGTTCGAGAGACTTATTTTTTTGTGAACTTTTTCTCCCAACCGACATGTTTCTCATGTGTCTTTTGAAATACCTATTTTACTTCAATTCAAATTTTATAATCCGTAATGTATTCGAGATTTTTGGGTTATGAGATCCGAAATGTATATATCTCCCTTTCGATCATTTCATTAGACAATTTACCTTTCTTTTTAAAAAAAAACTCACTTCAAATTATATAATCCGAATCATGTTTTGCCGTTTTCGGATTATGTAATCTGAAATACACTTATTTATATGTTGTCCAAAATCAGACATCACCTCACCACATTTCTCACCTTCCACTCCAAACCCCTCCCAAAAAAACCCTCATATGGCGAAACATGATCTATTGACACAATCTAAGCATCAATAGACTCCATTAACATTATTTTTGTCTAAATGCAAAGATAATGTGATTCAAACCTTCCTCATTCGATTTCTAAGCATTTTCTTTTCAATCATGTCACCAGACTTATACTGGTACCGCTCAAATTATGTAATATGAAAATTTAGAAAACCCTGCATTTGGAGAAACATACCAATGTTATGATTATCGTTTGCATTGTTTCAGACATGGATGCTCTCATTCATCCCCCCTCTGATTCTACACCTCATATTACATCTCCAATTGTGGGTCCTCCTGTAATGTTAAGCCTTACCCCGCATACACTTATACTTGTACCTTCGTTTACACCTGCCACATCAATGGGACATCACCTGAACACCACTGTCGAGAAGACTTTCAACACAAGGAGCCGATCAAACCCATCGTCGGATCTCGACTCTGATACCACTGTTAGGTCATGAGGGAAGCTCGAAAAATCCTCCACATCGGACTCAGTGCAACAACACAAGTAAGTTGGAAACCACACTTTAACCTAAAACCTTAATGCATTAAATTTATCAATCTTGTCACTTATAAAGTGTTCAATTTCCAATTTTCTAAACAATGTGAAACTTATAATATACCGTTACTACACAACAGTTTGGTTGTTATATGCAAAGTTTTTAGTTGGTGGATTATTTGGAGGTGTCATTGTAAGGGCCATTTTTCTGTGTGCAAGTAAAGTCTTTCTATTCTATCTAAAGATAATGTAAGGCCTTCTTAGAAACTTGTCCTTGTATGTTTTTATTGATTCTCAACTTTATAATAAGAGATAGACTAAATATGTCTAGGGTCCTTTAAATTTAACGTTTGTATCAGATTAATTATTTATTTTTTTAATTTTAAATTGATCATTTATCTCATTATAAATAAACAAGTTAGTTCTTTAATTTTTTTTTAAGGTGTATTTGTTTCAAATTATAATTATAGATTCTTTAGAATAAAATCATAAATTCATAACTTCTATAATTATTTGATTTCGGCCTCAAAAGTTTCAATTACTTAATCGAGCAATTGCATTTTCAACTTGCCAATTTGAATTAAACACTTGGGAAATGTCCATGTTAGCGTTTATCAATCAAAATGTCTACAAGAGACTAACAATTGCAAAATGAGATAAACTTGGGGTCTAATATCGAGCAATTGCAAAATGTGATAAACTTAATGGTTTATATAATATATGATTTGTTTTTTAAGGGAGGGATTAAGTTCCACTTCCATTAAAAAAAAAAAAAAACCATAATGGAACAATTAAAAGTTGTCGGACCAAAATCAAACAATTGCAAAATTTTGAAGACCAAAACTACATCTAAAAGTTTTTTTTTTTTTTTACGTATAGATCTATTTGAACCCAAGAATTTCTCACAACAATATTTCCCTGAAATCTTCAAACAAATTCTTATTTTCTAGACCCCCGCCTCTGTAAAGAAAAAGAAAATACTACCAATATTTGTTCAACCTAGACAAACTAGACTAAAGTGTACAAAAAGAACCCCTACACGATACGTAATAAAACAGAGTCATATTTTAGGGGATACATTTAGTGAGAAAAGTTATCATAAGACCAATTGATCTTAATTCTTAACTATGCAGTTAAACACATGTTTTTTTTTTAACAATTAAAACACATGGTTAATTTTGTTTTTGTTTGAATATAATGTTAACCATCCAATATGATTATCACTGTAGAAATTCACAGTTCTCATGCTTTCATATTCTCACACTCCCCATATGTTATTAAGTTACAAGGGCTAAATATGTTTAGTCTATATAAATATATAAACTTTCGTTTTAGTCCTTCTAATTTTTTTTCTTTCAATTTTTAGTCTCTTCCATAAAATTTTCATTCTAGTGTATGTCATGCTTGAGGCTCTAGTGCTAAATGTATTATCTTCTGATCTGTTGGATTGTCCATCTAGTAGTACTGTTCTTGGTGACTGTTCTGTGCAATCATTTCTGAGATGAAAGCAAGGTACACTATTTATTTAAGCAATTTCCACTTCAGAACCCACAATGGAATATGTTGCATCAAGGGATGAACACTGAATATGATATTTGGCTTGTATTCCATCAACATTACCTCCACCCCTCTGAAAATGATACAGTGAAATTCCAATTAGAAAAGACCACTTATGATTCCATAAACATATAAAGTGTATATAATTCATCACATAAGATTCAGAGACAGAGAAATACAAATATGCAAATTATAAAACATGTCACTAAAACATTACACCAAAAGTATATACAACTTACACATTTAAATTGTGCAGGAAGCGAATATGTGGAAATAAAACGTACCAGTTTGACAACATATGAGTATATGACAACTCATGGAGCTGCCATAGTCCAACCTTGCAAGCTTCTAACGCCTCATGCTCGATGTCTCATTACTTTCGAAACTTCAGAGTACACTTCAAGAGTAGGCACACATATGGAAACCCGAAATCGTTAATCAATTATCAATCTAAAACACAATTTAAAACAGTAAGGATTAATGAAAGCTGTAGTGAACTGTCAAACACTTCATAAGATTGTCGACCAAATGAAGCATAACTCTTCATATTTTTCTTTAAACAAATGTAACGACATACATGGATAAATTTTTAAGACAGCCAGATAAAACAATTAAAGAATGTACTGAACTTCATAAATGGAATGAGAGACTGATCTTGCTGGAGATTTGGATTTGTAGTCAGAGGATTGTTTTGATAAATACTGCCCAGCGGTTACAAACTGTATGCAGTTGTGGATTTTGTTTTTCAATGAGGTGATGACATCCTGATGAGACTGCAATGTGAACTGATTAGATAAGTTGAAAAAAGAGACATGAAAGTGCAAATTTATGGATGAAAAAAAATCTGAAATAATCAACAATCACAAAAACTTGAATCTACGGTGAGAATTTTTTTTTTGAATAGCAAAATGTTAGTAGTTAGTTTGTTAGATTAATATTTTTTTTTCCTTTGTCCGGGTTTGAAGAATAACATCAATGGCATAAAACTTAAATAATAATAATATATTAATATAATATTTCCTCCTCGTTTTTATACCAAGAAGAAAATCTCCCCCTCTCACTGTACCGATACTAGTTTCCGGTTTTCCTCCCGATTATATTTCCCACTTGTCGAAATGGTGTATAACGGATATTCATCCAAATTCTCAAATATGGTTCGAATTTCATCACTCTGCCCGAAACTCCAAAAAAATGTGCTACCTCTCCTCCTCTAGTAGTTCATAAAATGGTCGGTCTTGTCCAACATCGAGTCAAGTTGGATCCAGTCTTGAGAGCTCCACAAGAGTAACCTCACTGTTTTGATGTATATTAGACAATAGCTCCTGCTCCCATTGCTATGTAGTATCCTGCGACATTAGACATTGAAGCAATGACAGGTTTTTCGGCAGCAAGATATCTGATTTCTCTCCACATTGAATCAGATGCATGAAAATCACCTCCTGGACAGTTAATTCCGACAATAACAGCCTTGAATTTTGTTGACCCTCTGAGACTCGAATGATGGCTATTAATTCTTTACCCCTTGATATTTCAAGAGTCCATTTTCTAATCCGAGAGTATTTTCTGTAATCAACAAAAGGCAGTGATTTCACCCTAAGCCTTTCCTCCAAGCTAGTGAAAATCCTGTCATCAGAGTACATTTGATATGAAACCCTCTTCTTTGAGTTTATCTACTCGATCGACACATTCATTTACAAGGTTTACGGCATTTTCTCTTTTCTTTCTTCTAGAAGAGGAGACCATATCTAGCCAATTTGAGAGGATATTATCCAGTACTGCAGTCGATTCCTCATTGCTGTATTTGGAGTTGTTAAAAACACCTCCAATAGAAGCAAGTTTGTGACAAGTGGTTCCAAACAACGTAACACGAGCGCCAGGAGGGGCATAAATTTTTTCACATGCACAGTCAATGTAATATTCTTTTACTTCAATTGTTGGCACAAAGCCACAACAATTTTTCCTGATTTTTTGAAATTTAATATTTGCCTTCGAATCTCATCGAGTTTAGCCCAACCACATTTCAAAGCATTGATATGAAGATACGAAACAGAAATACGAGGAGCATAAGCTGTTTTCAACAAATTATCGTGGAATTGAGGCAGAGATAACTTAGACTTGGAGTGCATAATCTCGTCGTATATCTGGCCATGTAAATTGAGTTGAAGAACACTGCCGTCTTGCACACGCTCCTAGGGGGAGTGCTAATAGAGTCTTGAGTTTGATGATATATTTGTTGAAGTCAGTGAGGGGTACAAAATCAAATTCATGGTGGGATAATAAATATCATTGACGGATGAAGATGAGAAGTGGAATTGGAAGGGTTTGTGAATCGGACCAGGACATACAAATCAATAGGTGTTGGATATAATGCATAGGTACCAGTAAGGTGCTTGGTACAGGCACGTAATACAACAAATTTTTAAACAATTAAGGTACGGGTACGTTGATATAAAAAAAAAGATTTTCAAAGCGAATTACTACAATTGTTGTGGTAAAAACATGCTTATAAAAACAAAATAGTATAATACTAGTGATATTTTGATGATGTGTTTAACCACACTTCCATCATCATGTTGCTTCAGAATTTTACGTTTTTTGTGCACCCCTCTTCTAACTCCGGCACTTTTTGCTGCACCAACTACGACGAAACAACTAAATAAAAATGAGGTTCAATAAGTAAGTTACGAGTACCGTATGCGTACCTGGTACGGTGTGTACCCAGTCCGGTACTTCTCCATGTTTGGAGTACCTATGTTTCAGAGGTGATTGAAAATGATGGTCGCGGTGATATTGCGCTTGTGTGGTAGAATTGGAAGGTTTGTGAATTGGAGCAGTAGTGATAAAGCAATAAGATCATGGTGGCGGTAAAAATGTGCGGTAGATGTAACGGAAGCGGTGGCGAATTGCGGCGCCGGCAGAGATTGTCATTTTCACTGATAGGTCACTTGGGTGATTTTGGTTTTTATGAGTTTGCTGACTTTCTTGTGTTGTTTTAATATATATTCTGCCTTTTCATATAAAAAAGAAAATCATCTTAACTATCCATTGTGAAGATTAATTGTTCTCATGCTTTCATATTCTCACATTCCCCATATGTTATTAAGTTACAAAAATAATGAGCCAACTTCTAATCTACAACTTCATTACAACATACTCCTATCACAAACCTCAAATATTGTATATGGCCAACAAACTTTGAAACTAATCTACTTTTCATCCTCACAAATAATCCTCTAGAGATATTTCTGACGGGACATCATACCCAAAAATCATAGAGTAATCATCCAATTCATCAGAAGTGAACTTTGGGATTCTCCAACTCTTTCCAACTTCATAGTCTTGGCCATTGGTTAGAAGCTCTAACACCTGTGTATAATCAAAAAAAAGAAAACACAAAAAAATTTAATGAAGTGTGATCTTGTTGAGACACAAATAAACCTTAAGGTCTAAACGTTTGGTGTTTGAAAAATTGTTATATATTTTTGTTTTTTCATTTTTAATTGCGATAACTAAAATGAAAATAGAAAGCGTTTTCTCAAACCAAACAGAACCACTAAACAAGAAAATATATAGGTTGTTATTTGTTAGTTCACCTCTGTCATTGCGGGACGCCAAACGGCAGTTTGTCTAACACAGTATGAAGCTGTTAGGACTACCCTATACAGTTGCTCTACATCATATCTACCTTCCATTCTTGGATCTGCCAGCTCAGCAATATTCCCTGATTCCATCAGAGGCTTTGCCTGTATGTTACCAACACTTTATTAATAATTAAAATGTCTTTGTTAACAAATTTATGTAGACATGTTTTAGAGGATCATCATTTGATAACTCTTGAATTTTGTTTATCAAAAACATTTATGAATTATGACATTAAGTAGCTATCAACTATTGAGCACTTGCACGACACATAAACATCTGACATGACACTGACACTGAAGTTTAGATGCTACGTTGGTATCATGGATGAAATGAAAGGTGTATTTACCCATAGGAGAATGTTTTGCTTTGACGAATCAACAGGTCTTCTTCCAGTTACAATCTCCAGAAGAAGAACACCAAATGCAAAAATATCAGTTTTCTCATCCACAATACCATGCATAAAGACCTCTGGTGCTAAATATCCAAATGTTCCCTCCACTGGGATTACAGCATGGTGAGTCCACTTATTAGGAAGCCACTTTGCTAGTCCAAAATCAGTAATCTAATATATGCAACAACAACAAAAATTGTTAATTTTTCAAGTTGTGTGAATTGAATTAGGTAAAACAAAATAACGTTGTTTGAATATTTCTATTCTATAGTATCTACCTGTGGTTCATAATCAGGACCAAGAAGAACATTGGAGGCTTTAATGTCACGATGAATTATTCTGTGTTTGCAACATTTATGAAGATAGTGGAGACCCCTTGCAACTCCAATAGCTATTTTGTATCTTATTGGCCAGTCAAGTGAATTTCCTGCTTTACCTGATATATTCATTTCAGTGCATTTAAATCTCACATGACACAAACACTAATTCTTGATCCGATTGATTTGAGCTTATCTAATGACATAAATACTTGAGAGACTATTTAAACGAGTTTATGGAAACAACTTATCATATGTCCATAAGTTGTTTTCAGCTTATTTATACAAGCTCTCCAAGATAGCTTATGAAAACGGTATATAAAAACAATTTGACTTAATTTTATCTTTCGTTATAGATATAGTTTATACATAACTTATATGATATGTGCTTATACTGTAAGCGCTTAATTAAGCTATTTATCCACACATGTAGTAACATTGAGAGTTGAGGGTACAAGGCTTCCTCACCATAACCATGCAATGCAGTTGACAAGTTTCCATTTTGAGAGTAATTGAAAATCAGATAAAGCCCATTTTCAAAGCAGTAGCCCAATAAAGATGCAGTATTAGGATGACAAACATGTCCAATAATGCCCAACTCCATAAGGAACTCTTTTTCCTTGTTTGGATCTTTGTTATCTTTGGCTAACCTCTTCACAGCAATGGTTTCTCCATTAGAAAGATCACCTTTGTATACTTCTGAGTACCCTCCTCTTCCAACCAAATTAACTATTTAAAAAAAAAAAAAACCAAAAATGAGTATATTAGAAACCTCAATTCAATGTTTCATATGACATTAAAATATAACATTTAACTATATACCTTGGTGAAAGTCATTAGTAGCATTTGATATATTTTCATAGCTGAAGCACTTCAACAAGGGTTGATGTTTTTCAATTTTGGACATGTTGAAAGTTTTTATTCTGAATGGTGAACCAAGGATTGATATTATGAACCTGAATGAGAGTTGTGATTTTATTAACTTTGATTTTCTCTTAATCTTAGGACCAGATGAAGGTGTATATGTCATGCTTGATGCTCTAGTGCTAAATGTGTCATCTTCTGTGCTGTTGGATTGTCCCTCTAGTAGTCCATCTAGAAGTACTGTTCTTGGTGAACTGTTCTGTTGATTCATTTCTGATATAAAAAAGAAAATATCATGGTACATTATTTTTCAGTAATTTGTTATCACTATTTTTAAAAATAAAAATAACATTTGATTTGTATTTTGTTAACACTATTTTAGAAAAATTGAATTACCCTGAAAATCTGTTGAATTTGAATCGATATTCTGTTCTGTTTTTGTGTTCCTTCCAACTGAGACCATTGTGCAGCCTTCATGCACATGTTCAAAGCAATACTTGGTAATTCCTTTAGAGGATCCAATTCTATGAACATAACATAAATAATGATAAAGGGGGTTGTCAATTACTTGATCTTTATAAATGATTTGCATAAATGTTACACTGATGAGTTCTTACTTGTTTGTTTTGTTTCTCGTTCCACGAAGAAGAAGAAAATCAGCAGAAATTGACTTGGCTTCCTCCACTAAACCACCACCTACTGTGGAACTCAATGCCACTTTTGCCTCCAAGTTTATCTGATAATGATGTTTTTATCAGCATTATATGACTCTAATAGCAACCATATTAAAGTCTAACCATTATATGACAGGGTCAAATATATTTTTGATTCCCTCTAAAATACTCTTCATCTTAGTACTTACTAAATTTTTCTTTTAAATTTGGTCCCCTCTATGTCTCTAGAATCCATCCCTATTGATCTTTGTTTTTTGCGGACTAAATAGAAGGAATGCAAACTAGCGTAGTTTGTCACGTAAACTTTTTAAATTATGTGGTATTTAACTAAATTTTTAAAATGTTTACGTGACAAATGTTGATGCATTCCTTCTTTCCAATAACAAATATTAAACAGTAACAATGAAATTTATATTTAAGATTTTTTTTAATAGAAACTAAATTAAATAAGTATTTTGTTGGGACCAAAAATGTGATTGATTAAAATAGAACATTATTTTTTTGCCAATTTTATTGATGGAGACACACACACACACACACACACACACACATATATATATATATATATATATATATATATATATATATATATATATTTATTTATAATTTGATTCAAGTGTATATGAAATTAATTACCTGTTTGGACCAACAAGTCTGTGCAAATTCTCCAAGCACAGATATAACATATGCTTTTGCCTGCCTAAGTTGTGACTGTCTTCTTCTAACTGACACCCGTTTCTTCATATTCTCAGCAACTGAAAATTCAACAAATTTTCAGGCTATTAAAAGAACACTAATGATTCACAGCACGAAAAAACCGTTGAATAAATTGTACATGTTAGAAAAATAGTGACTAACCAAGAACATGCACAGCAACAATGGTATCATTTGGATTGGCTAGAACTCTTATTGCCCATGATAGAAGCTCTTTGCTATCATTTGGGTCTAAAGAGAGTCCAATTAGTATTCTAGAAGAGGAAGGAAGTTCCATTTTCAAATGCAAAAGTGCAGAGAAAATATTGGAATTATTTGCTATGTTGATTCTGGTTCAGCTAGCTTATAAGAATAAGTAGTAGTGTATGTAAAGAAGAGTATGATTAAATTTCAGTTAGGGTGTGAGGCCAACCATATAGTTGAATTTCATTATACTTGTTTGAGAAGCATAAATAGACTTTATTGTTAATAATATAATATAGTGGCAAAATAGGAAATTAAATAGCCTATCTGTGGTGGTGACAATTAAGTGTTGTAGTTGGGTGCTTTGGGGTATAAGCAAAGGTGGTGGGCATGTATATCATTTTATCTTGTCTTGTTATATAAGCCAAAAATGAACCTCCCTTTTACAAAATTTTGTTAACAAAGTAGTGACTTTATTATTTTTGGTTTTTTTCTTTTTCTTTTTTTACTTCCAGTTGGTAGGAAAGCTTGTTGGACTATTTGCAATTCTTGAAAAAAATAGTTACAGTCATCACTTTATCATCAATGAAACTTTGAGAGGACACTAACTGTTTTCTCTTTTTCTGATGGATAAAGTGGAAAATATTTCTGTCTCTAACTACCTCCCTGTTTTCGTTATCAAACCTTGCAAGGTTGTCACATAGCCTTCATTATTTTTGACATACACAACAGCGATTTTTTTTTTGAAACATTACTAAAATTCATAGAAGGCAGAAGCAGAAAACATTGATAAAATGCGAGTAAAATAAGTTATTTGAATGATTGAGTCTCTCTAATGTGAAGTTTACAAGTGATATTTATAGACAAAAATGTCTTTGAGCCTAAATCCTATTAGCCATGATCATGACCTACAAAGATCGAGTCCTAATTGCTATTATTTGGATAACCTTATGCAAACTTGTGTGAAAATGTGACCGTTATTTTGTATATGTGACGTCCAAGTCTAGTGTTGGTCTCCACGTTATGTGTCTCCTTCTATTACTCATTTTGAGCACCTTCTCTCTCTGATAATGCTTCCTAGATTCTAGTCGTGTTTGTTATTCCTTGGCTTGAAAACAAGAAGTGGATTCTTTAGGCTAAATTATCCACGTACATTGAGTTTGATTCATTATGACTCATTTACGACTACCTTAGGACCCTCTCCACA
Organism: Medicago lupulina; assembly: GCA_958299785.1. NCBI lineage: Eukaryota > Viridiplantae > Streptophyta > Magnoliopsida > Fabales > Fabaceae > Medicago > Medicago lupulina. Next base: position 2,629,265 of record OY283143.1, on the reverse strand, counting down.
TAAGAATGACTCGACTAAAGAATCCTCGACTTTTCTCATCTCAATTGATTGTGTACCTGGCTATAAAAACTGACTTACCCTAAATTCTGCTACGTGTCGTTCCCGACGCACAATTTAGAATATTTTTAATGTAAATAAATGTCCAACTGATTGTAGCACGATGAGCTGAAAATCCATTACATGTTACTTAGGCTTTATAAAATAAAATTGGCTTTTACTATTGGATTGGTGAAGTAAACTTCAAAGAATATTATCACCAACTAAATGGCTTCCAAATGTAGCATTTAAATATTTGAGAGAGAGAGCATTTAAATATTTTAAAAATGTTTATCAAAGAAATCAATAATTGATAAAGATTTTAAAGAGTAAATACTCTGTTTGTTCCTTGAAATTGAAGGACTATATCAATTTAATCCTAGCTTATATAAAAATTTAATCATTCACATTATCAATAATATTTCAAAATGTTCTACGAAATTATAAAATGTTAATCAAATTTGTTAGTTTGTTTGTATTAGTAGAGACTATAATAACATTAAATTGGTAATATCGGAAATGAATTCAAAACTAAGTTAATCAGAAGAAGAAACAAAATAATTAATATTTTGCAATTTCAGATGTTCTTTCAAAATATTGAAATGTGGTTACTTACTAGTTTGAAACATTCTTACAATTTTTGCTCAAAAAGAAATAAAAATTCTTACAATTTCTTATAACTCTATTTTAAAACAGATGACCTTCCTAACGTGGTATAAAAAGAATGGATTCCTTTTTTTTATTTTTCCTCTCTTCTAAGAATATTCAATTCAAAATCCAATTATGGCTTCCTGAATAAGAATTGCCTTGTGAGCATGTGCAACTTTCACTTAAAGATTTGTTAAATTATTATGCTGATTTTTCAGTTCAGAGTATATAAAAAAACATGAACATGTGCTGCCATTAGACGAGATAGTAGGGGTTGCTACCAAAAAATGAAAAGTGAACTACATTGAACTGTATAGAAGTAACATTTATGAATCAATAAATAATTTGACAAAAAAAATAAATGAATCAATAAATAATATATTTACACCCATCCATCCATATAAACAGTATTGAAGGGACACTTCAATATTTGCACCAAAGTTGTTATTTTATTGATTTGACAAAACTTTATGAAGTTTAAGCTATAACGACATAAGTTTCATAATTCATCAACTAGCTTCCAAACATGTTTACACAAGACATGACAACGTACTCCCACACCTAATGAATGGTGGAGTTGAGAGAACAAGGGATTTGGATTCGGGAACTGCCAAGACATGGATAATTCATCTTTCCTTAAACCCCACACAGCTTAAAATTTTTCAACATATTCCACTTTATATGGTTTACTGTCTCGAAAAAATTAATATATAACGATGCCTTAGTTTTAAGCAATATAAAGTGAGATACAGTTCAAGCTTGTTGACATCTCTTCTTCATTTAAAAACCAAACCTGTAATTTATCCGTAACCTTAGGTAGATTATTTTTATGAATTTATAACTAGAAAGTAAAGAGGACAATTTACTATTTAGAAATTCAACATCTGTGCCCGTTTAATGAAATTTAAAATATGCTACGCTTGATTTGATTTAATGTGAACAAAAGCGCTCAATCTAATCATTATGTAATAGAATTTATGTAATAGAATCGACAAATAATTGAGTCTTTTAATCTGGCGTTTCAATGTCCATTTTAAGTCAATCATACCGCAAAAACAAACACACACTTAGTATATAGTGAGTGGCTCAATATCTAACACATGGTTAAAGATGAACCCATGTTTAATAAAGTTGGTCTCTTAAATGGACAAATATATACTTGGAGAAATTAGGGTCTTGAATTCTCTATTACATTATTCGTTAAGGTTCGCCCCACTACTATCTATGTGTCTCGATTCTCCTCTCACTCTTCTTCTTCTCACCCTTTTATTTCAAATGGCGCTCATCTCTAACACATGTTTTTCTTGTAGAAGGGGCAACAACAAAGCAATAGAGAATCAAATTTTAGAAATTAGTCTCTAACTTCGAACGGAACAATATCTTAAAAAAATTTATTCATTCGAAACATTGTGACACTTGAGTTATTGTGCACAAAAAACACCTCATCTATGGTTTCAAGAAGAAACCTCTACAACAAGAATTTTTTTTAAAAGTCATTACATTTTTTTAAATTATTTTAATCCTATTATTTAGAAAGGATTTTAAAAAGTAGTACACTGTGAATTGTGTGATTACTACTTCTATTTCATCTTAGTATTATTTCAAATTCAAGTTATATTGATATTATCTTGTAACTTCTTAATATGTTTTTTTTTTATAATATATTCTATCTTTTAATTGATTTCTTTTTGTAACCTAGTGTATTCCCCAATCAAGAGAACCATTTTTTTTAAATAAAAAATTGATCACATGTTTAAAAGAGACTCAATTATTTACAACTAGTCCATATCATGTCTAGCGGATAAAATAACATCGTGAAGCTTAGATGGCAAGTCAAATTCAATTGATAATCCTGGCAAATTTGATAAAAGATAGATATGGGGGAGTCCCTTGGAAGCTTTTCTAGGTTCTCTAGAATGACTACAAACATCAACATAAAACCAGATCATCAATTGAAATTGTTCATGGCCTGAAAATGGCTTGGAGTTGGAACATTGGAAATGAAAAGGTGTTTTGTGACCCAGCACCAACCTCTTAATTGAAGAGTAGTCCATGGTTACATGTTTCCTCATTCATATTTATTACATGTTTTTGGTAATTTTATTTATTAAGATATGGTAAATACCCTTGGAAGCCAAACCTTTTGGATGATTGGATCATTTTGTCTTGTAACTCTTGGGTATTATTACTGGTTCAACTTGTGCCTTTGACCCTTCCCCCTTCTATATTAATATTAGTGAATGTTAAGTTTTTCGTTTAAAAAAAGTAGTGGCCACCCTAGACTTAGTACTTGGAAATGCGTTGCAGCTAGACAATTTCACGTGAATTTTCACGGTGAAGCTGAAGCTACAAATTGGAGCTTTTGGTTTTCACGGTGAAAATTTCATTGGAACACAAGAGTTAGTCTGCCACCACATTTCCAAACATAAGTATATTCATATTCACATGCAATCTGAGTGAACAAATGTGATTCCTTGGCCTATTTTGGTATCAAGAAATTTCAAGTTCAACAAGGAAATATCTCAAAAGAAAAATGGAGACATAAATCTAATGAAATTTTCAAATAGTACTAATACTAACCATAAGAGGGATGTGGAATCATCATCAAAGTATTGTCTCAAAAGCACTTAATTGACTCAAATTTTGTGTACTCATCCTTGTTGCAATTTGATCAGCTTCACAATTTAGTTTGTGTTCGGTCTCAGATAATCGAAAGTGCTCATATGAAAAACACATAAATAATATCAATTTCAAGATTCTACAAAACAAGAGTTGGTCTAAGATGAATGAACCTATTAGTCATTACAAAAGAGTTCTACTTCCAAATGGAATCAATTACCAATACATAAAAAGGTTTCACAAAGCATTTAAGTTGGTTATATTACATAAATTTAGCCAATTTTCTTGTAAGGATCTTTCATCTTTTGAACATCAATAGCACTAAAAACACCATAGCTACTGTTTCCATCATAATCATCATCGCTAGGTTGATCAAGAGCCAGTAATTCATCGTTATATTTGACACTATCAATTCTCATCTTAGTCACTTTCCCTTGATCAGGTTCTTGTCCTTTCAAAAGACTAACAACTTGCTTCATGTTTGGTCGTTTCTCAGGTTCACTTTGCACACAAAGAGCAGCCACATTAACTGTTTGTTTAACTTGATTTTCATCAAAGTTTCCTCTGAGTTTTGGATCAACCATATCCCTAAACCTTCCTTTGGTTATCAAAGGCTCAGCCCATTCAGTTATTGTTCTCTTAAGCCCACCAGGTAACTTCTCTATGGGCTTTCTACCAGTTACTAGCTCTAACAGAAGAATTCCAAAACTATAGACATCACAGCTTTCAGAAACTTTCCCCCACATGGCATACTCAGGTGCTAAGTATCCTAAGGTACCCTTAACACGGGTTGTCATGTGGCTGACTCCTTCAGGGATTAGCTTTGCAAAACCAAAATCAGCAACTAGAGGCACAAAATCTGAATCAAGCAAAACATTACTAGCTTTGATGTCCCTATGGATTATGTGGGGTGTGACCTCATGGTGCAAGTACCTAGCAATAACATGAAAGATTAGAAAGTAATAAAAATATTAAAAATTGGAAACCTGCATAATATCTTGTTAGTATATAGTTTACAACATACACATAGAAAATTATTCATTGTAACTGTACTCATTTGTTAACTTGTGCAAAATAGTCAAATGCGACAATGATTTTAAGACGGATGGAAGAATAATGTTTAATTAAGGCCAATTGGACACATATTTGAGGACGAAAGATTATAATTTTCAACATAATTTAATTTATTGTTTACTGATGGAAAATAAAAAATGGATGGCTGAAAAGTGAAGGTGAAAGCTTACAAAATGCCTTCAGCAGAGCCAATTGCAATGCTCATTCTCTTTTGCCAGTTGAGTTGCACTTCACCAGCATATTGACCATGAAGATGAGAAAGCAGACTTAGATTTGGCATGTAATCATAGACAATAAGCCTTTGATCATCGCCGACACAATAGCCCCTTAGACCCAACAAATTTTTGTGCCTAACCCTTCCAAGCACTTCAACTTCTACAGCAAATTCCATCTCTGCCTTTGAGTTCATTGCTTTCAGTTTCTTCACTGCTATCTGCAATTTCCAGTGAAGAAAGTTAATAGCAAACACGACACCAACACATGTGGTTATTTTACCGATTTCATTTTCTAAATCTAAAATTATTACCGATGTCAATGGGTCAATGTCATGTCTACATCACCAAATTAGTGGTCTAATGATTTTTAATTTTTTACCTGGAGCCCATCACTGGTTCTTCCCCAATAGACACTCCCAAACCCACCTTCACCAAGCTTATAATCATCACTGAACCCATTTGTAGCTGTATGCAACTCCTTGTATGTGAAAATTCTCCAAGAATTGTTAGCTACACCATATGATGTTGGCCTACATACATGCACAATTAAAACATTGATGATCATGCTAAATTAATGAGATCTAATAATCAATCAATTAAATAACATAGCATTTGATTAAAATGAAAATCAAGAATTAGAAATACATACACTTCATCAACCTTCTCTGAGCCACAACAACTCAAAGAGGAACCCATAATTGAAAGTACTATGTTACTATGTTGTTATGTTATGGGATATATTGAAGTGTAGAACAACTTTAAGGAACATGTCTCCAAATGAAATATTTTCTTTTAAAGAAAGAATGGTAACTGGTCATCACAAAAATATCTCACTTTCAAATGCCGGCAAGGCCAATCGACCTTGGCCGGCTAACTCAACTTGTCACATCGAATTTGCTTCAACACTATAACATAACCAAAGGGTCATAATAATAATAATATGTATAATACTAATATATGTTTTTTAAAACCATAGATAGATAGATTGGTAGACATAAGTGCTAATATGCCATTAATATTCCTTTCTCAGCCCTTTGGCCTCGAATTTGTCTACAAGAACCTAACCTACCATGTCTTGAACAAAAATCCCATATTTTTCCTCTTCAGATATTTGGATTTAAAATTTTTCATTTTTATTTTGGTTTATGTTTTATTAACACATTGAGTCAAAAAAATAAGGTTGTAACAACGCACCCATGTAGTGCAAAATTAAATAAATGATTTAGATTTATTATTATTATTTTTAATCAAATTTAGATTTATTATCTTAAGGAGTTTTTTTTTTTTTTTAAACATATTTTAAGGAGTGTTTTTAATACATAGTATCTTATATACTAATTTTTATTGGTTAAAATTCATGATATAGGTCATACCAAAATTATGGGATCCCATATAAATTTAGCGTGGCGCCGAGACTATTTCTAACCAATAAAAAAAAGTGTTTTTAAGAATTTGAGTTTGGTTTGGAACAATTTTTATACTCTATATTTTGCAACATACACCAATTTTGAAACCTCGTGTGGCTTACAGAAGGTTTGTAAGCCAGCTCAACCCTTGATAGCAACTATAGAAATCAAATGTATAAAAAAAAATACAATACTATTTCCAACAAATAAAACTATAAAGACTAAAATATATTAAAAAAAACTGGTAAGTATTTTACATGGAACACAAACATATATAAGCAAGAAACAATATAAGGTTTTAAAACATTTTACTTGATTCTTTAAAAGAAACATTTTACTTGATAGTTATAACGTGATTAAAAAATTTCAACATATTAGGAAAAAAATGCTGTAATTCATTTGTTTATAATATATTTGATGTCATTCTAATTTTGTCTTTTTTTTTTTCTTCATAAATTCGTAGGAATGTTCAACTTATCAAAAAATATTTGTTAACCAAGCATCAGTGATGTTGAGACAAATATAAACATTTCACAAGTCTATCATCATATTTAATCGGTGAACAATTTTTTTGTCAGTTTTTTCTTTCAAAAATAAAAACTTTGTTTAGAGGAAGATTTTCGAAAAACAAAAATTGAGTTGTGTCATTAATCAGTTTTTGCTTGCAACTAAATTTCCAATTTTTTTTTTAACTTTCTTTTATTATAATATAATTTCCTCATTAACCAGTTTTCGTAACACAACTTTTTTTAGTTTGTTAACGTAAAACCACCGTGTAATGTCTACTTTAGTTACCATTGCTATATACATGTATTCTAAACTGCATTTTGCTTATATATCATTTTACCAATGTCCCCCTTTCTAACTAATCTCTCATACTTATATCATGTGGTTCTCTTTTGTTCTTGATTCTTTACTAGCCATTCCTTACCATCTATCTTTCATTTCCCATCAGTTGCAAAAAAACACTCAATTTACTTCACTTCATGCAAGTTACACAATGAATGCATTATAATCCATTTTATTAACATTGAGAGGTTACATTTTAAAATTATTCATGTTCTTAATCAATCCTCTTACACACACAAGTTTACTATAAAGCTCTTTTTTTTCCTAAGCTTATATATATGTTGCTTATGTTATCCTTTTAATTTCTTCTACCATTTTATTTTTCGATAGTTTTGATTTTCTGTTCAAGCTTTGTGTGTGTGTTTCTATTTCTATAATTTTCGTATTCTCTAATGGATATTTTTTTCCTTTGATTTCACATACATGGGTTATGGGAAAAGGGAGAGTTTTGTTGAAATACACTTCATATATGAAATGGTGGTAGTATTTTTCTCATTGAAATTAAAGTGTTTTTCATTATTATTTTTTATTTAACATTGTTACGAGATCAAGAGTTCATTAAACATGTGGAAGGAAACATTAAAAATACTTAAAAAATAAATATTTTTTTATTCGTTTTTATTCCAAGCCAACATGTGGTTGTTGCTATAACTATTAGAGATTTTTCTTTCTCAACTAATTGCCATAAGATGGAGGAGGATTTGGTTGGATCTTACAAGAAACTCAAAACAACACCAAAAATCCTAAAGGGTCGAACAAGAGAAAGTAAGAATCTTTATTCATAGGTGTTAGTTTAATTTGATCAAGTATTTGTGTCTTTGTAATAAGAGAAAATACTCTTATTATATTTTTAATTGAATAGTTTCTTATAAGATCAAGTATCCTAGGTAACTAATTGTAGAAGCACACATGTATTCAAGGCCTAGGTAACTAATTGTAGAAGCACGCATCTATTTAAAATTCTAATGGAATGTTCTTGATCTTCGTGAAATTGGAGAGACAAAATCATGTTTTGATGATTTACATGGAAATTTAACCCTTGACCATGGAATTGGCTGACCTTCATACTTTCCATCAATTGAGTTTCCTAGAATTGAGAGTGAATTTCGATGCAGCTCATGAAATTGTCTAACTATACTCACATTCTTTTGGGGAAGTTTTATTATTACTTTATTTTAAGGATAATTAAAAGACTATTTAGTTGTTTTCTTTTAATTAAGGTTTAATAAATTTATTTGCAATATTTTTAGATTTAATTTAATAAAGTTTATATGGATTTTATATATTTGAAAGTATGAGATTAAGGTTGAATGTATAAGTGTTTATATCAATTATATATATGTCTTCTATATTTATATTTATATTGTAAAGTAAGTTTGAGTTACTTTTATCTAACGTGTGATGATATTATACCTCAAAGATCTTCCCATAAATTAAATTTGACTCGTTATTCTTCAGCTATGATTATGCATGTGTCACCTCTTAAAAAAAACATTCTCTCATGTAGTATAACTTAACCCTTTCTTATTCTATCTAATCTATCTAATCTAATAATTATAACATTGAAAGTAATTTTAAGTTACAAAACTTATCATCATTTCTTAATATATTTGTAGTTATTATTTATCCTCCATTAAAAAAGGTGTAGAGAGTAAAAAATATGAGAAAGAGTTAGTAAAAAGAGAAGAAGAAGAGAATGCGAAATAAATTAAAAGAAGTGTTGGAAATGATTTTTTGGAGTGCAATGTTGGATTAGAGGAGGATGTGAGGTAATTATGTAGCGTATAAATTGATGAGTTGTAAACAAATGATTTCGGAGGTCTATCTTAATATATTATAAGTTTTGGGAAAAGAATATGTGAAGATTAGGAACCATATTAAATATGTTTTTTTTTCTTTACTTGAACCATTTGAAATACAATGTAAATCAAGAAAAAATTATAAGTTGTCATATTTTTCTCCAATCTAATTGTTAAACTTAAATTATACACTATGAAACTTTACCTATCTAAAAAATATTGTGACATTTTACCGTAAACAAATTGAGACATGGAATCACTGTATTAGAGATCAAGTAAATAAAGGGAGACTGAAACCGCCACATTGTCCTACTGCTATACATGAAGCAGACGTTCCAACAAAAATTGTGAAGCATGAAAAGTTTGAGGAGTTGAGGAACAAGATGGGTGTCGCATCTTTGGAGCATCTATTTATCTATCTATATTTTCTTTTCTTTATAAACTAAACTTGACTCACTCTAATGCTAGGATTGTGCCTATATGGCACCTCTAAAAAATGCTTAATTTCTACTGTCTAATTATTCTATCTAATAAACTAATCTAACACGTAACTTCTCACTTTATTTTTTTTCTTCACAATAATGCTAACTCAATCATACAATGCATTAGAATACAGTGGGTTATGATCTCACTATAAACAAAAAGTAATAAAGACCTTATATTAACGAACAGAAACATCATTGTTTTTCTATAGCCATGTTTTAAGAATCTAATAGTAACGGCTTATGCACCTAACAAACTATTCAAACATTTCATACTTTCTTACACCATCATCATTGAATGTATCTCTTAACATTCCTTCAATTATAACCTACAAAATGAAAAAAAATTAAAGTGTACTTTTTTTTTTAATTCTGACTGACCCTTTATAACCACAACTTACGCCACATTCATATTCACTCAATCCCGAGATGTTTCCACCATGCCTTCTATCGATATCAATTTCACAACAAATACTTTTCTACACTTTTGTTGAAAATTGGTTGGTTATAATTTTAATTAAGGGCTATTGTCCTATCCTTCTGTGTATAAATTTCGGTGGTATTATTTTGGTTTTGGATCATCATTATCACTTTCTTTAATCAACTCTTGGATAATACTCTTCCTAAAAAAAAAAAAAAAACTCTTGGATGATACTCTTCAATCTTGTATCATTATATATTGAAAGAGCACATTATTTTCTTAACAAGATTGATGCTGTTTTTTATTTTTAGAGAGAGCAAATTATTTTTTTTAACAAGATTGATGTTGTTTTTCTTTTAATTTTGTTTTCAGGTTTTATGCATAACAATTAGAGAGAACATTTTAGAGTTTTGTTACATCAAAGTCACGTAATGAAGTTTAAGCAATTGGTTTGATTGGCAACAATATGGTGCATTTTAAATATTAGAAACAATATTATATTTCAAGGTGTGGTGGATAATGTGGGAAAATTGGTGGATCAAATTAAAAATATTGCTTGGGTATAATTCTTGGGCAAATTGCAAACAATATTTTGATCAAACCTGTTCAACGCACGAGTTATATACCTAATTATTGGTGAATGAAAACACTAACTATATTTTTGTACTTGTATTCACTTTAGTAGCAGACTTTTGAACTTTTTTTTAGTTTTCTCGTATTTATAAGTAATTTTGAAGTTCAAGGCTATGTAATTCCGTAAAGTTTTGGTATTTGCTCAGAAATCATTCGTTATAGGCAAGTTGGAAAAGCTAAAATAAAGAATTTAGACACTAGAAGCATGCCAATTGGACAAATTACTGGTTCTAGTGTTATATGTAAGGGTCGAATCTTATTTATTCACCTTAAAATGTAAATTGTAATCACTAGACTATTTAACAAAACAAAAAGAAATATAACTGAAGTTTCAGTGAGCTTCGCTCAGATGGTAAAGACAATACATAATATAACAGAGAACGAGGTTCGTACCCTATTATACACTCCACATATTCACTTGGATGGTGAATTTCTAACCACTAAGTTGCTTTAAAAAAAAGGACAGCGAAAAAATCGAGTTAATTATTATAAGGATAAAAAAAATATTGACTTTTAATAGTAGGAAAAATCGTTCTTAAAAAAAGAAAGAAATAAATCCATCCGCATCCTTCTCTCTAGGTTTCCTTCTCTCTAAGAAAAAAAATATAACTTGAAGTTCAATTCCCTAGTGTTTTTAGTGAGAGAAACCCCACCCTCTCTCTAGGTTTTCTTTCTCTTTCATTAATCGACGAGGGGTGATTTTAAGTCATTTTTTGACATAGAATCACCCTTTTGCTTCCTTTTTCCCTTTCTTTCAATCAAATAAGTGATTTTCACATAAGTGATTTTTTTTTTGTGATTTCGTCATCTGAGTGCGACGTTGTGTTGTTCGTCGTCTTGTGCGGCGTTGTTTGATTTCGCGTCGTGTTGCGGTGTTTGTTTGTTCCTATTGAAAGATAGCTTTAGTCAATCAATTACATATTCAATCAATGATTTGGACGTCAACGTTGCAGATCTGGAAACATGGGTATTCTGGTGATTTTGATTTGATCATATTATTTATAGGCATTTTGTCGTTGTATGCTATTAACTTGGATGCCGTGAGTTTGTTCGCAGTTTCATCCTTTACGTTTTTAGCGATATTGATGATATTATTGTATCTGATGTATTCTATCGATTTGAATGAATGAATATCGTTTTACTTTTGTCAAAAAATACATAATATAACAGGAGACAAGGTTCGTTCTTAAAAAAAGGACTAAGTTGCTTTTAAAAAAAAAGGACATAGCGGAAAAATCGTGTTAATTATTATAAGGATAATATTGACTTTTAATAGTAGGAAAAATCGTTCTTAAAAAAAAAAGAAAAAAAAATCCATTCTTAGATCACGTTAATCATAAAAAAAAAATTAACTTTTAGTGACAGACTTTGCTTATCACTATAATTAAAAAAATTCAATAAAATTTTATTCTATAGTAAGAATATTTATACTTGATTTTTTTTTTGTTTTGAAATTTCTAATAAAAATAAAAAAAAATTGACTTTTTAGTGATAGAAAAGCCCATCACAAAAATTCAATTTTACTGCACTGCCCAAATATTCATCATATCTAAAAGTTGACTTCGTGACAAATTTTACATTTCGTTAGAAGTAAAATTTTCTTTTCAAATTTTTTAACCAAATGTTTCTCAAAACAAAATTTTTGGTATTCATTTCATGTATTGGATCTTTTGTTTTTCAAAACTTCCTGTAAATTGAAAGACGTTACATTTTTTTCTTCCGAATCTTTGGTATTGGTAGAATGAAGGGTGTATTGTTAGTGTGTGTAGGTATAAATAAATGTGGGGTTATGAAGTCAAATTATCAACACTAAAATACATCTAAATGACCGGACTCTTGTCTTGCATTTTAGCAAACAAAGTGGCTATTTTTTTTATTTATGAAATTGCTATTTTCACATCTATTGTTTCCTAAAAACACATGAAAATGACTAAAAAACCTCCTGGGGTAGTTAATTATCACTATAAACATAAATCTGGTTGTAGTTAACTACCACTGAGTTTTTTTTTGGTCATTTCCATATATTTTTAAAAAACTATTGTTGTGAGAACAACCATTTTCATTTTTATTTTTTTTATAAAATTGCATAAAAATGAGTCTAGCTTTGGACGACAGGCTAATTAGACTGAGAAAAAATGATCGGACTTTTGGATCTTGAATTAAGGATCCAACTTAATTTAAAACATTGGCCTGTATTTGTGGAGTTGGGACAAAATCTATAGCTAGGAATATTTTATTATGGGAATTAATTATTAAACAACTTTTGTTATTTCATGGATGGTTCAACAAGGTGGGGGAAAACACTCTTCAAAATACAGTAAAAAACCCTCTATTTTATCGGATTTTATAACCAGAATAGAGTGTGCGAGAAGGTTTGAGGGTCGGAAAAGAAACAACAAAATATTGTTGTCGATGGGCTTGTGTCCTTGTCTAAACAGGTTAGGCCCAAAGTGGAGGATAAAAAAAGCCATTACTTTTCCCACTCTATGAGTTTCTCGCGCATCCTATTTGAATTCTAAAATTCGAAATGTTTCAACGTATTTTTGAAGGTTTTTATGGGATGTTTATGCCGTTCAGATTCTATAATCCGAACTACATAAGGGATGCGAGAAACTTGTAGGTAGAAAAAGAAGTCACCTAAAAAAATACTTACGATTTGTTGTAGGTGCCCCCCAAAGATTCGTAAACAAAAGAATTAAAGAAGTTAAAGTTAAAACAATGATAGCCAACGTGAAACAATAGTTAATGAAATAAAGAAAGAAGAGACGAAATCATGTAAACCGATGATTAGTGTTTGGATCCTCTACATCAAGTTCATAATTAAACCCCTCACTCATCTACTTGTAACAATTTACTGCAATAGTTGTTCGAAGACATAACAATGTACTAGCTTGTTGCATGTGATGTGGATCAATTATACTTATGACCATATGCATTGAGTTGTAGCTTTAACATGTTTTAGCATTCTTAGAGCATAACCAAGAATAATACCTCAAGGCAATCAACTAGTTATTCAATCAATTGTGACCCTAACAAATAACAATTGGTCTAACATGCCGCTATCTAAGGGAAGAGCCAGTGACTTGCGACTGAATGGAAGTTCGTGTGGAGAATTTGAAAGCCTCTTTGGAGTTCTTGAAAAAATTCGCATTGCAACCATTGAGGAAATTAAGAAAATGCTCAGGATTTTCATGAAAGAGAAGGAAATTAGTCATAGAGAGTTGCACAACTTCTCAGACCCAAAGAAGAATCAAGAAAAGGGCGTTAGTAACCTTATGTTCATGAAATTAAAGTGGAGCTACCAATATATATGTTCAACGCAACGGACCTAGCTGGATGGCTTGCAATGCAAGTGTAGATTTTTTTTCCCTCTTAAATGCAAAAAACTCGGTAGACAAAAATTTCAATTGAATTTATTAGCATGGATGACATAGCCTTGCACTTTTTTCAATTTATGGAGACCGAATAACCCAAGTGGTTCTTAGGAAGACTCTCAATGGCTTAATTAGATTATGCGTTTTGGGGATAAACGGGAAGCATAGTCGGGAGGCTCACAATGATCCGATATGACGAGGGACTTAAGGAGTATGATTTTTTAAATTAAAGCGTACGAATGGCATTGGAAAATCGGGTTTGATGTTAAATGAGAAATTGTTAGATTATTTTATTGGAGGGTGTCACCCCAAATTGCATGGTAAGGGTATCTATTCATGGGAATCGGTTGAACTCGTTGATTTTGTTTGGATTGGAGTTTCTTGCTAAGACTCACATTTGAGAGCCTCCCCACGGTGAAAACCAAAAGCTGGTACATGTACCTTCTATGTAAAAGTGGTTTTTCGTTGCGGTTTTGGTTTTCTAAACACCCATCTAACCACATACTTATTTTGGTTTTTTTTTTTTGAATGGCCAAAAAATAGATTTATTAAATGGCATAAGACATGCCAGAAACAAAGGCATCTAAATCTTAAACAAAATACCCCTGATCACCAAAACAACAAGACAAAAAAAAAAAAACACACACACACACAAAAAGAGCAAACACCGACACCAAAAAACACAGCCAAATGAAATTGAGATTCCTGCTCCACTTTCTATTGATGAACCTTACTGTTAAATGCCAAACCACCTATCAAAAACTTCACTCTGCAATCCTAGCTCCCATGCATTCCATTGGATTTAATAACCATTGATTGAAAATGTAAATGAACCCATGTAATCTGCTATTTAACCATCTCTAAGATAGCAATTTTATTTCTTCTAGCCATGATTCCATCGATCCATTTTTGTCTCTAAATGTTTTCTCAATTTGACCTTTCTATATTACCCAAATACAAGTAAACCAATGACATTGAACCTTTCTGTCAACACCCTTCCGCTGTCAATCAATCCCTTAAATTGAATGAAATTCTGCTTCATTGTGTTATTCAAAAAGTTGCGCTTTGTTCCTTTTGTTATTTTTCTAACTATTATTACCGAGTCTGCAATGTGACCCTCCTAATAGACATATGAACTTTTCTTTAGCTATGTAAATGCATATACATGCAGACCCAAGTTCGAGAGCTGTGGTCAAATAATTTAATGACTAAAAATCCACCTTTAAATTAAATAAATAAAAAATTTAAAATTTGAATTCCAACTCCAACATATATGATATGATGTTTTTACCAACTAAATTATTGAAAAATTTCATTGATAAGAAAAAAAATAATTCATCAAATTATTATTGCACACAGTGCCGTCATCATTATATATAATGTTTGATTTGACGTCAAATAGATGACAATGTATAGTAGCAAGCAATACGATGATACATATTCGATTGTTTAATTTCGTCAAAGATTGAATATGGCTTAATTTTTTTAAAGAAATTAATTTCGATTCACCCATAGTACTGTAATTTTTATTTAAACATGCACTCTATTAAATTACACAAAGTAGTGGGTAGAGATATCTTAGGAACTAGCCTAAAAGAATAAATCATTGTGTTATTTAATTGAATATGTGTTAAAAAGTTTACAAGCCGGTGTATAAAAATCAACTTATTTTTTGTTCCAAATATTTTTATTTTATTTATATTCATATTATATAAATTATGAAAGATTAATTTGAAATATGCCATTCAATTTCAACGGTGGACTGGTGGTGGTAGCACACAGGTCAATTCTTTGAAAAGAAATATTATATATAATTGGATGCTAAGTTGCTTTGCTAACCCATATGGAGGTTGCTATAATGGTTTTTTTTTGATTTGAACTGTTAAGGCGTATGCAGATGGAGCATATAGTTATTGCTCTTTGTCACATTTGGGGTCATTATTAAAAGATGACCACATATCTCAATTTTCTTACACGTTTGACGGAGGCATTAAATTGTGGTAGCTAAAGTTGGTGCACCTCATAGTCTCACATATATATCAATCCAATCATAAATGAATCAATACTGATGAAACGATCATACCTTGTTAATTACACATGTACGGATGTTGATGTATAGAGTTGAAATAAAAATGAAGTAGTTACATATGACATCAATGATAGATAAAGGAACAGAAAGTATTGATTGTCCTAAATATTTTAGAGATATTTCCTGAATTTTCGTTTTCTTTCTTTTATGATCATACAGTTTTTGTTTTCTTTTGATAGATATCATAGCGCTTTCTTTAATAATGCAAGGGTTTAATAATACAGACAATTTTCGTTACATCAATGTCAATAAAGCCTTAACAAGGACAACGAGAGCATTATAGTTCATATTTATCCCACTATATATGAATGAATATGAATAATGTGCAAGGTAAACAGCTAGCCGTATAGTTCATATTTATCCCACTATAAATTGTCCTTGTCATTTTATCAAAATAGTTGTTACTTCATCTTATGAAGTTTTGCTTTATTCTTCCTTATTTCTAGAAATTGCAACTTCTATTTACTTGCTAGAATGCTAGCTTTTATTATTGGTAGATGTCAGCAGCTTCCACTTAAACTTATAACTTCAATTGAAAAATGTTTTGTATTTTTTTCTAGAATAATCTTACTCTAATTGTGTATTTATTAGTATGATTCATGGAACCTCAAAAATTAAGATTTTAATAAAAATTTCTAATGGAAAACTTTTTGTTACGAATTACTATAAGAAAGTAATTTTAAGATATTTTTGGAAAATGATTATTTGATACTTGATTGATTATATTTTTAAAATTAAATCTTATGAAGTATTTTTATATAATTTTTAAAATAACTCGTACAATAAAACATAGTACTACTAATTTAACTTTGATAAACATGTGCATGCAGCATGCCATATTGCGTGTTTGTGTGTACATTGAAAGTTGGAAACCCAATCCAAGATGATTTAGAAGCCAACTAGAAAATCTTACCCTCACGTTATGTTGTATCTTGAAAATTGAAATTCGTGGGAGATGCATACACACTACAAACACAAGAGTAGATTGTGAAGATTATACTATAATATTTGAACATAATTTTGGGGTACAACAAAGTACAAACGTCCTAAAGGGGGCAAATGGTGCGCTACACTAAGCAATTTAGAGGACGCATTGTATATTTTTAAAGTTATAGAAGTACAAGTCAAAGAGCAAAAGGAAGTGTCATCTTCATCTTTTTATCCTTTTTCATTCACGAATTATTTGAGAAATGATGTCTACTCCCACAATTGTCATTTAAAATATGTATATATTTTAGATAACTTTTGCTTATGGCGTTACTTTTCACGAAATCAATTTCAAAAAAATGCCCACACACACTTGGCGAGGATTATATTAATTTGCTTAAAAAAGGAACTAATATTAGAAACAATGGGCTCAACCCACCTATATTCAACATTAGTTAGTGTACGAAAATTCCTTTGTATTTTCCTTTTGCCTTAGGTCCAAAATTACAAGTCTTGTTGTAAAAAAGGATTAAATTCATCTAAACCATATTTGTGAAGTACTTCTTGTATTTAATTATCATATACTTGTGATCTCCTTAAAAAAAATCATATTCTTGTAATTTGTCACTTAGTCCTCGATATCACTAGTAATATCACGGAGCTGCATTGAATAATTTTTTTTAGCAAGAATACTGAAATATTAAAAAAAAAAGTACAAAAAGGGTATTTCAATAGAAGGCTACTTCCTAAGCATACAATCTAGAGAGTTAACACACCACTTATAGAAATAATTACTTGAAAGGAGGCCTAAAAAATGATTATTGAAGGCGCAAAGTCATTGATTTTGCATTTGGCGTATTTGTTACCATTGTGAATTTGTTATGAAGCAGAAAATTACGTGTTCCCCACTTAAAAAACACAAAATGGAAAGCTATATCTATTATAGTGCTGTTGATTTTACTTATATTACTTTTACCACTGTAACTTTAAATTTTCACATATATGTAATTAAACCTTTCCTGTATCAAATTATTTAACCAGAAGATAATTAGTCTCTAAATAAATTCGCATGGAATTTTGCTAGTGATATAAAAATAAAAATATCTACATATTTGAAGGGTGAGAAACTATAAAAGGAAAAGAAAGCTAGCTCCTTCTATGGGGTGTGGCAGTGCTATACCAAAATTCCCACTATGATACTACCAATAACAAACAATTATTCTGCTAATTGTTGAACATGATTCAGGGAGACACACTATCGACATCGATACACATTAAACACAATACCGTCATCCTTACCCCACCACACTTTAATGCTTGAAAGAATATCATCAACTCCAAAAACAGTCACAAGAACAAGAATATATTTTAACATCAGAACATTCATATATACCAACTAGTACATTTTATTCATAATAGAAGTAAAAAGAGTTACGGTAAATATTTGTAAAGAAAACAATAGGATAAAAAAAGTCATGTATATATTATTGTTATTTCATGTGGCTAATAAATTTACACTTGTAGTGAATTCATGGACAGAATAAAACAGAATCAGATAGAGAGCAAAGTGAATCCGTTTTAGACACAACACGCTAAGAATTCCCGGATGCTGTTTTCATTTCATACCGGAAATTCAGAATACTATGTAAAAACATAGAAACCCATAAAATTAATAAGAACAATAAATAAATAAACTGAATTAACCAAAGTATATTGAAGCAATTAGATTAGTATAGTGCCACGAGGAACAGTTCCATGGTGCATTCTGGCTGCATCATACACATAACAACAGTTTTTCTTATCTTTTCTTTGCGTATAGCCCTTACACGTAACCTTCTCATTACAATGGCAGCTCTCCATATCTAAACTCCACTCCCAAAAATCACTAAAAGTTTGTCAAATTTCCTAAAACATCCATCTCTTGTAGACTTTAATTTCTTCCAAAAATATTTCAAAAATTTCCACTCACAAATCTTATCTAGTAGTACCTGAGTTCGAACTCGTGTGTTGTTGTCATTTGGACTAAATGCACGCGAAAAAAGATAAAAAAAAAAATAAAAACAAAAATTGAGAATTAGTACTACTAGCTAGCAAACCTTCCATTCCACCTCATCAAATTTACATTCCCGAAATATCAATGTACAGTTGTACTTTGTAGATATTGAAAATTACACATGTCCCATAAAAAGAAGAGAAGGATCTAAAATTCTAAACCCATCTCAATAACATAATAATAACCAATCACGGAACATGCAAAAACTCCAACATCATTAATCAAACGTTTTGATCTGAATTTGTGTCTGTGGTTGGAGTTTCCACACTTTCTGTTCTTCTTACATGATTTTCATCACCACCGCTTCCTTGTTTCACGGTTGATTCATCATCATTCATATTTTCCATCGATTTCTGGTCCTTGTCATGGTCACAAGTACAAGTACTAGTGTTGTCACCAAAAGAAGAAGATCTACTAGTACTTGTACTTGAACTTGAAGACATGCTTGGTGTGGCTAAGAATGTTGGTTTATCTTGTCCAGCCATAATCACCAATATTTTTTCTTCATAAGGTTTCTGATCTGTGTCGTTGTTTCTTTCACCAGCTTCAAGGTCTCTTTCTGATTCACCGTTACCTTCAAGGTAACCTGAAAGCTTCCAATAAGAACATGCAAGGATTAATAGAGCAAAAGCTATTAAACCTAACATGGCTGCTAAACCACCGAACAAGTATGGAACTGGTGAATGCCATGGTGAGTGTGGTACTTGTGATGAAATTGGTGCTCTTTCGCTTACGTTCATGGGTTCTCTGTATGCAGCCATTTTTGTTTTGTTTTTTTGGTGTATAACAGAACAGAACAGAGAGAAAACAGAGGAGAAGTTTGTAAGAAGAAAGAGAAGAGAAGAGAAGAGAAGAGGTGAATTATTAAGAGAGGATTTAATAAAAATGAAGATTGGGTTGTGAAGTGGGTGATGGGGTGGAAAGGTATTTATAGAGAGAGTTAACTAATGGGTTTGATTGTTTTTTTTTTTGGATTAGGGTATGGTTTGTGTGTGAGTGAAGAGAAAAAAAGAGGTGATTTTTTTTGTCATTTCCATGTCTATAAGAAGTGGGGCCAGTGGGGTTTATAATTTTTAGAGTTTGTAATTTTCAAATTATGTAGTAATTTTATTTGATTTTTGAGTTACTACTTTTAGGATAGGATTAGAGCCTGGGATGCGCACTCAGGGTCATATCAAAATCATTTCCTATAGGAAGATGGGAATATGATCCTCTTGTATTGTATGTTTGGCAACAAGCAAACTCAATAATTCTGAGTAATGTTTGTATGGTCATGATCATAAATTTATATTAAATGATATATAAGTGTAAAAAAATAATTAATTTTTTTATTATTGGTATGATAAAATTATATGAATTTTTCATTGTGTGCTTAGATGATTTTGTTTCGTGGTTATGATCACACAAGAATGAATTTGTTATGGTACATAAAAAAAGTCTAAAATTTATTTGAAAATTTAGACTAATAATTGGTGCAGCCAACTTGAGTTCCTAACAAAATTAGATAGAAATTCCTGTGGATAAATTCTCAAATCTCAAATTCACAATGTCAGACTCAAAGAATCTACTGATTCTGGTGGCCTTTACTGTATCATATCATTATATAAGTTCTAAAATCATAGCAACAAATTTTCTATTTTCTATTGTTTATCTAAACCAAGCAAAATGCATGTGTGGCCACATTCTAATTTTAAATTAATAAGCGAAATATGCATGCATCATTCATGAGATTGGGTTAATGGAATCTATAAAGATTATGTATTTTCTTAAATAAATACAATGCGAAAATGCCCTGGTGGCTGGCTTTGTATCATGTATCTAACTTTTGTTAACTTTCATATCTTAATTGTAAATTGTAAACTCAATTACAAACTGGATAAGAGATACCGACTAGCTAATCATCTGATTTGTTCATCTACTATTAAGTATTTTAGTTGGAATAATAATATAGAAAAAGAGATTCCCCTCCTAGAATGCTTGGGATTTGGATTTCTTTTAAACATATATATATATTCTATAATAATTCTTATTATAAATATGATGACGATGCAGCTTTGGATGCCCCTCCTCTTACTTTAGTTCCCATGATATCTTTGTTTGTTTGTATTAATAAAATACAAAAAATATACAATGTAACATAGGACCATGTGACATCATATTTAGACTCTGGGGGTCCATTCTGCGTAGACCACCTGATGAGCACAAGATATAACTCTACTGAAAACTATGAGGACATTCCGTTACAAACGTTTGATTAGATAACATTCATACTGAAATTGCGTGCTATTCTATGAAACGGTAATGCATGCATGCTGTGACTGAACGTCCATGGTATTCTCATTTCTCACGGCATCTTTACCTTTCCCCATCCTTTTTTTAATTTGTTGCTTAGTGAAGAGAAGGAGAATATATGTGTATCAATAAATTAATAATGAATGGGTGGAAAGATGATGGAAACCATTTTTTTCAAAAAGCTGCTGATTTAAAACACATACAAAAATGAACAGAATGTA
The DNA here is from genome assembly GCA_958299785.1 of Medicago lupulina. Classification (NCBI taxonomy): domain Eukaryota; kingdom Viridiplantae; phylum Streptophyta; class Magnoliopsida; order Fabales; family Fabaceae; genus Medicago; species Medicago lupulina. Next base: position 2,608,127 of record OY283143.1, on the reverse strand, counting down.
TGGCCTACGCTTAAAAATTGCAATGATTAGGCTTCTCTTTTTTTAGTTAGCAAAATTATGTTCATTTAGGACGGAAAATTTTTGGCCTCGTGTTTTTTAGTAGGTATTACTAGTATTTGGTCGTAAGCTAACAAATACTTTTAAATATAGTATGTGTGTATATTTTAGAGCTTAATTTGTTATAAAGAAAACAAAATAGACCCACGTGTATGCTATAATATTAAATAAAAATAGTGTTTTGTACATAAAAGAATCTCATGTTATATGGTAATGAGGTTAAAAGCAGTTTATATATAACAAATGCACTCTTCAATTTAACCGAACACTGTTTATAAAAGATAAAATCGGAAAAGCTCATAATATATCTAAAGTGGATAATATATCATAAACACAATGTTGTGGGTTTGAGGTCGGAACATTGATACACTAAGTAGGGGTTGAACCTATGTCACACTTGAGAGATGACAATTCCTTTAGTGGAAAGAATGACTCATATTGATGGTTGATTAGCAGAAGGAATGTTTCATGAATGGAGGTGCGTAGAGACCAAAATCCAATTTGTGGAGATGATGAAGATAAAAGGGAGGTGGATCTGCAAATACTCTTACACCCAAGCAAATATAAGTGGGTGAAAGCAGTGGCGGAGCGAGAAATTGTGAATAGTGGAGACAATATATATATATATATATATATATAATATTTGTAGCATTACATATATATTACATTCAATTGTTCTCTACGATTTGTCTTTTTTTTTTTTAAAAAATATATTGAATGATTTTTTAATTTTCATTCTCAATAAAAAAACATCTCTCTATAATTAACTAAACAATCATTCAACCATTGATCTTCCATGCGATTCCACAACTCATTCTTGATAATCTTCATAATAGAGAAAACTCTTTCAATTGTTTCAATTTTCATAAGTAGTATCAAATATAACTCTAAAAACAAATATATCAATGAATACACAATATGTTTTATTGTCTTCGTCATGTTTATACTAAGATCACCAATTCCCTCTAATTTTGACTATCAATATTAATATCTAGTATTAAAAAAATGTCAAAATTCTGTAAAGGCAAGAACTCACACAACCTTGTGTGTGGCTCGGCCCTTGGGTGAATAAGGTTGAAAATAATGTATACCTTATAAGGTTATAGCGGATCGGATCATTTCTATTTATAATCTTCATCATTTCTTTCATTTGGAAAGAGATACACACAAAAAGGTTTGAAAAAAGTTATAAAATAATTAATTGCAATAGTATCTCCTAAATTGTAAAACACACTACATATTTTTGTGTGTCTATATCTTCCCAACTCGGTTGTCTTTCTGCTGCTTATATAGAGATGTAGACGTTGTATTGGAGATGATCCAACTCGGTTAGCAACTAATAATATGAATTTAAATTTAACAAAATTGCAACTGTGGGCATGTGACTGATATGGTTTCTTTGTCTCCACGAAGATTTTCTCTTTGGATTCTGTCTTCATTAATAAGCCTTTAGATTTTTCGGGATTGTGCTTGGTTTACTTGTTGCGCACGTATGAAAGCAGAGCTAGTTTAGTTATTAGCAACATACCTAATGAAATGACTTGTGCCATATATTGTGGATATTTTATTTCATGACGTTAATTCTTGCTGTTAATTGTGTATTCATTATTATTTTTTTAATTCTCGTTGACTTTAAATTAAAATTGTTATTCTCAATGTAGAGTAAAAAAAATTTACTTTGTTTTCTTAACTAATATTTTTAGGACATCTGTTAGTAGGTTCTTTATTCGAGGTACTCTTACATAGGCACAAACACAAATATATAGTATTTAGTCACACACACATCACAAGTTTTTTTCTCAAACTACTAAATCACTTTATTATCAATTTGTTTTTTATTATTAAAAAAAATATTTTAATGAGTGTGTGCCTAAACACTATTTATTTATGTTTGTGTCTATAGTAGAGTTTTCCTCTTTATTCACATCCATATAACCGAAACCTGACATCAGTGATGTTTCTTTTTCAGTCATTTATTATTTAAAGAACAGGCTTAGGCAAAGAATACATTTAAATTTAATTAGCTAGGAAGAGTAGTCCAAAATCCAAATAGTGCAAATAATTATGACTTTGATATTGAAAGGTCCTTCACAAGGAGCACCACACGCCCTAAAATGGTTGGCGACAAAGACCTCTTGTCTTGGAGAGAATTGGTAAAAAACAATATTGAAGTGCATCCTTCCGCTCTACTCCTCCACTATGTATAATTATTAAATATATGCTTTACTTCTCCAACATTTGCACTGGCTTTCTCCTCATACAGTCTCTTCAAACTTAAGTAGATTCTATCGTTAATCACTTTAATAAATGGTCTATTATATACTAATATTTTAAAAGATTTTTCCTTTAAGTAAATTTGAAGTACATAGACATCATTAAATTAAAAGCATTTGTATAAACAATGAAAGAGAGTAAGGATGTGGTAAAAGCTTGAGACACGCCAAAATTCAAACCTTATCCATTGTGTAAGCAGGAAACAAGATAGAAAACATGAGACCGTTTCTTTTCTCACTCTATGAGTTTCTTATACGTCTTATGCAGATCGGATTTTATGGTTTAAATTAGATAAAAATCTCATAAAACCTTTAAAAACACGTTGAAATATTTTGAATTTTAGAGTCCGAATAGAACTTGCAAGAAGCTCGCAGAATGAAAAAAGTAATGGCCAAAACTTAAACAAAAGGAGTTAGTGAGTGAAACAACTGAAAATGTATATGGACCCCAAAGGCTCAAACCATGTTCAAAGTTTGGGACCCAAGCATTCCATTGCCTTCTCAGTCGTCACCTTCCACCACCCAACGTACACGCCAAGGACAGTAGGTCTACTACGATATTCATTTCCCATATAGAACACCACATCTCTTAGACACATCAACATTTTTATTTTTATTTTATGTGTAGGATCCACTCATTCCCTCCTTTATTTTTATTTAATTACTTACTCACTTCCCACTAAGATTATTCTTTGTTAGTCATTACGAATAAGATATCAAGACAAAGAAACAAATGCGTTGAGAATAGATTTAGATTTCGTAAATAAACAAATCCAAACCAAATCCCACTTATTAACATTTTAAAATTCATGATTAAGTGAACTACACGTATGTCAATTTCCTGGAAAATGGTTTGTCGTTTGTTTTTACAATATTTTTTAATCATTGCTTGTTATCTACAACTATATGTCTATAATTTTGTTGTAAAAGAAAACTATATATTTGTTACATTGATAAAGTCACCCTAAATAAGCTACAATTCAATCATCATGTCAATTTTTTTACAAATTAGTACTATATATTGATTCAATAGTTTCAACACAAAACGTTTACATTAATTGGAAATGATATGTTGGGACCGGAAATTGGTGGCTTGCATTTTCAGTGCTTTAATCCAATTATTATATTTGGTTAAATGTATTTCATACATAAGTGGAGTTTAAGACGTGCAGATGTTCAATTTGTTAGATTAATTGGATCGAATTGTACAATGAGACGATGGTTGCATTGCAGGTACGGTCATGAGAACTATACACGTCCTCCACTTTTTATTATAAGTAAAAATATATATTTTAGTTTCATTTCATTAATAATACATATGATCTTTATTATAGACCATATACATGATTTAACGAATGAATTTAAAATATTAATTTTTGATTATAATGATGCATATGTCAAAATATTTTTTTAATTTTTTTTTATCAAATACCTATAAGATAAAGGTTAAAATGTTCACTCAAAAAACTTGAAAGGAACCTGGAAATGGCAAGTGTCCAATAATACACATGCTTGACAGCTTTCATTATCTTTGATGAGGATAATAAGCGATGTCGATTTTGTTTTTCTTCTAATTAGTTCAGTTTGCTTAATTTCTCTATTACGACAAAAATAAAAATGAAGACGTAGTAGGCCTGTCAGTTTCTCCTTTTCTATATCAATGCATGTAACACAAGCTATTATCATCATATTCATACTTCCAGTGTTTATGTCAATCACGCATTTTCTTAACCTAAAATCGTTTATCAAACAAACAGCGGACACAGATAGATAGCCTTAATCGGTGTTGCACCAAATGATCCCTTTTTAAACAAGAAAAACAAAAATATTGATTTGTGTTTAAGAGTCTTATATCAGTTGAAAGATGATGACAATTTTCATCTTATAAGCGGTTTTCTATGATTGTGTTAGATTAAATCATAAATTTAAATATGATAGTAAAGTCTCTAAAATCCTTTGACTCATCTGTCATTAGATTTTCACTATAAAGTGAGCATAATTCTTACTTTACAAGCCACCGAAAACGTTTCGGTCTAAAACAAATACTAAATATTTTAGAATTTGTTTAAGGTTTGTGCACGATAATTAAGGAAATGATTAATTGTGTTGATTTCAATGGTAAAATTAGTGATTTACTAAAACACCTTTATTAATTGTAGTTAGTGGAGTAGTTAAGTTGGATGAAATTCAATAAATAAGAATATAATAGTGAAAAAAAAAAATATCGTATTGATATTGTAAAGTGACAATTATTTTAAGAAAAAAATGTTAAAGAGATAATAATTATGAGACGGATGAAGTATTTTACACACTATTGCTGCTACGAAAGTTGCATTTATGTACCCTATCCAAAAGAGATAATTAAATTAGTGGTGGGAGTTACAACGCAAATTTGATGATGGTATACAAAATTTTCATGCTCCATTCCTTCGGATCATAGGATTCCACAAATATGCAGCAGTTGAAAATTATTGGATTAATTATTTTATTTGCAGTGGGATTAAACCAAAAAAACAGATGCCTTCGTGTCACATCATCTTTACTTTCATTTCAACCAATAATGAATCTAATTAGTATATAGCTTTAGTGTCCAAATCCATGGTTTAAAGTTTAAACAAAGAAACTGGACCACAAGTATATATTTGTTTTATATTTTCTTTTGGTAAACATATTATATTAGTATTAAATTAACTGTGTTTTTTACGATTATATTAAAAAATAAAAAATGATTAGCGATAAGGTAGCTGGGTGTGGAAGCTCCTGAGAAGAGGTTAATTAGGGGTGGGCCATAATTAGAAATTAAGAGTTAGTAATTAAGTGCTACAAGCCTAACTAAAAGGTGGAGCTACCAGCTGAGTATTGAGTGGAAAATTGTTGGAATCTTTCATCACAACGTAAACACGAATAAAATGGCATGAAGGAATGAATACTTTGTTCCCTTCTCGGAAGAAAAACTTAATTTAGGTCTTTCCCGTAAACTGCTACTAATATACTCTCTCAGATGTATGTAAAATGTATAATATACTCCTCCGTTCCTTTTTAAGTGTCTTTTTAGAAAATTTCCATCAAAATAGCAAAGTGTATTTTTTCACGTTTTCTTCCAATTATACCCTCCTTTTAATTCAACAATAAATTCATATTTTTTTGCACACACTTTATCTTTCCAATAAATTTAATATGTTATCTTTTTCTCGTAACAAACAGTTGTTAGTTATTATCTTTTTCTCCAACAAATTCCTATTTTTTTACGTGTTATCTCTCCCAAAATAAACAATTGTCAATTTTTTAAATATTCCGCACATCTTTTAAATTATTATAAGTCAATATAAAAATTATTCCAACTTCACATTAATCAAAAACTAAGAAAAACTTTAATTCCTTCCAACTCCTTTAATCAAAGTTAAGACTTCAACTATGGCTTCAACCAATGCTAGATTCGCATTGTGCGACATCTTATTTATAGAATTTTTAAATTTATAGAATTGTTATTCATCTTATTTATAGAATTTTAACTCTTCTTCGAACCATTGTTTGTAACAAAATTTTGTTTAAATTTGAAGATAATAAGAAACAAACTTTGTTTAAAAAAACAAGAAAACTTTGTTTAAAAAAAACAAACTTTAGCTTTCCAAATAGATAACATTAATTAGATTTATTGAAAAAGTTAAGAGTAATTAAAAAAGGGTATAATTGACAAATCATACCCTAAAAATACAAAAAGGACAGTTAAATAGGAACGAAAAACACACGCTAAAAAGACACTTAAAAAGGAACGGAGGGAGTATAGAATACATCAATTATGAAGAAAATAATTTGCTTATATTTTAGATCAAAGGAAATATTTGTTTTCTTAATTCATATGCACTGAAAGTAAAAAAATATATTTTACAATGTCAATTAATTATAACGATCGGACTATTATAATCATTTGATTTTTACCTTAATCACCAATAAAATCTCATACATGATTGTTTGTGTTAGACCAATATTGTAAATTTTTTACACTAACGATGTATAAAAATTAAATTCATACATATATTTAAGTAGGACTGTCTGAACGAAGCGTGGATGTAAAACATCAAGTGAAGATGCTAATCTTAATGCAATGTAAGATGCTAACTGTCTAATTTGGGTAAACAGATGAGTCGGTTATAGTAGGTAAGCTTCTATCCAATAGGGTTTGATGGTTGATATCGGATAGGAAGAGAGATGTGAGATTCATAATTAAAACATGATATCAATGAGCTATGTTTGCTTCGAGATTAAAAAAATAAGAAAAAAATTTAGACTTATATGTCCAAATGATTAAAAAAATTAGAGGCTTATATTCCTAGCTTCAGTAGCTTTGGGTTAATATGGACTTTGGAGAGGTAACATTAACAACCTATGACATGTATGTAAGTTATTTTCAAACTTATTTTGTAAGATCACGAAAATAAATAAAAACAATGGTTTGGAAACAATTGAATTCATTTACTTATCTTTTATGAATAAATTAAGTAAAAACATTTATACGATAAACATTTAGAATTGTTTAATTAATTTTCAACGAGTTTGATGATTCTTTCTGACCTTTCATATTTTACGTTTCCTAACCTAAATATATTTTTATTCAATAAAAAAGAGATTGTTCTTACATATAACTCAGTTGATTGTTTTATAGATATTGATATGTAGAAGTTAATGTTCAAATCATGAATCCTTTTTTTTTTTTTATATTATGTGAGTCTAATCACTAAACTACTTAATAAAAAAAAATTAAAAGAAAAAATGTGACCAAAGTGTAGGAAAAACTCTATCTTAGATGTGTACTTGGTGAAGCTTAGCTACATATGGTGCTAAAGTAAGGTCCACATTCCGTGTAGACCGGTCTATCATCCTTTTGGACTAGCCCCACACATTTATTTGGATTTTCATTAATGATCCAGTTTATTAAAGCAGAAAAGGATAATATTTCAACAAAAAGTAGAAAAATTTCAAAGAGAAGAAAAACCAGCTAAACATCTTCTATTTGCCACATTATGATTTCGACAGATCCCATCTTAAAAAAGTATGAATATGAAAGACATACTTGAGTCTTGAGTTGAGATACAAAGCAAGGGTTGTCCTGCTGTCATGTTCTATAAACATGCTTTATTGACTATCATATAATTCATAGTGAAATTAAACACCAGAACTCATAAAGTGTACATTATAAGCCGTACACCTTGTTCTGGCCACGTCCTTTTGGTAAATCAGTTCTACCTTTGAGTGAAGAAATAAAAGTTGATAGATCATTCCTCCACCCCGGTCCATATCTTTAATAAGAAAAAAGAAAAGGAGTGAAGATTAAGAAATATTTGGGATGTTGGAGAGGAAATGATTTATGGTCTACTTCTTTTTTGTTCATGCCACTTAGGTCACACACCAGATGTCTAGTCTTGGACGTGTTATCCAGCGACTCAGGTCACCCACCAGTTGTCTAATCCAGTAGTCCTAAATATATGGGTGTGTTAAGAGTCACACATTACTTAAGATACAATTTACCAATATATTTATAAGTGAATTAAATCATCATCTTACAAACCATTTGTAAATTTGAGTTAAGCTCGACCCAAATTCTAAAAAAATACATTATATTCCGACCTAAGATTTTAACACCTTGTTAGTATCAGAATGATAAACCAAAAGAAAATGTCACTAGGATACTAGTTGAAAGTTGCCCTAATGATGTTGAAAAGAGTGGTTATCAAAAAATTACGCTGTATAATTAATTTCACTTGAGGGATAAAATATTTTGTTACATTGTCGATGTATTTAGAATGTCAAACCACATTAAATTTGTAAGTTGTCTTTTATCATTTCTTTATTTGGATCTTATTTGTGTTGAGATTTTTTTGTTTTCCCGAAGTTGATATCGGAGTTGAGGTTATGATCAATGGAAGAAGAGAAGTTGTATAGTGTTGTGCTGATCATTTGAAAAGATGGCAATTCACATCTTATTTGTATTTTTAAGATACATGTTATTATAGCTATATTCATTGCAAAAGTCATATAATGACTGATTTAGAGATTAATTTGGGATACGAAAAATGTAAAATCGATCACTAATTCAGTTGTTATTAGTAAGGACTAGTGGTCTAACAATATTTTGCAAATCAATCTCTAAATTGATCAAAATTTATTTAGAGATTTATTAGTGTCTGAATCTCTCTAAAATAATTTGTTTTTTATTTCTAAAATTCTCCTGAATGAAGAATGAGAACATCCTTGATAAGGGGTTCACACTAGGTTCAAGACACCTTAAAATAATTGCAATGTCCTTAATGATAGTGGCAGCCATGCAATTTAAAACCATGTTGGCAAAGAGAAACTCTTAAATAGACATAAACTTAAATAAAATTCATTTAGACACATATATACTCCCTCCGTCCCTTAATATAACCACCTATTGCTTTTTTCACATTTCTTAAGAAATGTTGTTGGTGTAGTTAATGTGTCTGTTTTATAGTACAATTTTACAAAATTAACCTCATTAAAGAGATAAAGTGAAAAGTTAATTTATTGTACTTTTAGAATTAGTAGTAGTATTAAATAAGGGTATCTATGGAAAAAAATAATTAATGTGTGTTGTAATTTGAAAAGGGGATTATATTTAGGGACAAAAAAAAAAAAACAAAAGAGGGGTTATATTAAGGGACGGAGGGAGTAGATGATAAGATTTAAAAATAAAATGATATTAAGTGATGTGACTAAATTATTTTTTCTTTAAATTTTACTGTTATGTGTATATCCAAATACTTTTGATTTGAGGTTGTGTTCAACTAAATATTTCTCGTTGGCAAGATATACCAAAGAAGTTTTTGTTCGGTAAAATTTCACGTGGCTCAAAATTAAAAGAGCCAACACTTTATAGTAGATTAGTAGTCTTGGTTTATCCTTTCCCATATGGAGGCCTAAATAAAGGCATACAAAGCCAGGGTAAAGCATAATTACATGGGGTGCAAAAGTCCAATACCATGGCTAAACATTGATCTATACGATGCTTGCGTACTTTGTCTGCCCACAAGATTGCAACAAAAAAACCCAATCAGTTCAAAACGTAAGCAAAATGATGATTGCTATCAAATTAATTGGGTAGCAAGGTCCATATTTGCGCCAATCAAAACAATTATTTACTTAGTTATAAGCTGAGTATGAAGAGCACTAATATTTCCATTGGTAGCACCTTGGCCACGTCAATGATTCCAAATTTGACTATATAGGTCATGGGAGCTAGGTGGGGTCGACAGACACATAGGGCTCTCCTCTACATTTAACTTTTTTTTAACTTTGTATCGCACACAAATCTAATCATATATATAATGCATCGTGATTCATTTATAACTTCATCTTCAATTTTGTAACATTTCATTTCATGTTAAGGTTTCAAACTCCAATTGGTTGTGTTGGGTTGACTAATCCAAACATGGAAGCGGCGAGTGGATACGATACTGATATTGTTGTTACAAACTAAAATTCTCCTGAATGAATCATCAGAATAATAATCAACAGAAACAACCAAGTTATTGCTTCTACCACCTGAGACTATTTTGATAGGACATTTTGTCAAATTTTGTCAACATGATGAGACAAATTAGTAAGACTTGGAAAGGAAGAAAAATAATAAAAATTGAAGGATGGTTTGGTTAGTGGTCACTTTTTATTTTCCACTTCTGACCTCTTACCCAAATGATGAAAGACATTTACAGGTAAAACATTTTTAAAAAGAGGGTTGTAGGGTGAACAAATTTGATAAATAGTTTACCATAGATTAACATTTAAAATATCATCCATGATCCATAGCAATTATTGAAAGTAGAAATCCACAATCATGATTGTTCTTATGAGCTAGACGATTGTTGATTGAAGTTGATTTGACAAAAATAAATTAGAGAAAGAAATATAAATTAAGTTTTGAGCTATTCATATTCGTTTCTTAAGACAAGTAGAATTGTGAAATTCTTGTAGTATGAGGTGTCCGATGGAGTTTCCTATTATTTTTAAGTGTTGTCCATTGTGATACAACATCAAACACAACTAGCCATAAAATTTTCCTATTAAAAAAGGTAAATGCTAACAATTACTCAAAGGACACTTGTTAATTAAGAAGTTTAAATTTAAAGTTTTATCATGAAAATCGTACATTTAACACATTAAAACAACAAAAAATAACTTTTTCTACATGAAATTTATCAATTCTATTTTTGATCCTTAACAAGTTAACATGACCCTTTAACAAAAACACAATTCCTCAAAATAATAACTTCCAAATAAGCATGCATTCCTTTCATTTTCATTCACATTAGTTAAACACAAATAAATCTGAATGATTATTGTTCCGATGGCCTTATTTTGGTGGCGCCCAAAAAAAATATCAAGAATCACTAACTTAAATATCAAGAATCACTTGTAACCAAAAAAATAAATAATATCAAGAATCACTAACTTATATTGAACAATTGCAAACACTAGTGATCAATAGCAAATACTACTAACTAATCTCAAAAGAATATTGATAAATATTATTAAAATTAACATATGAATTTTAAAATTAATATATTCAATATCAATAACATGATCATATCATTTAAGACTAGAATTAGAAATTGCAGGCCTAGGCGTGAGTTGCCTAAGAGTATGATCGGATTAATTTAAGTGGACAGATGAGGGGTTATAGAAAACAGAGGGGAATGGCAGGCACGAAGGTGCGGCCGAGGAGGGGTCCAAGGAAACCTAATTAAGGATTAGGCCAATGAAGGTGGCCCAAAGAGTGGAGTGGAGGCAAGGAATCAAACGTGTACCCAAGTTTTTGGTGTGTCAAATGCAAAGAGTATAGTAACGAAACTCACACACATTAAATGTGCAGAAGTATTATAGGTTAGGATGTGCGGCGTCTCATTAAATAACCTTTTACTATCTAAAGTGCACCAACTGCACTTTGCTGTGTTACTGTGTACGTTAACTAGTAACATCACAACAAATGCATTTCACTTTTGAGTTGAATTAATTTTCCTCTGTAATCATTCAACAAGTGGTAAGCAGAAAAGCAGAACAGTGGTATCAACATCTCAATAACAAGTATTGCACCGAAAAAACTCACCCAGAGATGCAACTTGTAACCTCAAGTTGTACTAGGTTATCAATTTATCATGATATGATATATTGGAATGCGTGATTACATTACAAATTTTCACGTGCGAAATGATTTTTCGATATCAAAATATTGATTGCATATACAATGTTCTTTAATTTTTATATGTATTTTTAAAATATGTGTAAATTGAATAAGAAAAACAAACTATGAAAAACTATAAATAAACACATAATAATATGTGGATTATAATGTTCAAATAACACAACTATTTCTATATAGCCAGCCACTCAGAGGTTGTTTTCAATCATGGACTTGACAGTACCCTAGCTTTCCTGATCTTACCAAATCCTATGTATAATATTTCCTGAATCATAAAGGAATAATTACAACATAGTAAACAAACAAACATACAGATGAAATAGACAAAGCATATATTGATATGCTGAAGTAGTGAGGCACAGGATATGATATGTGTGGAGTATGAGTGGATCATCAGTAAAGAGTAGTGGGTAGAAAATAACAAAGATTGAACAGCACACATGTTTGCTAATAAGGGAACATTTTGCTCACTTTTAAGACAATGGTGCATCAAGGGCCTTAACCAAGGGACCCTTCATTACTACTTTTTTAACTCCAACTCCAACTCCAAGTTGAAAATTGAAATGCCCTGCGAATAATATCTACCCTACTCATACGGAGGTGTCTTTGTCACACCATTCTCATGAAAGCTAACGTTTCTCCAACTCATCTTCATTACCATAGCCTTGTGACGATTATATATATACCCTTATTCCTCTTTGTTTTGACTGCCCTTCACTTTTATTATCCTTTGTTTTTGGCAACACCTTTTACTTATTTTACATTAATAATGACATGTGTCCATCCCCTAAGTGTCGTTCGGATGGTACAAGACTCTAGCAGATTCGAACTCACAATACATGTTTTCTCCATATTTTGTGAGTGAATTTCGTCGTTAGACTCTTTGAAACTAACAAAATTTACATGTGTTCAAAAAAAACTATTTTTGTTTTATTTTTTGTAGGTCATGTAGCTAGTATCTCTACATTAGCCCCTTCTTTTAGATATTCATGACAAACAACTAGGGTTTCCCTCAACAACAAAGACTATGGGATTGAATAGTTGAATTAGTTTGAGTTCAAGATTAAAATAGTTAAAATATAATAGTTCAAAGTTTAGTGAATGAGAAAATATGAAGATAACAATTAGTATGCTGGATGGATGTGTGTTTGGTATGCTTATTATTCATTATTTCTTTGGAAAACAATTTCAAGTTTTTTTTTTTCATGATGCATCTTGTGATCTTGATATAAGCTATAAAATTTTAATCATTTTAAAGAAAGATAATATATGTTATATAATAGTGTTTTTTAAACAAGAATAAAAAAGAAATAATAAAATTCCTTAAAAAAATGAAATAATAAAATTATAACGGATTCAAATTTTTAAATGATAAAATGTAATCTTTATTTATTTTTGTTCCTATGTTCAATTCTACTATGTTCATTTTAAAGCATTTAAACAGTCTTGGAGAAGTAGATTAAGGTAGAGGTGGACACACGGTCACTTTCGGTCGGCGACGGACTGAAAACCTCAATCTGATAGAAACCACGGTTTGTATATCTCAGCCCATTCACGTCCGATTAGAGCATCGGTTTGATCGGATGGTGGGTTGGAATGGGTGGGTTTTTGGGTTTTAATCTATGCCATAAGTTGCAGATCTCAACCCTCTCCAACTCAGATTTTTCTTCTCCGTCAACTAAATACCTGTAAATGAAGTGTAGATGTAGACCAATATTGGAATATGGAAAGGGTATAAAAAGAGGGGATTGACACCCAATCCAACACAACAAATGGTTAGGATAGAGAAAGAGAGAGCGTGTTTGAGGAGAACACGATGAAGAAGAAGTGACTATCAACTCTACCATTTCATTTTCTTTATTCTTTTTTAATAATAATATAAATAGATATACTAGTAATTTATTACTAATACTTTTCAACAACTAAGACTTTAAAAATTAATTCCCTAAAAAAAAAGACTTTAAAAATTTTAAAAAAATACTAATTAAAATGGGATGAAAAAGCACTTTGCCAAGTTGCAGAGCCACTCTTCTCTATTTAAGTGTTAGTTCCTAGTAGTAGCAGTATTGGAAAGTACTGGTGTCGGACGGTTACAGTTTTCTATGGACTGAAATCTCCCATCCTGCTTCGACCATGATAAACCATTGAAGGCCGAAAAAGGCAACCCGTGGACCCGCCAAACCGTTAAAGACCACCCGTTTCATTAAATTTTTCAATGGTTAACACGGTTTGGATCAGATCTCAGTTTTTGTTCCAACCCTAGTTAAATGGAGAGTTGTGGTTCAAATTTGTTCTTGTTCTTTTCCAATTGATTATAGGAATATATGAGAGTTTGTTATCCTTAAAAAAAATTAGTTTGTTAAAAAATTTGTATGTAAAAAACCAAGTAAATGAGAGAAATTCTGATTGATTTCTTATATATAAACATATTTCAGATTATATAATATAATTTTTTTTAAAAAGTTGTTCGGATGATAAAATATGAACAAATAGTATTTCTTAAAAACTCATATTCTAGTCATGTTGGGCTTGTTTTCGTTTGGTATGTTCTTTCTCTGCAGTCCAAATAACCCTTTGGGCTTATCTTTTTGTTGAGAGGTATAACAAGAAAATTGATTTCCTCTATTTGGTTTTTGCTCATTTCCTTCCTGATTTTCCCTAAATAACCCCAACACGATTTTCCCTAAACAAATGCTTGGTGGGGTCAATTTTTTTTGGTGTAGACAACTTTACAAAAAGTTATCAAAAGGGAACCAACACAAGATCAGAACACTCCAAATATAATAATAATAATAAATTGATGGCTAGGATTTGTTTGTGAAGAAACTTGTACATGGTGCACAAATCTTATATTTGTGCTTTGTAAATGCCATGAGTTTCATTATTTCTGTCATGTTTGGGTAAGATAAAACCAGATCTGGAACATACTTTTTCTTTTTCTTTTCTAAACGCGATTTGAACTGAAGCTGCAATTTAGAGTTTCTTCGTTTGTTAGAATCAATTTTTCACTGTTGCTTGCTATAGTGCCGTTTCTAGAGGTCAAGGAAGCAAGATCAACGGGCTTCATTGTTTCAAAAAGAAAGAATTCGAATAAGGCCCACTTGATTTTTTTGTGGTGATAAGCCCATTCGATTAGCCATTGATGCTGTTTTTTTTTCTTCTTTCTTTTGGCACCTTTGGCTCTTATATTATATTGTGCCCTATTATATTAAAAACAATTCAATTGATAAAAACACTGAAAGTAACTAACTCTTTGTAAATTAATATCGAGTAGTATCATCTCTATTTCTTCTATTTATAGAAATAAGAATGCAATAAAGTTTTAAATAAAATTAAAAGGATAATTTGGTCATTGTATATTAAAAATCAATTTTGATTCAAATTATTCAAACAACAGTAACACTTAAGAATCAATTTTTAGTAAGTGAATTCAAACATAAATCAATTCACATCTAACTTACTTTCAATTAAAATCAATTATTTCCGCTGGCAAACCAAATATATACAAAGTTGATAGTGTATTTTCTTTTTAAAAAATGACATGCATGCGCGCACACACGCGCTTGCTATATTTTTGTCAACTTTTGAGAATTTATTGGTACAATTAATAAGGGCATGGGTGTCTATGGAATGACCAAACCAAATGACCAACACTTAAGCCATTTAGTTCTGAGTTTGACCAATCTAACATAAAATAGGTCCGAGTTTGTCATATATGTGCATATAACCTTGTAATATGATTTTTTTTTGAAGGATTTTATAATATCATTTTATTTTATGTTTATTTTTTATCTAATATTTAAATTAAAATTACTTTTGGATGTAAAATGACCAAAATGAGTTTTAATTTTATTTAAAACTATATTTCATTTCAATTTTAGATAATGATAAAAAAATTCTCTCAAAAATAAAGAAAATCATTAATTTTTTACAACAACGAAGTGAGCAGTAACAAAATCGAATTAGCTTAATTATTAAATACAAGTATCTTAATAAAAATAAGAACTGTTTCTCGAAAGAAATAAAAACTAGTTAGTTATTAGAAAAGTTATCAAAGAACAGATTGAAATAATCATTAAAGGTTGAAAAGGCAACATTATAAATTACACAATAAATCTTAGAATCAATTCTATCTGACGTAGAAGCTACTCAACCTAGCTTCAGTTCAAGTCGATTTTGGTTTGAAAATCACAATGAAAAAAAAAATAGCCATATAAATTGACATTATAATTGCTTCGGGCAGCACTAGACTCACGTTTGATGCACTTGGATTAATCCAGCCAGAAGCACGCATAATAGTTGGTGTGTTTAGACACAATATTTTTCCTATTGAAAAAATTATATATCATTTACACTTAAATATATTTTTTTTGTTAAATGTGAAAATTGGTAGTGTACAACTTGATGGGGTGGTGTCGGTCTTTCTCAATGAAAAGAGACATCTCCTTACCACAAAAATTATGGGGTCTTTATAGGCATTCTTCAATGAGAAATGATATTTATATAATCAATTTTGACAACTTTGATGATAACTTTTTCTCTCATACTTACATTATTTTTTTACTTTCTCTTTCTATTGTTTTTATTTTTGTGTCAATACCACTTTTTCTTTGCAATTTAATGGTTGTATCAAAAGTAGTCATGAAAAAAGTTGTTCGAATAACACAACTTTTCCCAAATATATGGAAGTGAATACTATCATTAAAATAATTGATTCTAGAATTTCATTAGAATCACTAACAGTTATTTATTGTTATTATGATCGGTGGCACTATCCGTACCTTTGTATGAGTGTTCGCTTATAATTTATTTTGTCTGTTTTGGTGGTGCCTCTCATTTCTTAGCACTTTGTCCTTGTAAACTTTGAGTAGTGTTTCTCTTTAGCACACCTTGTGCAAGGGGTTTTACTGTTGTTGTTAACATATATCATTTTGGTTTGTGCAAAAAAAATAAAATGATAAAAGATTTAGTCCACCACCGAGCATAAGAAAGAGCTTCCCAGGCTTGTAATTTCCCTTCCAACAAGTACTCCATTCGTCTCACAATAATAGTCACTTTAACATTTTTTCTTTTTCTTAAAATAATTGTCACTTTAGAATATCAATGCAATATTTATTATTTTTTTCCCATTATTATATCCTTATTTATTGAATTTCATCTAACTTAACTACTCCACTAACTATAATTAATAAGGGTATTTTAGTAAATGATATTAATCTTACCAATGAAATCAACACAATCAATCATTTCCTTAATAATCGTGCACAAACTTTAAACGACTATAATTTAGAGACAGATGGAGTAGTATGTTAACTCATGTTAAAATATTTAATTTTAAGAGAGAGAGTATTTTTTAGTAAATAATACTAACAAGAGTTGATATAAATGTTTTTTTTTAGGAAGTTGATGTAAACGTTATTGTAGTAAAATAATCGAATTTTTGTCTTATAACATTAGTGATAATGAAGTTTTGAATAAAAATCTTGAATCTAAATGAAACTTCGTGGGTCATGGGACTCATGTAGTACCAATCGCAAAAAATTTAGATTTTATTATTTTAGTTTAATTTTAATCATTTATGTGTTAGATTTTCTGTTTATTAGGTTTCTTTAGTATTTAAACACTTTAATTATAGTTAGAGATGCAGTTTTGATTCAATAAAATTTCAGCCAGTTCTCTTGATATTTGGTGGATTGCGGAACCTTTATTTTCACATGTTTGTTGCTTATAAACTTATTTTTTTTTTCAATCTAGGTTTAGCTTGAAAATGATGAATTTCTCTTTATAAAAGTTTTAAAATTATTGCTTTCAATAAAAAATTACTAAATTTAGTTTTTTTAACCTATAAAAGGTTTAAAATTGTTTTCAATGAAACATTACTACATTTAGTTTCTTTAACTAATGCCCAAATCCCTTAAAAAAAAAGCAGTGTATCATGAGCATAGTTACTTAATTCGTTGGATTCAATGGAGAACCGCAAATTGGTTGGCGCAACGGTACTTCCTCGTATTGGTTCGATCAAATCCGTGAAGAAATTTGCAGAAACAAACGAGCCAAAAAAATCCAAAAAACAAACTTACCAGTAAATCCAGACTTTATTTTATGAAGATGAAGAGAAAAAATAGATCTAGATCTTGAGTGTCGGTGATGGTGAGAGTTTAAAAGTTTCTGTAAGCGTGATGAAAATGGGTTGAAAAAATGGAGGTGGCGGTTGTTTTGGTTTGGGAGGAGGAAGATGATGAAATTACGGTTTCTCTTGGACATTTTTATATTGGACTTGGGTTAGTTTGACCTACAATGAATTTTAATCTACTATTCTGAATGAAAAGAGAATATAATAAGCATGACCCAGTAATTTGGCCTAGATTTTATACTGGTTTTTCAAAAGAAATATCACTTAAAAATTTCACTTTATACCTTACATACCGACGCGTACCGAAACTCTATACATTCATACGTATCGAATTATTCTCATATTGTGTACCACGTATCCAAACTCGTATCACGTATCGAACGAATTACGAATTATGTGATTATAATCACGAGTAATAGTTAGCATGACATTTTCTTTAAATTATTATATTGGTTATAGTTATTAAACCCTTATATAATATTAATTTGATCAATTTAAATTGTGATGGTGACAAATTCCCTAACGCCAGTAATTCAAATAAAGTATAGGAAAATCATCGGTGTTGACTTCTATTTGTCTCAATCTAGCTTCGCTAATGAAAGCGAGACAGTTTTCAGTTCATGAAATCATGAAAACTAAGAATAATTACCTCGTAATTAACTGGATGCTTCCCAGAAGGTGGAATGAAGATGGAAACATAAGTCAGAGGTTTTTGATTCGATAGAATAATTCTTTACACGTAATAATACAATTTTTAACAGTGTAATGTGAAGTAAGCATGGTCCATTGGAGCTGAGTACACCACTCCAATCTTTATCAACTGATTGCTTGAAGTCGTTTGTCAAGTTCATTTGGAACATCTTCTGCAATGCAACTCAGCTACTTTTTTTATTTGAATAAAGTCTCAAATAAGTTATAAATTACTAATATTCAAGAATGTTCGTTGGTCGGTTAGTCTAGTATTCAAGAATGCTTGATAACGTATTTACCTTTTTTTAATTTTTTTGACGGAGTATTTACGTTTCTTTTAAGATTGATTATTAATTAATGTATTTATTCTCAGGGGACTTCTTCCTGAAAAAATTTGACTGGGTATATATATAGGCTGTTGAAACAACTTTTAATAAAAAAAAAATGTTGTTCAATAAGATTCAGTTTTCGGGGATCTTAAAATATGGTTCATCAGCATGATTGCAACCTTAAAATTGATTTGAGAGATATTGAAGAATTGTACTATTTTTAAATATAAAACGAAATATTTTAATGCATTAAAAAATCTCAAGGATAGATCATAGAAATATCCAGAGACAAAGAAAGGTTAGAAATTCAAGTCTTACTCATGTGTGTTTGGATGAGTTAATTAAAAATTCTAAAAAAATTAAAATTTTAGACATTTTAAATACTTCAATTAAATACCCTGCATTTTTTTCGTTGCATAGAATAATAAAATTATTCAATCTTAAAAAGTTGAGGGGGTCAGTTTTAAAATATGATAAATTAGAAACCAAGTTGCAATTCTTGAAAAATTATAGGAACCAATTTACAATTATGTGAAAATGTATAGGGACCAATTTACAAAATTTGAATAATAAGTATGTACTAATGAGGGTCGATTTGGAAAGTGTGCTAAATTGTCATCGTGTGATGAAATTTACGACATTCTAACAAAATAGTTAGGTCTGATATCTTGGTACATGACTCACTTCTTTGATGCCCTTATGTCTTAGGTGAGCCTATAACCATTGAATGTTTGAGTGCATGTTAAAACTCTTGTCACAAAGATGGTAATAGAATATGTTTAAAATTATTACACATTGAAAAATTAATATTAGGTCGTATCCCAAAAGCCAGGGTTAATAGCTTACAAAAGTTGTCTTTTCAATGAAATAAGGCGTCAATAGGCTCGTGTTCCCTCAATTTTCAGAAAAGTCTGTGCGCGACGCACACAACCTTGCACGCCCCGTGCATGAGATTGTAGCTGCACACTTCAATTCCCTTTCAAGTTGAGCGTCGCTGAGCTTATAGTAGTAAATAATTCTCCAAAATAAAATCTATATTATGCGGGAAAATCTTTTTCTTTTTTTTTGTACATATGCGGGAAAATCTTTAGTATTTGAATTAATTATTATTGATTAAGTATAAGCAAGAACCATTCAAACACAATTTGTATATATAAAGAGGAGCAAAAGGATCCAATTACCATCATTAATGATCAATCACTGGTATAATCACAAGATGGCCAAGTCCTTGTGGTTTTCTTGGTGTCTAACATTTTTCTTTTTGGTGGTACAGATGCAAACTGTGAGTACTGATGATCAGTCAAACGCAACATCGATTGGAGTGATCAATTTGAGGGTCGGGGTCCCTAAGAAAGAAGGTTTCGCCCAATTTGTGAAAGTAGTTTGGGACTCTCATGGAAACAACTACAATGTCTCTGGATATTGCATGGATATTTTCAATGCCGTTGTAAACCACTTACCTTTTAAAGTTGCTCTACAAATTAAACCTTATGTTAATGAATCAAAAGTCAGTGCTGGATCATATGACTCACTTATCCAACAGGTCTCCAAAAAGGTATAGTTAACTTTGTGAAATCAATATTTTTTTCAATGGCAAAGATAATAATCTTACTATCCCATTATGATATTATTTTTTGTTACAACTCCAGTATGATGTTGTGGTTGGGGACATAACAATCGTGGCGAATCGTACGCAATTTGTAGATTTCACACTTCCATATACAGTATCAGGAGTTAGAATGTTAGTTTCAGTTCAACATGGGAGGCACCAAACCATGTGGATTTTTGTGAAACCCTTCAGCTGGCAACTTTGGTTGAGCATACTCATAATCTCCATGCTCATAGGGTCTGTCATACTCATCATGGAAAGGAATGTACACACCCTTCCTAATGATCATCAGGAGGAGCGTTCGCCATTTAAAAAACAGCTCAGTGCAATAACCATCTTATGGTTTCCCATATCACAAGCCGTCCTACCCGAAAGTAATCAATTTAACACTCTTTTGTCCCTATTTAATTATTATAGACAAATGCTAACTAGTGCCCCTGTGACACTAGTTAACGAGACTAATATAGTAAAAAATTCTTTGAACTTGTGTAGACAAACTCATAAAAGTGTAAAGAGTTCTCTTTTCAGTGCAAAATTTTCTACTTTTGTTTTCCTTGACCAAAAACAAAATTAAACTTTGTTTTGTAGGACAAGTGGTTGCCAAGAACTGCTCAAGATTTGTGTTAATGGTTTGGCTTCTGTTAGCCTTCGTCCTAATGCAAAGTTACACAGCAAACTTGACGTCAATATTGACCTTAGATAAGATGCAACCTAGTTTTCTCAGCGTGAATGATCTAAGGAAAGGGGATCATTATGTTGGATATCAAGAAGGTTCCTTCGTTTGTGATCTGTTGGTACATCAATTGAAGTTTAATCCATCGAAATTGAAGGCATATGGCAATGTTTCGAGCTATCACCGTGCTTTAAAGCTTGGAAGCCAGCGTGGTGGTGTCACAGCTATATTTGATGAAGTGCCCTACCTTAATGTCTACCTTCAAAAGTTTAGATCCAATTATATCATATCCGGCCCCACCTATCGAACTGATGGATTTGGTTTTGTAAATACTTTTTCTATCTTCGTTCAATCAAATTTTAGTCGTTGAATCTTGGTATGCTTGACATCAAAAAAAGAAAAAAAGAATCTTAGTCGTTGACTCTACTTAATTAACTTGTGTTTACACACGTGAACAATTATATATTTTGCAGGCATTCCCTTTGAACTCGAATCTTACTGCTCACTTTTCAAGAGCAATATTGAACGTGACTCAAAATCATGAATTTATGGAGAAGATTGAGAAAAAATATTTTGGGAAGAGTATTGAAGGGCTGCAACAGCAGTCTTCGCAAATGTCTTCACCTTCACCAAGTCTTACCTTTCACAGCTTTGCAGGGCTCTTCTTAATCACCGGCATTTCTACCTTATTGGCATTATTTGTCTCTGAAACACTTATTTTTTGGCAAAAAACCATGTCCAAGGTTAAAGAATGCATTCAAAGATACTTAATACGCTTACCACCTTCCACAGAAACACGTGTTCATCCAAATGATCTTGATTCAACCCAAGGAACCGATCAACCAAGCCTCCCTTCGGACATGGTATGATATATTAGCATGGAAAATTCTATGGTGGGTAGATGTTACCTATAAGTTGACACCATCGAAGTTATTCATTTGTCTTCCAATGATTTTGATATGTGTCAACTAAGATGGATAACCTCTATCATTTTTTATTGATGGGTAATGTAATTGTCGTCAACCAACTAGCTAGTTGATTAAGAGGTTTACGTATATAGAGCAGAATATATAATTTTGTATACACTGTTTGATCTTCATTACTTTTACCTCAAATTGAATGGTCTTCAGTCTTATAGTCTAGCTGTAGCACTGCATATTATATGCTTGTACAAAGAAACTATTGTAGAATATTTTGTTTCCATAATGTATGTATATACTCCTTTGTTTTTCACACAAGTGTTGTATCTTCCATATATGGCATGGAATACGAAAAAAGATAATAAGATATATGTTACTCTGTTTGATAATTTATTACTTGAATTTCATTAATACAGTTTATTAGCTGTTATCGAGTATTGACCAAGTTTATGAAATTTGCTAAAATTCAAGGTTATTAAAACCGGATCGAACATTAAACCGGTTGAAGCAAGGGTTTAAGGTTCAACCAGAGTTGAATGAGGCCGAGCCAATATTAATTAAATATATTAATTTTTTTTATCTAATATATTATGAGTTTTTGTAACATGTGCAATTAACTTGTGCAACATTGCTCTACTCAAGGTTTTCTAGGGATATTAAAAATCTAGGGATATTAAAAAATAATTATTCAAATTTTTTTTGCTATCGTAATATTGATATGAAGTTTCCACCGCCGTTTAGCGATGACTAATCTCCGTCGGCGTACATGCGGAGCATACAAGATGAGTTCTCCCCTTCAAACCGATATAGGACCGACTATCATGCCTTCTCCTGAACAAGAACAATAGTAAATTGTAATTTTCTAATTAAATCTTTTAAGCTGAATATGAGTATGATTGTTAGGGTTATGATTCACCTTTAGAGGAAGTTATGGCCCTTGTCTAGGCACACATATTAGAACTTTCCACCCTTAAATCACAGGGTCATATCAGAACTTTCGTTTATCAAGGATAGGTCATAACTAATAGTAACTCGAATTAATTCCAACAAAGAAGGTAAAGAAGGTAGAAGGGATTCTAGAAAACCCTAATCGTTGTTAATCTTCTAAATCAAACAAACTTAATCTCGCATTGTGCAAGACAATTCAAAACTTGCAAAACCCTATTTATCTTTTAATTGATTTTCAATCAAATAAATTCCATTAATTGCTTCGTTGAATGACAATACATGTGAAGACGATAACTCACTATTTTATTACTTGTTACGATTTGATGCACTTTCCAATCTATTCATCAAAGACAATGTTTGATTAATATAGTTTTAAGGGACCGATCGAATTAGACGCTACCTAGGTGATATTTGTTAATGCTATTTGGGGAAATTTGATTCGACCCAAAATATATGAAGAAATTAGGGCGTGTGCATGAATGAACCCGATAAATAAATTAATTTGGTTTATCAATGATATTGTTTGTGTTTAATTTTGTTGGCACACTTATTATTGTTGTTGAGTTACATTTTTTTTTTATCATTTTGTGGATTATGGTGTTGAAATTGTCCTGGTTGAATTATGTTATTGTTGTTGAGGTAGAATGTGGTTTAATAACATACTCCCTCCGTCCCAAATTATAAGAAAAAAAAATCACACTTATTAAGAAAACTAAAACATAAGAATTTGGAATATAGTTTTTTGTATTTTCTTTGGAAAAAGTTTCATAGGAAGATGTAAAAACAATTTTCATTGGCTATTGGTTATGGAAAAATTGAAAGAGAGAGAAAATTGAATGCAATTTGCATTTAATTTTATGAGAATAAACAAAAGTTTTTCTTGAAAAAGAGATTTTTTAAAAAAACAAGACTAAATAGGATAAAAGATTGTCTTTTTTGCTTATATTTTGGGACAAAGAAAATGAGTTCTTTTGCTTATATTATGGGACGGAGGGAGTATATTATTGATTTTATTATGTGTTCTGGTGGATTTTGGATATTACTGTCAAAAACTTAAAAATACATTTTAAGTTATAGAATTCGAATGAAAATGAAATAAACATTTTTCAGAGCGTGAAGGAAATGGAGGGCGAGATAAGAAATTATGTAACTTTTTTCTATATATGCAGGTGAAAAATAATCCAAGGGATTAAATATCAAAGATATAGCACCCCTTTGATACTTTGTTCTTTTTCAAATATAATGAGATTCTAAAATAAGAAAGGCAAATAAGCCCACTCTCAATTAACAAAAAATAACGGATGGTGAGGTGTACATTACCTTTTGATGAATTGGGGATAATTTATCTTTAATGATAAGTAGGATTCAATTCTGAATCAAAATTAAATGGAGATCACATGTTAAATGTATGAGATAAAAGAAGTTTGATGTTCGTAAGATAGAAATGGTAGGAGATGAAAGAGTCCATTCCCAAGCCACATCATAAGTTAGTACTATAACATATCCACTATTTAGTTGCAATGGCTAATAGAGTGTTTGGATCTGCATTATTCTTGTTTTCCTATGCAATTTTGCTCTGAAAATAAAGAAACTACAAAATGTAGCATCACTCCAAACGTACGTTTATCGGCTTCCCACCGCTTCAACAAACAGAGGCTAAGTTTTGATAAATTTTAAGAAAGTGGCCAACTGGTGGCACTATAGCACCGCCCATGATTTCTTAGAGGGTCGACATATAGTATGACTTTTCTGGGCCAAGAGCTCAAATAATACGACTACACTTATGTGCAGCGCTTATTGCTTGATCTCGCTATAATCTATCGGCATCTACAAGAAGTGAAGATGAGCTAAACAAACACTAAATGCAAGAATTTTTAAATTAAAAAGCTGAAAAACAAGAGCTTAGCACATTTTAAGTAATTATTAAGTGATGGAATCATCTGAGCATTTGAGAATCATGCAATCTACCTTAAAACACAATCAATAAACTATGATACCTGAGCAATGTGCTTCGCAGTGATCAAATCAACCATGACAAACGATGCATACCATCCTTGCTTTTAGACCAAATATTTCCAAGCGCCCATCAGCGACATCAGCTTCAACAAAGCATTTCTGGGATTACATCAAAAAGCCTATTTAGTTAAACATAATTAAATTTGAATAACACTAGCAATTTTATTAAGTGTATATTTGGTTATGTTTTGAGCAGAATTGATTTTGGTTAAATTGATTGTGGCTAAAAATGAATTGAAGATAAAGTGAATTGTGTTTGGATACATTTCATATAAAAAAGTGAGTTGAACTATAGAAGTGAAACCAAACATACACTACTTAAGACATATACAAAAGTTGGTTATTCCTAGAAATATAAAATCAAAAATTTTACAAAAGATATTGCTGCTCTAGTAAGCTATTCTATTGTGTAAGCAATTCTAAGAAGCGTTTCCATGTGAGAGGGTAATGTGGCATGAAAAATAGATATTTTTTGACGATAAATAAACTTCATTCAAATATGAAAATAACAAGAGTGCAATCAAATCGGATATGAGTTGAGACATTTCTCATCCACATTTTGAAATTCAAATACATCTGATCAATACTCATAGAAATTTTAGAAGCCAAAGGTAAATTAACAAACCAAACTCTTAATTATAACAATCAAACTAAACTCTTCTACATATGGCTAGTGGTTGATAATAATGAAAGATCCTTCCCTAAAAAAATAATAATAATGAAAGATCCACTTTCTTTAAAAAAATTGTTGCAGTGTTCACTCATTTTGGTTATAGGTGGTCTTTGAAATGTCCAATTCAACCACATGTTGGCTAGTCATTTGTAAAGCTGAATAAATGTTGAATATAGTGATAACCACAATAAACTTCTTATTCAAAACATGATACCGACAAAAAGAGTAACTCTCGAGCATTTCAACAAACACGTGAGTATCGATTTGAAACAAATTAAAGGTAACAAAACAAGAAAATCATAAAAATTCTAACTATTATTATATCTCAAACTAGAAAATGATGGAGTGACCAAAACATAAAGTTTTCGTGGTGTTTTCTAGGCGGCCGCTTGGAGATGAAAACAAACCAACCACTAGATGATAAAAACAAAGACAACAAACAGAGATGAAAAGAAAAAGGCAATCAAGAGATGGGATTCATGCCACAAATACACAACCAATAGATGGGAAAAGAGGCATCAACGAAGGGGATTATTCAAGCACTGTACACCAAAACCTACCAAGGAAAAAACCCTAGCAGGCGGTGCAAGGATTAGAAAAATTCTACATCATGTGTTTTTTCTATACCTTCGAACTATATCATAGAATAATGTCCCTCAAAATGAAAAATATATCTGAAATGAAAAGATGAAGAAAACAAAAACAGTTAAAAAGTAAATATAAAATAATTAAATTGTATTAAAAATAAACCTTATTATTATTATTATTATTATTATTGTTGTTGTTGTTGTTGAATACAATACAACTAATAAAACAACCAATTAGTAATTGTTTTTGTTTTTAACAAACTACCAATCCAAATTTTATTGCCTTAGCAATATTACGATATACAAAACGAGTAGTGCTATTTGCAGCGAACTGTAACATAGCGAATGGATTGCGAAGTGTTTTCCATCCTTTGATTTCTTTTGGTGGAAAACATGGGCCCTTAGATACAAATCAGCAAACCGCTGCAGTTTAAAAGAAATTGCCAACAACACGTTTGGGAATTTTTCGCGCGATATTCTCTCGCGAGATCAAGCAATTTCCATACAAAACTGCAGTACATAATTGTTGTTGTAGTGCTAATGCCTTCATTCTTCTGTAATCTACCGCCGCCTGCATTGTTAAAAAGAGAATAGAACAAACCCTTTCTCTTTTCCTTTCTCCTCGATTCATTGAAAATGATGTAACAATGTTTCCTCTTTTTCTCAAATATCTCTCCTTTCTCCCTTTTCCATCATCGCAATTTCGCAAGGTTTTTACTAGGTTTAAAGTTTCATCATCATCTTCTTCTTTTCCTGAGGTTTCAGTATGGTGGCACCTTGACAGTTGTGCCGTGCCTTCTGGGGTTAGCTATTTGGAGGTAGCACCTTCAATTACGGCTGCCCTTAGGGCTAATGGGATTATGGGTAATATTCATATTCACGTTTATGGCGATTTTAATTCTTCTGAGGTCGACAAAAAGGCTCTTAATTCAACAAACATTAATCTATACTCCATCACCAAACGAAAAATAAATACATGTGAGTTTTCCTTCTTTTTCTTTATTATTACAAATTAACCGAGTCTTAGAATCTTGTCCACATATATAGTGTTTGAGCTTAATTAATTGTTTCTTTAAATTCCAAATTATTTTTGTATCTTTTCAAATATTAATGACCACATTGTTGCAGTTGGAAACTACAATACTTAGGTTAAGAGAAACGAACGGGTTTGTTAGGGACGTAGTGTTTGCCGTCGGGGAGACCCATGCCGGAGCGAAGGCGGAGATATGAAGCTACAGATCGGTGAACGACGCCGTTTCCGCCTAAGATTTGTGATGCTACGTTTGTTAATCCACCTGCCATGGTTATTGCTTCATCATTCTTCTTCTTCTTCCTCTTCCTTCTTTGTTTAATTTCTGTTTGATTATTTTGAATATCGAAAATATGATTGTAATTTTTGTTTTGTTTTGAAAAAGCCAAATTAATGTATTGGATGAGATAAACGAATTTGAATCTTTGTATTTTTTGTTTAATATTATACAAACATGTTAATTTCTCTTTTAAAAAAAACCATGTTAATTTTTTTATTGAAATTGTAATTTAAAATATATTAAGGATGCAAATGTCCGATTATGTTTTAAACATTTTTTTAGGAGTTTTTTAACATATGTGATGCAGTACTTTTGCATCAAACAATAGTAAATATTTATATCGTCTCCTCATGGACTAGTGCGATATCACGGACCATTCGACACCAAATATCATTACAAGTTAAAAGATAATTTGTTGTTTGTTTTAGAAACTAAGTTGCAAGGGTAAAAGTTGAGAGTAATAAGGCGTGAAAACATTGGAATTAGAGTTCCTTGATTAAGCGTCAAACATAACCTAATAATCACATATATGGATTTCAGCGTTTTACCGATATTATCACGTATCGCTCAACAAGATTATTCGTGTCCAAATAATCTTGTGAGATCAATTGTATTGTTCAATAGTTTTTCCAAACTATTAAACAATCCAATTGTCGATCGTATCGTTTAATCGACGATTTCTCAATCTATTCAACGATCCAAAATCTTTACGTACCGATACCTTGTGTGATTATCAAAACATCAATCATATGTCTAGACTCGTTGTTTTGATAGATGAATTATTCTAAACCTAGATTCAAAAGTACTTTTCAATAACAATTAAATCAAAGATGGAAATGAATTGCAAGAATAACTTCAATATCATGTAAATTGCTAGAATCATATATTACAAAATTAAAAGATTACATTATAAGCTCAATCAAGTACCTCTACTCCCAACTAAGAAGATTTAGTTCATCATTGTCATGAGAACATTACAAAAGTGGAAGGAAAGTTGAGAATTCATGCAAGGAACTTGATTTCTCCAAGAATCTTGATGAATCCACACTCAATCACTATTGTCCAATGTAAACAGTATATTTTCGCCCTATTCTCTCTCTAAAAATGTTATAAGATAATGTCTCAAATGAGGGAAATGAGCTTTTATACATATGCTGAAAAAATATAATTTCGCCTGGCGAATTTTGTCTCGCCATGGCGACTTGAGCTTTCTTTGCCAGTGGGTTTCTGTCACGTCATAACGATCAGATGAAACCGCCTTATTTCGCCTGGCAGGAATATTTCTCACCATGGTGAATTGCTCTTGTCCTGTTTTCAACTTTCTGGAACTGCTCGCCATTTAGCTCGCCATTGCTTCGCCAGGCGAGATAGTTTGCCATGGCCATCTCTGTGGTGAAGGAACCTGGAACTTTCTGGACCTGCTCGCCATGGCGAGATGGTCTTTGCTCATTTTTGTTGTTTTTGACTCTTGCTTGATGTTTTGGCACTCAATTCCTGCACAAATGGGTAGAGTAAGATTACTAAAGCGTAATAGGTCAAAATTCACTTTTCTCTCGGCTTTTCCTAGATAACTTGTAAAACAAGTGACAAACGTGTCATAAATAAACATTTAAAATACCAATTCCTGGCACTTATCAATATGAAATAGTAAAAATATGAATTAAATTAAACTAATACATATTGGATTAAAAAATGTGATAACTATATTGTTCATGAATAAAATACGGGCATTTTAAAAAAAAATCAATAATAGGCAAAATATAAGGGTAGAGATTAGAGAGGTTAACAATTTGAGTTGGCACCTATCGATATATGTACATTCATCTATTAATTTATTTCATTCCATTTATTGTAATTAAGACCCATAAATTTGTCTCCGAAAAATGACCCATAGATTTGAATTGCATTGAATGCAAAGATCACTTGGATGTTTGATTTTCAGTAAAATAGAATTAGAGGGGGCTTGTAAAACTTCCACATTAAGAATGACTAGAGAGTAAGGACTTTGTAGTGAATTGGTAATCAATTTTATATTTTTATTTTTTTCATTTATACGCAATATGAATATGAATTATATATTTTTTTAGGGAGAATATGAATTTTACTTAAATTGATGGTTTTTTTTTCCTTTCTATTTTGGAAATTTTCATAAAGGAAATTAATTTGGTGCGCTTTATTTGGTGAACTTTCCTATAAACATCCAATTTTAACCCTTTATTTTTTTAAATATAATAGTTTTACTCCAACATCTAATTTAATTTTACTCTCGCAATATTTTATTATAATTTATTTTGACATTTTCACACATTAAGAAATGTAACAAAAATTATGTGTGATTTTACAAAATTATCAGTCATATATAAAACACATACTATTTTTTTTTTTTGACAAGGAAAATAGATATTAAAAAAATTGAAAGAATAAAGAGTAATATATAGTTAATGGTATGATAGATTTTTTTTTTTACAAAGAAAAAATATATATTCCTGCTGCGTTAAGCAAGAGAAAATAACAAATATAAAACACATACTATTTTTTTCTTCCTAAAATGACATATAATAAAAACACGAAGGAGTAACATTTAGCATTTGTGTTAGTTACGATATGATGCGAAATAAGACTATAGCTTATTTTTCTAAAATACCCAAAAGAAAATCTTTTTTTTTAATAAGCTTAAATTTATTTACTAAATAATTGTCAATGCATTGATGAGTTAAAATCCAGAGGGGCCTAAGGTATATATCGTTTGAAACGTATGTATTGTTTGAAACATACTAAACTACTGATTAAAACAATCAAAATCAATAAATATTAATAATGATATTCCGCGGCAGTTAACTGTCGAAGGAGTATTTCGGTATTTTACTGGTGTGTTTCAACCAAACACTATGTGTGAACAGCAAATTTCAAACTTATGGGAGGTGACACAACTTACAAGCATTGTTTTCACGACGGGTAAAATAACCCACCCTGAAAGAGTCCATAGAAAAACTTATGGGAGGTGACACAACTTACGAGCATTGTTTTACTCATACTTTTAAAAATCGGACCGGTCATCGATACGACAAGGTCACTGAGTCATTGGTTGAACCATTGAATCACTGATTGAACCGCATGACTGAACCAATTTAAATCGGATGACTCGGTTGTAAGATTTGATATCTATAATAAGTTTGTATAGATATTCAACCGAATTGAACCACAAGACTTGATCTGTATCCATAATTATAAATATAACAAATATGTATTTTTTTTGTTACATTACATATTATGAAAAATATGTATAAGTAATTTAAATAACTTAGTGGTTAGATTAGTTTCCAACTCTGTTTTCCGTGCTTCACCAAACAGAGCTGGAAACATAGTGATATCATTTGATGATTATGAGATACTTTCGGTCTAGACTTTTTGTGATAAACATATTGTTTTGCCTTTATATTTTAAACGTAATATTGTTATTGTGGTTTATGGTTTCTAGGTTATAGTTTATCTTTTCTCTGCAGTGTGGTTTTTGCTAATTTTATTTGACTCTTTTCCTTAATTTTATTGGACTCTTTTCCTTTTATCATTGGACATAATATGGGCAAACAATAAAAAAAAGGGCAAACAATAAAAAAAAATGCATCTGTCGTAAATACCCAAGAGGATTAGAAATTGTTGTTTGTGAAGGTCCTATCAGAGGATTTGTCGTTTCAAGTTGTCTTATTATTCCAAGTCTACAACAAAAATAAAAAAAATTGTCAAAAAAATTAATATAAAAAAATTAGGCGATGAAGAAAAATTTGTCAAAAAATTGATATTAGAAGGATCTGTCGTAACTGAGGTTCCATTTTTCAGTTTCAGATCTACAAAACAAAAAAAAATGGGTCACAATTCTAGATGATGATGATATACCTGAAGAAAAATTCTGATCGTTTTGCTAAAAAGTAGCCGATTGTCGTGATGGACAAAAATGGATGAGTTTGTTTTTTATCGAGTGAACAAAAATGGCTTAGAACTGTAAGAAAATTTGGGGTTGCAATGATAAAAAGGACCCTTTTACTCCTTCCACCCTTTAACGACTTTTACCCTTTTTGTTAATGGAATGTCCGGAGTTCGAACCCCGGCTCCTGCATATAATAATGCATTGTCCTACCAACAGAGCTATACTCACGGGACAACTAAATAAGTAGTTTCCAGCTCTGTTTTCCGTGCTTCACTCTGCAAAATTTGAAGTTAAAATGGTGACAATAGATAGTCCTATACATATTATGAACATCAATATAATTCGCTCAATAACCTAAATGCAATCATTCTTGCAAGTAACAAGCTCCTCTTTAAGGTTTTTGATATCAGGGTTCAAATCAAAAGTTGTTTTTCCTCTGGGGTTAAATGATCAATGAGCTATGTGCCATCTCAGCTTTTTTCGTAGCAATGCTACCCTTAAGTTGTCTTTCCCATTTTAACATGTTTTTCATTATTGTGTTATCCGCACTATTATTTCCTATTTGGGTCGGGTGGTAAGTAAATTCTTCGACAAACTGATATATTATTCTTGTTAGTTGCTTATAATTCCCATAAACCATGATTTCTGGTAAATCATCTTCCAAATCCAATATACCTCAAGATTTTAACGAACACATGATGAAATTCTTTAAGTCCATAAGGTTTGATCCCTTAGGTAGGGATTGGTTTTCTATGTCCCACCAAATACGCTTATGGGGGACATTTCTTGAATTACCCAATGAAATAATTGATAGCAGTAGAATCATGTGCAAAGGCAGTTTTCCCTTTTCTTCTTGTATATGGTTAACAGCTGACCTAAGTATTATTGATTTGAGTTCAACTTGGTAAAGTTGGATCTTTTCCTTTAATTCAGCAAAATATCTGAAAAAAATAAATATATTAATATTCGGTATAGTTTATTCACTAAGTATCAGGATTATTATTCATTTTTTCACACAAATCACCAAACATCACGACCAGTTTAAGTACTCATAGTTCTCGTCATAATTTTACTATTTCAGTCCTTATACTAAATTGAATCCTAACAAGTACCCACAACATGGTTCTGACAAATGTCACCCACTCAAAATCATCTCTTAACTAGGAGCAAGTAGGACAAACCTCAAACCCCAACAAGATGATTTAATGTCATCTGAGATTTTATCACCAACGATATGTAGCTCTTTTGGGAGTTCCTTTTTGGCCTTTTCTGCCTCTTTCTTGCCTTGTTTGATAACTCTTTCGTTTTGAAGCGTGACACTGTTCAAATAGTACAAAATAAGTTACAAAATAAGTCACTTAAATGGCCAGAAAGAATAAAGTTAGATAGGTGTTCATACCAATCTTGTGTCGAACCATTACTGCTCCCAAACCTTTTATTTCTGCCTCTTTGTTGACATGTAGCTGCAACAGAGTAGATAAGGAAAATTGTAAATAGATAAGGAAAATATATTTTGTAATAGAGTAGTGATATTTGTATTAATTACTTCCAAAATATATTGTCACTTTACATACAATTATTCTTTTGCTGATCTCAAGTCTAGTGAGATCATTCTTTCCATCACCGAATTCCATTGATTCCAGACTAATTTCCTCCCTTACTTTTATCCTTGACAATTCTATTAGCTCTTCAATGGAATCTGTTTTCCCATATGTTACCAGCTTCTGCTCTGTTATCTACACAAGATATAAATCATTTGTAAATAAGTAAATAGGCAAAAATAAAAGACAAATTAAAATTAATTTTACCTGTAGGGAAAATTCAGTGTTAAAGTTAAAGAACTTGTCATCACTTGTTAAATCACTTTGCAAAACAATGAAATATTTCTTTTCATTGAGGCAGTGTTTGTGGGTTATCTTATCCACACAGAGGATTGTTAGGTGAATGCCACACGGTAGCTGCTTGAGATAGACACCATTTTTCTCGACTATAAAAACTTTATTTTCTAAGACACTCTTTAACACACTCCAATGATATTCAGCCACCTCATGCAACTTTTTTTATTCTATTACTTGCTACCTGTTTAAAATAATAAAATAAAAGAAGTTGCATGAAGTGGCTAAATATCATTAGAGGGTGTGATCTTAACATTTCTCCAAAAGATGATTTAACGTGCTAACATGGCATTCTTTCAAAAAGGAAGTCTCATGATATTAATATATTTATATATTTATTCATAACCTATTTTTTAATATAGAAAAAAATATTGAAGAACTAAAGACTTAACTTTTTTTATCCTTTTTTTTAGAAAAGAATGCATACAAAAGGATAAAACTTCTTCAATCCAAATCCTTTTCATATTTGATGCGGTGACAACTACATTGCGATCATCACTAAAAGGTGGATAGAGTTATTTTTGTTAAGTCGGCACCAATAAAAATCACATTGTTATATAAATAATGAAAGATAGATGAGTGACTTTGATTGATGTCGACTGCGCATGAGTACTTCTACCCACTCTTTTTTCTTCAGAAATAACTCTACCCACATGTTGATGATAAGTAAATAAAAATTTACCACTTTACTCTACCCACATGTTGATGATAAGTAAATAAAAATTTACCATTTGAAAGTATAATGGGCGATTTGATTGTTAATAAGTTGGTGATCGTACAATAAGCCCTTTAAATTAGTCAAAATTTCAGAAAAATGTCTTAACAAAAGTTACAATCCGATCACTTGAGAAATTTGAGGGGCTTATGAATAAATTAAACTCACCTCCCTTCAAAGATGTTTGAATTACACTCTCCTCCCCTCTTATGTTAAAATATACACTCCCCTCCTTTGAAAAATAAAATTCATACTCCCCTCCCTTATAAGATGCTTTAATTATAACTCTCTCCCTTAATAATTAAACATATACTACACTTTAATCTATTTTAACATAAATAAATATTTTTATGATATATATTAATTTTGAACAACTATTTAAGAAAAATTAATTCATTTCTTTATAATTCAAATGTCAATGATAATTAAATTTAAATATTTTGTTATTGTTTTTTTTTAAAGAATATTTAAGAATATTTTATAATACTTATCTTTATATCTTTTTTAATAATATTTTTATAGTAATTATTTTATTTCTTCGTATGTTTGTCTCCAATGATATAACTATCTTTATTCACTCTACTTTCTAATCTACGTATATTTTCAATGCATGTTCAAACCATTTAAATTGAGTTTTTATTTTTCAAGATATGTTGTATGATATCTCTCTTCAATGTTATTACAAAGAAAGTTGGGGTAGCATCATCGAAAACTTCACACGTTTGTCCCCGATAATATAATCTACTTATATTTTGTATGTAAGTATTGGTTTTTTATTTTATTTTATGAGATATGTCGTATGATATCTCTCTTCAATATTATTACCGAGAGTGTTGTGGTAGCATCATGGAAAAATATTTGATAAATAACAAAATATTTTATAAGGATTAAGAATTTATTTACCTTACTCAGAAAAAAGAATTTATTTACCTTTCTCTTTTTACCCTCTTTAAATATATTGGTTGTTTTGTCTCTAGCATGTATGTACTAGTACATCTTAAGCATGTTTGCCGTATAATTATTTCTCCATCTGAAAAGACTTCATCAGCCTAACACGACACTTTTCTATCTCTTTTCTTCACCAGCAATTTACTTGTTCCCTCTCCCACGCATTCAATTTCAATGTTTCCTTCCATCCTTGTTTCTCTCTCTCCAAATTAGTGTTTACCTCGTTGGTATGATTGTCAAAAGGTGGTGTTGTTGCTTAATAGTAGGAATTCTGCTCTTTACCCAAACGTTTCTGTTCATTCCTAAAGTAAATGACCAAAATATCTTACGTGCATAAGCTAGCTCACGTTAGTGTTAAATTTATATAAATTAACTCAGGTTGTGTTACTTAAATCACGCAGAAAAAACACACACCAAAACCACGCTGGTCAAAGAAAAACAAAAGAACCTGATTGAGGTTGTCCTTGTCCATTCAACTGTGACTATGAGATTATTTTATTGGAAGAAAAAAACTTGTATAACCAATGTCAATGAAACTGAGATAAAGAACCCAATCAAAGGGAAAGGAAACTGAAGCTGGAAACAAAACAAACACTAGAAAACAAAATTCATGATTATATCATGTTTTGTTTGGTAGAATGAAAATATATCCAGTGAATTAATTTACTTATTTTCTACAAATTTCATTCAACAAGTAAATTAAAATAAATGATTGAAAAGGTTGGTTTATTGATAATAATAAGGAGGGCTTAATACATGGTTTAGTCATTTAACTTAATTCTTTTTTTTAGAATGGTCTCCTAACTAAAAAACGTTTTAAACTGGTCCCTTAAGTCTTCTTTCGTTATCTTTTTTGGTCATCTCCATTAGTTTTTAACATCAAATATCTAAAATGAACTACATTTAAAGATAGTCCACCATATGCCTTACTAAATTTTATAATTTTAACCATTTGATTTTTTCTTTAAAAGATGCAGTTCAATCATGTAGGACCTATTGACTAGTACCGTGAA
This sequence comes from Medicago lupulina, assembly GCA_958299785.1. NCBI lineage: Eukaryota > Viridiplantae > Streptophyta > Magnoliopsida > Fabales > Fabaceae > Medicago > Medicago lupulina. The sequence goes on along the minus strand of OY283143.1, from coordinate 2,572,199 downwards.
CCACTAACACCTAATATAATTCATTCATCTTCTTCTTCCCTCATCTCTTCATGATCTTCAACAACAACAACTTCATCAATAAAATCCACAAAATCTCAAAAAAAAAAAAAAATTAATTAAACCTACTCTCTAATCACCACACAACCATCATTGTCATCTTCATCTATCATCATCAACACTCTTCTTCCTAAATATTATTCTTCATCTTCATACCACTTTTCACAGCGAAGGAGATTCTTGTCTCATAACAAGAACAAGAACGTGTTGTGTTGTTAACAACAATAACAAAGATGAAAAACTCATCATCATTATCATCAATAACCTTTAATTCAAGATCAGAGACAAGAACATTGTCACTTAATAAAACAGCCCTAAAAGATGAGTTTTTGATTTTTGGAAAAGAGAGCTTCTTGTTGTTGTGTAACAAAGATGAATAAGTAAATCCCTTTCAACTCCACTCCTTCAAACCGTACACTGCTGCACTTCTCCGCCATACAACTCAGATTCTTCTTCCTTTTTTTTCTTTTTTTTTTCTCTCTAAAAATTGATGTTTATGTTTAAGTTTGTGAGTCAGAGAAACCCAGAATTTCGAAATTGAAAGTTGAGATTTTTAATAACCCATAAATTTTAAATTGAAAGCTGAGATTTTGAGAACCCATGTATTCGAAGTTGATATTGATGAAGGTAGCGACTGAGAAAGGGAAAGGTAGGAGAAGGATTGAAACTAGATTTTGGAGATGAAATTGGTTGATCTTAGATAATAGGGTTTGAGAAAACTGATTATACTTATGAACATGTTGAAAAACAATTTTGAAGATGTTTGAATTATTTTGATCTGAATCAATTTTGTGTGTTTTTTTTTTTCTTATGGGTTTTTTATGATGGTATTATGAAGATGATGAAGGTGAAGAACAAGGGAGTAAGAAGATGAAGAGAGAGGAAAATTGTAAAAATAAAGTCTTGATGGTTCACTCTTAGATACTATAAATCTGCAATCAACTGGTTAAAATGATATCAAGAATAATATACATTAAAAAATTAACGGAGAGGACCAAAATAGTAAACGACAGAAGATTTATGGGACCAATTTGACACACTTTATAGTTAGGGGACCAAAATGAAAACCAAAAATAAGTTAAGTGACGAAATGATGTATTAAGTACTAGTAGTTATTAGCATGAATGAAAAATTGAACCGTGAAAATCTGAAACATTTATATGAGAAAGAGACAGAGATTGAATGGAGAAGAGGAGAGGAGCAGCGAGTAATAAAGATCAAGCAAATATTTTCAAACCAGCGTGAGTTAACTAACGTTGAGTTTTGGTGTGTGTTTTTTTCTGCGTGACTTAAGTCACGTAACGTAAATTAACTCATGCAAATTTAACACTAGCGTGAGTTAACTTTGTGGTAAATGATCTTGTCGATCAAAGCATATTTGAGGAAAAAACAATTCTTATTCCAACTCTTGACTGTGTTGAACAAATCAATGATTGTGTTTTGCATTTGATAAAAGGTGATCAAAAACAATATCTAAGTTTTGATACCCCTTGTAAATATGATGTTTTGCCTTTGATAAAAGGTGATGAAAAACAATATCTAAGTTCTTATACCCCTTGCGAATATTCAAGGTGATTGGTTTACTTTTGAGTTTCTAAATGATATAAAATATTCAGGTATAGCAAACCATCATTTGACTTTGAAGGTTGGTGTGTCTTTATGTTGTTAAGAAATATCGATCAAGTGAATGGTTTGTGTAATGAAACAAGATTGCAAGTATCTCACCTTAGAAAAATGTCATTACTGCATAAGCAAGAGTATTATTTATCAAAGGATCTTAATTCAAAGTATAGATTTGGTTCTCTGTGATTCTAAATTTTCATTCAAATGTTCAAAACAATTTTCTATCTCACTGTATTTCGCTACGATGGTAAACAAAAATCAAGGCCAATCATTGTCTAAAGTAGGGTTGTATCAATCTCAGCCAATGATTACACATGGACAACTATATGTTGTTGTTTCCAAAGTAACCACTAAAATATAATTAAAATTATTGATTTTGGATAAAGATGACAAAACTTACACTTCAACTATCAACGTTGTTTATCCATAAGTATTTCGATAACCTTATAGACCAAGTAATAATAGTTTTTATTAACAATTAATTTAATTCTATATTATATCCTTTAACAATTACTTTAATTCTATATTATATCCTTCATGCTTTACTTTATTAATGTGGTCTATTAGCAATTTTTTAGTTAGTTACATCGGAGCTATCCAAAATCTTTAAAGGTATTAGTACCAAGGAATTTTTAATTTTTTTTTGCTTCATTTCTATGGAATATTTGGGTTGTCATTATTGTTTAATGTATGATTTAATGATGTTTTTTTTTATCATAATTGAATGATGTTTTATGCAATGCAAGTAACTTATATAACACAGAATGTTTATGTTGGTTGCCATTGAATATTTATGTCTACGTCATAATTCACACACTCGTACACAACCATAAACAACCAAATTTACAAGAGTATTCTCCCGTGCACACGGGTCTCTTGACTAGTTAATCACATGCACTTTGGATCCTTTATTAACTCTTACTCTCTCTCTCGTTGTTATTTTTTTATTTTTTTAATGGGAAGGAAAGAAATTGGAAGATGCTCCAAGTCGAATTAAATGAGCTTATACAGCATACAATATAAAGCATCTAATAATAGTTTAGCCTCATCAAACAGAGCTTAATCTACGGATAGTCATAACCATGTAAGCCCTCATCAAACAGGGCTTAATCTACTGATAATAGTCATAACCATGTAAGCTCTCTTCAAGCGTTTCATTTTAAGTCAAATCCACGAATAGCTGGTAATGTAACTCGCTCCAAAGACGATAAAAACAAGATTTCCTTAATAAAGTAAAAGAATAAGGTCTTTTTACAATAATAATTAATTCCGTAAAAAAAAATGAGCACCAATACCCAGGATAACATATAATACACATGCCTTCTACGAAAACCATCTACTTCACCATCAAAGAATGACTCTCCCCTATTCATAAACTGCTACTATAATTTTCACAATAACACAGCAAAAGGGGAAGATTCGTAGTTTCAAATTTTTCATGTAAAGGTGAGCCAATACCTAAGATCCATCAACCACAAGTGACTGGAAAGGCTCCCTCTTTATCTCCACGAATGTCGAGAAGTCCTTGCTTAATGGCTGTTTCCAGGGTTCTCCATCCATTTGCAAATAGGCATTTTTCCACCCTCCACCTCTGAGTTCCAATCGAATAGCTGCTGCCTGAAAGATGTAAACAGAAGTTCAGCATTCAGAGATAGTTATTTCACAAAGCCAAGTGTTTGCGATAGGATACTAGACATGGTCCATATCTTTAACAGAAGTTCATCTTTATTATATATTTCAAATATAATATTTTTACTAAGGCCCATATCTAGTATCCTATCATAATCTATCAGCATCTACAAGAAAATGAAGATGAACAACGCAAACGCTAATTGGAAAGAATTTTTAAATCAAAAATTGAGAAATAAGAATGTAGTATTTTTAAATAGGCAAAATTGTCCATGCGGTCCTTAACTTAATTTCAGATAATGTTTTCGTCCTTTATCTTCTTCTTTTTTCTTCCCATTTTACTCCTTTATGTTTTTAAATGTTGGCATTGTTATCCTTTTATACATAAAAAATCTAAAAACCTAGCAAACTCATCCCCAAACCCAGAAAACTCATAAATAAACATGGACCTTCATACAAAATCCAGATTTCATTCCTTGTGGGTAATAACAGAACCCCAAAATTGTAAGATTCACACATATTAGCTCTCAATTGCTTCTGCTCTCTCTATTGGTCCCAAAATCTACACACCCAGTCTCAATGGGGTTCTACTTTTATTTTCCCCTTCCCACTGATTTCTTTGAAGTGTTAGAAGTAGGGCGGAAAATAAAAAAGGATAACATTGTGTGGTTGGATTAAAAGCTATTGGTGAAAATTTGGGCAGGGAATAAACCAAAGAGTAGAGGCTGGATGTGAAAAAATTACTTTAATTGTTGGGGCCGATCGACTGTGCTCGGTATAAGATGAAGATATTTTGTTGGAATTTTTTTCAGGTTGAAGATTTTAGTTTATGGGTTGTTGGAAAACGGTGCCAAAGGGATTATAGAAACCAAGTGTTGGTACCAAAGCTCTCTGATTCGGCATTAGATCGTATCTGAGGATTGAACCAATGGGGTACCACAATTGTTTGTTTTCCTTTGCCTAACATACCAAAAATAACAAAGATCGAGATTGGAGACAATGAAGAAGAAGAAGTTTCTGCATTTCTGGGATTTTTTATGAAGATAAAAGTTGTGGTTTTTGATAAATTTTGTGGGGTTTTGAATTTTTTTTTAAAGGACAACGACGTTGACATTTTAAAACATAAAGGATCAAATCGAGGGGGAAAAAAAGACAAAGAACTGAAACATTACCTGAAATTAAGTTAACGTGAAATTAACTTAATGGATCACATGAGCAATTTTACCTTTTAGTAATTATTAAGAAGTATCCACTCTCATACACCAGCAGTGATGGAATCATCTGAGCATTTGAGAATCAAGCAATCTACCTTAAAACACAATCAATAAACTATGGTACCTGAGCAATGTGCTTTGCAGTGATCAAATCAACCATGACAAACGATGCATGCCATCCTTGCTTTAGACCAAATATTTCCAAGCGCCCATCGGCGACATCAGCTTCAACAAAGCCTTTCTGGAAGTACATCAAAAAGCTTATTCAGTCAAACATCATTAAATTTGAATAACACTATAAATGTCACTGAGTAACACATTATACATGTATACAATAGTTGGATTTTCCTAGAAATTTAAAAAGAGATAGTAGAAATAGCACTGAGTAGCGCAAAGAGAAGGTAGTTGAAACTTGAATATCCACATTCATACACCAGAATTTCTGAGTGCAGACAGACAGAAACCCATTGTCTACGTTTTTTAGTTAAATAAAATAATAAAACGTATTTTTCATTGACTAGACATTGTTAAAATATTGCCAAAGCTTGAGTAAGATTTTGTTTACAAATAGAGTGAATTGATATTTGAATACTATGTGTCTTTGCTCTTTTTGTTTTAATTTAGGTGTTTTATGCTTGTTCTCTTTATAGCTATATTATTTTAGCCTAATGTCGCCCCGTACATTGCACAGATATCTATTACAAGTTTTTTTACAGTCTAAAATCTTAATATTAAATTAACTATAAAATAAACAACATTAACTAAAATGTAAACTTAAATTTGAACATTATTAAAAAAATCATTTAAATCTTAAATATAAATGAATTAAACATACTGTTTGGGCCGGGAAATTAGTAAATTAGTACTCAGACTCAGACCAGCATATATATCCACAAAAATTTGTGGAAAATAACTCAGGCAGACTGTAGGACCCATTTGATGGGTAAGAATCCTAGTAATCATGAGTAATTTTAACAGGTATCCCTTTATATGGGTTCAATTATCATCCCCACATGAGTAGGATAACTTTCAAATGATCACTTCAACCAGTATTATCTCAAGCTACACGAATACAATACCTTCTCCAAATACTCGGGTTTCGGTTTACCCCATGGGTTTCTTCCACTTCCATAGCTATGAAGATTCAAAGCAACTATTGCCCTTACACTGAAACGAATCAACAAACATTATAAAACCAAAAACTTCACAAAAGATATTGCCACTCTATTACATTCATTAGGCAGTAATTTAAAAAATTTAGAATTGCAGAATTAAAACAGGAAGCCAAAACCATGAGTAATGAAGAAATGCACAATTTCTAACAACTATAACATGGTAAAAAGGTAATAATGCTTGTTTGAAAAATTTATTTGTTTACCAGTCGATAATAAAGAACAGAAACTATGCTTTAGGATAAGAAACATACCTTTTAGGAATTGCAACTTGCTCCCACTCTGAGCTACTAACCCTTTTGATATGCATCCGCAAAATATTTCTTAGTCCCCTAATATCAGAAAGGATGTTTATGAATATAGTGAGGATATTCTAAGTAAAGTAAGTACAGCCATTGTCCTTATTATCCAAAATACAGAAATCATCCATATAGGAAAAGGTTTTATTAAGGCAAAAGATACACGTTTTAAAAAAAACAAAATGGCATGCAAAGGCAAATGAGAGTCATCCCAACTATTTTGGCACCACTCTCGTTAACCTGCAAATGTACCACAATTTATACATAAAAAAACAAGAAAAGGTACAAAAAGTACGGGGACATGAACCCAAACCACAAGAAAAAGAAAATACTTAAAATCTATAATTAGACAAATCATTCCTAATTCTTAAAGCAAAAATAAACATCAAAAAAGTGAAAACGCACATTATGAGGAACAGTATAAAGGATAAAATGAAAGCAGAGGAAGGCCATATTCATATTCATATTAGGGAGATGCTAACAAGTGCCCCCGAGACACTCTTTAAAAACTATAAGTGGCAAGTATTTTTGAAAACGTGTGTATTCAATGCATTGGAAATCGAAATATTTGACTTTTTTAAAGAATAATTTCTTATTTTGGAACGCTTAAAGAGTGCCCTGGGGGCACTCGTTAGCAAGACTCTTCATATTAAATGGTAAATCCATGTCAGTTAGAACCATACCAAAAGTTTTATGACAACTATCATCCCGGTTACTATATCCCAAATCCTCTTACAAGAAGAAAAAGAACAATTTCCCTGGAGGTAAATTTAAATTTGATCTTCTCTAATGACGACAAACATCATCTCTAGTCATCTACTTATAATGCTTATTATTTTTTGCAGATTATCAAACCCGAGTTGCTGAGAATTATATTAATATCCAGCCAGGTACTAATCCTCTGAAAAGAAGCAAAATGATCAAATGGCTGGAAAGTAAATTTGATCTTCTCTAATAACTACATAGTACATAAGTCTCTTTCTTGATTTAACCATAAATATTTCTCAATTAAAACTTTCTTTGAAACTACCGTAAAAAGCACTGCATGCTATATTTTAAAGAAACCATTTCTTCAGTCGCATGGAAATGAATTTCAGTTCAACTTCTATTGAAAATCCAAGTTAATCTTTCATATCTACAAATGAAGATAACTTGTACTGCATCCAACCATGCTGAAATCCCTAGTGAGAAACTGCACGTCACTGGTTTGTTGCCATAACTTTAACAGTGTCTTAGTTTCTTCGTCACAAACTAAGAAACAATGATCGTGTAGGATACAGAAGAGGATACAAGTCAAATTGACAATACTCGAAGACTAGAATGGGTCAATTCAATTTGGACAGGAAATACTAATTTACCAGTCCAAAGTGGATAGCATTGGTCACAAGTTTGTTGTCCCGTGCTTAATAGTGTAGATATTTATATAGCACTGTAAGTTCAAATCATGTGAAGTTAAACGGATGATCCATAACCACTTAATGTGTCAGTGAAAAAAGTCATTTCAGAGATATAAGTGTACGAGAAAGAAGAGACCTTTTCTCACCTCATATTTCTGATTCTTATACAATAAATAATGGAGACTGTTCTAGGTGCACAAATTACATAATCTTTTTTTTATTACAAGCAACATCTTGTACAATCCCTTTTCGAGCAAGCAAAAAGCTCTCCCAAGAAATTGAGGGAGTGAAATGGAAAAATTAAACTGTATCAATTCTACTCTGCCATTATTAATTATCAACACCGATGTTAAATATCTACAAGGTATTCCTATGATTGTGGATCATGACCCAAGCGGATGCATCGTGAATTGACAAATTGAAAGGGGAATCTATTGACAAAATACGTAAATTGACAGATTGGCATATCCCCCAAGAAATTGAGGGAGTGAAATGGAAAAATTTAACTGTATCAATTCTTCTCGGCCATTATTAATCATCTACACCGATGTTAAACATCTACAAGGTATTCCTATGATTGTGGATCATGACCCAAGCGGCTGCATCACAGATTGACAGCTTGAAAGGGGAATCTAATGACAAAATTCGTAAATTGACAGATTGGCATGTCCCCAAGAAATTGAGGGAGGGAAATGGAAAAATTAAACTGTATCAATTCTTCTCTGCCATTATTAATTATCAACACCGATGTTAAATATCTACAAGGTATTCCTATGATTGTGGATCATGACCCAAGCGGCTGCATCACGGATTGACAGATTGAAAGGAGAATCTAATGACAAAATATGTAAATTGACAGATTGGCATATCCTGGCAGAATGGAAATGTTCAAGAATCTGGCATGTGTCATTCAAGTGTGTATCAATATCTACTTCACATAAGGTGAAAAAACAAGCAAAATTCATCACAATAACTTTTTTCTTTTTCGGATTTATCGCAAGGATAAAACTACTTTAGTTGGCAGGCCTTACCTTAGACCTGGATCACTTGTACAAGGTGTGAAAAACCAGCCCTGAGTACAACTGTAACCGGAATAAATAATCTGCAGCCAAAAAGAAATCTTTTATTTAATAAAATAAAATTATATCATTTGAGGAGACTTCATAGCTATTTGACTTTTAACACCAATATCAAAAAGTTTGTGGTAACCAAGTTCACTGAAAAATATAAAGATGGTAAATTCCTAGGTACCTAGAAGTTTGGTTGGATATCGGTACCCCGTAGGCAAAATTTGGTTAACTTTTGAATTTATTTTAATATAAATTAATATAAAAATAAGACATGGCGTTCAATGATTGGATAATGGGTACATACCCAACCAAACTCCATGGGTACCATTGTGTTCACCTATAAAGATTGCTGGCTCAAAAATGTAACATTAAGTAAACTAAAGCAAGCAAGATAACCGAATTTATAAAAGACATCCAATTGCTCCAGTGATCAAATACCTTGTTTGCAATTGGACCACTTGCAAGGTAGGGTTTTTCATCACGTAGACGATGGAAGCCATACGCCACTTGTGCATCCATTCCTGTAAAATATAGCGAGAAATTCGAAGACTGCTCAGAAATACAGATTGAAGATATACATTTGAGGCATCGGAATAGATTTCCATCCAAAATTGACACCCTAAGCCCAGAAAACTTGTCACATTCTCAGTGTCTTCATGATACATACACACTCACTTATACACAAAAGCAGGAGAGGGAAACCAAAATAACAAAATCTAAGGTTCAAGGAATCCCCATTTCAATTCAATGAGGAAATCCCAAAGGCCGTCATGCCACAGCTTGCTTAAACTTCTGAAGCTGATGTTGCAAAAAATATTTTAGTCCCCAAAAGCTAAACACTGGAGACAAAAAAATATGTCGTGTAAAAAAAGAGGGAAAAATATGTGCAGCAAGTATGATAAACCAGTAACTCCATTCTTGAAGTACTCTCCGCGACACATGATTACCAGGCATAGAACAATTTGTCTTCAAAACAATGTTTTATGGAATTAACATACGGTATACTCATCATGTATAGAAAGTTCATTCTCAAATCTCTATAATTATTCTCAACTACCATCTAAGGCATCAAAATAGACATGATGATATCAACTCACGTATATCCATTTTAGGCAACAACACTGAATGTATAGATCAAAGTACCTATGCTGAAGTAATTATAGTACACGCCTTCGTAACTTTTAACTTTATCAGGCAGTTCTCCCTCAATTTCTATGCCCTGTGTACAACAGATACAAAAGAAAAAAACTCCATATAAAATAGTACAACATAAAAGGCAAATAATTGAATGAATTTTTTTTAAAACTAATTGTAAAAGCGGCATATAGACTCAAATACTTTGACGCCTGTTACAAACTAAACACTGCATTTTAGCAAGTTGAGTGTACTGGAAACAACAATTCAGAACCCAAAAATGAAATGCGCAAGAATTTAATATACACGGGTAAATAAACAAATAGATAAATATATAAATAAAATAAGTATGATTATCAATCTATTCCATAGTCAATATGTCAACTTAAATTGCACAAACCATAACAAAGTGTTGCGTATTAATTTATTAGTTTTTCAAGTTAGTGCTTGCTTTGAAAATGACATAGATATCAAAGAAACTGATGAGTTATCCCACAATGGATCAGTTCATGACTTGAACTAAAACCTTAGGAACAAATGTCTTAAAATAACTTCGTAACAGTTCAACACCGTTGTGCGTATAGCCAGACACTATATTTTACATTTTAACTTGTATAACTATGAGAGAATAATTTTGAGGAAAAAGAAGAAGCCCGAACACAACCATGGCACTCCAAAAAAACCTGACAAGGCCAGTTATATGAATATAGGGCAAAGTGCATTATAAATATACAATAATTAAAATTTATAGTATAAAACTGGAATATGAGTTAAGCCATCACAAACATATATAATAAAACCTACAATCAAGTGTCAGTGGTGGTAAGTATTCATGAGCCATGGCTTCATGAAAAACTTTACACATCACCAGACTACCATTGACCTGATCATTTGCTACCTGTGTATGAGGTATATGCATTTGGACCCAAATTTCTAGACTCAAGGATACTCTGCCATTACAAAAGAATTCTAACCAGTTCATACTACAGTGCTAAAATAAATTAATGACATTAAAACCAAACCCACAACCTGATCAAGAGTGAACTCTTCTGCTTGCTTCAAACAATATGGTGGTTTAACGGTTGTGCTTTCAGGCATTGAAATGGAAAATCGCCAACTACATTAAAAAGAAAGAAAGAAAAAAATACACAAGATTTATATATGAATTGCATAGCAACCAGAACTAATTATATCCCCTAATTCTATAAATATATAGAGGCCTATCTATGTGGACATGGAAGTTGCAAAGAGAATTTTTAATTTACTATCCTCATATTTTCCATGAAACTACTAAGGACTAACGCCGAACGCCAAATCCATTTAATAAACTCGGTAAACAAAAAACACATACCATACCTATCCAACCGATGAACTGACCCAGCACTAGCCTTTTGAAGAGTTCTTTTGATTGCTGACTTCCAAGCAAAAGGAAATGAACCACCCTGATAAAGATCAAAAAAAGATAATGAGCATAGTAGATGCAACATGCATTTAACCACCATTTCCAAGCATATGCATGCTTACCCAGTTAAAACTCCTAGACAGATCATTTCCTGTCCCAAGTGGTACAATCCCAATCGGAGGAACTGGCTCTCGGCCTAGCTGGCGAAGTTCTGTAAGACATCCTAACACCCAGCCAACTGTACCATCACCTCCAGCAACCTGTCCAATCAACCAGTTACCTTCATCCAATCCAACGTCTACAGTAGTAATAGATGTTTGATATCTAATATTTGAACTCATCACATGCTAACACAGTAACGCATGTTGCAGCTAACTATCATCTCTGACATTCAATCCCATTTTTTCAATTTAAAATAACTACATACCATTCCCTTGTAACTTGTAAGTCATACTTCATCTTTCTAATTGTAATAACTACCCTTTGTCAAAAAAAATTATAATAACTACCCATTTTTCTTAATTAAGCATGCACATCAAACAGGAAGAGATCAAACTCAGAAACAAAGCTTTGTCAATAAAATTACTGATAATTCGATGAACAAGAATAACAGTAACTTATGCAATGCAATTATATATACACTGTACAGTGTAAACTGTATTTTACACTGCCAGTGCTCCTATAAATAAACATACCATAACCCTGAGTTTTTCGCGCGTTTCTTTAGCACAAGAATCACCTAGACCAGCCAACATCTCCAAACAAGCCAATCCATACAATACAAATTCATGAGGCTTCACATCAGATAGATCAAAAACCTGCAAATTTCAACATAACATCAATCACAATTAACAACATCATAAAACCTAACAAATTACGTGAAAAACAAAAATTCAACAACAAAATCACATGCAGCAGCAATTCACAAATTCAACTTCAATCACTACCAGAATCCTTCAAAACAACACTTGTCATCACTAATTTCAAAATCTCCATAGCTAGATCCAATAACAACAAGTACAATTTCACGATGATCAACTCTGTTCAGTAAAATTCAATTCAAACAAAGCATGAAGGAGTACCTGTTCTTCACTCATGAGTTGTTGGAGTCTTTCTTTAAGAGCAGGACCATGCCGGCCGCCGCTACGAGCATTGATGAAAACAACCATAGGTGAAGTAGGAGCAGCGGAGTCTTCTCCTTCAGCGCGATTCCGGTAACGAATCTCGCCGGCGGAAGGATCTTGAAGACGAATGGAATCACGCATTGCGAAGCGAAGATACTGTGGCAGAGTAAGTTGCTTCTTCAAGTCTTCTTTGTCAATACGCATACCGGAGAGACCGCAGCCGCGAATTGATTCAACGAGTGATGAACGAACTGCTATCTTCTTTGAATCTTCCGCCGTTGATGATGGCGATGATTCCATTTTTTTGTTAAGATGATTCTTCTGTGGTGCTTGGTTGGTTGGTTCTTTTCTGCGGGAGAAAGCAAATAAAAGCACTTGGAGACAAAAAGTTTAAATAGAAAAAATGGGAAATAATAATAAATGAAGGAAGGAATCAAGGAACAATATGTGTGGGTCTGAACTGGAAAGAGTCCCCCTGTCTGACTCTGACTATTAGTAGTAGTGGCACGGCCAATTGGGGAAGGAATTGTGGCAATTAAAAAGAGTTGGAGCAAAGGATTTTTACTTCAAAATTTATCCAAACATAAATAAATTTGTAATCTCAGTAAAAATCAGTTTATAAATTCCCAAAAGAAAAAAAAAAAAAAAAAAAAAACAGTTTACAAAAGTCGCTTGAAATTTTTTATCTTTAAATAAAGTGTCAGACATCTTTAAAAACTCACATCCACATTTATGTTTTCGGTCTCCTATAAAAATATGAGAAATGTTAATCGGTGCTCTGGGTATTGGTTAAGAGTTATGAAAAAATAAATTATATAGCAGTTAATATATTAAAATTGTGTAATTAATTGATAATAATGTCAAAAGCAACTTTTTTTATGATAATAATTCTCTTTTATGGTATGTTTAATCAGTGTCCAAAGACACCAGTTAGCAGGACCCTAAAAATATTTAGTGTAGTAAATGATAAAACATATCATAAAAGAATGGTGAAAGACAAAATACATTAAATCTCAACGGAAACACCCTAAAGGAAAACTCAATGTTTGGTAAATCATGATGATAAATATTTTTTCGAGTTAATTTGGTTCTTCAAATTAAATATAAAAGCAAAAATTTAGAAGGAAAGTGGTTGAGTTTATGGAGAAAGATAATGGTACTTGGGTATGTAACAAAACTAAAGGAGAGTTGAGAATGGCCATAAAAGAAAATAATGGGTTGTAACCAAAATACAAAATTTAATGCATAGTTGATTTTGATTAACTCAAAAGCAGGTATTGTACCTTCAACTATATTTGCTTTTGAAAATGAGAATTGATTATGAGAAGATGAACCAAACACATTACAATTATTAGTTTTACCATTTAAGGCTATTAAAATTATTTTTAACGGTGTAAAGTTGAACCAAACATATGTTAAGTTTCACCCTGTTTCAACACTCTTTTAGGTCATAAAAAAAATAGAAGTTGGAAGTCCAATTGAAGAAGGAATTGTTGCAATTAAATGGAGTTAGAGCAAAAGGATTTTTACTTGCTTCAAAATTTATCTAAACACAAATAAAATTTTAATTTAAGTAAAAGATAGTTTATAAATTACAATAAAAAAAAAAGTTTATAAAAATCACTTGCGATTTTTTTTATCTTTAGATAAAAGGACAAACATCATATGAAAAAGTTTAGTATAGAGCAAGGTTTTATCATCCAGCTGCAAAGTTTTATATTTGCATTTAGAAATTATTCATAATTATTTTTTTTAAAGAAAATTATTAATAATTCTTAAAAGGCAATATTTCACTTTCTTTCAAAAAGGATATTACGACGTAGTGGAAGGAAATTAAATTGATTGCTACCCCCACTTTTAAACGCCCCACCACCGCACCGTTCTAGTGATTCAGTACCACCAACTCATTATTATTGTTGCTTTTATTAAATCCCACGTTGTACTTCACTATTTCGTTATAAATCATAATCAAAATAAAAAATATGTTCGTTATAAATGTTTTAGAGAAATGTCCTTGTACATGAAATCTAACATTCACAGCTGCTCCTTAAAATTATTCAAAAAGAAGAGGCTACATCCTAATTAGAGGAAAGAAAAACGCTCATAGCGATTCGCTATCATGTATATATGGGTACATGATGTCGGTTTACATGTTTTTCTTGTCAAAAGATATTCATGTTACTTCTCTTTCTCTGTATTTGAGGTCCACGGTATTTATACCGGCTAAGTATTTAAGTAGTATTATCGATTTGGTTCTCTAACTAAAATTTGATTTATTTTGGTCTCTTAACTTCTCTCTGTTATACATTTTGGTCTTTTTTGTTAATTTTAATTCAAAAACGTTAGGTTTACTTCATCTTTTTCTCCTCTTTTTCATCTTCATATCATCTCCATCAACATTCAACCACAAGAATACCAAAACAATTCCAGAAGAAAATGAAGAAAACCTAACGTTTTTAAATTAAAACTAACGGAAATGACCAAAATATATCATGGAGAGAAGTTAAAGGACCAAAATAAATCAAATTTTAGTTAGAAGACCAAACCGATACTAATTAAATAGTTAAGGGATCAAAAGGATAATTTAGCCATTTATATGGTGTGTGAAAATAACACAATTTTTATATCATCAAAAAACACAATTTATGTATTCCTATGTATTTAAGTTGTACAAAGTGTTGTGAATTCGATAACATAAAATTACATCATAAACTTAAATATGTGGGGTAGGTATCAATGCCAATCAAAATACAAACAACAACATGTTTAGACATAAAGCATAACTACAATCAAACAAAAGAACAAACAAAGATAAAGAGTAGATTATATTATAGTGAAAAATAATAGTAATCCATATCATGATAAGGTGCCCATAATAGGTAGTTGGTAGTTGCATTCAAAAAATAACTAGTTGGTAGTTAAAACTTAATAAATGTGTAATGTTGAAGTTTTAACCATTTTTTTAAAACATAAAGTAGTCTTTCATGTATTTATTTTTTGTTTGTTTTTTTATGTGACTATCCATTCGTTGATTCGGCATATTTAAAATTTCTTGAATCGTATTTGACGCATTCAAGTTCTTTATACTTAGCTATAAAAAAAATATAAGTGTTGATTGACTTACTAATTTTAATCTTACTATAGATTCTTGAAATTTAATTGTATTGGAGACCCTTTATAGTGAGCTTAATAGTCTCTTTTTTATGACATTTTCAAGACTTGTATGTCTAAGAATGTTGGTTAACTTGTTTAATCATGTTTCTTTTAAATTTCACCCTCTTTTGTACAAAAATAAAAAAATTGAATTTTTACATTATCAATCGATTATAAGCACCAACTCAGTTCCTTTAAAAAAAAAAACATTAGCTCACTAAAATGTTTGATCTTGCTTGGAAGTACTTTTAAAATTACACATATTATTGACTATAATGTGCTAAAAGTATAAAACATTTATACGTATATGAATTAAATTCTAACTACTTATTTTGAACACTCTTCTTTTAATAAAATGAAATATCTCCTCAATCAAGTTGTTTGGGCTCCAATGGCAAGAAGCTCTTTCCAAAGATGTACTCGGGAAATACCGGGTTCGAATTCCAGGAGGAACAACTCTTGGCCAGTATGTATGCCTCTACGCACGAACCGGATTAGTCGCCCACCATTGGTGTGTCAGAAACCGGTGCGAAAGCAAAAAAAAAAATATCCCCTCTGTCCATTTTTACAAGAGTATTTTATAAAAATCGTAGACATTAAGAATAGTTATTGAAGTAATAAAATTGACATAAATATTTTTTTTTTTTGAGAAATGACAGAAATATATTTGAATATTATTAAATTGTCCGTTGTGTATAGATATATTTAATTTTTTATATATATTTAATGTTAGTTTTTTATTTTCTAAGATACATTAATAGTATTAATTAGAAGTATACTTGAAAATATGAATAATAAATATATCCAAAAATTTATAAATAACCTTATACTCCCTCCGTCCCTTAATATAACCCCCTATTGCTTTTTTCACATTTCTTAAGAAATGTTGTTGGTGTAGTTAATGTGTCTGTTTTATAGTACAATTTTACAAAATTAACCTCATTAAAGAGATAAAGTGAAAAGTCAATTTATTGTACTTTTAGAATTAGTAGTAGTATTAAATAAGGGTATCTATGGAAAAAAATAATTAATGTGTGTTGTAATTTGAAAAGGGGGTTATATTTAGGGACAAAAAAAAAAAAAGGGGTTATATTAAGGGACGGAGGGAGTATTTGACACAAAAAAAAAAAAAAATCCTACAATTAGAGAGAGAGGATTCGTCTTTATTTTGTCCCTCAACCTACCTTTCACCTTGAAGTAAATTGGCGAATGTGATGCAGGTAATGGGGGCACTGCACGAGCCATGACCATTTATTTCATCAAACCCCCATGATTTAGTTTAGGGTTAATATGTCTTTACCCCCTGTAATATAGGCGAGTTCCGGTTTTCCCCCTGTAAAATATTTTTTTCGAATTTCATCCTTGTAATTTGAAGATTTTTTGATTTTGGACCTTCATGGAAAATTTCACCCCCTGTAATTTGAGCAAATTTAGGTTTACCCCCCTTGTAATTGGAGCAAATTTCGGTTTACCCCCCTTGTAATTTGAGCAGATTTCGTTTTACCCCCTGCCATATCGTCGATTTTGTACAGTCAAAATTCATGAAGGTCCAAAACGAAAAATCTTCAAATTACAAGGACGAAATCCAAAAAAAATATTTTACAGGGGGTAAAACTGGAAATGGCTTATATTACAGGGGGGTAAAGACATATTAACCCTTTAGTTTAATAGTAACATGTAGCCATACATAAAGGGCTTCTTTGTAGTTAGGTTGAAAACTCAAGGGCGGTTCGGTGACGGTATAAGCTGTTTGTGATGAGAGGAACTGAGTTAGAAAGTGTTTAGAAAGAACATAAATTGAATTAAATATGACAAAACAATTTTGAATCAAGGAAAACAGCTAACTTTTTTTGGGTTGGAGAAATAGAGATAAGATAAATAAAACTAAGACGTGAATTAGAAGTATTTGAATGGAAAAATGAACATTAAACGATAAAATATAGAGATCGTTTGTTACGAATTAAAATAAAAGTGATTTTGACATAAAATAATTTAGAGATTACATTTTAGAGATTTTATGAAAAATTAAAATCTATTTTGTGTTTGTTTACCGTAACAAAAATCACATTTTTTAAACGAATAATCTAGTTTGTTTGAATACAACTATATAGAAGGGATTTTTTGTTACAATATTAGTTCAATATGTTAAATTATATTTTCTCTCATCTAAAAAAATATATTTTTTGAGAAGCTGCTTTTAACGGCTTCTCATTCGAATCTGTTTGTAAAATTTTTTTAGATTTTGATTTTTTTTTAAAATCTGTAACAAACAGATACAAAACTCTTAAAAATAATTATTTATTTAAAAAAATGATTTTTTTCTTAAAAAAAAAACTATAACAAACGTGCTCATAATGTCCTACTTAATTGTGTAGTTATTGTTAGTTCAATGTATCAATCATTCAAACTTTCCTCATAACCCGACATTAATTTATTAATGAGATTAGAGACGGTGGATCCTCATTTCCCTCTAGCCATTGTTCACATATTAGTTTACTTAAGTGGTCATTTTACATACATATCACGTATTCATTTTATTTTTTATTTTAATGTCTGATAAGCATTTATTTACTCCAACACAACAAATCTTGAAAAATCATTTCATTCTTAATATTGAATTCATACATTAGTTTTTAGGAAATACCATTTTCCATGGGTCACGAATGCCAAAATCCACAATAAACATGAATTACACAAGTAATAGCCGTGTTTTCTACCAAACACTAGTTTTTTACATATTAAAAAATAATGTTTGGAATAACCGTTTAGTGATCGTGGTTTTCGTTTGTTTTATTTTTGTAGTAAATAGTATTGCTCTTAATTTTTTATATGAAATATAATGAAAGAAGATAAATAAAGAATACAATGAAACCACATTTATGCAAGAGAGGGACAATGTTTGTATGAAGTCTTGCATCTCAATAGCAATCCTTCTTATTTCTTCTTAGACTTTTGATTTTGGTTTGATAGTGTTGTTTTTCAAATTACCATAGAACATGCACTTCCTATTTTTTTCCCTGCGACTATTCTGAAACTGGCTTTAGTGCTTAACCAAGTACATATGTAGAATACAGTCCTCTTTCAAACAATTTTAAATTAAATACAAGTACAAGTACAGTTACTAAACATTTGATTTGAAGTTGAACCCTTTCCGTAGGTTGGTACCCACCCCACCTTGCGACTGCTATGTAA
The DNA here is from genome assembly GCA_958299785.1 of Medicago lupulina. Lineage (NCBI taxonomy): Eukaryota > Viridiplantae > Streptophyta > Magnoliopsida > Fabales > Fabaceae > Medicago > Medicago lupulina. The sequence goes on along the minus strand of OY283143.1, from coordinate 2,553,733 downwards.
ACTATTCTTCGTTTTGTCCCTATTTGCGGACAACAACAGTGACTTTATCAATGCCCCACCTTCGTCTTTGGTTTACACTATATTGACCTTCTAAAGTAATCCAAAAAAAAAATTGACCTTCTAGAATTCTATCGAAAAAAATACTAGTAATATCAATTCTATCAAAATAGGTTGACCTTCTAGAATATGCAATGGTTTTAAATAATATAATTGTAATTATTCATTTCAAAACGTTGTTAAAAATAGACCTTCTAATATTAGGATAAATGACATGCTATTAAGAAGTTTTTGTGTTGCACCTCATGTATCATTTATATTAGTTCAAGTTGATCTAGACTTGCATTTCTTAAGCAATGTCTTGTGTTTGAGGATTATCTACGAAAAATTGTAGTTGAAAAATGAGATTTTATTAAAGGTGGTCCTACATGTTTTCCAAAATACTATTTCACCTCCACTTTATAATTAAAGTGTCATGCTCTTTTAGCGATGTATTCTTCTACCCCACAATTAGATGTATTTAACCCAACATTTAGCATAGTCCTATCCGAGCGCCCGAGTCATCTATTTAATAGGGTTTAATCTATTGGTTCTACAAGATTGGGTTTAACGACAACATAGAGTCTGGTACTAAATCAACAAGTATATTTCCTTAGCAACAAACATATTTTTTTAGAATACTTTATCAAATATCCAATGTATTCTAAAATTTACGCTTTTATTTTATTAATGGCTCATTTTTATTATTAGAGTCGAGCTTTCAACTTGACTGGGTCACATGTGTCTAACATTGAAACACTTATAATTCGATGATTATTCGTCCCACGTAGCTCTAAAGTACCCATAATGAATAAAGTTGCTCCCCTATTTTTATAGAGTTTCTTTTCCTACCCTTCTCACCTCATTCAGATTATGAAATTTAAAATGTATAGGTTTTGAAGTTTATTTTCTACGTGTTTTCACAATGTTAGAATTATAAATCAAAAATATTCACACAAAAAACACAAAGTAAATTGAAAAAAGAAAATCTCTTTAATTTTATATGTTCACAAACATGGTGGTCCAATGAAAACATCCAACACAAACCAACTTAACGAAGATTGTTAATTAACATTAAACAAATTTTTCTCTCTTCCTCCTTCTCTCTTGTGAGTTGTCACCAAAATCCTAGTTTTTTCTCTTCATCCACCAAAGAGGGGTGATTTATGGTCAATTTTTGACCCAAAATCACCCCTCTAACTCGTTTTTCTATTTCCCTTTTATTGAAATAAGTGATTTTCACATCTATTTTGTTTTTTCCTTCGCGATTTCGTCGTCTTTGTGCGACGTTGTTTGTCTTTTGTGTTTCATTCAAGTATTTGTTTGATTCAGATTGTCAGATCAACTTCGATCCAGTGCAAATCAAATCAAAGACTTTGGAGTCATCAACGTTGCAGATCCGGAGACCTGGGTATTTCAAAGACTTAAATATAGTCATATGTGTAGGCTTTAGTACTTTGCCGTTTTCTGCTATTAACATGGATGTTGTGAGTTTGTTCACAGATTCATTCTTTTTGTTTTTAGCAATTTTCATTGTATTGATGTACTATATCAATTCGAATGAATGAATATCGTTTCTTTTTGTCGAAAAAAAAAACTTAAGGAAGATTGTTCAATTATTTCCTCTAAAAAAACAAAATTTGTTCAATTATCAATTTCAGTAAAAAAAATAAAAAAATATGAATCTTATTCTTGACTAAGAAGTAATGGAAGTTTAAGCAAAGGGATGATATAAAAACGTAACAAAGAAAAACATAAGGCATTCTAAAATCATCACCGAAACCCTAGACAAGTTTCACCATCGTCTTCCTCCAAAATAATCAACTTCAATCTTTCTTCAGTTTATTCAGTTCACCTTTTTTTTATATCTTTTCAATTTTCACTCACCGAAGCTTCACGGTTCCTTCAATTTTCTGGTCTATGCAAAACCCTAATTTGACTGATTTGAAACCCTACAAAGTTTAACCTAAACCCTGAAATTCACAATGAAAAGGAAGAAATCTTCACAACAAACGATTTCAGCAACCCATTCAGATTTACCTGATGAGTGCTGGGAATCTATCTTCAAATTGGTCGTCAAGGGCAAGGACGAAAACAACAACCGTCGCAACTTGAATTATCTCTCAGTCGTCTCCAAACAGTTCCTCTCCATTACCTATCGTCTCCGATTCTCACTCAATGTCTACGATCCGACAGAGCTACGTCGCCTCTTCCAAAGATACACCAACCTCACCTCCATCAACTTCTCACGCTCCTACACTGATCTCGATAAGGTTCTTTGCATAATCTCTCGTTTCCCATTGAAACTCACATCACTCAATCTCTCCAACCAATCCACTATTCCCGCAAATGGGTTGCGAGCTTTCTCCAAAAGCATTACAACTTTGACTTCTCTCACTTGTTCCAAATTTTTTAGTTTTAATGCAGCTGACTTGATCCTTATCGCGGAATGTTTCCCTTTGCTCGAAGAACTCGACCTCAGTTACCCCTCAGTCTGCAAAAATTACAATAGCTATCTTGATGGGGTAAAGGCTCTTTCAAAAACACTTTTCAAACTCCGTAAGGTTAATCTTTCTGGCTTTCCCAAAATCGAACAATCACTTTTCCACTTGTTGAGGAATTGTAAGCTTCTTCGAGAGGTCATCATGTTTGGTTGTAATGAAATAACAACTATAACTAAAATTGCTTCTGCTCTCCGTGAAAGACCAACATTGACGTCTTTATCCTTTTCCACTATTCCTCACCGGTGGTACATTCCTTCAACTTTTATTAACTCATTGGTGAGTTTGAAAGGTTTGACTTGTCTTGATTTGCAGTATTTGGAAATCTCGGATGAGTTACTCTACTCTATTGCAAGGGAAGGTCTTCCTTTGACAAGTCTTGTCCTTCAATCTTGCACCGGCTATAGTTATGTCGGGATGTTTTGCATGTTATCCAAGTGTCAAAAAATCCAACATTTGGATCTTCAAAATGCTATTTTTTTAAATGATCAACATGTTATAAATTTGTCTTTGCTTCTTGGTGATTTAGTGTCCATAAATCTTAGTCATTGTCGTAAGATCACAAAATCGGCATTGTTTACACTCGCTAAGAATTGTCCTTCACTTTGTGAGATCAAAATGGAAAGAATAGGGAAGGAGATTGTAGAGAATTCTGAATCTTCGACGGAGCTTGGTGTATACCCTCAATTAAAGTCTCTCTATTTGTGTAATAATTCATGGTTAAGTGATGAAAACATCATAACGTTTGCATCAATTTTCCCCAATTTGCAGCTACTTGATTTGAGTTCTTGCGATCGAATATCTAAAGCTATTTGTCAAGTTTTAAGGAGATGTTGTAGTATTAGGCATTTGAACTTAGCCGAGTTTCAAGAGTGAAGCTAATTGGAATGAACTTTGTAGTTCCCAAGCTAGAGGTGTTGAACTTGTCATTTACAAAAGTTAACGATAAAACACTCTTTGTGATCTCGAAGAATTGTCGTGGGCTTTTGCAACTAATACTGAAACATTGTGATAATGTCACGGACAAGGGAGTGAAACACGTGGAAGAAAACTGCACACAACTAATGCCTTCCTGGCTAGTATTTTAAAAGTCATGTAATGAAAGTTTGTTCTATGTAAGTTGTTTTTTTTCTCGATTAGCATGCACACTCCAATTATGCCATTTTGGAATGGTGATTTTGCTTTATGTAACTCTCGTTTTTATTCCTCCACTACTATACTATGGCAGACTTGATGTAATTCTGGTTTTTATTCGGCCAATACTATGGCTGACTTATGTAATTCTAATTTTAATTTAGCAACTACTATGGAAGATTTGATATATAAATTCTGGTTTGATCAAGTGTATAAAATTCTGGTTTGATCATGTATATATATATTCTAATTTGATCATGTCTATAAAAAAAAATTTGGTTTAACCAGGTCTAAAAGTTCTGGTTTGTTCATGTCTAAAAAATTCTTTAGCAAGGGTTGATCCCTCTTCTTTGCTCACAGCCCTTACAGAATCCTAAAAATAGATAAATAAACAATAACAGAAATTAGAGAAATGCATAAAGAGGGACAATAACAGCAATCTTGGAAAACCTCACATGATAAGATCCATTCATAGGAGCCCTGGAAAGCTAAGGGAGGAATCATGATCTTAACCTCTGCTATTGCAATGTGCATTTGTAAATGACATTTATGCTAATCGAGGTTTTAATAGTCAAATTCATCTTGTCCACAAGGTTCTTAAATGGTTTGAAAGTATCCAGTGGAACTGTAAATCATTGGCTGAAATCGGTTGCTTAGACAACATGATGCCCCCTAAAGGTATGCATGTAATAATTTGCATATTCACTGAATTGTCATTCATTTCAAAAGCAAATTCTACATGGATGCAATGGAAGTGTGTTAAGATATCAAGCAGGCGACATATAAACGGATCTCTAATTGCATTTAATCTGACTGGTTATACAAGGATCCAACATTCCAATGGATGCATTGAATATCATGATGACAATAGCAGATAACTTAGAATGTTCGACTTTCAATGCACCTTACACTAAGGACTAAAATTTAGAGTGTGATCCGATAACATATGCCCCAAAAAATCTTAGATAGATACCATCTTAATATTTGGGCTTGTCTAACTCAACCATATAAAATTCACTTGTAAGGTGAGAATTGCATCTCACCTTCGAGTCTGATTATCCGTTTTCTGAAATGGAATTGCTTTAGTTCCTATAGTCAAGCTAAGGCTCTGACTCAGTCATAAGCTATCATCCAGTTGTCCCCCCTCCCCTTTGTTCTCTAGTGCTATAGCTTGTTCGCTAAATTCCTTCGCGATACCCCTTCATCACGTATTCGGCAACCAAAAACCTAGCCTTGAAAGTTTTTATCACTTCACCGGATGAATGGATTAACTCTCTTTTCAGTTTCAGTGAGGACAGTCCTTACTATCCTAGAAGCGGTTCCTTTTCATATCCCGCTTTGAATCAACTACACTCACCGTGGTTAGCATATCTGGCTCTCGTCCTGCTTCAGTATCTAATTTTACCTCCCCTTCCGAGTGATTACTGCTTCCTTTTTATTGATTAGTTAGCCTATAATTTTACATATAAATTTTGTTTGTACATTTTTATTGTATCTGGTGGAGAAGTTCCCAACCAATGTATGATGCAGGTAAACCAGCTTTTTCAAGTGTCAACTCAATTGACTGTGGCTCATTTCTTATTTCAAATTTTGAACACTTCTTTGCCATTCATATGAATACATCTTAGGAATAGGATGTATCATGCACACTTCTTTAGTGATGTACCATGCACACTTTTTTCTTGTGTCCACTTTCTATAGCTAATCACTCGTCTTATCATTTAATTTATGACTTGAATATTGAATTATTGTGTTCAAACATTAGCTTAATTTTTGTTATGTATTCTTTTTAGTTAACAATGTCATGATTTTATTGGTAAAATACTAAGATTCACGGTAAGATTTGTTTCACGATTCGAAAAATAAGTGTTCTTTCTTATTCACGAAGGTAGATTTATATGTAATAGTACAACGTCAGGAGAATCGCCAAAAGGAATACAAAATCTTCTATCGGTCCAATCGACATATCGCAAATATAGCATCACTCCAAATTACTATAACATTTTGAAATCAAGATCCTGCATCATTCGTTTATGTTGATAAAAGGAAACAATTTTTACTACATTCGTGAAATATTATCATATTACAACTTCAATTCAAAAAATATAATTAGTTCACAACCCTAACGTGAGTAAGACAATGGCGTTAAACCCAACATAAATCTTGGACATGCAACTATAATGTTATAAGAGAGGAGACTGGGGTTGGCAGCCACCACCCTTAAATGCTTGGAAATAGGATGTTGGGGATCATCAAAAGGAAAACCAGGTCAAGTTGGTATTGGATGAATGTTACGACATGATCACATGAATCTGGTCTAACATTAGCTCAATTCGAAGTTTCAATTGGCCATATCAACCATATGTTTTCCTAAATTGACAAAATTGGTGAATACATCGCACCAACAACTTAGTTAATTTCCCCCCGATCTTATTATCATAATTGTTGGTTTGACCAACTCCAGAATGTATTCCTATTACTCTGAACTCAATAAAAGCAAAATAATAATTGAAATTGTTGGTAAAAATATAAGAAAATGTCAACTAATTTATCCATATTTAATGTTATTATTTAAGAAGTAAAAACTTTGTAGAACACCTTCAAAAAGGTCTATAACATTATGAATATTTCAAAAATGTCCTTGACTCAATTAAATTATCAATTTTTTTTTTCCATTGGACTAAAATCCTTCAATTAGAGAATTTTGCAGGATTTAAAATAAATATCTAAAATTTCTTTTCTCTATTGTATTCACAAAAATCGAAACAAATAGAATAGTACTCAAGAGTATTTTACCCTACCCTTTACAAAAACACTCCCCGATTAGGTGAGGGATCCTCCTAGTCCTCCCTTTCTCATCCTCCCCTCTCTCTCCTCCAAAACTCTCCACTCTTATCCTCGTAAGTAACTTCCAAACAAAACCTTTAGGATGGTGTTTGTTATTCCTTCACAAATTTTTTAAATTAAAAAAAAAATTGAAATTTTTTCAATTAAAATGAAAACACATTATCTAAATGAAAGCATAACAAACTTACGCTTCTCCTGATTTTTTTATAAAAGAGGGACACAAATTATCAAAAAAGAAAATCAAATTCAACAAGGTTTAAAACGTAAACAGGTAATTTTGGTAATAAAAAAAAAAGTAATCAGGTAATTGTCAAAATAAATAAAGTAATCAGGTACAACAATAGAAATCACTGCAGCTTGTCTTTCCATGTCAAGTAATTGTAGGAATCAAGCTTATTGTCCAAGACAGCAGAGGTTGATACCTTTTCTACAATGACATTACCATCATGATCAATTATATATGAGACATCAAGTCCCTCCAAAATGAGGTGATAAACTACTTCCATAGAATTTAGAGAATTTGGTTCTCTTTCGTGAACAATAGCTGTTTCACCTAGGGGTTCATCATCTACATCAGAAGTATCACACAAAAGTTGATCTTTTTCTTTCTTCCCGAGAGCATCATGAGGCCTATTCCGCTGACTCAATGATCGAATATCCCATGATAGAACCTGCATTACCAAGCTTTGGAATTCACCCGGTGATGCATAGAGTGACTTCTTTTCCTAAAACAGTAAGGGATAATCATTACTCAAATTATTTGTATAAGAGGAACAAGAAGATTGAGAATTGTTTGTAGCTATAGAAAAAGACAACTAACCAGATGTTCGATAACATACACTCATTTTAAAACATGACACAACAATTGAAGTCTTTTTACAACATATGGGGCTGGCCAAATAGACCGAGTGATACTTACATGTACTGTTGAGAACTAAATCTTCAGAGTTCATTAGTCATATTTATTAGTTTTACTGAGCATATTTTAGTAATTCTCTACCTTTATTTAATGGGCTTTCCAGCATCGGAGCAACTCTTCTAATTAGGAATTCTATTAGTGATTTAGTATTCTTCTCATTCCTTACTCAAACTAATATTGGACTAGAAAATATCATAAGATTTATAAAATACTAATAACTAGGAATTCTATTAAGAATATTTAAAGAGCTCTGGAGCTAAAACAATAATTTCAAATACAGTACACTGCCGACTGAAATATAAGCAAGTGAAATCAGCACCAAATGATCAAGGTTTAACAAAAAGCAATTAAACCTATGAAATATGTACACAGGAAGGAAGTTATAGCTATGAAGAGTTCAATTACACAGTAAAGCCCAATGGGGTGGATGCATGTCTTCTGGTTTGCTAACCAAAGTTTCAAACAAATAATTAATCAAAACTTGATTGATTTTTAGTTCCTATAATTTAGGTTATGTTCATTTCAGTCCCTGATTTTTGAACTATTTAATTGAGACACTTAATTTATCAATCTTTTCAATGCAACATTCACAGTTAGCTGTTATCCAAATTTAACAGTTCAGGGCTTGCTTCGCTAATGTTCTGAATGCATCAATGAAAAAAAGACCCTTTTGGGGGTCAGGAGAAAGATGGATATGATGCAGAAACTCAATATTTCAAGCAAAACATTAACAACTTACTGCCATTGTCCAGCAACTTTCAAGTGATGAAGTGAATTCCTCGGAAAAGCTGACAGAAGCTACTGAAAGTAAGTTATCCTCCTGAAGAAATAAAAGTATTTTTCTAAGAATGAGATAATCATTTTTTAACCTTCTACAAAGATGAGGAAGAAAATACAATATAACTCATTCATTTCTTTGTAGACTTTTGGTATGGGCCATAGATAAAGATTCTAGAGTCAGGAAATCAGAATAATAAAGTTTCTGGGACTAGTAGCAAGTAATTATTATTAGTTACTTGATTATATTTCCTTCTTCGCATGTGAGATGATTATATTAGATATTCTGGTAAGAATTGTTTGATGTTAGCAATAATCATTGAAGAATCAAAATGATAAAATCTGTTTTTTATTTTTATTTTTAAAAAAGAGCTTGCACACTCAGATACAGCTAAAAGATAATGGAGCATTACCTTAAGCCAATTTGGCACTGCAGCTTCTTGGATGCTGTCACAATATGGTACATAAGGCTTGACATCAAGAACTGGCTGTTGATGAGAATCAGAAAATAAGTGCAAGTCCTCATAAAGCATCATGCTTTCAGATTCACATAAAAACATCCAATTCATAGTTAAAGCAAATAAACAATAACCAAAAAGGTACATGATTCCAGTACATTTAGCAGAAGAAGCAGAGATTGGAAAATGGAGACTTACAGTTCCATCAACCAGGTCCACACCAGAAAGCAAAATCATATTTCCCTGGACAGCCTCTACCTATAGTACACAGTTAAACCAAACAAAAGTTACATTACACAGTCCGTCATTTGAATTTTGGTTGATTCTGCGACAAAAAAATTGAAACTCTAGGGACTGGTTGGAGAACGCAACAGAGATAACACGATAAAATATTCACCGATGAGATTCATAGTAGCGGGACACAATTTCTTTGTGAGGATAAGGGGTTGATTTTTCTCTGTGAGGAGACATAGTTAGTTAGTTTAGAAAACATTAGTTTATATATATTATTTCTAATTTCTAAAGGGTTGTCTAATCATAATTCTATGTTGGATGTGATTAACACATGCATTTCACAATAAAAGTATTTGATAGTTTATTGATAACTGTATAACAATAATTTATACTAACCCGTATTTTCTGTAGGGGGAGAGAGTTTAGTTAATGCATATAACTATCATAAACCTTGAAACTAAAATTACTTACTTAAAAAGTACTGGATTGCATCTTTCAGGAAATAAAATGAAACCTATAGTTTGTAAGAAGGGTATGGAATCCTAAATTCTACTTTAGGAATAATTGTCATAGGTCTGCAACAATCCAGCCATGCTAAGAGATAATAGCATAGCGCTCTATAGAGAATAAAGGATAAAGTGATATTTTCTGAAACATTAAAGGCATGTTTGCCTTTTAAACACTTCCAAGGTTCAAATTTGCTTTCATCATGCCACAGATGGAAGGTTACTGCATCGAATAGTTGTGACAGAGAGAGAATGGATGGCTAACTAGGGAGAGTGCATTTTAAAAATGTGTAAAATGCATTCTTCGATGCTTAGCATTGTCAATGAAACCGAAAACAGGAACCAATGGAAGTAAGCAGGGCCTAAGTTATTTGTAGTTCGCTGATCTCAATGTTGTCGATCGTGGTTTACGGAAAATAGCGGTTTGTTCAAACTCCATTATGCTACAGTGTTATAGTGTTGCCATAGCCGCTATTTGACAACACTTTGTACTAAATAGCAGATCGTGGAACAATGGTGGTTTGTTCAAATTACTGGTAGGTCTCTAAGATGAATAATATGCATTGAAACAGAGTGATACATATCACAAGACCTGTAGAAAAAAAAAACTGTCCCTTCTGAGGGCATATCAAACCACGAGGCCAACAATGTGTGTCTTTACCTTTGCAACTGTGAGTCCAATGGGGCACGGACGATGTGGAGATCTTGTACCAAACACTCCCATTTTTCCACCTTTAAGTCTTGGGACCCTCACCTATAAATCCACTGATCCATAAGTAAAAAATACCAGTAAACAAATATCAATTAACACCGTAGTCACACTCACTCACACCTTTGCTTTGAACCCTGATTGAGATGGATGCTTCCACAGCTTTTCAAGATCAGTATTTAAATGAAATACATATATAATCCAGCAATGAGAATATTCTGCTAAACCCTCAAGCGATGCTGGAGGAACACGAGATGTATTGAAAACCAAACATGCTCTAGCAAGAGGTACAAGTAATGGTTGTCTTGGTGTTCCATTCCTACACTAATATGAAACAAAGGTTCATGAATCATGAATAGGACACTACACAAATAATAATTTCATAAAGCACAAATAATAATTAATAACCAAAATATCAGAGTCATTTTGGTCCTATCAAGCGCTCTCGCTATAATCCTTAGATTGTATTAAAATTACAAAAACATCCCTGGATGTGTAAGTCTTAGTGAGTTTGATACTCAGATGTGTCTTTTGTTAATTAGTTTAGTCCTCGAATGTCTCTTCTGTTAGTCAGTTTAGTCCACAAAATCACAAACAAAATACATGTTTGTAAATGTTTTTGTAATTTCAATACATTCACATACTATAGTGACGCAGTGTTACCAACGACCAAAATGATAATTAATAATTTACTGGTTTTAATTATGAAATTTGATATAATCAATCATCAATGATAATGAATAAACATTGAACCTGGTAGAGAAGCAAGAGTGAATGGTGCCAATAGGAATCATAGGATAATAAGTGAGGTTATGGTTTTCGGATTGATTAGGTTGAGTTAGTTGTTTTCTCAACAACTGCAAACATTCAAGTTCAAATAAACGGATTAATTATAAATTAATTAAGAAAAAAATAAAAACATAATCCTTAAGATTAAGAAGGAAGACATAGACCTGTTGAGCCCTAATTCGGCCTTGTCTTTCGGAGGCGCATTTGTCAGAGCAAGACTTGAGAGATGACTCTAGCTCGTGAATTTTGGATTTGAGAGCGTTACATTTACGGTTGAATATGTAAACTGCAAAAAAGTTGAATGCATGAGAGTGAGTGAGTGAGTGAGAGTTTGAGGTTGAAAAATAAGAAGAGATAGTTACTACCAGAGATGGAGATGGAGATGGCGGCGGAGAGTGTTGTTAATGTAATGGTCGTCACTGCCAACCATCTTGCTTCTGAAACCATGTTACTCCGCATCGATCTATCCGCTTCGCTTCGCTTCAACTTCAACTTCAATTCAACCTTCATGTTAGCTCATTCATTTTATGTCTAAATTATTATTATTAATTGTTTTTTAGGGATAATTGTTATATTATTATTAATTTTTTTCAAAAGTCTCTATAAACATAGCTCAGTTGGAAGTGACATGCATTTTTTTGAGAAAGAAGACGATGCAATATGATTAGAGTTTTTTTTTTTACTTTTTTTTTTTTAGAATTATTCTCAATAACAATAATAAACAACGTAATAATATCATTGGAAGATTTAAAAAAGAAAAAAAAATGTTTCAGCTAATACCAAAATGCATTGAACAATGTCAAAAAATGTTGAAAGTGCAAGGACTATAATGAATATGATACTTGAAGTATTTTAATTATGAAATAATTGTTCCATGTGGCACACCGATAGTTTTGTCCTTTTTTATTATGGACTTGACAAAAGGACCAATTGCAGTTATTTTACAAGGTGCACGGATCACCGCTAAGCAAAAAAATTGTAGGAACTAATGCTAAAATATAGTTGAAGTACTTGGACGAATGAATGACATATTTAAACCCCTTATTATTATTATTATTATTATTATTATTATTATTATTATTATTATTATCATCATCATCATCATCATCACTATCATCGTCATCAATGAGCATGTGTTTACTAAAAAAAATTAGACAAAAATAGTATGAGAAGTTTTTAATTATTTAATTGTAATAACAAGTTTTTTTCATACAAATTAGGTCATTCATACCAATTAGTACGAAGATACTAACTAAAGAAGAATAACTCCTCAAGTTTCATCAACAATGTTTCGTTATCATCATGGACAAATATTAGTCTTCTTCCTCATCAACTTGTAGACCAACAATGATTGTAGTTTTGAACGAGTTACCGATACGCTTCGTTTCATACCATCACTTGAAATTCGAATGGACCTTGATAACATAGTGTTTCAGCTTAAACGTGGTCTCAACTTACCTTATGATGCTGAAGTTTTCTTTATTTCGCTTAAAATTGAGACCGAAACCGAAATAGAACCATCACATCAAGAAGTTATTGCTCGTGTTTTGTCTCAGCTAATGTGTGAACAATTTCATTGTGTCCCAATTCAAACACTCGCAACCATTACTACCATGTTTCTGCAAGCACTACCTTTGGCCTTTGTTACATTAGTTCATTCCTCTCTCAAAGGGTAAAGTACACGTTTTGATCATCCTCACTAGAACGCATACAAAAAAGACAACAAAATCTTCGTCAACAAGGTTTTCGAAGTTCTCAACCTTAATTTAGACTATATTTGAATTCACGATTATCATTTAATGATGTTACCAATTTACTTGAGGAAACGTTTTCCTAATGTCAAAATTGGTTTTTTTCTTCACAACACTTTTCCACCATTTGCAATTTACCAAACAATGATGTTGGTGAAGAGATTCTTAGGGCTTTTTGAATTGTGATTTGGTTGGGTTTCAAACTTTTGACTATGCTAGAGATATTTTGTCATGTTGTAGTAGGATTTTAGGTTGGGGTTGTGGGTGTAAAAGAGGTTACATTGGTGTTGATTCATTTGGTAGAAATGTTGCTATCAAAATCTTCTTATGGGGATTGACACAGATAATCTCAAATGACTTTTGTCGTAGTTGGGTACAATAAAATGGGTGAAGGAATTGAAAGAGAAATTTGAAGAGAAGGTTGTGATTTAGGGGGTTGATGACACGGATTTGTTCAAAGGTATTAGGTTGATGTTTTTGGCTTTTGGAAAGCTTTTGAAAGCAGATGAAGATCTTAAGAGGTAAAGTTGTGTTGGTTCAAATTCTGAATCCAGCGAGGAGCAGTGGAAAAGACATTATGGATATGAAGCTTGAAATTGAAGATATTTCTAACCAGATAAATGCAGAATATGATGATGAACAATCTGGGTATAGACCAATTGTTTGCATAAATGGTTCGGTTTCTACTCCAGAGAAGGTTGCATATTATGCTATATCAGAATGTTGTATTTTGACTATTGTCGGGGATGAGATGAATTTGATTCCTTATGAGTATATCGTTTGAAGACAAGGTAGTGTTCAATTGGATACAACACTTGAATTGGCAATGGATGGGATAAAAAAGTGTTGTTATTGTTTTTGAGTTCATTTGTTGTTCGCCTACACTCAGCTTTGCGATTCGGGTGAATATGCAGAACATTGATGATGCTTATGTGAAAATGAACTCAACAATAAAGATGGGGGGTTCTGAGAAGCAATTGCGGCACAAGAAGAATTACAAGTACATAAGCTCTCATGTAGCATATTGGGCTAAGAGTTTTGATCAGGATTTAGAGATAGCTTCTAGGGAGCATTATCTAAAGATATATGTGGGATTATTACTTAATAATTTTAGAATCATTGCTTTGGATCCTAGTTTTAAGAAGCTTTGTCTTGATGACATTGCCCCTGCTTACAATGATACCAAAAATTTGAAGATAAGGTTATCGTTTTGGGGGTTGATGACATGAATCTGTATAAAGGTATTGGGTTGAAGTTCTTGGTATTGTTAATACTTTTGATGGATAATGAAAATTTTAGAGGTAGTGTTGTGCTGGTTCATACACTGAATCCAACGAGGAGTAGTGGAAAAGACATTCAAAATTTGAAATACGGGATTAAATACATTCTAAACAAATTTATAATAGATACATACTTCATAAATGTAAAATAATTAAAATTCACAGTCAATTTGTATTTTTAACATATATATTATTCTTTCTCAAATGATATTAAAGGCTCAAATAGTCGTATCTAATACATGACTCAAATATATATTGGTGGTTCATGCATGTAGTTGTTGATGTTATTATTTGTGATTGAAATTCACGATCTTAAGAGTCATGTTTAATTCATGAGAATGAAAGAAAATCAATTATGTATGATTTATCCAATATATAAAATTGATTTTAATTTATAATCAATGATATATTAATTGTGTTTTTATCTTTTATTTAAGCATGTTGTGAATTATTTCACAACACCGTTAGAATATTGTAATGACTAATTTTTTAGCATAATTTAAGCAGTCTCCTTTAAAGGTCATTCCACATAAAAAAATAAAAATAAAAATGGGGATTTTTTTATAGATGTTTTGTGGATTTGCTGTTGTGTGCATCGTGATGTTTCATTAGAAATATTATTAGTACTATTATATATTAATTCGTCTTTTATTTTATTTTTTGTAAATGTGTACCCCAAGTTTTTTATTCAAACTTCGTCACTATATAAAGACGAAACAATTATAATAATATGATCAAGAGGGATATTATTGTTCAGCACTGCTCTGCTCCCGAGGGATTTTATCCCGACGGAATCACGACACGTTTACAACATATAATTTTGCTCTTACCACAATACAAGGGAGGGCGCCACAATACAAGGGATGGTACTCTTGTAATTAAAAAAATATTTAGTTGAAATTAGGTAGCCGTGAGAATTTCGCTAGCTATTCCGTTGCGATAACTAGCATTATTCATTATTGTTTTAGTTGACACATGATATCAACAATCTAAGGATTGACTTTGCCTTGGGTTTTGTTAGAAGCATAGTTTTAAAACCCGACTCGGACCGGCTGATCTGATCGATTGAACCGTGAACCGGTGGTGTAACCGATTCGAGCTAGTTATCAGATCGGTCGTGCAATTGAACTGGTGAAAAGCGGTGTAGCTCGGAAAAAACCGATGGAAACCGATGACTCAGTCGGTTTTTTGAGTCAAACCGGTTTTGTAATTTTTTTTTCAATTTTATGTCATAATTAGTCATTAAGCACGCATTAATACTAATTAATGCTCGGTTTAATACACTTAATGTGCTGCTTCCTAAAGTTTCAACTGTTTTGACTTTTGTTGAAAAAATCAGAAATTGGAAAAAATGGATCGATCTAAGAATCGAACCGGACACATCGAAGTGTATCACTAAAAGCCAAACCACCGGATCTTCATTTGTTCCTTTGAAAGAACTCATCGAATTTTTTGTTCAAAAAGAGCGGATCATTTTTAAATATAATATTTACACAATAATAATAATATACATATCATCTCTCCTCTAAAAACAATATTTCTTGTAAAATAAAAATCTCTCCCCAAAATTAATAATATACATATCATATTTTTTTTTATAGAAAATCTACCTATTATATTAATAGTAAATAGGCTTAATTGCACTTTTGGACCCCTATCTTTTCAAAAGTTGCGGTTATGGACCCCTAACTAATTTAAATACAAAACAGCCCCCTATGTTTTGATTCTTTGGCAGTTTTGGACCCCCAGTCCATTGTTGACTCGGTCAACGCTGACGTGGCACCCTAAGTGAGGTGCCACGTGTCAATTTTTTTATTTTTATTTTGTCTTGGGGGTCCAAAACTGCTAAAGAATCAAAACATAGGGGGCTGTTTTGTATTTAAATTAGTTAGGGGTCCATAACCGCAACTTTTGGAAAGATAGGGGTCCAAAAGTGCAATTAAGCCTAGTAAATAATATGCAAAACAAAATATATTTCATGTCTTCTTTCAAAAAAATAAATATATATTTCATGTCTCTTTGAACAAAATAAATATTTTTCATGTCAGCAAAGTATAGCCACACTCTTTAAACAATAATATATAGCTATACAAATATTAATATACATATTACATTTTAGTTTTTAAGTGGTCGAGTCATTAGTTCAATCAAATTTTATTTGGGTAAATACCAATAAAATTTTAATCTTAAGACCGAGTCATCTGACCGAGTTATTCAATTTGATCCGGTTCAGTTATGCGGTTCAACCAATGACCCAATGATTCGACAATTAACCCAGTGACTCAGTATCCTTACCGAATCGATGACCGAGCCGAGTTTTAAAACTATAGTTAGAAGAGTTTCATTGCGTTTTAGCTTTTTGTTACCTTTAAAGACTCACATCGATTTATACTGTGGTTTTTGTGAGCACTGTCTTTGGCCTCCGTTAATAATTGAAGATAATATATGATGAAATGCACGAAATTGTTATTAATGATCGGAGATTACTTCTCTGTTCCATAAACAATTTCTATTATGTTTTATGAATGGGTTATATATTTAAATTTTCTGCTAGCAAATTCACATAGTCACCATGTTAGTAGTGATTGCACTTGGGTGACATAGAGTTGGTGATATTGACCAACTATAATGTCACATGTCGCTTTTTCTCTCTATCTTTTATATAGATTGTGACATTGTGATTGACCAATATCACTAAACTCTATGTCATCCAAATGCTACTATGTTAGAAGTAGTTGAAACTTGAATACGAGGTCAAAAGGACCAAATTTTAATCCAAGTTTTGATTTAAAATAAATAAATATATTGAGTTTGAAAAGAAACTCTTGTCACAAGACCAACCCCTTGTATTTAGACACACTTTTATAAAATTAAAAAAATAAAATGAAAATGATTAAAGTGATATTGATTGATGTGACTATTTTATTTATTTTTTAATTTTGTTGATTTATGTGTGCGCCTAAATGCTTGCGACTTTCTCCGAGTTTGAAATCTAGATCACTCCATCTCGTCATCTCGATCCATGACTATTGATGGGATTGCCGTGTCTTAAAACAAAAATCAACTAAATAGTTGGTAATATTGAGGAAAATGTTTGCAAAATATAACTACTTCAACACCCTCTTTGTAACAGATTTGGTTGAGTTTGACCCGACAATATAGATCGCCGGATCCATCTGAAAGTACTTCGCTATTCCGCGTGGTTAGTTTACTTACACCCTTCTCCATTGTTTTCGCACTTCACTTTCTTGTTTTTTCAATGTTTTTCACTTTTTGGCTTTTGAAGTCAATGCATTTCGACACTACTGTACAAACCTACGACTAGTATTAGAACTGGTTTTGATGTTTGGATTTTTTTGAGTAGAATTGATTCTAATTTGAAGCTAAGATTCGTAGATTTTGATCTCTAACATAATTTTTACACTCAAATATATCATTCAGCTCACAATAAGTCTCTGTAGCGCCAAACACACTAAACATGATTTGGAAGTGTTTTTGGACTCGCAATTAAACAAGAAGGAATTCAAATCAAAATATTTCTATCTCGCTCAATTTTCACATTCTCATTTTTTTCACATTTCAATTTGCCACCATTAAAATAAGTATATGGCTTAAAACTAGAAGCAATATTTTTTGCAGGAGATTGTTTAACTTTTAGGGATGGAGAATAAATGTTCAATAGAGGGACCACTGGTAGAGGAGTTAACTTTTCTTGAAGGCTCAACTCCCTTCAATAGTTGTCATGCTTCTACCATTGTTGAGGTAATGGCTTAAAAAATTAAATTTTCCCCTTCAAGAAATATGTTATGTATTTTTTAATACAATGTTGTTTGATTTCTGTAGGTTGATAAGGACCATTTTTTGGTTGCCTATTTTGGGGGTACATCAGAGGGGGCACCCGATGTCAAGATATGGTTGCAGACTTACAAAGTAAATAATTTATATATGCCGTACCTCGTCCTCATGTCTTTAAAATCCTAGGAAAGTTTACATTCTCATACCACTATATTAATTTTGAATCGTTTTATAAAGGTCAATTGTGCCTTGAAAAAATTGGACACAAATTTTGATTTCTGTATAGCCATATAAACTACGATGTCTTTGTACCTTCAATGTGTATAGGAGGAGAGTACTGAGCTCTGACTTTTTTGAACACATTTGGTGGATAGAATGGAAGATGGGAATCGCCGGTAATTGCTGATGAACAACCAAATGTTCCTATGTGGAATCCTGTACTATTCAAACTTCCGACAGATGAGCTACTTCTATTTTACAAGATAGGCCAAGAAGTTCAGAAGTAAAGTTTACATTTTTTGTCCTCTTATTACCTCTATTTTTCTCTCGTGCAAGAATTTTATGTTCCAATGCTTTTATGATAATTCTTGTTCAATTTCACTATCCTTCATTGCATTAAAGAATTAAATGCATACGTGAGATTTCTATTTGTAGCTTTTTTCATTAGACCATTTTCTTCCAAATATTTTTATATTTATTTGAGATTTCATGAAAATATGCATATTTGTAAATTATGAATCAGCTAGCATATCTTGTGATACGACAAAGATTATTTGGTCACCTGAGTAAAATTATTTATGATACTGACTTTGGCTCTAGATAAAACTCTGCAATACAGTATCTTATTAGCTTTCTCAGTTCTCACGGGTTACTTGCCTCTTATTACTTCTACTTACCGAAATGTGGTTAACTGAGAAGTTAGAATGATAACATTCATAGAATACTGATATCAGAACAGTTTCGGCATGTAATTTCATATTTGTAAGTAAAATACACCTCAATTTGGATAAGGGCTTTGTCTAGAATGAAGTGTTTATCTCTATAAGCCACCTTACCTCCCTCCCTACACCCGCTGTAATAGCACCATGTTATTTTGAGTTTGTTATTTGTCTCGCTTTCGCATCAGCATACTTAGTTTGTTCAATTTCAGATGGAGTGGATTCGTCAAACGCTCGTATGATAAAGGAAATACTTGGACCGAAAGAGAGCAACTTCCTCCTGGTATATTAGGACCTATAAAGAATAAGGTACACCAGAATCTATTTCCTTCTATTTTATATATAGCAAGAGTTTTGGAATTTATAGCAATACTTACTAGTTCTGAATTTAATTACTATTTCTCAGCCCATTTTGTTAGAAAATGGCCATTTAATTTGTGGATCGTCTGTTGAAAGCTGGAACTCTTGGGGCGCCTGGGTTGAGGTTGTAACTTTACTGATCCTAATTGAACGGTTTGTTCCAAAGATGCACTGAAATGTTAGCGGGGTAACATTTTTTGTTTTGGTGTGCTATAGGTCACGTCAGATTTTGGCAGGTCATGGAGCAAGCATGGCCCGATTTACATTGAAAATGAACCTCTAAGTGTGATTCAACCAGTACCTTATCAGACTGCAGACGGGAAACTACGCGTCTTACTACGATCCTTTGATGGCATTGGTAGAGTATGTATTTCAGAATCATCAGATGGTGGCCAGTCTTGGGGACATGCGAAACCCACTCAGCTTCCTAACCCAAATTCAGGTAAGTTTTGGTAGCTGTATATTACATGCTATTTTTGCTGCATAATTATGACAGTTGTATTTAACTATAACTATAAGAACTAGGTTGATCATGGATTTGATTAATTTTGACGTTCTTTACATCACCATATGTATCCCTTGATTATTCTTTGCTACTTAATCTATTTCGTGTATTAATGACGCATCCACCTACTCTCGTTTACTAGGTATTGATGGGGTTAAGCTTCGAGATGGCCGTATATTGCTTGTTTATAATACTACATCGAGGGGCATACTTAAAGTTGCACTTTCTAATGATGATGGTGATTCTTGGTATGAGGCTCTCACATTGGAGGATTCTTCCGGGATGGAATTCTCATATCCTGCTGTTATCCAAGCTAGTGATGGGCTAATACATATCACCTATACATATAAAAGGACACAAATTAAGGTACACGCTTAAAATTTATGCAGTAGCTGTCTTTAAATTGTAGGTTTCAGTTTGGAGATAGCTGAGTGTTTTTCTATAAATTAATGTGAGATTCCTTTCATGTATTTCCTGATAATATTAACCCCCTAATCTTTTCTTTGGCAGCATGTTATTCTTCAGCCAAATTGATGTGGAGTAAATTTTCTCAAGTAAGCAGAGACAATTAATGTTGTCTGTCTCTAATTACATGGCTTTTTATTTCTTTAGTATTTTAATTCATTATCAAAACTATCCTACTGGTACTGTTTGTTTACTACAAACTCTTAAATTTATGTTATATTTGCAGAACATTTGTGCATCAGTCTTCACATATTTTTTTGTTTCTAATATTTCATACGGAAGCAAAAATTTATCCTTACACAGAACACAGCTATAGACATGGATACAGTTGCAAAAGTGGATTTTTTTCCCCTAACTATTAACTTTATTTATATTCTGAAAGAGTTGTGATTGAAAAACTATTGTGTTTGAGAATAATTTAAAGTGACTTTAGAAGAGTTTTTTTTACTGTAAGTGATATTAGAAGAGCTGATTCTGGTTAAATGATAAAATAGTACTCCCTCAATTCCTATTTGCAAATTCACAAAGACCAAAAGAGTACTTTCAAACGAGTTAATGCTAATTAGTTTTTCACCGATATATCCTTAACACTCATTAAATGGAACTCACTTGTATAAGAATGTGGATTTTTTTTTCATTTTTAGGATTTCAATAATTATACATTTGTATTATGTCTTTCTTATAAATAGAACTACAGATATTATCATTTTTAAAATATAACTCAATGGTTTCACATCCAGAGCATAAAAAAAATAAAAACAGTAGCAGCTCTTGTATAATTGGCAAGCAAAGCAAACTAGACAAGACTCCTCATAAAGCTATGTTATCAATAACGCACTATAGCATAGCAGTGGTAGTGTTTGGAGCAAGTTTGTCAAAATCGAGATTTTGCTTCGGGTTGAAAAAGAAGAGCAAAATTAAAAATTGTAAAATCGCAATCATAATCAAAGGATTTTACTCAATTTTTTTGTAGAATCGATATAAGAAATCGTAAAATCGCAATCAAAATCGATGGATTTTACCAAAACAAAAATAATGTTAAATATGTTATAAATTGTATATAGTCATAAATGACTCACTTTAAAAGTCCACAAAATACTTATACATAAATGACTCAAAAACATAGACAAAATCCTTCAAAACCCTTTTAAAATCCTACGATTTTGTATGGATTTCACGATTGTGATGCATTTTTACTGGGATTTTGTCTATTTTAAGATTTTGCTATGTATTTGAGTCGTTGAAGGTGAATAAAGTTGCAAAATCCTAGATTTTAAGGTTTAAGTCGGGATTTACTACTCAAGTGTTGCTGAAAAATCAAAATACAATATCTATTTTCTTGTGGGTATAACTCATTTGTACTTCAACCCAAAAATAATAATTCACTGATCTTAAGCATATCCTTTATATTTTGGCTAATTGTGCTATGTTGCAAAGAATTGTTCGTCCGAATGCTTCATTTGATTGCAGTGTCGCCGTGATAGTATATGACTGAATTTTCGGCCTACAATTAATACCAGTTACATATATGTTTCTCTACGCTGTTGTATAGTTTTATAAGGGTATAAGAGTACCCATAATTGGCCTATATTATAACTATCAACTTGAAGTAGCTTTATGGTAATGAAATTCAGCAGCAATCAACATGTATTGTCTTCTATCAATTTATTAAAAAATAAATAAAAAATTGTATCAAAAGGAAATAAATTCAGCAACATGTCAGTAGAATCCATTTATTTGAACCTTCTTCGTATTGGAGTGTGTATTTTCTCAATTGCACGGGAGAATTGTTTGTGGTAGATCAATTTAATCATTGTGACATAGGGTATATTTTGAGAAATGATACTTTGAGATCAAAATTTTGATGTAAAATACGGTGTATTTTGTTTTGGTTAATCCTTTGACAAGGGTTTATAGAAAAAGTAGTACACTCAAAGGCATAGAAAGTCTTTTTCCAAGAAATAATGTTTGTATCTCCTAAAAAAGTACGGTTCTCTCTAGTATGGACCCTCGAAAATGTGGTTCACCCATAGACCCTTAGTTTTACCTGACATTATCGGTTGTTTTCATTTTCTTTAAAAAAACTAAAAATAAGCAAAGAAAGAAAGTTGTGTTCCTTTTTCTTCACATGCTTCCACGCCACAGTTCAAAGGCGAGGCTTTGGAAGTTTCTTTGAGACCCGTACTGAATACCAAAGTTCAGTGAGTTGTGCAACTTGAAATCAATTTTCTAAATCCCCAGTTTTGAGTTCCTTGAATGTCGATTATGGACAAATACCAAATAGTTTTAACAAAAAGTTTTGAGCAAAATTTTGTTTGGATTGCATTAATATATCTTTGCCTAACGATGGGATGGTTGAGAAATGCAATTTGCTAACTTTACATAAGGTCTATTATTGTTGAAATTTATTTTTGAAGTCATGAGAAAATCAATTTGGATGAAGAAGTGAAGAAAACTGAAAATTAAATGTCAAATAATGTAAGAAAATTGTGAGGGCCAAGGGGGAATTTATGAAGGTTGTTGCTAATGCACGGAGAAAGCGGTGGTCAATGGAAGATCAAGATATGACTTTGGTTGGATTCAACCAACATGTGCAGGCAAAAATAATAATTAAAAAGTGACATAGTTGAAGGTGAATTGATAGTGCAAACTTTAGGAATGACAACTTACTAATGCAAATAGAAATGGGTGAAGAGTCGTAGAGGTCATTGATGACGGTGGTGCGTTGGAGCTAATGATTGAAATGTTGGATATTTCAGGAAAACTGCAGGAAGACAGTTGGTGGCATGAATTTTTTATTTTTTATTTTAATAACATGTTATGACCGGTAAAAAGCAAGGGTTCATGGATGAACCACTTTTAAAAGGGTCCACAAAAAGTACTTCAATATAAAAAAAGAATAACGCAAATAAATACAATGAAGAAAAGGTACTTAGTTTTGTATATTTTTACGAGGGATCTAGTTTTGTATTGGTGGGGTTTCCCACCGTGTGAAAGTAAATTTCAACCATTAGATAAATGAGAAACATTGATCTTATTATAGTCATATTACACTATAATTTTTAGAGTAAATTACACTCCCCTCCCCTCAAAGATGCTTGAATTACACTCCCCTCCCCTCTTATGTTAAAATATACATTCCTCTCCCCTCTTATTCAAAACATATTAGAGAAAAATACATTTCCCTCCCCTAAGAAAAGCTTGAATTACATTCCCCTCCCTCTTATGTTAAAATCTACACTTTACTCCCTCAATATATATTTTTTTATTTTTAATAATCTTGCAAAAAAATAATAATCTAATACACTTCGAAAATAACAGTATTGCAGGTCTATTTTAACATAATAAAAAATTGAATACATATTTTTTTGCTATTTTTTATTCACAATTTCATTAACATGTAGTTTTAAACCCTATTATAAAATATGAAACAAGCCAAAATAAAATTAAAATATGTGAAAAATTACTAACGACAATAAACCATGGTTATTTAAAAGTTAATTTTAAACTCTAAATTATAAAATCAATAGCAAAATATTTAAATTTAATTATCATTAACATTTAAATTATAAAGAAATGAATTAATTTTTCTTAAAGGGTGGTTTAAAATTAATATATATCATAAAAATATTTATTTATGTTAAAATATATTAAAGTGTAATGTATATTTAATTATCAAGGGAGGGGGTTGTAATTCAAGCATCTTATAAGGGAGGGGAGTGTAAATTTTATTTTTCAAGGGAGGAAATTGTATATTTTAACATAAGAGGGGAGGGGAATGTATTTCAAGCATCTTTGAGGGGAGGGGAGTGTAATTTACTCTAATTTTTAATTTTAGTCACTTTATTTTCAACCATGAAACAACCAAAAAACTTTATTTCCTCCATGAATCACAAGAAAAAATTAACATTCAATTCAAGCAACACAAGAATCAAAACCATGCAACTCTTCCATTAACACATTTTGGGCTTCTGTTTCACTGAAGCCTTTATTTCAATTGGTTTTTTTTTTCTTCACGAATTAATGGTTTATTTGTTATCATGGTTAGTTTTTAAAAATCTGTATATCTTTAGCTTTGGATTTTTTTACATATTTTGGGTTTTTGTTTTCCTTCATGTTTAATCATATCACCATAAATGGTAATTGGATCTGAAATAAATGAATCAATTTGAAACCTAACATTCAATTAGAATTGTGCACCACGTTGTTAAACAAAAGAAAGAGGTGGAAGCAAAACAAAAAGGATGCCCAAATTTTGGAATGAAATTGGAGGATACACGTTGTTGAAGATGGATAGCGTGAATCTCGTAGTTTGCTAGTGATGGACAATGAGGAAGATGAATTGTAGAGGTTGAAGATAAAGTGACAAAAATAAAACAATCAATGTAAAGAGACTATGATAAGATCAATGTTGCTCATTTATCTAATGGTTACAATTTACTTTACTATGGTGGAAAAAACTTCCCTTTCCCTTAGTAAACCCCACCCTATATGTTATATTTTCCAGAAATGTGTCTTTATACGCATACGAAACGAACAAATGAGTTATTTGACTATATTTCACTCCCGTGTTGTACACGTTGCACATGTTTGTCTCACGGGTACATAGTTTTTCAGTGAGCTGAACTGTGAAACCAAACCAATCATCAACCATGTCTCTGTTTCTTTCCTTTGTTGTCCATATAGCCTTCTTAATCTCTTCTATCATTCACACTGCTTACTCATTTTCTGGGTATATATTTCACATTGCTGATCCATTATTATATATATATATATATAAATTTTTCTTCTTCATATTCATTTTTTTTGTTCATAAGAAGCAATTAAACTCCTCTGAATTAAGTTGCAAATTTCTGCAGGCTAAACTCTACAGCATCAGAAGCTCATGGTAAAGGCTACATACAAGGGTTTGTTGTGGAAGAATTCACTTTTCCTGCAAAATCAGTTCCCTTCAATAATTGTCATGCTTCGACCATTGTTGAGGTCATACATTACAACGTGTATTTTTTTCCTTCCATTTTCAATCACTTTTAAGGTATATAATATAAAATACCTATTTGTTTTTTTATTTCACTAGGTTGGGAAGGGTCATTTTTTGGTTGCCTATTTTGGAGGCACATCAGAGGGTGCACCTGATGTGAAAATATGGTTGCAGACTTACAAGGTACATATAAACAGTTAAATTTACATGATTGTGTCTCTGCACGTATATACGCGTATAATTAACCAACATTTGGTTGGTCAAAGTGGTAACGGACTTGAGCATCTTAAGCAATTAGTCATAGATTCGAATTCTGACTGTGTGTGTCGAAAAAACTTGGTTGAGAGGGGAGGACTCTCAGTGTGTGCTCAACAAATTCCCCGATAGAGATTTGACAATTCGAGCAGGCCCAATATCATCTCCTCTCTGTATCATATTTGTTTGATGTTCCTGTCTTTGGAGTTTAGAACAATGGAGGGAGAAATTGTTACTTGAATCTAGGTTTTTGACTGCTTGTTTCAATATTGTGAATGGAAATTTGGTGGCAGAATGGAATATGGCAAGCACCTGTAATTGGTGATGAAGAACCAAATGTTCCTATGTGGAATCCTGTACTGTTCAAACTTCCATCAAATGTGTTACTCTTGTTCTACAAAATAGGACAAGATTTTCAAAAGTAATGTTTCTATCCTTACATTCTTCATATATGTATGCATGTGTGTGCTTGTGTGTATTTTGCAATTTATGTTAGGGAGGTTCGTTTGAATTAAAGCAATTGAGGATTCAATATGAACTAAGAAATTGGCTTATTTTATTTTAGATGGAGTGGATTCATAAAACGCTCATATGATAAAGGAATTACCTGGACAGAAAGAGAACAACTTCCACCTGGTATATTAGGACCTATAAAGAATAAGGTATAACAAAAACCACACTCTGAATAGTAATTTTTAGCTAGGAGTATTGAATTCACTGTCATGAAAAAATTTATGATATTAGTAGTGAATTCAATTTGTTTTTGTTTAGCCTATCTTGCTGGAAAATGGTGACTTACTTTGTGGATCTTCTGTTGAAAGCTGGAACTCATGGGGATCATGGGCAGAGGTTCCTAATAGAACTGATCTTAATCATTTAATTAATACTGATATAAGCTCGTAATATAATTATATTCACTAGTAGTTGCATTATAACAGGTGACAGCAGATTCTGGAAAGACATGGAGAAAGTATGGTCCAATTTATATTGAGAATAATCCTCTAGGTGTGATTCAACCTGTACCATACCAGACTGCAAAGGGGACGCTGCGCTTCTTGCTTCGATCCTTTACTGGAATTGGTAAAGTTTATATTTCAGAATCCTTTGATGGAGGCAAAACTTGGGAGTATGCAGAACCTACACAGCTCCCCAACCCAAACTCAGGTTAAGTTTTTCCCAATATATTTATGTTGCTTGTACAGTTGTACTATATCTCGAAAGTTATCATATGACAGGGTAAGTTTTTTAACTGAGTTTTCCTATCGGTAATCTGCTACAGCTAGATGTGTATTTTTTATATTCCTGGTGTGTTGGAAATGTGAATAGTCAGTCGTGAACCGTCAGTCTTACATAGTCGACTAAGAATTGACTAAACGAATGATATATAAGAGAGGTGATTTACAAATAACAAAGTAGATGCGATTCATATACTTGGTGTCTTAAGGTTTGTTTGACGTTGGCGTCCGATGACGTAGTTAGTCCCACATTAACTAAGAATAACCTAAATGAAAGATATATAGGAGGGTGACTCGCTCGTTGTTGCTACTGGACCGACTTGCATTAATAGCTTATACTAAAAATTTCCTTTTATTGCATTAGGTATTGATGGGATTAAGCTTAAAGATGGCCGTCTATTGATTGCATATAATACAATTTCAAGGGGTGTGCTTAAACTTGCTCTCTCTGAGGATGATGGTGATTCATGGCACGAGGCACTTACATTGGAGGATACGGTGGGAATGGAATTTTCATATCCTGCTGTTATCCAAGCAAGTGATGGGAGAGTCCATGTCACCTATACATATAACAGAACTCAAATTAAGGTATATATATTATACATATGGCAGTTACACTTTCTTCTTTTGATGGCATTAGCATCATTCTGTAAAAGATGCTGGCGTGCATTTTTTTTTATAATTGATTAGACTAACTTTTTTCCTTGTTTTTATTTGGACAGCACGTTGTTGTTAGGCCAAGGTGATGCAGACCAACTTGTTTTTTCAGACAGAGAAGCATAGAAAACTAGACAATTTATGCATGCAATTCATGTATGGCCTTTTTTTTTTTTTTTGTGAATGAAAGACAAGTCTCAACAAAAAGAAAAACGAAAAAATAGAACACTATAGGAAAGGTTACAAAACTACGATCAGCCAACATGGCTTGCGACAAGATGCTAGGAACAATGGGAAATTTTCTAAAATTTCTAGACGACCTCTAATCAAATTTTGCAAAGGCATCTGCAACTTGGTTAGCCTTGTGAAAAATATGTTGCATCTTATAACTCGACAAATCTCTAACGCAACCGGGCGATTTTTAGAAACCAACAAGCAAGGACGACTTCTTCCACACCCCTTCAAAATGAGCGAAAGAGCAGCTTGAGAATCTGATTCAAACACTACCTTTCTAAATTTATACTCCAGAGCGCTTAAAGCCAAAATGAATAGCCCAAAGTTCAGCCACTGTGATAGAACAAGCACCAGAATTAGATGACAAATCACAAGTAATCTCCGTCTTGATCACAGATAACCCCCACCACAAGTTGCACGACCTCCAAAATCGGTAACAGCGCCATCTCCGTTAAATTTAAGCCAACATTTTTACGGAACAAACCACACACTGCTACTTAGACCAATTCTACTAGAACTATAATGCCAAAGCATATGTTGACAATGCAATCCTTGAAGAATTGAGCTAAGGCTAGCTTGACCAGGAAATAATTTGCTGCACTATAAGTACATGAATCGGTGAACACCTTATCAACAATTATATATAGGCTTTCTATCAGCAATTATATACATATAAATAACACAATGACTATAATTGAAGAGATTCAATTTAAATGCCATGCGTAGTTGCGTACTCACTTTTTTCAAGTTTCAACAAATCTCTAAAATAAAGTTCTAGTGTCACACATTTTTAAAAAAAACTGCACATGATTTCAGAAGTGTATTTTTAGATTGGTTTTTTTTTTTTTTAATTACTTTTGATTTGACTTTGGGGTGAAAAAGTTCCTCCCTCAACATATGAGACTTTGTTGCATTTTTTTGTTTTTATTAATCATAAAAAGAAAATTGTTGTTCCCACATCAAATGAGTTTAAGAAACACCATGAAAATACTAAAATAACTTCATTGACAGTTAACTGTCAATGAATTTTAATCAGCGGTAGTTAACTACTGATGAAAATTGAGGTTAAATTTGTCATTATATGGTATTTTTTAGCCTCATTTAAGGTGTAAACAACAATGATATTGTAAAAAACATTGGTATGGTGACAATTTATTACGATCTTAGAAAATATTCATTTATATGGTTGAGAAATTTTAATTTTAGAAGTATCACCCATGAGACAAGTATTATTTCTTGCATTAGCATGCATAGTTAGATTAATTTCAGACTAGTAATCATATTCTTAAAGAAAATAAAAGCTGCTGGCCATATCATGTCTGTCTGGTGATGCACAAACAAGTAAACATTTCAAATCAGTAGCATTAGTTAAAAGTTAAAATTAAAATTCGTTGAATGTGAACGCAACATGTGATCAATCATCCATGTGCTAATCACAGTTGTGACATGATATAGTACGCACAAACAACAGTTACGAGTGAATTTAGATTTAGGTCCCAACACTTCAACATAACCGGTGCATTTTTTGGGGCCTCAAATCAATTTTAATTTCTTCTCTATGTCGTTTTCTTTCTTTTTTTCACATTTACACCAGCAACCCACATCACGTTTTTGCATTAACTAAAACCTACTTTTCTTTCTCTTTGATTGGTGAACCTTGGAGATGTAAAATTTAGTAACGTGTTAGTTAGATTAGTTAGGATTTAATTTATCGAATTTTTTTTTTAAGAGTTGATCAAATTGGTTATATAAATCTTAATGTACTACTACTTGATGTAATAATTATCTCATAATCAATATTGTTTTCATTTCACTTTTCAATATATTTCTCGCATTTATAAATTCAATCAAGAATTTTAATACTTTTGACTCCACAGTTTAGTTGATTACAACTTTACTTAACATGGAATGGAAAAGTGATTCAAGGTGTGTTTGATTATGCCATAACATAATTCTATTTTTAATGAATTGATTTTGTAAAATCGACTATGGATAAAAGTGAATCGAAAGTAAAATGATTTATGTTTAGATGTTATTTATGTAAAAGTGGATTTAACAATAAATTTAAAGTCTTAATCATTAAGAAAATTAGTCTAAAATCAATTGTAGAAGTCAAATAGGTCGATGATTTTATAAAGTGATATCAAATTGAGAAAATCTCAAAATTATTACTTGAATTTGTAGAGTACTATCAAATAGGTCGATGATTTTATAAACATTTTAAAAAGATCTCTGACTCTATTAAACTCTTAAATCGGTCCATGTATTTAATCATTTACCATCAATTTAGTATCATTTTTTAACAAGTTACTGTCAATATATTTTTTAAGTTTATTCACTTACTATCAATTTAGTCTCTAAGATAAAACTTTTTTGAAATATTCATAAAGTCATTGATCTTATTTGAAAGTGAACTACAAAGTCAGAGATTAATTTGGTGGTTTACTCAATATCAAATTAATTAAATTATTCTTCATGAAAACATTGAATTAGGTTGCTTTCATTTCAATTATAAAGATAATGATAGATAAAGACAAGTTTAAATATTTTATTTGCTTTTAAATTCTTAAATAAATTAAAGCAAAACAAAATTTGTGAGTGACAAATATTTGCAAATGAAAAATATATATAATAAGTATAAGTAACATCACAAAACCAGAAAGAAAGTTTAGACAAGTACATTATATTAATATGTCAGGACGTGTGGAAATATCGTGAATTAAAAGATAAAGTTAGTGATGTAGGTAGGAACGATGACATACTATTTTATTTTAACCCTTTGACTTTTAAAGATAATGAATTTAGTAATTTCAAGTTCGACGGTGAAAGAAATATAACATGACCAAGAAATAATACGAATAGCATTGTAACTGGTTTGCACTATACTATATCTATAGTGAACATTCATGTATATTTTATGTAATTAATAGCTTTGTTAGTACAAGCGTTGTTAAAATAGGTTAGAAGCAAGAAAATGTAACACTAATTGTTGATTATAAAGCAAATATTAGTTTTAAAAGGGTACTTTATATTTACATGTATTCAAAAATATCATATATTATTTTTTAGGGGATATATAATTTACTTGATCTTTATTTATTTATTTAATAAAACCATGGTATAAAATATAAGTGTAGAAATACTTCTTTCAAAAAAAGTGTAGAAATACTCTTCTCCGAAAAACAGAAGTTTACAAATACTCTTCTAGACATAAGTTAGATTAAAATATATAACATTGGATGCTCATTGCGACCACTTAACTAATTTAATTCCAATCATCTGCGTTGAGAGACAAAGGCATCAAATTGTATATATACCTTCAGCCTTAAGGACAAAGCACAATGATGAAGAGGAAGTATCAAAGAAGAAACCAAAGAATGTCAGACTTGAAAGTGAGATGAAATTAATCACCAAAACGCTTACGCCATAGGGTTAATATGAAATACGAGATTAATTCTAATAATACTTTCCTTTATTCCAATCGTCTTTTAAAAAGAAAGAATAGTATGGTTTAACCATTCATAGCGATTCTTTTTTAAAAGGGTTTGACTTAATATAAATAAATGAAACAATGAAAAATGTAAACTTATACTAGGTGTACCACTAGGTTTTCTATATCAAGCTATCATTTGACTGAACACAGTGATGTCGTTATCGTCTGCCCCAGGGATCCCTGCTATTAAATATACACCTAAATCCATAGATGTATTCAACAATGGTGATAGCAAAGGACAGAGATTATCCAATGCAATTATGAATTTGGTTGGAAGTAGTTTAATTCTCAATATATATTCCATGCATTTTTAATTTGTAGGTCCTAATAATTAAAATGAATGAGAATAGCAATGATATAGTATATTCCTAGCTTCCCATGCACTGTATTTTACTAAAAATGGCCTATATATGTTTTTACCTGACATCTAGGTCACTAACTTCTAAAATACTCCTAGTACTCTAAATATAAGCCTTATTTGAAAAACTATTTTATCTTTAAATGTTAGTGTATTTTAAATTACTAGATATATAATCTATTTTTGTACCCAAAAAAAAAAAGTATTTAGGTGACTTTTAAAAAATCTAAAATATCCGGGTTAAAAGCTGGGGTGCAAAAAGTGATTCTCCTATGATACTTCTTTTGAGTCGTCATCATCCCCCTTATGTGCTTAGCATGCTTTTAGCCGATTCAATTAATGGACGAACCTTCAAAAAATTAAAAATAACCCTCTTTTTTTTAGGAAAATAATTACCCTTTCTTGATTATCTACTACAAATATTATTATTATTTTTTATTTTAAAAGCTCACCGATATAACGTATATGGGCCGGCCGGGACTAAGAGTGACAATAAATTAACGAAAGATAAAGAAAAATGATTTCTATATTCCCAAAATCTTTGAAATTCAATCAACTTTTAAAGTCAGTATCTCCAATAACACTGGCAATTAGCAAAAGCGAGTATTATGGATCTTTATTTATTTATTATATTTGTCTTTTAGATAAAGTTAATTATTTATTTATTTATTTATTAGAAGGTGCACTATGGAATATTTGATTTTAAAAAAAACAATGGAAGTGCATTAGTGCAATTAATCATTGGAATGCATGGTCAATTGTTTATTTAAAATTAAAATGAAAGAGCAAAATTTGAATAGTAGTAGAAAATAGACTCCTAATTAACAAAAAAATAGTTTACTTAAAAATAATATATACAAACGTTACTCTATATGTGTAGTACTCGATATACCTCAAAAAGAAAGGCTCATTTTTACATTAGGTGATCTAATTTGGCCATATGCATTAGTCGTTTGACATATTTTGATCATATTTTTCTATTTTATTATATAAAGACAAATTATTTTGTATAAGATATTAGATTTGTCTCGGTATATATTTTTCAAATACCAATTTTTTATAATTTCTACTAATGGATAATTAAATATATTAATTAAAAGTAAAAATTATACAATAAAATGTGAAGCAATCAATTTAACTATTGATTGATGTTAGGTTCAAATGGTAGCAATCTATTTAATTAATTAAGACTGTTAAAAAGAAAAAAAAGGAACAACAGTTGTTAATGGGCTTTGTATTGGTAGCTATTGTAGTACAATCAAATTTATTAGGGCCTTTGCTATTACTACCTCTGAATGAACTGGTGTGGGTCCCTTGAAGGAATGGGTGTCTAAAAGAGTTTTGTCACAACTTTAATGAGCACATTTTTAAAAACATGGCTTTTGAAGCTTACAAGAATCTTATTTATTTACTACAACTTGAATTGAAAGGATTAGGTGGTATGGTTAAAGGATATTACGTATGCAAAGCATGCTTCCTTTTCAATATGTATCTAACCGGGTGACTCATTTTCACGTCAGAGAAGAGCTAGCTTTTGTTGATTTGTGGTAGAAAGCTAGCTAAAAGCTTGTGTGTAAAGTAAAGTATTGAGGAGAGATATTGATTAGTAAAGTGTTTGAGCATGAACAAAATTTCATCACCATTAGTTAGTGGAGGAAAAGTAACTTTTCATCTGGCTTCATCTAAGTGGGATTTTCTATAGTTAGTAACACTTTAAGGATTCCAAGTAATCAAAAAGTTTAAAGTAAAGATCAAGATGCCTTGTGTTCATTCAAACAAAAGCTTTTTGAGGTGGGAATTTGGCATCTTCTTCGTATCCCTTATATGATGAAAATGTAACAAATGTAGCAAAATTAAGTGGACTATATAATAATAGGTATTATATGGGGCGGTGCTCCTCTCATTATAAGGAGCTAGCCAGTCTTAATCTATAATCTATGATTACATGTGGAACGATGAGTCATAATATATAGATACAACGCAATTATGTTAATAATAGATACACCCACAATTGATAAATAATAATTTGATTTTTCACTTTTGAGATTTTTTTTATTTTAAACTCACCTTGAGTATATCATGTGAAGTATTATATCGTAATATCACGCATCATATTTGCATCATATAGGATCAAGAGTTGATAAGAATTAAGAGGTGGCAATCGAAGTTAATACATTCAGTGGAGAATAATAGTGAAGTTTTGCGAAAAAATTAATGTACTTGCAAACACTTTGATGTTCGAGTTAGTATTTGATTAAATAGAATGCAATATTATTGAAATAGAATGTGCACATTTCTTTTAGTGCAAGGGTCCTCTTATAAACAAGTTTTCATGTGAATTAGGGTAAATTTGGTTGAAGTTATTGAGAGACTCAACGTGATTTTACGAGTCTCTACGTTGCTAATGACACGATCATTGACTGTTGGGAAGGTACACTAGTATGGACTTGACGACGCAACACCTTAGTGTAAGGCAAAGTCTTTTATATATTGCGCATCGACCCAATTTGAAACAATATATAGTAAACAAATAAGAAATAAGAAAAACAAATAAGAAAAACACTAACGAATGCACGTTGAATACTAGTTAAGGAAAACATATATAGTTGCAAGGCCACAAGCTAAAAAATTCAACAAAAAAAAAAATATATCGAAAACGACAATTTAAAAGTTCAAATACATGACTTTTGAGAGAAAATTATTATATGTAGTTAAACCAATCGTTAGTGCTAAAACTATTTTATATAGAAAAATGAAAATTAATTAAGGAATCAAAAGAGGACTACAAGTTTGTAAAAAAAAAAAGGCTACAAGATTTATATTCACAATTTCTATAAATAAATAAATAATTGTCGATCAGTTATAATCGTTAGATAAGTTAAACGCCTTTGATTTTAATGATAATATCCTAAAGACATTTGCTAGCATTTTCCTAAACATAATATTCAAATTTTCTTTCTTGCTAGGTAGTTTCTTTTCAAAAGGAAATGATGGTACAATTCTTCTATTGTGAAAAGGGGGAACCAACGGTCCACTTTTGCTTGATTGGTGCTCTTCTGCCGACTCATATCGTCTTCTCTTCAAAAAGCAAAACCACTTTCTTTTATTCTAATCTAAACTTGAAAAAGGAGAGGAAAAAAGGGAGGCACAAAAGTCTACTTGCTTTGAGTGCAAGAAGCTACCAAAAAACCTTTTCAAGAGGAGATGGCTCAAATTTCTTCTCAGTTGTGAATGATTTACTTTTCTCATTGTTTGCTTAAAGTTTGACCTTGATGACATGATTATAGTCTACTTTTTACATATCTCAATAACAATAATAATAAAAGGCCTGCTAAAAGGTGGGGCTTGCCTTGCAATATTGAAAAGTGTTATGGGACCTTTTGCCTCATTATATTCCATCAATTACCCTTGTGGGAGACCTTGTATCTGTCACCTATTGATCATATAAAATCATTTAGCTTATGGAAAATGTGTTTATCATTTTCATTCCATAATTAATTTCATAATGTAAGCCAATATTAAAAATCCTTTAAAGAACGTACGTTTGAATGAAATGACATGTATTCCAACAATTAGTATGGCGTTCAAATTTAGTTATCATCATTAATGCTTTTAAAGTAGAGTAGGCCGTCATAATATTTTTAAGGGTTTGAATATCCTATAGAAAGACTTGAGCGCCCTCCAGAAGGGCTCCTGAGGCCTAGGCGCGCCCTTCCTGAAACGCCGTCTTAACCAGCTTCTAGAAGCATTCAGTACCGAATAAAAAGACCTAAAGTCCATCTTACTTGAGGCTAAAGTCACATTAAAACAAGCTCATAAAAGGATATAAACACTCTAAACTCTAGATTCTAATATTGTCCTCACTACAAACATATAGAATTTTGTTGGCCTTATGCAGTAATATTTGATTCAAATTATTAGTCTCTGCAAATATAACATTCACATAGAGCTATGGCTACATAGGGGAATATATTGTTAAAGCACACCTCACATGAAGGAAATGAGATCACTAATTGGTTTATTAAGAAGGGTGTTTATAATTTTAAAAATATGTGTAGTAGTATTATCTTATCTTATTGTTTATGATAATCAAGAGAAGAGTGTCGTATTTAGATGGATCCTTGAAATGGGATCAAAGGGTGGTGTTGCTATCTTTACTTAGATGAATGTAACGGGGGTCTTGGTATCATGATATAGGTTCTCTATTACCCGTGGGAAAGGTAATGGATTTGAAAAGGCATAGGAGTGGGGGGTACTTTTCTCTTATGAAGGAACCAACTACTATTAAGCAACAACAACACCTTTTGACAATCATACCAACGAGGTAAACACTAATTTGGAGAGAGAAACAAGGATTGAAACATTGAAATTGAATGCGTGGGAGAGGGAACAAGTAAATTGCTGGTGAAGAAAAGAGATAGAAAAGTGTCGTGTTAGGCTCATGAAGTCTTTTCAGATGGAGAAATAATTACGGCAACATGCTTAAGATGTACTAGTGCATCCATGCTAGAGACAACAACCAATATATTTAAAGAGGGTAAAAAGAGAGGTAAATAAATTCTTAATCTTTATAAAATATTTTGTTATTTATCAAGTATTTTTCGATGATGTTACCCCAACACTAATAACATTGAAGAGAGATATCATACTGAGATATTTTATTAAATAAAATAAAAATTCAATTTATATGGTTTGAACATACATACAAAATATACGTAGATTATATCGTTGATGACAAATATGTGAAGTTTTCAATGATGCTAGTCAAATTCTCTCCGTAATAACATTGAAGGAGATATTGTACGGCATATCTTAAAAATAAAATAAAAACTCAATTAAGATTGTTTAAACATATGTAGATTAGGAAGTAAAGTGAATAAAACAAATAAAAAGTTATATCATTGGAAACAAACCTATGAAGAAATCAAAGAATTATAAAAGAAACTACTGTTAAAAAAGATACAATTCAATCGATGTTGTAAAATTAATAAGGACTAAACAATATCAATCTTTTTTGAATCAATAGATCAATACAAATATTTGTAGAGACCAAAAGTAATAAAATAGAACCTTATCGAAAAAATGTTTTGGGTCATAGCATAGAGTCCCTTTTTTCCCTCTTCAACTTTGCAATCAAAATCAATCGATTAAGGTGCCCAAAATCGGATAATATGGACAAAACATTGTTTTTCATTTTCATTGCATAATGGACAAAATTTTATTGGTACAGTCTCTCCATTATTGCCCATTCACATTGTTTTGTATAGATTCCCTTCCACCTGTTCCATTCTGTTGTTAAATTCATTCTTCTCTCATAATTCAATTTTTTTCTTTTTCATATAAAAATATACCGCCTTCCTTTTTTTATTGTTTTTTTTTTTTTAAGAAAAACATACTCCTTTATGACGTTTTTAAATTTTGTTAATTATACTTTTACAATGAGTGGAATGGACCAATAAAAGGTATGGGTGTTGGAATTAATTATATACAATCATGTTCAATACACAAATTAAAACACTAATCACATTTTTATAAAAATAAACTTGTGTGCATGCAATCCTCATAAGCTTAACTAAGATAATAAGGATATCGTATAATAGTAGAGATATGAGTTCTTGAACACCTCATTTTTTCACATTAAAAGATGAATTTTAAATCACTAGGTTATTTTCCTAAAAAAAAAATCACTAGGTTATTTGACAAAAAATAAATAAACATGCATATAAATTTTAAAATCTATGTCGAGTGTACTAAAAATACCCAAATTAATCTATATCGAATTAATCTTCTTACTCTCCATTCATTGGCACGTGGTTGCAAATTGTTTGTTTATCCTCACTAAATTGACTAAATTACCATTTTAAAGACGTGTTTGATTCTATTAAACTGTCAAATTGGTCTCTATATTTCACCAAAGTCACTTTATTTTAACAACTTATACTTTTAATTTAATCCATTAGTTTACTCACTTTCGTCAACTTAATCTCTAACATGTTCTTTGAAGAATTAACATGAATAAAAATTGATGGACTCGTCGATATTTTAAAATTTTAAAATATTCACACGGCTAGAAACATGTTTTAAGAGTCTTCTGCTGCAGCGTCATGAACTAATTTGATGATCCTTATTAGTTCTCAACATGTCATAATTGTGTTACATTGTACTATATCATCCTCATATGGGAGTTAGTACCTTTCATTAGATTAGACATGCCCTGCAAAACTGTTTGTTATAGATAACACCACAATTATGATTTTAATTATTTAAAATGCTAGTGTTAGGAATAAAATGCTATTGGAATTATATTCTCATCAATAGCCTAACTTAACGTAGTAGGCTATAGTCCTTTGCGGTCGACTTAACCTATTTACATTTTTGAGTAGACAATGAAAGAGAATGTAATTTGTTAGGTATT
The DNA here is from genome assembly GCA_958299785.1 of Medicago lupulina. Classification (NCBI taxonomy): domain Eukaryota; kingdom Viridiplantae; phylum Streptophyta; class Magnoliopsida; order Fabales; family Fabaceae; genus Medicago; species Medicago lupulina. The sequence goes on along the minus strand of OY283143.1, from coordinate 2,516,101 downwards.
TTCACTTACCCACAAAAAGACGTGAGTAGATTCATGAAAATGGAAGGGAAGAACACTATTAATAATCTTTCTCTAAGAAGAGAAAATTAACACCTCTGTATTTGGTTAAACTTTGATAATATTTTTTGAGTTTGTTAAATTATATGAAAAAAGTTATAAATGTCAAGTGATACTTCATGTGACTTAGTCACCTATTCTCATGTGCATTTTATCGTTTACATTTTAGTTTTTTTTACAGTTGATTGACTTGTAATATAATATGAGCTCCAACTGTCACTTTCAGTCTAAGTGGATTAAAAATGTAAAACAGTATTTCATTTTTCTAAAACAATTAAAAATAGAAGGAGTAGGGAGTAAAAATTTAAAGAAGTCCTTTTCTTCTTTAATAAAGGTTGATGTTTTGTGGATTCAATGAAGGTCGGTCCATATAAAACCAAGTTGAATTTGTCCACGTAATTTAATGCTAGATATAATTGGGCGGCTGGCCCTCGGAAGGTTAGGCCACAACCATTTTCAAAGCATTTAATGTACTTCTTCTTTCATCACAAATTACAGAAAGTGATATCGACAACTATTTTTAATTTATAATAGTAGCATATAAATATCTGTGTACTAAAATTAAAATAGATGAATAAGATACTACAGTACTATCTTTGAATGACTCAAATTCAAGCAAAATCTGTGCCATCATTCTTCAAGAGCAAATATTATCGTGACTCATTTACATCTTTATCAAGTAATCTTTAAATAATATTCTCTGTTAACAATTGAATGAAAAATAAAATATAAATCAGCATGAACCATCTATTATGGTGATTTGTACCAGTTAGCCATGGTTTAATTTGAGGTCTACGTATTTTAGACATGAATTGATCAACGCTGTAAAGCAGAGCCGAAATTCAATATTATTAGCATCAAATTGAAACCAAAAGTCAATTATATACATATACAATAATTAAGCAAAAAATATCTGATTATATATATGTGTGTCTATCTCAATAGTTAAGGCTTTCATTTTCATTCCTAACAAACATGAAGTCATGCAATAACTTGATTCCAAAGTACTAGAGTTTATTAAATCTAAAGTTTAACACATGAGCTAACCTCATATTAATTAATATCACCAAAATGACTACAGTATACGTATATTTTTAAATAGTTTTACCAAAAAGTTGAATTTGAAACTTTGTGCCGTCCTTAAAAAAAATTGTCACACTGCTCAGGAGAGAATAATTCAGTGGTAGTACTACAACTTCTACTGATTTGGACGGTTTATTTTGTTTAATAGTACTGCTTGAATTTTAAATAAGTAGTTTAACCCACAAAATTATACCCAAAAAATATAGTAGTTTAACCAAAATCAACTTTAGATTACCATGGTCTTCTTGCGCAAAAATTTAGAGAGTTAAGACCAAAATTTTGAGGTCGAAGGTTAAACTTTCATAAGAGTATGTTAACTGGTATTAACATATCTATTTTGTGGTTGGACGAGGCGGCTATGGTTATGAATTGTCGAACGAGGTCCATTCCTTTTGTATACTTGGGACTTCTTATTGGGGGGGATTCTAGGAAGTTGAGTTTTTGGAAACCGGTAGTTGACCGTATAGTTGCTCGCCTGTCCTCATGGAATAATAATTTTCTCTCATTTGGTGGTCGCTTGGTATTACTGAAATTTGTCTTGTCGTCGTTCCCGGTTTACTTTCTTTCCTTTGTCAAGGCTCCCGCATGTATAACTTCTTCTATTGAATTTATATTTAAAAGATTTTTTTTTTTGTGTGTGTGTGTGTGTGTGTGTGTGGTGGGGGGTGGGAGTGGTGAGGAGGAATGAGGGTTGGGGGTCAGGAGATTAGGAGAATTTAATATGTCGCTGTTAGGGAAATGGTGTTGGAGGATGTTGACTGATAAGGAGGGTTTGTGGTATCGTGTTTTGAAGGCACGTTATGGGGAGTTAGGGGGCCGATTAAGGTAAGGGGAAGACATGATTCTATGTGGTGGAGGTTTGTCTGTCGTGTCAGAGGGAGGGGGGGGGGGGGGGGGGGGGTTGGTGTGGGAGTGGGAAGTTGGTTTGACGACAATGTCCGCCGGGTAGTGGGAGATGGTAGGACTATCTTATTTTGGTTCGATCATTGGGTTGGGGAAACGCCTTTGCGATTCAAATTTCATAGACTCTTTGATTTAGCCATAAATAAGGATATTACAGTGGAGGAGATGGAGAGTTTAGGATGGGAGGTGGTGGGAATTGAGACGTCGTCTGTTAGCTTGGAAGGAGGAAAGGGTGAGGGAGTGTTCCGAGGTGTTACATAACATTGTTTTGCAGGTTGATGTCACTGATTCGTGGAGATGGCTATTAGATCCTGTGCATGGTTACTCGGTGCGGGAATCCTATCGCGTTCTCACAAATTCAGGTGAACAGGTGGATAGGAGTCTTGTGGATGATGTCTGGCACATGAATATTCCTGTGAAAGTGTCTTTGTTCGTGTGGTGTCTCTTACGTAATTGGCTCCCATCAAAAGATAATCTATTGCGGCGAAATATCCTTCATGCAAACAACTTGGATTGTGTAACCGGGTGTGGAGCTTCCAAAACAGCTAATCACCTATTTCTTGATTGCGATTTGTCCTATTCCTTGTGGCTTCTTGTCTGGAATTGGATAGGGATCTCGGTGGTTCCTCCGTGTCAGATTCGTGATCATTTCCTCTAGGTTTCCTTGATGGCAGGGATGCCGCGTGGTACTCACTCATTCTTTAAGGTTATATGGTTTGCTTGTGTTTGGGTAATTTGCAAGGAACGTAATAATCGTATTTTGAAAAATATGGTGTCTACGTCCTTGGTCCTTATTGAGCGCGTCAAGTTACTTTCTTTTTTGTGGTTGAAATCTAAACATACATTCTTTTATTATTGTTATCATGATTGGTGGAGACATCTGCTACCTTGCATGGGTGTCCACTGATAGTTGTTTGTTTTGATAGTACTCTTGTTGGCTCTTTGTGTTTATAAACTTTGACCGGTGATGCTCTTTGCATTCTTTGTGCATGGAGCTTCACTATTGTTGTTAATATATATGGCATTTTGATTTGTGAAAAAAAAAGACCAAAATATATATTGAGAGTTTAGATATACAGTTATTATACATTTGAAAAAACAAATAAAGTTTGAATCATTGTTTTTAGATCATTTACTAGTTTATGAATTCTTAGTTTTTAATACAAAGGCTATAATACTTTCCTATATAAATAATCTCACAATAGCATATTATCTAAATACTATATCTAAGGATCAAATTGAAGAAAAAATATATGTTGTGTATCTAAATATAAATACTATTTAAAAAAAAAAGAGATTAATTGTGAAATATTGTAGATGCAAATTGTTTTAGTATGAGAAGGCAGAGATCGATGATTTGACTGATCATCAATTTTAACGGGTGGTTTCAAGAAAAAAGAAGAAGTAAAGACAGGTGATTGAAGTTAGCAAAAGGTTTAAGGTTGGTTCTTCCAACCGATAGCCTCGCTAGTTTTTAGGGGATCGCAGTCCCTCTTGCTTTTCGTTTGTTCTATCTCTTTTGGTCTTTTTTTTTTTTTTGTTTCTTGGAGGGTCTAAGTTTATGTTCCTCCTTTTTTTTTTTTTGTACTTTTATCTTTCTTTTAATATCCTTCAAAAAAAAAAAACTTTCTTTTAATATAATTAGGGTGGAGCCGTATGTAACCTCTCTACTCTCCATAATTTTAGCTTAAAAAAGTTTGTTTTAGTCTATCAACCAATTGTAGATAATATTATGTATACATGATATATGAATGAAAAATATTAAGAAAATCATAAATAAGAAAATTTAATTGTATTATCATCACCTCGTAAGTTGATTTTGTTGGAAAATTCAAATCCTACGTTCATTAAAAATAGTATTGCTTATATAGTTTTTACAAAGAGTGAAATTCTTTACTCCATTCGTTTCATAACAAATGACACAATTGTAAAAAAAGAAAATTTTAAAATAATTGATCAATTTTATTTTTCCTTGTAATATTGATTGTATTTTATGAACTAATTAATAATAATCTCATCACTTTTTATTGAATATTAGATTTACGATCATGGTAAATGTACAAATATTTAACAAAGACATTTAAAATAATTTAACTCTCTTTCATTTATATATTTTTCTTATAATCTTGACTCACTATTTTGAAACTGAGACAGTATTTTATAAGTCAATTTACATAAATGAGTTAGAGCAGATACAAAAATCTAACATATGAGACGAAGAGAGGGTAATAATTAAAGATTAGCATAAGAAAATGAGTGCATCTTTTGATTTCATGTGGTAATGGTGACTTGCGAAACCATCACGTATCCTTAGAGTTGAATAAAGTAAGAGAGAGAGAGTAATTGAAGTAGTAAAGTTGAAAAAGGTGAAAGTGGAGAGATACCTTTTTGTGGTGTTGCGTGTGAAAAAGCAGAAAATTGGTTGAAAGGCAAAATTGAGAGAGGTGAGACAGTAGCAGTTTAGTGTCACATTTTCCAGGCGCGTAAGGGCCCCGCTTCAGAATGTGTCCTCTTCGTCTTTGGTCGTATGTTGAACCTCCCATTACGTGCGTGGGTTGGGTTGGAAGACATTTTTGTTTTCTTAATCTTTTTTGTTTTTTCACTTCATTTTTATTTTAAAAATAAAGGTCTCGCTAACGAGTACTCTAAAAATATTGTTTAAAGAACACATAAAAGAAAATTATTTTTTAAAAATATAAGTTAAATATTTTTTAAAATCATAACCGTATAATTTTCAATCTCAAAATTGCTGCTTTTAGATGCTTAAACAATACCTTAAGACACTTGTTAGCATTTTTTTAGGAATAAAATCAAACAAATGCGAGAAAGAGAGAGTCGGTCTATCGGAGAAAAACTAAAAAGTCAGTCAATCCAAACTCCAAAGAGCACAACTGAGGGAGTAATGAAGTATCTACTATCTCTCTTCTAGCGAGAAATATCCAAGTAATTTTACATTTTGGTGATATTAGTATGTTTTAGATAAAAGAGAATGATAAATAAATAATTAAAATAAATTATTTTGATAAGAGAAAATTATTGATCAAGAGAGAGATAGAGACGAAGTCGTCGAACTCAAAGTCATCGAAGAATTACCTTCCTTGATCATCATCATATTTTTACTCGCTCAATCTATCTCTAATTATAAGATTGTTTTAAATGCAACACCATCTACAAATTTTCAAATACATATATACTCGTTTTTTTAAATGTAATCCTCGTCAGTGCTATTAATTTGTCTTATAATATAAAAAAACAATATTGAATACATTAATACATCACAAATAATTTAACAATAATTACAAACTTTTTAAACAAATTTATTATTTCAAATAATTTTTTTAATAGCTACGATTTTTATAAGGTACTTCTATAAAAAAAAAAAGACAAAGGGAGCACATTATAAATTTAAGTTCAATTTTTAAATAAAATAATTCTTAATCAAACCTCACTTAGAAGAGCTATTTTTCCTAAAAGCTTAAGAGCTTAAACACAAAAATCCTAGAAGGTAACAAAAATAAATGATATAGAAAATTATTTAAATAAAATCTATAATTGAAACGATAAAAAAAAACAATCTAAAATCTTTTCAAAGCAATATCTAAAATCTTTTATCCCTTTATATGTATATTTTTTTAAAAAAGTTAAATTAACCCACACAAATTAAAATCAATACTACCAACCAACCCAAGTGAGATCACCTCCTTTGAGGTTTATGAAAATGACACCCACATCTCCTTTAGTTTTAAAACTTACAGTAACCTCCTTTAAATTTTCCTAAAATATAGAAACATCTCCCTAGCATTAACTCTGTTACATTTTCCGTTAATTTGTTTTCAATGGATGTTAATACACTTCTTCTTTGTAATCTTTCATCATTTTGCTGCTAAATTGATTTCTAACAACAGTGAACTTTTATTTGATTAACCTAATGAAAGACAATTTCAATTAAAAAAGTAAGTATTGGAGGTTTAAATAAAAAATTAGGGACTTATGAAATTGGTGATGAGATCCCTTCCAGCACAATCATATAATCAATAAGCAACATATATAATGAGATTAAGGATAAGAGCAAAGTTAACGATGTGAATTATCCAATAAAAATAAAGTTAACGATTTGAATCAATGTAAAATTAAGAAGCTACAACTTAATGATTTTTTAATGTCTGAAATTGTTGAACGTTTACTCATATTTGAATTTGATTTTGGTTTCTTGAATGGATTCAACAACGGAGGTTTGCCCCATTAACGGTTAATTGAAAATTCTATATAAAAAGTTAACTGAAAAAATTAACGGTGTAACTACGCAGAATGATATTTATCTATTAAACAAAAATATAAGAAAGATTATTGTATATTTTAAAACTAGAGAGGGGTTAGTGTCATTTTCATAGTCTCGAAGGAGGTGTGTGTAATTTTCAGTTATATTTATGTCACTATCTCCTTTAAAAATATGTGTACATTATTAATACATCATCCTATGCGAAAAAGTGTGGTTTCAGCCTCCTTCATCATAACTAATGTACCACGTTGAGACAAATTAACCTTTAAATAAAATAATAAAAAAATAGAGACAATAAACAACATTATGAAAAGGCAAGTGTCAAATAAAATAATGATTATAAAGAAATAAATAGAATAATGAAAAGTAGAAGAAGACACAGAAAAAGGAGAGCAGGTTTAGTCTGTCCACAAAGCATATTTTCCAGAAATCCTTGCAACCGGATTAGTACTTTCATTTCATCCATCAATTCAATTCTCCGTTTTACTACAAATTCTCTCTTCTCTTCACTTCCGTATCTTTCTTTCTCTTCTCTCTTCTCGTGCCACAATAATAAACAATTTATTTTCATTTTTCTCGTTCCCCGTAATGCACCGATAATTAAAATTAATTAAAATAATAACATAACATTAGTTAGGTTAAATTATTACATTCATGTATGTTTATTTGTTTGTACGTGTGAATTGAAAAGTGAAGAAAGAAAAAGAGGGATCTAAAATTTCCTTTTCGCGTTGAATTTGGAAAGAAACTATTTTAGGTGACACGCCGCGGAAGGAGAAAAAAAGAAAGTGAGCAGAAAGAAGCATAGAAATTAGAAAGGTGAAGTTTGATAGATACTTACTTAGATCTCAGATAGATAAATAGATGAATCCCTGAAAGGAAAGAAAAATAAAAATAAAAGGAAAGTTAAAAAGGACTTAAAAGCTAAAAGCAAAGCTACCCCTAGAAAAGAAGCCTATATTATTGAATTTGTTTTGTGTGTTTTGTAAAAAGCTTGTTTTCATTGTTTATTGCTTTCAAAAATGTTAATTTGTCTTCTATATTCAAAAAGTTTCTTCTCTTATCTCTCCATACACTAATTTCATTTTCTCACCTCTGCTTCTTTCTTAAAGTAAAGTCAAGTTTAACAACTTTTCTTCAATTCAATTACTCAAATTCTGAATTCTCATCTTGTGAAATGAGAGCTGGGTTAAGTACAATCCAACAAACCCTAACGCCGGAGGCGGCTAGTGTTTTAAATCATTCAATCGCGGAAGCTGGCCGACGGAACCACGGCCAAACCACGCCGCTACATGTGGCGGCGACTCTATTAGCTTCACCTTCCGGTTATCTCCGACAAGCATGTATAAAATCGCATCCAAATTCATCTCATCCTCTTCAGTGTAGAGCTTTGGAATTATGTTTCAGTGTTGCTTTAGAACGGTTACCGACGTCGCAGAACGCGAGTTCAACGGCGCCGCCGGCGATGGAACCGCCGATTTCAAATGCTTTGATGGCAGCTTTGAAACGTGCTCAAGCTCATCAACGTCGTGGTTATCCTGAACAGCAACAACAACCACTTCTTGCTGTCAAAGTTGAATTGGAACAACTCATCATATCGATTCTTGATGATCCTAGTGTTAGTAGGGTGATGAGAGAAGCTAGTTTTTCTAGTCCTTCTGTTAAAGCAACGATTGAACAATCGTTGAATAATTCTGTTGCGCCTTCTCCGGTTACTGTTGTTAATTCCAATCCGATGATGGGATTTCGGCCGGGGATGGTGACTCCGGGAGCGGCGCCGACGAGGAATTTGTATATGAATCCGAGGTTGCAACAACAGGGAGGTGCTCAATCGGGAGCACAGAAGGGTGATGAAGTGAAACGTGTTGTGGAAATATTGATGAGGACGAAGAAGAGGAATCCGGTTTTGGTTGGTGAATCAGAGCCTGAAGCCGCTATTAGAGAAGTTTTGAAGAAGATTGAAAATAAGGAATTAGGGGAGGGTGTATTTAGCAATGCTCATGTTATTTATTTAGAGAAGGAGCTTCCTTCAGATAGAGGACAGATACCTGTCAGGATTAAAGAATTGGGGGATTTGATTGAGTCTCGGATTGCGAATTCCGGTTCCGGTGGTGGTGTGTTTATCAATTTGGGTGATTTGAAATGGTTGGTGGAACAACCTGTGGGATTTGGATTGGGTAATATGCAGCAGCCGGCGCTTGCAGAGGCCGGCCGTGCTGCGGTGGCCGAGATGGGGAGATTGGTTGCCAAATTTGGGGAGGGTGGTGTTGGTAAGCTTTGGTTATTGGGTACTGCTACTTGTGAGACTTATTTGAGATGTCAAGTTTATCATCCTTCCATGGAAAATGATTGGGATCTTCAAGCAGTACCAATTACTACAAGATCACCTCTACCTGGAATGTTTCCAAGGTATTTAATTTGTATAATATTCTATGGTTGCTTTGATTGTTCATAAGTACTTTTGCTCTAACAATTTTATCCCTGATGGAGAACATTTAGATCTTCATCTATGACACAATTTTAATTTTAGCAAATTTTGTTCAATTGATCTGTTCTGTTGCAAGAATAATTGAAGTGATTCATGTTTAATTTTCTTGTTTGATGGAATGGAGTTGAGAAATATTCCTGAACAGAATCAATTATGGTTTTAGTTTAAGAGAATCTTATCTTAATGGATATGTTAATTCTGTGTTTATTTTGTTTTAAGTTTTAACTATTAGTTTGCTTTGACTTCCAACAGTTTTGTTTTGAAAGGAAAACGTGGGATGTTTGAGTTTTCATAACAGTGTTATAAGACAGGAGAATATTAGATGTTGTTTACCTTTTGTGCTATTGGCAGACACTATTAGGTTGACAAGGCTATGAAACATGGTTAAATTGTCTCCCACATTTGGTATTGGTGGTTTTAACTTTTTGTTTCTTGTGTGATCAGGCTTGGGACCAATGGAATTCTCGGTACCACGCTTGAGTCTTTATCCCCTTTAAAGACCTTGACACCTACGACAATCACGCCACTGAGGCGCGCCTCAGAGAATGTAGATCCTGCAGCAGCAGCAGCATCAACTTGTTGCCCACAGTGTATGCGGAGCTGCGAACAAGAATTAGCAGATATGTTGAAAGAAACTGAAAAATCTGATAGTGAACTCAAACAAGATGCCACTCGACCGCCTCTTCCACAATGGTTGCAGAATGCTAGAACTAACAACGATAATGCTAAAGTGATGGATCAGGCCCAGGTAAATTTAATTAAAACAATTATGTATTGGTTGGTCCACGCGGTTAAGAAATTATAGATGAGTTTTAATTATTGTGTTCTTTTGTCTTTTAATAGAGCAATGGCCAAGAAGGGAATGTGAAGAGGAGGACTCAAGAAATACAAAAGAAATGGCATGATTCATGCTTGAACTTGCATCCTAAATTTCATCAGCAAAATGTGAGCACAGAGAGGATTGTTCCCACTCCCTTTTCAATGACGAACCTATATAATGTGAATTTGCTGGGGCGCCAATTTCAACCCAAAGTGGTTCCAAATAAAAATTTGGGATGCTCTCTTCAATTGAGCTCGATTCCAATTCCTATCCAGCAATCAGAACACACGGCAAGCCCCCGGAAAAGTACAGTGACCACTGAACTGGTTCTTGGGCAAACCAAGCCATCTGATACCATTCCAGAAGAGTCACACAGAGAACGAATTAATGACTTTTTGAGTTCCCTGTCTTCTGAGTCACAAGACAAGTTTGACGAATTACATAGCAAAAAATTATTTGATACCGACTCTTTCAAGAGGCTACTCAAAAGTCTGACAGAAAAGGTGTGGTGGCAGCAGGATGCAGCATCTGCAATAGCTACTGCAGTGACTCAGTGCAAGTTAGGCAATGGTAAAAGACGATCAAAAGGTGACACATGGTTAATGTTCACAGGTCCGGACAGAATTGGCAAGAAGAGAATGGCAGCAGCACTTTCTGAACTGGTATCAGGGTCCAATCCAATAGTAATCTCCCTTGCACAGCGACGTGGAGATGGAGACTCTGATGCCCACCAATTCCGTGGAAAAACGGTCCTTGATCGCATAGTAGAGACCATCCGAAGGAACCCACATTCTGTCATCATGCTTGAGGACATTGACGAAGCCAACACCCTTCTTCGCGGGAACATCAAACGAGCCATGGAGCAAGGACGGTTCCCTGATTCTCATGGCCGTGAAATCAGTCTAGGAAATGTCATGTTTATCCTCACTTCAAATTGGTTGCCTGAGGACCTTAGCTACCTGTCCAATGGCACTCCACTAGACGATGAAAAACTTGAAAATTTAGCAAGTGGAGGTTGGCAATTGCGGCTATCAGTGACCAAGAAGGTATCAAAACGCAGACCCAGTTGGTTGTCGAATGAAGACAGGTCTTTGAAGCCTAGAAAGGAATTGAACTTAGGTTTATCATTTGATCTTAATGAAACCGCTGATGTAGAGGAAGACAGGGCAGATGGATCACATAATTCCAGTGACTTCACAGTGGACCATGAAGAGAACAATCACAACGGAGGGTCACCTTCTAAACCCCGCGAGCTTCTAGATTCTGTTGATGATGCCATTGTCTTCAAGCCATTGAATTTCGATCTCATTCGTAGCAATTTCTCAGCAAGCATCGCGAAAAGATTCTCTGCCGTGGTTGGAAATGGGATCTCAATTGAAGTACAAGAGGAGGCTCTTGACAAGATCACAAGTGGAGTGTGGTTAGGCCAAACCACAATAGATGAATGGATGGAAAAGGTATTAGTTCCTTCCTTCCACCAGTTGAACAAGAGCTACAATTCAAGCAACCATGATGAGCACGAGTCTTCGCTGCTGGTTAGGCTCGAAGATGATGGCTACTCCGATCGCCGGAGCTCACAAGAGTTGCTACCTGCTAGTGTGAGAGTCGCGGCGGAGTAGTAGTAATAGTGTTGAGTATCAAATATTGAATATTGATTATTGTTAATACACAATGAACATGAGTGATAATATCCGTTTTTGTTGGTTATAGAAATGTAAATAGATCTCTTTGGAAGGACAAAGTCAGTGACCCTTTGTAGAATCGAGAAAAACCGTTAGAGGTGGAACAAGGGTCGGTATGTGTCATTTTTTCCCCTTAGAAAAAGATTATTTAATTTGTCTTATAAGTTAAATATTGTTTTTTTCTTCCTCTGTAAGCATAGATATATTTATTTATCAGTTAAATGGAGGATGGTTATCAATATCAATAAAATGGAGTATTGTTCCTTCACCCTTTTTCTTTCATCGTTTTTCATCAAAATTTTAAGACTATTGTTTTCAATACAAAACTACTATTATTTTAAGCGGTGTATACCATTCTTTGAAAATGTAAAGACTATTGTTTTCAATACAAACTACTTTTTAATTTAGCAAGCATGTGACTTTAATTGATGTTTTCAAACTAAATATTGAAAATCATTTATTTTTTCCAAATAATAATAAAAGGGTTCAGCTAACCGGTGTTCTCGGGGTATTGGTCAAGTATACCATAAAAAGGAATTATTACCATAAAAAGAAGTTATTTTTGACATTATTATAAATTAATTACATAATTTCAATACATTAACTACTATATAATTTTCTTTTTCATATCTTTAACTAGGGCTCCCCTGGAGTACTGATTAGCACTTCTCACAATAAAAAACAAAAGAATTTTTTTGACAAAAAAACAAGTATTCTTATTCTCCAAATTTAGTTATTGATTCCCTATATGCTTCAACTTCTAGATTTTTAAATGAAGTAATTTCAACTTGGTATCTGAATTCTGATCAACATTTACTCTACAAAAACAACACAAAATAGATATAAATCAAGTTTTGAAACATTAATATTCATTTTCCTTACCTTTTTTTTTCTTTTCTAAAACAACACCAATATGCTCACCATCTCAATAGTGAAGAGGATATGCTAAATATCACAAGCTTTTTCTACCTATGCAACACATATTATTAACAAAATTTTGAACCATGTAACATATGGCCAATGATAAGCATATGAGACATTTCCCATCCTGAAAGCCACCATCCACAAACATATAATAATTTTATTGAATAAATTTAGATATGTAATGAAAAAGGACAAGTTTAGAATGACAAGAGCCATCCAATATGTAGGCCACATATAAGGCCGTAGAGCACAGCCCTTACTATTTGTTAGTTTAGTCACCAACCATGTAATGTACATGATCGGTTCATGAACGTTGTTGCTGCCAATTGCTTTTGGTAGCTGAGGAAAAAGGGACCGGCATTACCAAACAAATTAACACATATCCCTACCGACACAAATGATTGTTTTGCAGTTAACGTATTTGAGTATTTCCTTATCATCAATTAGTAAAAACAAACTTTGCTAGTAATTAAAGAATGAATGTTCTTAGCTATACCGTTATGTGCATACGTCATTATCAATTTCCATTCTTGGTTCAAAAGAAAAGTAATGTAAATTGAACCGAAGATACCAAAAGAAGAAAAGTTTTATTATCATGAAAGAAAGAGTTGAATACAACAAGGGAAGGGTTGAGTGTGTGATTAATTACTTTAAATCAAATTCTTGTTTTTTTTTTTTTTTTTGCATAATGAACGCGTTAAAGAAATTAGTAAGCCGGTTTTTGGAACCATAGCAGCCTCTAACTGAAGCATGTTTTCAACGCTACGTAAGGTCATTAATGAATTAGTTGTAGTTTTTGTCAAGTTGGACTACCAAAAGTGCAAGTGACCAAAACAAGACAAGTAATGCTTTGTGTATACTTCACATTCATTTCATTCATATTTGCCTATTTTTTTGACTCTATCGTCTTCTTTAAGACATCAACAACGCATGTGTTCTCATTTATTTTCATCCTTTTTTGTTATGTCTTTTTCTTACACTTCTCGATCTATTAGATCTCTCTAAAAAAAATCAAGTCATATTGATCCAACTATATTCAACTCTGTCCCTAGCTGCCCCAAGATTTTTTTCCCCTCTTCTTTATGACCGTAGTTGCCATGTATGCTAATCATACTATCTCAATTTGCCTAACCCTAATTTAACCTCCCATCAATATATAAGATTTAATGGATCGGATCAATTAAATAAATATTTCTTGCATACTTCTTTTTGGCTACAATTATTAGAAAGTTTGGATGGTTTCGGAAGTGCCATATTAAAATTCAGTAAAATGTTTAACTTTTTAGATATACTTTTGAACAAAACACCTTTAAGATATACTTTATAATATGATGAAATAAATTATTTTGCGTTATATACTTATTAAAAGTTGAATTGAAAAATAACAAAAATAATTTCTAGAAATTAAAATTTGAAGATATTTCTGTGTGTATTCTTAAAGAATCTTATCTTCACCAACTAAATCAATATACTGTAATTGAAAAGGGACTATTTTAAATTAATATTTTTTTTATTTCACACATGTTCATTCCACGAGTAATCATATTTAAGACATTGTTATTGGATATTAAATATGAATATCTCTTTTTTGAATGGGTACATTGATTCATATTGTGAGATCACTAGTCTATCCAACCTTAGTAAAACTTTTTTTTAGTGTACAAGACAATATAAACAAATGCATTTAAATGGGTACGAATTTAAATAAGCCATAACTAAAGTCTTAAAAAATAAATAAATAATTGCTATCCAATGTAAAATATTAGAAGGATCAATCTCAATGTCTATTTATAAAGATCCAATTGAAGTCATATCAAAATTTTGTATAAACCGACCTAACACATAAATTATTAATACTTTTTTTTGGACACAAATTATTACTACCTATATGACTCGAAACTTGAGAAAGAAGCACAACCTGATGTCTCAAACTACACCCTAGACCAAACAACGGAGGTTCTCATTAATAAAGTCTTAATCACAATCAATCAATAATACACGTTAGCCAAACAGTACTATATTCAAGTGAATTGAGTTACCAGTAATCAATAATTCTTCACCTGTGGAAATTAGAAAAAAGTGAGAATGGTACGTTTCGCGAGCATGATGATGAATATGATTTGTCCATAGTGCGACATCATTTGATTGAATTAATTAAAGTTTAGCTCAGGGATTACTCGTACGATGCATTCGGTAAAGAATCCATGATTATATACGGTTCGAAAAGAAAAGAAGGACAAACAAGATGATTTCTTCCTTAATTGCACAGGACAATTTGATAGCAAAAGTTGGTGAAATTAATTGATGTTTGTTGATCTTTAGGACAACTTTGTAATGTAAACACTCTAAGGTTCAAATCAATTTTTGAGGTGAAAGATTTAACATAAAAGAATATGTATTTTTGACCGTGTCCATATGCTTTTTTATAAGTTTAGTTTTGATAGAATTGAGAGAAGTCCCGTGAACATAGCTCAGTTGACATGGACATACATTATTATATGTAGGGATCGGTGTTCGAATCCCGGACACTCCACTTATCCTCCTTGAAATTGAGACTTTCTTAGTTGATTACGCGTTGATTGATTGTTGAAAGAACGACACTAGAGTGTGTTAGTAGATTCTATTATCAATTGAAGGTTATATATTATTACTCGGTCTTTAAATATAAACTGATCACGAGTTTATTATCGTCCTTTTTTATAAGATATCTTTCAAATTTTCAACTATATATTAATTCTTCCTTCTTCTTTATTCAATGAAGAAGAGTGATTTTGAACATTTTTCTTGTGTGGAATCACCCACTCAACATCATTTTCCACACACATTTCTATTTTCTATGATAAATACAATATAATTTTATTTTTTTGCTTGTTGCAATATTGTTTGTCACTTCCGGTTTATTAGATATTGAATTACTTTAGTTTTGTTATATTTGTAGATGTTATGTTGTTTTATGAAATTAACTTGATTGTTGTGAAGTTTTCTTTGCATATTTACCATTTGCAGTTTTTGCAATGTTGAAGTTATATATGATTTTCAGGGTATTATTGTATTAAAAAAAATTGATTACAAGGTATTCTATAAATTTGAAACAACGGAGTATTATCTACTAAAAAAAGTCAATTAAGAAAGCTTCTCAACTTGGATTATTTTATGACATAACATTCAATTTGCAACTATGCTGATGGTTGTCCAAACAAAAACTTAGCGACGTTTATGGAGTGTGTGGCACTATCATCATCCATTTAAGAAAGAGAATAAAATAGTACATAATACTTTAAGCTCTTTTTTTAAATAAAAGTTTGGCTGTTTTAGAAAGGAATAAAGGAAGGTAAAATTAAGCATATATTTTTCTCATACAAAAATCAGAAGCATATATTTTCAGACAAAATAAATTATAAATTATTAAATAATTTGATATATAACTTTCCAAATTTATTATTCATAACGTGTGTAAGTATAAAAAGGAATATTTCTATACAGAAAAATCAAGGAGAGTAGTCATAAAAAATTTGGTTTTGTCAATGATGCAGAAAAAACAGAACAAGAGAAAAGGTAGTATGTTGTCGTATTCTGCCAACACATAAAACTTTACAACTTTATACTTTGTGTCCGTTCCTCTTGTCGTCTCAGACTTTAGAATGAAAACAATTCATCAACCACTCTATAAAGTCATCTTTTCTCCCCCACTTCCACCTTTCGAGCCTGCCTTTTTTTATATATATAAAAAATAGTGTTTTTCTTTCTTGTGCTTAATATTATATATATTGGGTTTCTTTCCAACCTTAAACACCATTAATCTATATATGGTCATTGAGTAATCTATTCTTTCATATTTTAATTAGCTAGTGTCGCAAAAATAAAAAGTGCATAAGAAATAATGTCGCTTATTAGGAATTATAAAGTCAAAACTACATGTGTCAAGTTAATATTCTCTCCCCTTCAAAAAAATAGTTAATATTCTCTCTAGATAAAACTTCGGATCCATTATAATGTTTGGACTAATGGTTGTTCATGGTGTTGTTTGATTTGTTTAATTTGTGTTTGTTTTTATGTATAAGTCGGCTTGAGTTGCCCCTCTTTTTTATTAATATATTTTGTAAATAAAAAAAAAGTTAATATTGGGGATTTATACTTTAAACCCGAAGCTTTTTTTTCAATATGCTCCATGAACCTTGTGTGTACGCTAATGTATATTGTTTTATCTGGTTTTTATAAAAAGAAGAAAAAATTAAAACGATTTTCTTGCAAAAGGAATTCAATGCATTTCATTAAATATTAAGGACTCATTGCAAAGTGAAAAATGATAAAATAAACAGAGAGAAACGAATTATAGATAATGATTCATTTGCAAAAGAACGAGCCACACTATTCATTTGACGTCTAACACAACTTATAGAGTTGTTATCCTTTCTGTCAATTTTGTAGGGTCTCGTTCTCCCAAATAGCAAGTAAGGACATTTTGGATTGATTAACCGATCAAATACGTACTACTTCTCTGTTTGGAGCAACGGCCCCCCACAAATGGCTGACACTGGCAGAAAGGTGTGTAACTCTAATGAGCACTTATTAAATCGATTCTTGCCTAAATTGATCTAAAAAGTCCTACCACGTTGTATGGAGAAATTTTTTTTTTTTTGCCCTTAAAATTGCCAAAAAATACATAAATACCCTACCTTTTCGGAAAATTGCAAAAATACCCTACTTTTAGGGACAACGCAACCTCCAGTAGCGAGGTACCCTAAAAGTTCAGGTACCACGCTACCTCCAGTAGTGAGGTACTTAAAAAATATTTTGGACCATTCTACATCGCTCCTTGGAGCAGCGATGTAGTTTCTTTATTTTTTTTACGAAAATGCCACGCAACTCTGTTGCGTTTTATTTTGAAGTTTTTTTTTTTTTTTTAATTTTTAAATATAGTACACGCAAATTAATGCAAAATTTTGAAATTTAAAAAAAAAACTTAATTTAAAAAAAGTTAATTAAAAATATATAATAAATAAAACATATATTTATTCATGTACAATAAAGACTACATTTCTACTGATGTCTAATATTAATGCAATCTTTGCGGGAATGACCAGGCATCCTACAAATGCCACATCTTCTCTCAGTTTCTTCATCGTCCATCTCGGTCCTGATGCGAGTAATTGGTGGACGACCTTTCTTTGCCCGACGCATGAACTTGTTGGGAACTACCTTAAGTCCTTCATAATCAGGCCAATATGTCTGGTGGTGAACCACGTCGAAGTGGATGCTGTATACGGCGTATACACACTCATTCGTGAATTTTTTATCGACAAAAGTCTTGTAGTCGTGACAAAAGCTAGAACATGCGGCAATGACATGTGAGCATGGTAGGTGTAATGCTCTGAATCGTCCACAGTCACACCATTTATTTTGCAGGTCCACCTTGTATTCTCCCTTTGGTATTCCTTCTTTATGGTCGATGGTTTCACGGACGGAGAAGGTATACCGATTCCGGTCAAACTGAGTGACATGATGACTGTTGGATTTAATCACCTTTACTCTGAGATATTTCATGATGTTTTCTGAGAATGGCTCACCGGAATTTACCCTTGCCGCTGCCTCATGTCCTCTTTTAGCAAACAACGCCGCCAACCTGTAATATGATGCTTTCACAATAGCTGTGATCGGGAGTCCTCGAATACCCTTATACACGTTGTTTTGTGACTCTACCAAGTTACTTGTCATGTGGCCCCATCGTCGACCATCGTCATGTGATTGAGTCCACTTTTCTTTGGGAATATTGTCAACCCATGCTAAAGCATTTCGGTCAGCAACAGCAATTTCAGAACGATAGTATTCGAATGTAGGGATGTTCATGGCGTAACCTGCATTGTTTAGGAAAAAGTTAGATGTATCTTTTTAAACAATTAATATGTCGAATTTACGAGAAAAGAGATATAATTTTTACCCATGCCTTCTAATTTCTTCTTAAGTTCTACATCCTTGAATGATCGCATAAAGTTTTGTGCAATGTGTCGGACACAAAACACATGGCTTGTCTGAGCATCGTGCCATCCATTTTGTGGATCATCATACGCACTCTTTATCGACACATGTCTATCAGAAATGAGGCATATGTTCGCCTGTGGGGTGACATGCTGCCTTAGATTTTTCAAAAAGAAACTCCATGCCTCCTTGGTCTCGCCTTCCACGATTGCAAAAGCTATGGGAAATATCTTATTGTTCCCATCTTGCGCAACAGCCAACAACAATGTTCCTTTGTATTTTCCATACAACCAAGTTGCGTCAATTTGTACTATTGGTTTGCAGAATTCGAAACCTAATATGCATGGACGAAATGCCCAAAAGAGACGTTTGAAGACGGTCTCATTTACCACTTCTGTTGATGGGTCTGTTTGAAAATCAATTATTGTTCCTAGCAAATCTTTTTCCATGACCATCAACCACTGTGGTAGTTCTTGATAAGACTTCTCCCAATTACCATAAATTGATTCAATCGCCTTATTTCTTGCTCTCCATGCCTTTCTGTATGAAACAGTGTAATTAAACTTCTCTCGGATGTGTGCAATTATAACCTTCACTGTAATTGAAGTATCCATATGTAGTAGTGATTTAACACTTTCACATATCACATTGTAACTAAGTTTGTGATGATCTTGCGTCATTTCCTGTGAGACACATGTATGATCATTCATGTTCCCAATCTCCCACTTGTTTGTTTTTTTCCTCCACGAGGCCCGCAATTTGAAACCACATTTTGGATCTTTACATTTGATGACATACCTTTCAGGATCTGATTGTTTCACAATATAATCTGTTGATTTTTTCATGTGATACAATCTAATTGCGAGAATGCAATCATTCTTGTTATGGAATTGCATCCCCGGGGCAATTCCGTGATCGACTAGAAGAGCCATTGAATGGTAAAGTTCAGTTGAGTGGTCATCAACGACGTTGCGCATGGATCTTGGTGGGTTGTAAGAAGCTCTGATTGGTAAAATTTGTTGTGGTAGCGAGGTGTCGTCTTCGTCATCTTCGTTCTCATCACCGTTTTGTGCGGCAAGGAGTTCTTCATCATCATTGTCTTCATCGTCTTCAACTTCATCATTTGGTTGGTCTTCGAATTGGGAGGTGAATAAATTGTTGTCATCGTTTAAAGTTTGGGGTTGTGTCGAACGGGATGGTGTTTGAGATGGATGAGGTTGAGTTACTCTTTGTGATGGTTCGTACACATTTTGTGACCATTGTGATTGAAAAGGTTGTGATAAGGATGCATCATGAATGGATGAGGGGTTGTAGTGTTCTTGCGATGATGACGGGTTGTAGTATTGTTGTGACGATGACGGGTTGTAGTGTTGTTGCGACGATGACGGGTTGTAGTGTTGTTGCGATGATGACGGGTTATAGTGTTGTGGAATATGTTGTTGTTGTGGCAGACATTGGTGTTGACTAGAACTTGATGGGTAATTTAACTCGAAATTAGACGTTGGATTCTTCATCTCAAATTTAACATAAAGCTCTATGTAGGACAAAGAAGGGTGACTTTTATGTACGTTAAACATAAACTCGACATCGTCGTTATCAGTTATTCTTAACGCCTGGTAGTGAACTGTTGTAGTTCCAACAAACATGGGGTTCCGACATATAATTTCAGACACCTCCATATTATCTCCTAAACATAATTTTTCCCCTATTCTTTGTTTTAGATGCAAATAAGTACTAGTCATGCTCACTTTAAAACCTTTGGTATACTGACTTTGGAAAAAAACACCAGCTTCATTATGTTGAACTTCTCCGTTATAGTACACAAAAACGTTTATATTTGGTGCCATTGAATGGTTTGGTCTTAAGAAATATCTAAGACTTAAGAAATGAGTAAAAGTTTGGAGTTGAATGGATAGGTTATGAAATGAGTAAGAGTTTAGATGGGTTGATATAAAGAAATATAAAGAGTGAAGAAATAAAATGAGAGAGGACGTGAGCATGCAGCACAGTGCACCACGCTACCTGCACTAGCGAGGTATGCCTGCACCACGCTACCTGCACTAGCGAGGTAGGCCTGCACGCGCCGCACGCGCGCCCATTTGAAGCACCACGCTACCTGCACTAGCGAGGTAGGGCCTGCACGCGCGAGTGAAAGGACACCACGCTACCTGCAGTAGCGATGTAGGGCTGGCACGCGCGCGTGTTGGACGACCACGCTGCTTGGAGTAGCGAGGTAGTGCATGCTGCATGCTTTACGTACAAGCTCCATGTGATATATACAAGGCTTTAGTCATTTCATTGCTTACATTTCTTGCTGCATTCAATTGCTCCTTACAGGCAATTGTCATTTCATAAAACAGTTTTTACAAAACAATTGAACACTGTATACCACCAGGCCTCTGCCATTCAATCGTCTGCCATTGAATTCATGTTTCCTTGCATTATTAACAAAGCAGTATTCACTTCATAATAAAGAATCATACCTCTACTTCCACTTCTATTTTTCCATTATAAATAGCATAATTGTATTCTTTCATTACACACAATCAACTTCTCACATTTCTCTCCAAACTCACTCACATAAGAAATATTTTCAAACAAACAAATTATATACTGCAATGGCATACTTGTGGTTCCAAAATGATCATAGATCCATGGAACAACACATCAGGAAATGGGTATACTTTGTTTTAACACTTATATATCCAATCTTATTAATAATTGTTTGTTACTTATATATACTTTTTTTTAATACTTGTTTAATATTTATATATCCAAAAAATTTAATACTAGTTTAATACTTATATATCCAATTTTATTAATACTTGTTTATTACTTATATATCCTTTTTTTTTAATACTTGTTTAATACTTATATATGCTATTTTTTTAGGATGAAGACGGTACACCTATTGCCACCCGTACAAGACAACACATTATACCAAGTCCTTTTATCGAGGAATATTTACGTCAATCAGGATTTTTTGAGGTGTCTCAAATAGGGCGATACAAAATTGACAGGCACATCATAACCGCTCTTGTAGAACGATGGCGGTCCGAGACACATACTTTTCACTTTCGAACGGGTGAATGTACAGTCACGTTGGAAGACGTGTATATGTTACTCGGGTTACCTGTTGGAGGATCAGCTGTTACGGGTCCTCCAAATTGTCCGTTGGATGTATGTGCTCACCTCTTGGGAATAAGTCCTCCACCAGACAAAACTGATGGTTTTAGTCTCTCGTTGACGTGGTTAAAGGATAACATAGTCGATGAAAACTTCAATGATCAATCACCTCCGGATGTTAAAATACAACACACTAGGAGGTACATACTATACCTCATCGGAGGGTTCTTGTTTCCAAATAAAAGTGGACTATTTGTGCACAACTCTTGGGTGTTTTTGTTAAGAGATTTTAATGAAACAAGGTTGTATAGTTGGGGATCGGCCGTTTTGGCTTATCTCTATCGTGGCTTGTGTGAGGCGTCACACCCAAAAATAAAAGCAATCACCGGATGTCATTTCCTGTTACAAGTTTGGGGATATTGTCGTTTGAGTCATATCGCTCCAAGAAATGATAACGCACTCCGGTGGCCGCTAGGATTAAAGTAAGCGTGTTCACTTCATTTTTTTTAATTAATTCCCTCACATATTATTGGCTCTTATTAATAATATTATTTGATAAATAAGTTACTAATTTGTTTAAATCATTTGATAGATGGACAGGTGTAGGTTCAAGATACTACGAGAATCCAAGCCATGATACTATATCGTACAGAAAAAAGTTTGATGACATACTAGAACATGACGTAATATATCATTGATTTTCTCATTATGAGTTTATATATATATATATATATATATATATATATATATTAACCTTACACTAAAACTTCTCTCTTGTGTCAGTTTAAATGGAGACCATACAAGAAAGTTCCACACAATTTGCCTGAAGACTATTGGGATTGGACTGCTACAACTTACCTTATATGTTTTGACAAAGTTGAATGGCATCCAACTGATAGGGTCAAGCTTCAATTTGGTCTGCCACAAGAAATACCAGGGCCCCCACGAGACATGCAACAATTTCATAGGTTGGACAGACGGTTCAAGACGTGGTACGAATCAAATGGTTATCGCTTTCCGGACGAGTGCCAACATTGGGACAACCGACAGCGTTATACTTTACCACGCATGCGGCCAAGATCACTCACCCCAACTCATGCCTATATTGAGTGGTTGACAACCACATGCAACCCACGTCTAAGAATTTCAATTGACACAAACCCTTTCGAGTCAGATCCAGATCCAGACGAAGAGCAAGAGCCGGAGCCGGAACGTGAGCCTGAAATCCACACCAACCAAACACCAATTCATGATGATTTTTGGGATCAAGACATGTTTTCCCGACTACAAGATCATCAATCCCAACCACATACAACACAAAACATTCATGGTGGTTCTGTAATGTATGACTTTCTCGACACCCCCCAACAAAATATCATCCAACCACCACCATATACCTCCCCGAGAAATGCATATGAGCCCCATTATCAGCCAACTAACCAACAAAGTTCAATGCCAAACTATGGTTATCATGACCCAAACCAAGCTAGCACATCCAACACCAATTACCCCCCCTTCAACAACCCACAATACTTCTCCTATAATGACCCAAATCAACCTGGACCGTCGAACACCAATTACCCCCCCTTCAACAACCCACAATACCCAATGTACACCAACCAAGACTACAACCACCCACCAACACCAACAAACCTACTATCTCACTTCTCTCCGGCTTCATTCAACTCTAATGAACAATTTCTGGATATGGGATGGCCAACACGGGAACACGATGTGTCATTGTCGTTGGGTTATGGTAGTCAAATACAATCGACTACGGATAACAATGACGAAGACCAACATGATTCTCAAGTTAATCGCGGAAGAAATCGGCGAAGACGAGGGTGTGGGACAGGAGGCCATTTATAATTCTTGTGGGGGCATTTTTTATTTCTGTGGACTTTATGGTCATTTTGTTTGTAATATAATTTTTATTAATTTATTAAAATTAAGTTTTTTCAAAATTTTTTAAATTAAGTTATTATTATTAATTTTTGCATGCACATGTCCCTATCTCTCAAATTTTTTTTTGTCTTTATTATACCTTGCAACTTGGGGTTTAGAGGTATTTAAAAATTAAAAATATAAACAACAAAATATAACAATTTTGCATGTATTTACGTGTCCCTATCTTTAAATTTTTTTGTCCTTATTAAAAAATTAATAAAGAACATCAAAATAATTAAAAAAAAAAAAAAAAAAACTTCAAAATAAAACGCAACAAAGTTGCGTGGCATTTTCGTAAAAAAATAAAGAAACTACATCGCTGCTCCAAGGAGCGATGTAGAATGGTCCAAAATATTTTTTAAGTACCTCGCTACTGGAGGTAGCGTGGTACCTGAACTTTTAGGGTACCTCGCTACTGGAGGTTGCGTGGTCCCTAAAAGTAGGGTATTTTTGCAATTTTCCGAAAAGGTAGGGTATTTATGTATTTTTTGGCAATTTTAAGGGCAAAAAAAAAAAATTTCTTGTATGGAACGCCGGAGTTGACCACTTATTAAATTGGTTATTCCATTAACCGATATAAAAGTCCTATCTCATTGATTGGACCTGCGAAGCCTCACAAAAAGGTAGGGTGATTTCGGAATTTTTGTTTCAAGTAGGGTAGTTTTATGATGGAAAAAAAACATCAAAATAGGTTATTTGAATACAAAAAAAAATCTTACAAATCAAGAGAATTCTTTTATTTTGGTACAAAAATTAAGAGAATTCTATGTGAATATGATGTGAATGAAAACAAAACAGAACTTATATGTGTTTTTTTTTTTCCTTTAAATGTCATTTTATATAAGATAGAGGAAGTAATTAAAATTTAACTCCTCCCTCCTTCCTTAAAAAAAAAAACTCCTCCATCTTAAAATGAGTGTCATATTTTCTAATAAAGGAAAGAAAAATTAGTAAAAGGAATAAATATAATGATTATTGAATTTTTTTTCCTTAAGCTCTTTTATTTCAGTCAAGTTTTTCCTTTCTTTTATTGTGAATTCTAAACATGGCTATATCCTTAATAGAAATAAACCCTTTATATGATCTTGAACTATATATGATAATTGATTGATTAGACTCGTTACCTATCTTCTTTTATCTTTTGTCCCACTTGTTGAGGTTTTAGGAATCAGAATCCTTCACCCCGTTTCCATTTTGATCCTCAAAAGGCCGGTGCTTAACTTTACTGTGAATTCCTCATTCCCCCTTAACATGATTTAGGAGCTTGTGAGTCCATGCTATATATTATTCGCATCAAAGTTCATCAAGACCTCAAGCTCTTTGGTTGGGCTATAATGGTAATTTAGAAATGGAAGGAATTAAAAAGTAAATAATTACGTGAATAATTTTGTGAGTGTGAATGTGAAGTTTATTATTTAAGTCAAGTTTTTTCATGAGATATTTATGAGTGATTGTAGTTTGATGTGAAAGATTCAATCGTGTACTTCTCACACGTTTCATGTCTCATGGAGGTCCCCAGCATAAATGATCAGTTTGTCAAAAGTTATGTTGAAATTTTTTGATTATGGATAGAGATGAAGGATGAACGAACATAAAGAAAGACAAATTAATGAAGAAAAATATGAAACTCCCCTAATTATTTGTTAAACATTTCTTTTTAACCTGCTTTGATTATGCTAATTAAGCTTTTGTAATCTCATGTAAACTAGAAAATCAAAGTCATATTATGAACTCCAACGCACAAAACCAACTCACATATTCAACTCTATTTAGTAGTCACTACTAAGTTCTAACTAAATTTACTCGATTGCCGCAATTATGAATACCGATCTTAGAACTAATCGATATTCGTTTAAATGGTTGACATATCTCAATATTTTTATTTTTATTTTTTGAATGGCAAAATTGACATATCTCAATATACTCTTTAACCTAATAAAATATGAATAAAAAAGATGTATTTTATTCAAAATTTAGAAGAAAAAAAACTTTGACTATTTAGATTTCACTTGTTTATATTTTACTATGGTGGAAGTATTTTTTTTCAAACACACCGGCCATGAATTATCCTCTAATCAAATAGTTCAAATATTCAAACATGGATTAGTTGTATCACACTAATATGTGGTAGATCAATTCAAATTTTATCATCATAAATTAAGTTTCTAAAAAGAATTAAATAAAGATAAATTATAATTTTAAATATAAAACTTATATTATTTTTAATTGTCACTTTTGATTAATATTTTTGTTTATCTTTGAGTGGGGAGGAAGGAGTATGTGATAATAACCACCACAATATTATATTTCCCCTTTTCTCTTCTCCAATGATGTGTACCTCAATCTTTTCATTTTCTTTACCTAAACCCCTAAAAAGGTAATGGATTGTCTTGGAAGGAATACTAAAATGAATCAACTTTTCTTTGCCTTTTTAAAGCATATGCATGCTGACATCTGAAATTTTGCCTAATCTTTGCATATTAATATTTTATTTTACTAAATAATGAAAAGTTAGGAAGGCAATAAGGCAGGTTTTGTCATATATTATTCCTCTATCCTTGTCTTCCAGCCAATGTTGTCTAATCTGCTTCCTGTTCTACGTATTAATTTAATAGTATAATATAAGAATGGATTCCCTTGGAGGTAGAATAATTGCTTGGAAAATTAATATATTTATTCAAGAGAGGCATGGCTTTTTAAGTGCTCATCTTTTAGTAGATATGCAGGCTTTTTAGAGCACCATGCTTACCTGTTCCCTGATCACAATATGTTTTCTTGTATAAACATTTAATCAACTTTTTTCTTTTAACTTTTCCTGATGAATGCATGGGCCCCTAATCGAATTGATTGTACTTGAGCACCATCACGTTTGCAATTAGATTGGCAGCACCTTTTTCTAATCTAATCAACTGCTCCTCCATCCATAATTGACCGTATATATTATACATGTATAAACTATAAATTAAACAATAAATTTGATTTGAGATGTATATAATATATGTATGTGCGGGAGGTATATTATATATCTTAGATGCTTATCATTTGCAATGCATGAGACCATAATATTTAAATCAACACTTCAACAAATCTTCAGGAGAAGATCGTGCAATCAACAACCGATAGGCTAGCATGTGAATAGGGACACTATCGTAAATTAGCATCATGTGAATAGGTTATTTGCTATGAAACTAATCTTTGAATAGGAAAAAATAACATTTTCTTCTCTTTAGAATGACTACCGAAACAAACTCAGGTTATTTTATAAGAGAAGTAATATCAATTTTTTTTTAGTGATCGAGATTTGAATCTCAGACTTTATATATATTATGTATTGTCCATATTAAATGAACTAAACTCAGGAGGACAAATAATATCAACTCTTCCAACACTATATTGGTTGCTTTATATTTTATTTTAATAACCATATCTTGATTGATTCCTTATTTATGAATGAATAATAGACTGCTACTACTTTGTAAAAGAAAAATAAAAACAGATTGCTTCTTTTTGACATTACTAAAGAAGCATATCCAAATGAAATGTAATAAAACCGCAACGTATAATTTATTATGAAAAGGTGTAAAGAACATGTCTGCACCTAATTGAAAATAAAAACACGTGTAGTAGTAAAAGAGAAAATATCTATCCAGCATACCTGATAAATTTTGTCATTAATGTCAGATTTGATGTAGCTGGCCAGAGGCCCAGAAGGAAATGAGATTTTGAATATCATGTGGAAACCAAAGGAAAATGAGATTTGGACACACCTCTCCTTGCATTAAAAAAATAATAATGTGGCGTAATAATATTAAACTAGTGGAAGTATGTAGATTTGCATAGTATGCAAAAACATTTCTTAGTGAGATCTTATTTAAAAATAATAATAAGCTAAGCTAGAGTGAGAGGTTTCTTGATTGATATCTTGTAAAAGGAAAAAAAAATGCCTTAAGAGAAATTTTTACAATTATTGATATGTTGGCGTTGAACAAAATTATTTTATACTAAGACGGTATATTTTCGTATATATTTCATCCAAAAAAACAATATATTTTCCTGTGGATATTATTCTGATTAGGAGTTTGTATATTATAGAATCAAAGAATGGAAATCTATGTTTATAAATAAAATTACAAATGCACTTTTTTTAATAAAATTCATTAGGACCATTATGTACACTGAATGAAGGGAACTTAATCATATTCTTTAGGTATAGAAATCTGAGCTTAATTCTAGAATGTGTATGGATATGAATAAAAAACATCACTGTAGGAAGAGATAATCTAAGGAAAAAGAAATTATATATTCATTAAAATAAAAAATTAAATTGAAAATTTGGACAAGACATGCCCATAACCACATTGGCGCAGCGATGATCTAACCTTGTTAAATCATATTCGTCAGTCCATGGGACCGGAACAATCTGGCAATTCTGATCTCGTTATGCCAAAAATATCTAAGTGCATCTTTTGGTTTTAATTTTGGAAGAGAAAATTATTTCTAGAAATATATATAAGTAATTGATTTTGGCATGTTGTTCGAGTATTTTGAAGTATAATTAATTGTATTATTTTTATCAACCAAGAAAATTTGCATGCTTTCTTTTGGGTTGAAATTTTTTATGCATGTTAGTACATGTTTTCTTCTTCATGGTAAGACGTTGTGTTTTGAATTCTACTCTTTACTCAAACGAATTTGCTCATTCCTAAGTGAAAAGACCAAAATACCTCTACGTGACTCCTGAACTCCTGCTCTTTACCTCCACAAAAGACTAATGGTTTTGCTGTTCTTGCCGGCAAAAAGGATGTAGCCAAGCAACAACAACAAAAACGTCTTCACACATGCGGGCCTAACACAACTCAGCTCCTCCTCCTCCTCTGATAAATCCTCCTCATCCCCCAGATGGTTACACCTACTCGACAGGGTCTCATATTGTTTTTTCAGAGCCGTGTAAGTGATAAAGGCACCTGAATTACCATGCACCTGACCCACTGCTTCCCCCATCACAAACATCAAGTGATCCACCAGCATCTCTACACCATGGTTAGGATGTAAATCATCATCCTGAATGAGCCGTCCAGCGACGGGGATGTCTAGAAGAGAAACAACATCATCCAATGTGATGGTCATCTCCCCAACAGGCAGATGGAAGCTGTTGGTCTCCTCATGCCATCTCTCACACATGGCACACACTAACCCGTGGGAGATGTTTTCGTACCCTGTCACAAGGAGGAGCCTTAGCCTGGATCTATCCACCAGTTTCCAGAACCATTGGTTATCATCTACCGGAAGGGGAATCTGCAATTTAGAAAGCCCGAGCTTCTTCCCTTGTGAGACGCCAGGCATCTTGCGTGAGGCTTGCATCTGAAATACAAAACATAAAATACATAAATAATAAATTAAAAAATATTATACGTAAACATAAATATTATCCGTAAATATTGTACGTAAACATAAAATATTCTACGTAATTATACTTAAAAATATTATACGTGAACATGAAATAATAAACATAAATATTATACGTAAACATAAATATTATCCGTAAATATTGTACGTAAACATAAAATATTCTACGTAATTATACCTAAAAATACTATACGTAAACATGAAATAATAAACATAAATAGTAAAATCAAATTATACTTACTGTTCAATCATTCTAAAGCTTGAATGCCACGTGATTACCGAAGTTCGGTAAAAGTGACAAGTCATAAGGCCCCCCGGGAAAGCCCCCATCCTCGTCCTCCTGAGCAGGCTCTGCATGGTGCTGCTTAGGATGCTGCTGCTGAGGAGGATCGACATGATGTTGCTCAGGAGCATCGATATACTGGTGCTGAGGAGGCTGCTCAAAGTGAGCATCGTACCCATGGTGATACTCATATCCCTCCTGATACTCGTAACCCGGATGAAATCCAGGCTACTCCTGATACACATGTGGCTGATAATGCGGGTCGTACCGGTATAAATTTCTACAAAACTAACATGCAAGCAAAAACTATAAAACCCTAAAAATGTTAAATTTCTATAAAAAATTCAAAAATTTCAACCAAAATAATGCAAATAATTAGGATAATCATCACTTACTTGATGTTGTTGACGAAATTTGGTTTGAATGGCGCAAGAATGATGAAATTCGGGTTTGGGGGTGAAATTTTCGTTTTTTAAGAAGTAGAAAAATGAAGTTCTGTGTTGTTGTTATACGACTTGAGTTAACTCACGCTGTGTGACTTAAGTCACGCTGATCTTGTAAGTTACGCAAGTTAACTCACGCTGCGTGAGTTAACTTGCGTAAGGGTATATACGTAATTTCACTTGGGATTGAGCGAAAACATTTGGGTAAAGAGCAGGACTCTTGTGTTTTTTTGACGAAACATAAGTGTGGTGTATGCTTGGCCCATGTTATGTGCATGTTTATGTGAACCCATTGAAGATTGCTTTTCCCATTTTACACAACGCTAAGACACACTGTGAAATAACAAATTTAATATCAAATTTTATTCGCAGTTAATTACTATCAGTTAAAATTCATCGACAATTAACTACTGATGATGTTATATTGATAATTTTGTGGTTCCTAGTAACCTTTGATATGGGAACATCAATTTTCGAACTCATTAGGTTCTACACCCTCCGGTCATTAATATAAACAAAATTTTATTTTTTAGATACATTCAATTAATGATGTATATGGTCTTTATTATATGTCATATACATTATTTATTGAATGTATTTACAAAAAAGATTTTTGCTTATATTAGTAACCGGATGATGTATTTCTTGTGACTAATTTTTATGGCCCAAAAATTTCTAGAAATATAAATGCTTGATGGGCTTCCTAGTTGCTCATAAGCCCCCCAAAAGACTGAAATTACTCTTCTATATATCATACAATCATAAATGAATCATGCTCTTTACCCAAATCGTTTTGCTCATTTTCAAGTGAAATGACTAAAATACCCCTACGCATGTTAACTCACGCTAGTGCAAATGTCAACGTAAGTTAACATACGCTGCGTGAGTTAACTCACGCAAAAAAAAAACACACTGAAATTCCAGCGTGAGTCAACTCACGCTGGTTTCTTACACCCATATTCCACTTTTTACGCATCATTTACGTGTGGTGATTTCTTCTTCTTTCTTCCATTTACGCCATTGCTTCTTCTGTTTGACAAATTCTGCTTCACTATTTCTTTATTTACGCTAGTTTCAAAATAATTGTGTGGTGATACTCTTTTCATTAATTTAGTAATATATTAGGAGGGTTCAACAACATGAGAAGTAGTGCAAGAAAAGAAACAGTGCAAGTGTTGAAATAATTAATGTCTAA
Organism: Medicago lupulina; assembly: GCA_958299785.1. Classification (NCBI taxonomy): domain Eukaryota; kingdom Viridiplantae; phylum Streptophyta; class Magnoliopsida; order Fabales; family Fabaceae; genus Medicago; species Medicago lupulina. The sequence goes on along the minus strand of OY283143.1, from coordinate 2,485,489 downwards.
TAACGCGTGGCATCTTGTAGACAAAAAACATATAGAAGTATGGACAGGACAATGCATTTATTTGTGTGGAGTCCACTTTTTATACATATCCATGCTATGGACCAAAGTAGTCAGGAACGAGTCCCAGCACGTAGGATCGCACAATCTTACGTGCCACAACATCTCGATCGTGCTTCGATCCTACTTACGAACTGTGTTTTCTCTGTTTTGCTCTGTTTCCTCTGTTTTTTGCCATTTTTCCTCTGTTTCCTCTGTTTTTCTCTGTTTTATTGCTTGGTTCCTCTATTTTCTCTCTAATATCTCTGTTTTTATGCTTGGTTCCCCTGTTTTCCTCTATTTTCCCTATATATTTCTCTCAATTCTATCGACAACCTATCGATCCTACTTACGAACCGTGTTATGTTCCTCGTGTTTACGTTCTTTCACCGGCCGACCGATCCTACGTAGGAACTCGTTCCTAACTACATTGCTATGGACAACACATATCACATACCCTTATTATAAATCACCACACGTAAATGATGCTTAAAATGTGAAATATGGGTGAAAGTAACCAACGCTTGGATTTCAGTGAGTTTTTTGGCGTGAGTTAACTCATGCAACATATCATAACTTACGTTGATATTTGCACTAGCATGAGTTAACATGCGTAAGGGTATTTTGGTCATTTTACTTGGGAATGAGCAGAATGATTTGGGTAAAGAGCAGGATTCATCATAAATTATGTGTCGACAGGATCAAACTGTGTCTTTTGATGGGCTGTATTTATCGTGTTTTACGTTGATCGGAAGTTACAAGGTTCTATTTGTTCCATAAAGATCTAAATGTAAAACATGATAATTGTTTTCTCCTTTCTTTTTTTTTTTCAATCTAAAGTCACGTATTGATTGGATCGGAAGGCTCCATCAAAATTCAAGTTTGTTTTTTTCCCCAACAAAACAGAATATAAAATTACCACAAACGTTTTTTTCCAATAAAACGTACAGATGAGTCGAACACAACTAAGATTACATAACATAAAAGTTAAACAAACAATTCATAAAACATAACATAATGAAATTACAAAAACTAAATTTGATAGATCGGTCCTTCTAAACCCTCAATGATCTAAAATAGGGATCGTACATCACCATCATCCTTGAAAACCGACTAATAATCATGTACGCTATAATTGTCGTTTCCATCTCTAAGAGTTATGTAAGGGACATGACATGCAGCCCATGACATCATATGAGTCCCACGAGCTAAATGAAAGAAGTGGTCAAGGCTGCTTTTAAGCTCGGTCAATGTCTCTGTGGATTTTTTTGTTTTTTTATTTTAAAAGTCTTTGTGAAATCTATATACATTTACATCGACTTGAAATGCTTGAAATACTCGATTTTCACCAAAGTTTGTAAGAAATGTAAGAAGGAATGGAGAGTCCGAGTTTAGTGTGCGTGTAAGAGCTGGTGAATTAGTGTCCAAAAAAACTGTCGATCCATTATGGAACACAAAAAATGGTGGTACATTATAAAACAAAAAAAGTGTTGGTTTATTGTAGACCATAAAAAAATATCAATGCACTATGAAATTAAATCATATACATGCCAATTATGAGAAATTACATCTTCGTCATCATACACAATTTGGATTATTTGCATTTGCTTCTTCGGATGATAGGTTACACCTTTTAATATTTCATTAGTTCTCTAAACAAACATTGCCTCTCCACATAATGATTTTCCAAGTCTCACATTTTTTTTTGGAATTGTGGCCATTGCACAGATGTTAGAGGTATTAGATACTCCTCCTTGAGAATAACATGAACAAAATGATGAGAAATAAATCCAATGCACGTAATTCGCAAAGAGGGGTTCAGTCGGGGGCGACCACTTAATGAGAAAAAGGTTTTAGAAACTCCATTTTCAATCAATAAATCTAGCTTATGTAATGTTCAATTTGTAATATTTTATAAGCAATTACACAAGCACATGTCTTGATCTCACAATCACCTTTTGAGATCCATACCGCATTTCCATGATCGAGATGCTTCAAAGTA